>CM043114.1:48625547-49254046 GCA_023701765.1 Hylyphantes graminicola
CTTCACAATCTCACCTATCACACTCAATTAAAAGCGTGCTTCTCAAACTCGTCACGAAAATCAAATCACGTACCATTCCTCCAACACTATTTGCACTCCCTCCCCTAGAAACATTGTCAGTTACAGGTCAACTGCATACGCACTTCCATAACACAGCACGTCATAGTAACAACAAATGACCCCAATCATAGCTTAGGGCTCTTTAAAGGCATAAAAGATTAATAGTGTCTAACTGTCGATCTATTTTTAAGGGAATTCCCTGCTTACTTTGGCCACGCGTCTGAGACTTGGACTTATTATCGCCAGGAGGCCTAAACTTCACTCTCCCCTTTATGCTTGATAACGCTTATAATGAACTCAAACACTGGAAACACGATGGAAATGAGAAACCCTATATAAGTAAAATCTGGTCTGCAGACAACACCAAAAACACACAAGCCATCTTAATACTCGAATCCCGAGACTTCAAAATTTTATTGCATACATAAAACATTTCCGTTGCAATTATGGTAGCATAATTCATCTACATTGTTTGCTGAGTTTTTGTTTAATGTTAAGCTGCGCGCACCTGCAATTTTGTAGAAATCTTGGTTAATGATCCATATAATATGTATATATATAAATTTAAACTATTTTGTTCAATGTAGTAGCAATTGATTTAATATTAACTATTTTATATATTTCAATATGGCTTTCATTTTGAATTAACCAATATATAGTCTTCCAAATAAAAACATAAAAGACTGACAACTTAACTGTTTTTACATAAAGAAAACGAAAATTAATTAGGCATTGTAAAAGAATCACTCACAGTGCTGCGATCGTAAAAGTAGTAATAAGATAATACCAAAAATATATTTTTGAAAAAGTATACCCACTACATTTTTTTTTTCGAACAAACCAGCTCATATTTTCCTATACCGCAGTATAAACTCCAAAACAGCACTGAATGCTAAATTTAAATTTAATTTGATTTAACCTCACTTAGAAGAACCTTTCTTTAATAGATTAGTGGTCGAGTAATAATCTTTTGTGCCAATTTTTTAGTGCAAGTAAAATATAGCTATTAAGTGAATAAAATCTAATATTTAATTAAATCCTTGCAACTATTTTTCATCAGAACTCCAAAAGATATTCTTTATTGTATTTGCTTTTGAAATGCTGGTTGAATTAATTTTGATAAGTGATTCAGTCGTTATGATAACTGAAATATTTAAATAACTTTAGGACTCGGGAATGTTCTTAATTTTTCTAGAGAAGCTTTGTTGGAAAATTTGCTTGACCTTCTTGAAATATTTCCAATTTAATTTAGTTACTACACATATTTTATAGATATTAAATTAACAACACTGGAAAAATAGAGATAAGAATAGATAACTGCAATTTGTTACTGTTGAGTGTGGAAACTTAACATTAACTCCAAATTAGTAACTTATATAAAAATAAAAGCCCAACAAACACAGTGCATACACATATGAATTTTATGGACAAATTTTCCTTTTAATCTAGGACTTTAAGTCTATTTTACCATTCCAACGATTAATTTAAGGATAGTTATATGTAATAACCAAGTTTTTAAGTTTTTTTCAATTACTGAAATACTAAGCAAATGTTTTCCTATGTTAAATATAGTTTTGAGGTCAAATGTCGTAACCTTAAAATACACTTTTTCTATAAACCGCTGAAAGAATAGGAATAAAAATTAATACAAGTATTTTTATTACTTTGTTTTCATTAACCGTCACCAATGTGTTTGTCATTTAGAAGGTAGGGTTAGGAAACATCATATATATTCCCGTATTTTGTGCTTGATCAGAGAACCCTCTTATAAAGCCCTTCGTAAAGTAATACAGGCACAGAAATATTTTTTAACTGTCACACGAGAAAGGAATAAACACACAGGTCGAAGGCGGGAATCAAATCCCGCCCCAGTTACACTCTAAAACAAAAGAGTGAGAATCCACTCCAGTTGGGAGAAGTGGCATTTTCGACACTGAAAGGAAAGTTGGAATATTAACTCAGACTGATTAAAATCACTCGTTTTGACTGATCCTGTCGGAGGTTTAACACACAAAAAGGATCCACTCCAAAGGGAAAGTGCATTTTTCCCCAGACTGGAAGGAGTGAAAATTAATCAGAGACTGAGTTAAAATCGCTCGTTTTCCGTTTTAAGAGTGTACAGCGCGCAAACTGCTTAAACGAAATATTCCAAACCACTTGGCCATCCGGTCCCCCACTTCAGAAGGTACAAAAATAATTAATAAAATCCTTATCTATTTTCCAGAAATACTTCTACATCTTATCCGCAGTAGCTTGCTTCATGCTTCTACTGACCACTCTGCTTTCAGCGGCTGCAGCTCCAGATAAACTCCACGGAGGCGGTCGCCCCCCCCCCCCCCGAGGAGGCTACGGTCATGGAGGAGGAATAAAAATAAAATAAATAAAATTGGAGGAGGGCATGGTCATGGAGGATGAATATGGAGGAGGACATGGTCCATGGAGGAGGTCATAGAGGAGGCTACGGAGGAGGTCATGGTCATCACGGTGGTCACCATGGGGGTTCACAGGGGAGGTCATGGAGGAGGTCACCATGGAGGTATATCATCGTGGCTAGAGATCTGTTATTACAACTTTCAGCATTAAACCACAAACGAAGATTTTATGTAAACACACGGCCTACTCAACTTCCGAGTGCCAGGAGAAGTCTCTCCAAACACACACGTAGACAGAAAGTTTGAGGTTACTGTTACGAGTGTCATTGTTCCGAAGATGAAGACAACTTATCTCAAGACCACGTTATTGATGTGTCCAAGTAATTCTGAACTGGTTTTTTATCATCTTTGGCTCTCGGAACAGTGACGTCAAATTTTCCGTCTACGCTCATGTTAGTGTCACTCTCTTTTTCTGACCTTGTAATTTTTAAGTTTGGCTGTGGTAGGGATCGAAAATATTAAGGATGTGTTGATAGAAAAGGCTCTTCCTCCCAATACAAAAAAAGGTAGATGTTATTATTCAATCAAATTATTACATCTGACTGTTATTCTTAAATTCGATAAATGAATGTGTTTCTCAAAAAGTTGCAGAAGTGATGATATGATTGGATGAAAAATAGTTTTTAGTTAGAACTTGTTAAGTACAGGAGTGAAAATATTTATTAAATTAAATTTTATATGTTTTTTCTAAAACTATTACAAAATTCTACCACTGAGTATTAAATTGTAACGCATAAAGCAATGCTTGTAGAAAAATGATTAATTTCAATTTCTGCATCAACTATTTAAGTTATAATTTGTAATATTTATGAAATAAATATTTGTTACACATTCTAATACTTATTTGTCTTTATTTTAAATACAAAAATTTAGAATCTTTTTTAGTTTTTAAAATTAGTAATTGTAATATAATTTTTGTTTTACATAAAATTTTTAAAGCTTCTTTTTTAGAATCGTTTACAAGGAGCATTCCATTATAAATAGCAAAAGTTATATAATTATTAAGTGAAATCAATCTTTATAGTTTAAGTACTTTTTTAAATCTAATTTAAATTGCAATTCTAAGAAACGCTTTTTATTTCCATATCAGTTTCGTTTTCTAATGTAAGTTTCTTCAAAATATAAACTATGATATGTATTTTAAAAAAAACTATGTGCAATCTTAGAGGTAGAAAGATAGTTGCATCTGATTAATATTTCAACTACTTTAAGAGAAACATTTGCAAAGTAAATTTAAAGTAAAAAGAACAATATTATATATTTAATTTAGATGCCTATGGATATATTAATGAATAATTTATGCAGAATAATGTGAATAACAGCAGAACTATTCACAATACAATTCTGCATAAAATAAATATACTGAGAAATGGCCAGTAATTTTGATTAGCTCTATTTAGCCTACATTTAATCTTTTTAAAGAAAAAAGTCTTTTCATATGTTCTTTTTAAATTCCTTTTGTATATGGAACCTCATTACTGTCATTTTAGAAGCAGAATAAGGATTCCATTGCTTCTCTTTTTCTTATCAAATTTTTTACGATTCAAATACTTAATTCTCATAGAAAGCAATGTTCAATAGCGTTTCATCTAAACTATTGCAAATCTCATTCTAAATCTCTAAATCTTTCAGAAGTCTCGAACTACCCAAATAAGATTATCTTCGTTGATGCAATATGAACGTAATAGAAAACCAAACCCGATTATTTAATACATAGTTACTCCCTCATCCCAATATTAAAAGTATATGATAAAAGTAGAATCGCAATTAGGAAACGTACTGAGCAGTAAAGTGTCGCAAAAAAATAAAATCCAATTTGTAAATTTTATCAAGAGAGTGAAATTCGTTTTATCTTATGTACTTTCACATTTTACATGTTTCCCTTAGTAAAAAAGTTTCGATTTCCTTTGTTATAACATTGGACTTCGATCCTTTTGCTTGTGTAGTAGAAATATAATCCGATTTAGCAAGTCACGATATTGAAATGAGGTAAGTAATTGGAATGGAAGTTCTGAGATAACAAGCTCTAAAATCCAATCTTCTGCAAATCGGAATATTTTTACTTGAAAATATGAGAAGGAGGAAATGTTTATTTTTAGAGCTAAGTAAAAAAAATCATAAATTAGTTTTATTGTCTTTGCATTTTTTTTTCATTTTTAAATAGAATATTACACTTGAATAGTTTAATAAAATAATTGTACAGCTACAAAAAAAATACCCCCCTTGTTCCTCAGCTGTTTTTAAATAGAAGTAGTTTCCTTGTTTCTCAACTGTAGTTAAATACAAGAGAGATATGTCAAGTTTCAAAGCAAAAGTGTAAAATTGAATTTTGGAATTAAAAATGTGCATTCAAGTAAAATTAAGTCTACATATCAAAACAATCTATAAAAATTCTATAAACCAAATTAAGCATCTACTTAAATAATTTTAATGGCAACTCATGTTTCTTTTTTAGTTAAAAAGGTTAAACACCGTTAAAATATTTTATTTTTGATAAGTGTGCATTTATTTTGAATTTTTCCGGAGATTTTATTTTTGAGGATATGTAATATAAGTACTAACTTGCATTGATGCAACAAAAGTTGTTAAAACTTTTACCAATATGGATGTTTAACTTTAAATGCTTATAAATTGCAAAAAAGAAATCATGAAAAATACTCTTAATAGATTATATAAACATGCTAATATGTCAAACAAAAATTATTCCTAAAAGAACGACTTGAGCTCTTGAGCTTAAGATAATTATCAGTTAAAGGCATGAGAGAAATACTTGAATATAAGCTTTTTTTTTGCAAATAAGTAAAATTCAAATTGATAATTTTGGATTTTAACATTTAAAACGTTGTTTCCTTAAGCAACACCCATTTCCAAAATAAAATATTCAAAATTTCCAATTAGTTTTACTATGTTAATATGTCATTTCACCTCAGAACACATGCATCTATATGATAAAATCTTTGTAATACACCACAAGTAATTAAATTTGCTTGCCACGCATAGCGTACCATCAACCTTATCAGGAATGTGGCAAGTTATTATCAAAATAGCTGCTTTTTGTGCGACGAGATTGAACTCGATCATACCGAACAATTCAATTTCAAACAAATATCCTTATCCAAATCGATACAAAATGATGTAAAAGAAATCTAGAATATCAGAGAAGAAATAATTAACAAGAAGTTCTAAAAGAACTGAATAATTCTTTCGAATAAAAAAAAGAAAAAGTAGGCTAAAAATAAGTTAAAGTTTGTATTTACACATGTGATTTGAAGAGTTTTGTAACACTTCAGGGAAAAAACAGTCACAAATAGTTTAATTGAAGCATTGCTCAACAAATAAGAGTGGGAAAATCAGAAACACTGTGCGATGATAAGAGCAACATAAAAAACGTAAAGAATGTTGATAAAAAGTATTTCAAACAAAGACAAATCAAGAAATCCTTAACAAGGAACTTCTACCAGAACAGTGATTTAAGTATTCCTCAAAAGCTATCGCTTAGACATATGCTTGATTAAAACCTTCTAAGTACTTAAAATCTCGTAGCAAGGTATTTTATAAATTAAATTCTTCATCAGTTTTAGGTTTGCATACCTATGGGGCTAAATTTAAAATCTTTCAATAGAAAAGTTTCGAAAGCAATGTGAAACAATGTTGAACACATTTAAATTTAATTAAACTTGCAAGATAGTGTCGTCAGAGTAGAATGCTTCTGTTTCATTTAGAATTATAATTAAATTTGATTACTGATGTATTGAAAATAAGGAATTCAATTTTCTTGTCAATGTCAAATATTTTCGATATAATGGACTGCATTTGCAAACCTAAACTTTATCCAACAGTTTTGAGCAATTTAGCTAACATCACACACACGTGGTTTATACCAGAACAAAATTTGCATAGTTTTAAATAATCAAATGCTTTCATTTTTAAATATTCCAAAATGGGAAAAAAATCTATTCTGCAACAAATATATCAGACATTGAGGAAATATAACAGAAATTGTTTTTAAATATATATTTTTTTTAGAATGTTTCTCTTTGGCAATTCAAACGCCACTGATAAGTTGCCAAAAGTAGCGTTTTATTTTTTGCTAAATGAGCAATTTGGCGAGTTTTATCTTGGCAGTTTTACTATTGCATTATAGTGGCCTATTCCATTTATGTAGTTGTTACTGTTATTTGGAAAGATAATTCATTTATAAATGCTTTGCCTAGTCTCCAGCTTTATTTTAGAACTTCGAATTTGAAAAAAAAACCTCTCTTAATTATTAATTTAATCACATTTCCATAGCTAATCAAATAATTAGAACTAACTAAATTAGAAATATTCTACACCCATCTTATCAAATAATTTTAGTGCTAAAATCTGCTTTGAAAATGAGAATTTGATTTATATCTAAAGAAATGAACGAAAGATTTATCTATTAACACATTTTTAAAAAACATTCTCTTTTACATTTAATTATAAGTTTGAATATTCATAAACACTTATTTTTATCCTTACTTACTATTATTCCTTATTTACTTAATATTATTCCGTAAATATTTGTTCACTTTGTTTTAATCAAATTTGTAAATATAATTCAAGGGTATTGGAACCAATTCTCTTTCTAATTATTCACCTTCATTTGATTAAATTTCTATACAGAAAATAAATTAAGTAAAAACGCTAGATTGAAAACAGTATTTCAAAACGTGAATTAGAAACAATTCTTAGTTATTTATTGGGAAATAAAATCATTCTATTAAATATTGTTCGTTTGAGCTTTTGTCATCAATAAGAAACAATCTTAAACATATCAACATACTTGAATTTTGTTTTTTGAAAAACAATGCTTTGACATTACCAAAGTAAAACCTTTTCTAATCAAACGTTTCGACATATGCAATGCATTGTATTTACTAAAGTTCAAATTGTGACATAACCAATGCTACTTTGTCCAAAACAACGAAAAAGGGACGTGAACTTGATTTTTTGCCTAAGTGAGTTTTTTTATAAAAAAAAAAAACTACGTAAAAAAGGTATATGAAAAACTGGTAAATAGTATATATAGCCTTGAATTTTTTTCTCTTGGTCTCTTCATATGACCGTCTATCGTCACTGAAGCGTTAAGGTACAAGCACTTATTGTAAAAATCGTATGTGTGTCTTAATTACTGAAAAATATATAAGGGGTTACATTCAGAAACTATCTCATACCAAAAATAGCATTCATTTCAGAGTTTGCTTAAATTTTTCGATTAGGCTTTGCTACAGAACTTCAGCTGTGTTTGTCCAAAAGCAACGTATTTCAAGATGGTAAGTAGTGTGTTTATTACTATAAAACTATGCAGATATTTTTTACCAATAACCACAAGATTGCACATAATATGTTAATTTTGTTTGATTAGCGAGATTTTTTTTAAATGTATGTTATTTCATACAATAGGTTTTTTAAATCGTTAAAAAATCAAATAAATGTATTTTTTTTAAAGGGATTTCGAATAGTTTATGTAGTAAGTACTATACTTTTATAAGTAAAAAAATAATTGTTCTTTATAGATATCCAGAAAATATTTGTTTTGCTTAGATTAATTTTGTATGAGAACCAAAATATGTTCGTTAAAAAACATTTATGTATTAATAAAAAAACCAATGGGATTGTTTCAACTCTTTGTCAAAGAAAACTTAACAGCCAATGAAATCACAGTATAAAGAGCATGACGTCAAAAGAAATATCACCATTAAAAATTATTTTACTTTTCCATTCGAATTTCAAAGAAAAATTAAATTCTACTATATAAATGAAATGTTAAAAGTACTACTAAAAAAATAACCAAACTGTAGTTTTTACGATATCATGCGATTTAAAAATATATTTGATATAATTGAAATAATGTAGATAAGCTTTTTAAAAAATTAAACTTCTTTTCATACGAAAATTAATATCACATTTGTCATTAAACTTCTGATATTCATTGGTGATTTGATAATATTTATAAAACAGACTTTTCTTGTGAATTCAACTATCTTTAGAATGATTTTTATCCTAACCAAATTTTGTGAATTAGACTTGGGATGTAGTAGAGAATTTTTCTAGATAAAAACTGTCCTTATTTCGAATAAAGTTGAGTTGAAAATTTTACTTAATTTCTTACTATTTAACTATTTTTATTTTAAAACATTAAAAAATACCAAATTAAATTGCAATCGTTTTTGAACTAAGCCTTTTGTCACTTATGTAATTATTAAATAATGTTCAAAATTATTTTGCTATTTTTTATCAGCTTTATGCCCACTTAACCCTGAATAATTCGGATATAGTCTATACAATAACACACTCATTATTATTATTTTAGAATTCTTCTTTCGTGATCATTGCTGCAATTTGCATGATGCTGTTGATCTCTTCTGCTTCTGGAAATCCTCTTCCTGACATCGAAGCCCGCCATCATCACCATGGACATCACCATCATCATGGCCACCATCATCACCACGGACATCATCATCATCACGGACATCACCATCATCATCATCATGATCATCACCACGACCACCATCATCACCATGGTCATCATCATCATCATGGACATCATCACCATCATGGACATCATCACCACCATGGTCACCATCATCATCACGGACATCATCATTAAAATGTGCACCAGAAATTCTTCGAATAAATGCCATAGTGGAATTGCTTCTTATAAATAAACATTACTACCATACTATATTTGTTTCTATCATTTAACAATGAAAACAAAGTATATACAAAACATTGCATGTGGTGTTTGTAAAGTTAAATTATTGTAAGTGGTCAATTATTCTATATTTGTTCCATTTACTTTTTTAGTAAACATGTCATATAAAAACACATTTAAGAATAACTAAGTGTAATATAAATAGTTACAAACCACGTGTATCTAAACCATGAAATCTAAATTCCCCATTCAATCTTTCATTGTTATTTCAATCAATCATATTGTTAACCGTAATACTATTGTTGTAATAATAACAATGAATACATAGGAATACCTAGTTATTAAATGTTTTTCGGGAGCCCATAAAAAATCCTAAACAACAATAAAAAAAACGAAATAATAATAATAATGATAGATATTTTTTTTCTTAATCATAAAGGGTTTTTTTTTTTTTTAAAGTCATGGGGAAAACTATATATTTATTTGTCGAAATAATGATTTTTAGAGACCTAATACGTGCTACAAGAACAAAATCAACAATTACTAAAATAAAGGATTCGTTTGTTACTAAAAATCGATGAATTGAACAAGCAATTATTGTTTATTTTCCAAATATTTCTGAGCGTTGCTTTATTGAGATAGAAGTTGATTTTAAAAACTTTTAAAAGTATACATTTTTATTGGTGTTTTGATGTTTTAATGTTGTAAATGTTTTATTTTTATGAATCTCAAGTACGAAAGATTTCGAGTAAATTACAGTAATTTATTCAAGTAATGCTTGATTAATACTCAATTACTTGATAAAATAGTGATTAAAAATCTATTTTCATGAATGACAAGAACTCCAATAAAAGATAAATCTCTCGTGTCAGATTATTTTATAGTAAACTTAGGCTTTATTGTACTTAAGGTAGGCGAATACCCAAAATTCTAAAATTTTTACTATTACTTTTATCTTTTCCAAATTTGGCATAGTGATTTCAAATATAACGAACAATGCTTTTTGGGCAATTTTTTTTATTTAAATATAATTGATTTATTTTAAACGGTCGGAAATCGGAAATCGAAAAATGACTGACGAGCTACGGCGCGGAGCGCCCTTTCTCCTTCATCGAAGACGTCCCGAATAGGGGTTAACTGCAACGTGGAATCAATCCGGACGAAGTCCAAGCTGGAAAACTGAAGATGTGTTGCCACAAGGGCTCTGCATAGCAGGATATAAAACGTCTGAAAAGAAACAAAAGATTAGTAACATAGAAATATAACAACATAGAAAACAATGTAATAAAAGACATAAAACACATAAAAACATGGACATCAGAAACAATATGAGCAAAAAGCATCGTCAAGAAAATAGTCAAAAGACATGTCAAAAGAAAAAATCAAGTCAAAAATCACCAATCAGGGTCATGATGGATCGTTTTGGGACGTTTGAACTTCTATTCAACAATGGGGTCGTAATTGGCAATTTGCCTGAGATTGTCGTATTTACTGTTCTGTAGTGAAGTGTTGTAATTGTGTGATGCAGTGAGAATGGCAGTGTCAATGGTGTCAATCCCAAGGTCCTTGTGTATAATGGAGTTCCTAACGAACCATGGGGCGTTTGTGATTCTACGAAGTGCTTTGTTCTGAAATGTTTGAAGCTTGTTTCTGTGTGTTTTTCTAACTGCAGCCCAAGCCGGAGAGGCATACAGTAGAATAGGTCTGATCATGGTTTTGTAGAGTGTGAGCTTGTTTTTGAGTGTCATGTTGGAATTTTTGCCAATGATAGGGTTTAAGCTAACACTGGCTCCAGTAGCTTTGCCAATGGCTTGTCTGATGTGTTCATGGAAATTGAGTCTGTTGTCAAGGTAGACACCCAGATATTTGGTGTGCTTACCGTTTTTGATGTCTGTGTCAAAGATCTCAAGATGTGTGTCATAATGTTTGCGTATCTTGTGTCTTCTGAACAGGACTGACTCACTCTTTTGAGCGTTTATCTTGACTCGCCAGTCCTCACACCAAGTTTGAACAGTGTCTAGTGCTGTTTGGAGCTTGCGAAAAGCAATGTCTCCGTGATTTTAAACGGTGTTTTCAACTAAAAAAAGGGGTTTACGCCAACACTTCTAGCATAAAAAGTTTTACATTAATTTACCTGAAAATTTTCACAGATGCTATTTCAATATATATCTGTGCCATGAACCTCTAACATCTGGTGTAAGTACACAAGTTTTTTTTTTAAATGTCCAAGTGTAAGTTAATCGAAAAAAATCCTTTTTTTGTGGTTAATTTATAACATTTTTCTTAATAACTTCTTTTCTTGCAATTTGTATGCAACTCTAGAGGGTCATTGCACGTATCAGCCCAAAACGAAGAATTTAACACATAATTAATGTTTATAGGATGAAAATTCAATGTGATAGACTTGTTGGCGTAAACCTCTTTTGTTAGTAGAAAAACACCGTTCAAAATAAATAAATTATATTTAAATTTTAAAAAATGCCGAAATAGCATTGCTCATTATAGTTGAAATCACCATGCCAAATTTGGAAAAGATTAAAGCAATAGTAAAAATTTTAGAATTTTGGGAAATATTGGGTATTCGCCTACCTTAAAATGCATATTGCAAAAATGTCCTTGTTATGTAAAAATTTGATTCTATTATTAAAATCATGTGTTTCATGTGTATGCTATTCCTCTTCTTTTGCACCTAAAGTGTGTCGAAATCTGCAATGTCAATATCCTCATCTCATCCAGCATACCGATATTGCCTTGAAGTAAGAAGTATATATTTTCCTGTCACAAACAAAAAAAAAAACTTACACGAAAACTTCAACTGAGGCATTTTGTGAAGCATTTGTAGGAAGCGTTTCCAGACGGTTTGCGTTCAAAACCGTGTGAAACGGCGATGGAAGCCCCACTCGATGGTAGGAAACGCTTGTTTGCCATTTGTAACCAAGAATAGCATTCCAGCCGACCAAATTTTAGTAATACATACTAATAAGAAGTTCTAAAAGAATCAAAATAGCCTACTTTTCTGTTAATCTAATCTTCACTAAAATTGTTATTTAAAAAAGTAGGTTTGTTATTTAATTTATGCACCTCAGAAAAATTCGCCAAACACAGACTTTATAGTTACAGATTAAACCTTTAAAATTTGAAATTGGCTTTTTTTTATTAGTTTTATTTTGCAAATTCAATTAATATGTCGTATTGTTTGCTATATATCTTCTGGCGACATTAGGTGACAATTTTAGAGATAAAATTAAAAATTTACAGTTGTTATTCATTTTTTGTAAAAAAAAATGGAGCTCAGGGTGTAGCTTTCTCAATAAACAAATAATAAACCATCAAAGAATCACATTAGGACACATGTAATGATGTCATTACTTGTAATTTATATAAAAAAATAAATTTCGTTCATATATTATTGTAAATAAATACTTTCTTATGCGATTGCTGAAGTGGCAAAACCAATTTAACTGGATAAAAATTAAATATTAATGTAAATTATATAGTTATAGACCTCCGAAAAACAGGTAGACATATGTCAAGGTGTACAGACAGACGGACAAAAAGTAGAGAAAATAGGTGTGTGATGTCATACCTTTCTCACAATACTCTAGAAAATTTTTCGGCCAATTAAGTGAAATTTGACCGGCAATTTTGCTGCCAAACACACTCCCGGTATTTGACGAATTGCTTGCGATTTCTTCAGGGACTACGATTGTGTATGTATATTCTTCAGCAACGGCAAGTGTGTCAATTCACGAAGACATTTCAGCACCAAAAGAGAGTGTCAGTAACATTTATTGTTAATAGAAAAAAGAATTTTTGAGCGAGTAGAATAAACCATTCATAAGTACTCCGTGACAACGTATACATGGTACGGTGTGCATTAAATTTGTTCTTGGTCCAAAGTCCGCAGAAAACTTTTCTGGGATTGGCAAATCAGCGTACGAAGCCCCAAAAGTGATGAATGAAAGTAGGATGAGGAATGGTTCGGACTATACCATTACGCGTTGCGTGACTGCCACTGCTGGATGGAGGAAGCACGTTGTACGAAAAGAAATTGGTAAACGGACGATACTACCTTTTTGGAGATTCTTTCTTGGAGAAAACTTCCTAGGATCTGACTTAGACACCTGAAAATAGCTTTCGATCTGCCGCTAGCAGTATTCCATGAGCTGGAACACACAGAACAGAATAGAAGTTTATTTTAAGTGAAGTATAGTATATAGGAGAATATGAAGTAAATTGTGTTGTTATCATAAACGTTAATGTAATTTTTTGGTCTTTAAAGCGAGTAATACTGGGATCATTTACTAAAAAATATGGAAAAAAAGCCGTTTTTGCCAATGGGACAACTATTTAATTCGAGCAAATCCAATATGTGTTGATGTCTTTTTAAATAATATTTTAAAAAGACATTAACGCATATTGAATTTTTCTATTGTATATCGTCGGTCAAATGACCAAAACACATTGAAGGAAACTGGATGTTCCATGCTGTATCGTTGCCCGATTGGGAAGAAATCTATTAAGCACCACAAAAAACAAATATTTCGTATATCCGTATTTTATTGTATTGTAATAACAAATGAACAATGAAATTGAAATCATTTGTCTTCAAACTCGTAATAAGGACACGAGTAACAGAGTTTGTGCCATTTCAAAGACAATCATTCTGTAAAGCACATATTCGAATATCGTATTCTTCACTTTCAATTTATGAATGCATACCCAAAAACCATACGTAAAATTGTCTGTGCGGAAGATGCTGGTTTCCGAAAAATTCGTCATTGAACAGTGTCGCTTACGATTTTACGATTTCGATAGGTTAAGTTAGCCAGGTGTTGTTTCTAAATGACGCCATCGTCACTCAACAGCCTATCAAAATTACAAGTTACATTGCCAAAACCTTTACTTCTTTAGTATCACGCGCTTTCCAACCACAAGCACAAAATTTAACTAATGACAATGTAACTGAAATAAAAATAAAACGTATACAGAAAAATCCATTCAAGACAAATGTTTACATTGCCTTTTTCTTTCACAATCATTAGTAGCATGTGGTCTATGATTGAAATTAATGCGATTTCAGAACATCAGGTTTGGGCCATCAAGGAATCCATAATCCACCTTTTCTTGAAAATAACATTTTCGTAATACATTAACATAACCGGCAAATTCCAAATGGAGTCTAAACATGAATTCGCTATGAAAACTGCGACTATGGATGGGAATGTGGGAATATGAAATTTTGTTCCACTTGTTAAAAGCGTAGATTTATGGAGGCGTTCCACGCGAACTTATATGATTTATAACGCTACCGAAAAATGGATTGCATTTTGAGTGTGTAATTATATGAAATGAGGGAATACTCTTTTCAAACAATTTAGGGAACAAGGAGTTACCTTGTTTCTGGGTTACTTCTAAAAGAACAACCAAAAGTTTTGTGAAAAATGTCGTATTTGGGATAGATCAATAAATGTTAGCACATGCATTACTTCGGCATGACAAGGAATCTCAACTATTTGAGAACATTCATTACAGTACATTGCATACATTACATTTATAATATCACATTCACTACATTACATCACATTCACTGCATTACATTGCAAACGTTATATTCATTGGATTGCAATCTATGCACCACATTCTAATATATAAATGATAACTACAACACCAGACTTCGCATGTGTTTTTTAATTTAGAAAGTATTTCACATTCTTCCTTTAGGAAATGTAGGCAACCCCGTCCAAACGCACAGTTTGACCCTGGAGCAATGTTGTATTACATTACTTTTGGAAGATGTTTAACTTTAAATGTGCAAGTTCTACAAACAATACTTACTTTTATAACACAATGCAGTTTACACCATGCAGTAAAAAATGTTTACACAATTTTTTTCACAATGCAGTAAAAAAAATTTACACAATTTTTTTCACTATGCAGTACAATGTAGTTTCATTCAGTGATGAATTCCGATGAAGTAGTTGACGACTCCTACTGTAAATGGCAGTCTTTCTCGATCATTTTGCTTGATGACACTTTTGTACAATATTTTTGGTCACCGGGGGATGCATAAAATTTGTTTGTTTGAATTCTCACTAAATTTGACCAGGATAGAAAAAAAGGTTGATTTCCTGAATTATAGCTTGAAAATGTGCCCTATTTTCTTGTATTGTACGGACACGCAAAGTGTTTGACAATTTATTATGCTTGAACGATAACGTTAAGCAATGCTATATTTCATAAACATAAAAAAAATACCATAGAATGTATTTTACCTATAAAATACAATTTTTTCTGAAGCACGATCTCATTCTGCCACTGAAAAAGAAAATAAATTGATATTATGACTAATGGTAGGTAGATATCTATGATTTCATAACAAAATATTTCAAAAATTAAATTAAATTTCACTGTACATAACCAATGATAGTTTTTATATTTGACTCAAATAAATAATTTTTTACAGCTAAACTTAAAAACAATATCATACTGGAATATAGAAAGCCTGTTTTTGTGCAATTTTTTTTATCCTTATTGTCTAAATAATTTACTGACATAATTTTTTTTTCACTCTAACACGCAAAACAACTTATTAATATTTTAAGGATACTTTGTAATTGGATAGTATTTTTTAAGCATACTTTTGTAGGATATTTCAGCAGTTTAAATCCTTAGAAGTTATATATGGTTGATTATTTGTGAAAATATTTAAATTTTAGGTGGGGTAAGGCAAAACTACGTATAAAGCTAATTCCATATTGACATTCACCTGAAGCATCAAGTTACAACATTTTTCTTTGTGTTTTGATTTCCTATGACAATTATCGATGGCATTAACGTAAAGATATAATATTTGATTTGTATTTTGAAAGTTTGATTTAGTTTTTTGTAACTTTAATCTGAAATTATTATTTTCGCATCGAGTTTATAAGTATTTTTGCAAGGCTAAACAATGACAATGATCTTCCATAGAGCTGAATATAATAAAACGCAAGCAGTATTTTTTTGTATTTAAACTTACAAGAAAACTCTAATCCGTCCTAAAATTGGCTCAATGATCGAGTCTATATTAGTTTATATGTATTTTAAGAAGTTCTGTCGAAAAAAGCTATTTTAAAATATTTTATAAAGAAAAGTATGAAGATAAATTGTTTTTGATGCTTGTTTGTGAAAGTTTTTTGGGCGTCTGATGACACTATTGTAGAAAACCTTTGTTGGTCAAAGTGCTTTACATTGTTTCAATACCTACTATGAATTAATGGACTTATTTACATTGTTGTTTAAACACTTTCAGATAATAGTGTAGCACATTTTAATTATTAAATACTTGTTTAATGTTAAAAACTTCCATTGTTGAGACCTCGGATTAAGGGGGAATGGGTTAAGGGGGAATTTCAAAATGGCCGACTTAAAACAACGACTAAATTCATTAACTTGCAGACGAGATTTATAAAAAAAAATTAACGCTAAAATGCCAAATTGATTTTTTTAAAAAAGTAAATAATTATTTTAAGTCATTAAGCATATGATTAATAAAATATTAGTATAAAAAAACTTTAGAATAAATTATATGGATCTAAGATTTAAATAGAATAACGTTTAGAAATTGTGAATGCAGTTTCTAATTTTGCCAAAAGTTACCGTAATACCAATTTGTCGGGGTTACCAGATTTGGCGTAAAATTTCCCGTCACGATTCTTTAGGTTAACAAACTTTTATAGCTAAATATTCAAATATTCTAACCAATTTCAAAAAGTAGAAATATAGAACCCTGTAAGCCAGCTATATTTATCACAAAAAAACGTTTGTTAAAATACTTAATGCAGCCGATGTAATTTGGTTTGAAAAAGTAATTTTTCAAATGGATTAACATCGAATAGATTTCGTTTTAGATACATTTCTCCCATTCCTTTCTTTAGATATGTGGCTTTGTTTTCAATTTAGAATTTTAAGGTGATTCTGTGCAAATAACGGGTATTTATTTGCTGGTACAGTAAAACCTCTGAATACCGGACACTCGCGGTGCTGGACCTTTTGTCCGTTATTTGGAGGTGTCCGTTATTGGGGGGGGGGGGGAATTAAATTTTTAATTTTGAAAAAAAAAACATGACTTAACGAAAGGTTAAAATTACTAATTAAACTTAAGAAAATAAATTTAATAACTTTGATTTGTACTACAATTAGTTAATGTTTGATTGTATTTTAAAATCTATGCAACTAAGCAAGATAAACATGCTTTAATTAAACGTTCTTTTTAAATTTTGCCACCACTATATTTTTGTTTTTGAAGCACCAAGTCTTGTCCGGAAATGCGGTAAAATAAACCATCCTATAAATGCCTAAAATAACCAGAAAGAAATATCACAGCCTATCTGCGTTTTTCCAACTCTAAAGCGTAATGCAGTAGATCTCACACTTAGCTTTTCTTTTTCAGCAACATCCAAAATATCCATTTTTTCTATCAACGTTAACCTTTTTCTCCTTAAAGACATTATTTTACTTAATCTAAATCAGCTCTCGTTACTCGTTAGCAATTCGACTTTTTTGGAATATGAGCAATTAGAAATCGGACACAACAACTCCAGGAAAGCGGTCTAACAGGTTCAGTGGACTAAGGGGCGATTGCATTCACTCCCTCTCAATTCTCGGAAAAAGAAGATTTCGCGAATAATGGGGGAAATTGACATGGGGCGTGTCGAAACCATTGTAAAGCTATGGTGGTCATTCTAAGGGTTACTAGAAGGTCATAGAACAGTCGCCAATACGTAGTTTAGCGATAAGAGAATGAGGGTGCAAAAATATTTGGATGCAAACATGAGTTTTATTGGGATTGATAGCCGAATTAAATAAAAAAAAATTAAAAATGCGTCCGCTATTTAGAGGGTCCGTTATTTAGAGGGGATTACATTAAGTAACCTATGTTAAGGGACTGGGACTTGAGAAACTGTCCGTTATTTAGAGGTGTCCGCTTTTTAGAGGTGTCCGTTGGAGGAGGCAACACTGTATATAATAAAGGTTAAATTATAAGCATTTAACAACCAAACCAATTTCATATGTTTAGAAATAAAGAGCATGCACAAGTAAGAAGTCCTAACTCTTCCTGTAGAAAATTAATTTGAGATTTGATTGTCGATTTTAAATTTGTGCTTACGATCTTTTTTTTTACTAAATTTACAACAAAAATTATTGCTTACTATTGTTGAAATAATTTAAAATTATACGCAACGTTAAATAACATAAAACTATGAAGCAGGCGTTAGAAGTTTCAATAATTCTTTCGCAGATAATAGGAAACTCTTTCTAAAAATACAAACATAATTTTTTTAAATTCCAGGAACAACTTCGCCTGCATCAAAAGAAAAAAAATAATAATAAACATAAAGAGTTTAATAAAGCTTTCGTGTGTCGTGTGAAAGTATGCGTGAATGCGGAGCTTGCTTTGTAATCGAGATAATTAAAAATATGTTTTGGTGCGATTCTTTAATTATTTTAAGTTAAATAATTTTTATTAAAAACTTTCTTGTAAGCACAAGACATTAAATACGAAGTGTATTGACGCAAAACTCACATTGTCTATAAAGTGTAACTAAAATATAGGGTTCGGCGTTTTCATTGGTGACTTTTGATAATCTTAAATTCAATTGGACGAAGCTGCCAATGAATGAACCACAGCCGAAATCTTAGATATAATTTGGAGAGTGTAAGTTTTGTAACTAGACTGTATATATATTTCAAAAATATCTTATTACGTTTGACAAAGTTGTAATTAATTGCTAGCAATGAGATTTGAAGAGCTTAGTGGAAGAACGTGCTAAGTGACAAAAAAGTGTAAACGAGAAAATGAGCTTTAGAGTTTATAGTTTGCCCTTAGATACGTTAAACACGGCACTTAAAAAATGTAAAAAAAAACGTAAATTAAATTTTATGATAATGATGATTCTTTTAACATTTAAGGAAAGCAATAGTTAGTTCATTGACAAAAAAATCAATTTTTTCAAAAATGTCACTTAGAGCATTCTTCCATTAAGTTCTTCATTTATTTTTCTCCCTTCCCAGTTATCGGGATAACCCGTGCCTGCGCTATAGTAGGAAGCCATAATGGCGTCAACAATCTACCTGTGCGTGACGCCATCTATGTTGAAGCCTATTAGGCAACCATATTTGAATGCACTTATTTGCCATCATCATTTTTGTATTGTTCCTACATGACAGCTTAGAAGTAAGCCGAAAAACATTTGCCCTCTATGATGATGTTCATCACTTGGCTGTCTTGTTTTTAATGAAATGCATACTAATGTCACTGTAGGAGGTATAGTTAAAGCATGCTATTAAAATAAATAAACTTAATTATCATATTTATATGTTGAGGAAAAAACTTAAGGTATAAATAATTGTTTTTCTATATCCATGGGCGTTTTATAAAAATTCTTATTTTTAAACCCATTTGCTTTTAGAAATTAACAACTTAACAGTTAAATTTTTGAAAAACTGGAGCACTGAAATATTAATACAATTTTAATCATATACAGATACATACCATCCAAACAAAGAAAGGGTTTTTAAGATCTTTATTAGTCTAAAATGCTAAAATTTCCTAATTCGTAGAAATTGATTGTCTTGTCCTAATTTAGTTGAAATTACAGTCACCGGTGACTATACTGACTATATGAGAGCGAAAAATTCAATTTTTATTCGAACTCAACCGAAAAATAATGATTAATAGTAAAACTGAATCTAAAATACATAATAATTAACAATCGCCAAATTTCTATCCTTATTTAAAGACAGGCATCCATATCACATCCAGTCTGCATTCGCCTCCTCGAATCCTTCCAATTTCCTTGTTTCAAAAGACAGAATATTTAAGCGGATGCGTTCGAATGACGAGGCTATAGATCCGTAAGCGGACATCTGAACGAGCGTGCATTTAGACGCATAATAACTTAATTAACAGCTACCGAGATTTTCGAAGTTTCCGACAGAATGGCTCCTTTTGAAGTTTCGGGAAGTTAGATTAAAAGATTCATACCCGAAAGTAAGCTCCTTTAATTAAGACGCATTGCTACTCCATTTTCCCAATTTCATCAGAAGAGGAGGAAGCCGAGTAGAAATTACAGTTTTCAAACATATACTTTAATTAAAGGAGACAATAATTGGATACAAGAGGAGACTACTTTAAAGTTCTTAGAAAAGAAGGCTTTGGATTTGTAGGTTTTAAATTATTGTTATAATTAAATTTGGGGATTTAGATTTGGTTAAAAGATTTATAGCTATTTATTATGAAGTATGCTTTAGAGAAATGTTTTGTTAATATTTTAAAGTAATAAAATCTTTTTCTCCACTAAAAATATTTCTTGTCTGATATTTCGTAACAAGAACAGTAGTTCTAAATAATATGTTTTTTAAGTATTTATCATATGAAGAGTACAAGGGAAAAACCACTTGATTTCGTAGAAGGCTTTCCTCAATAGGCTGTTTTGGCAATGATAGCAAGTAATCGCCTAAACAGGTATAAAGAGACCGTTTACTCGCTTTGTTTTTCTTTCGCGGCAACCCTGATTCACGTCAGTGATCAGTGAAGAACCGAAAGAAAACCGGTTTCCTGTCGCCAATGTCCGCCAAGCAGACACATAAGGTAAAACTCCTAAAAAATCAAGTGGTTCTTCCCGTGAACTCTTCATATCTGTAACGCTTTCGATCAAAAGATATCAGTCAAATATTTTTTGGCTTACTCCTAAAATCAAAGATTTACAAATTTTTATACTTCGATTTCACAAACGATTAAAAAAGATATGCTGATACCAGCAGTAGAAGAAGATAAGGATGGATGTCGAACGTAAGCTTTGAACTCTTCTCCCCGGTTGAATAAAAGACACCAAAAAAGTTTTTTTGTTTCTACATTTCTTTCAACATTAATGCAAATTAAAAACATGTAGAATGCCACGATTACGGCTCGGTTATTGAATTCAAAATAAGGGTAAGTTTTTTTTTTTTTTTTTTTTTTTTTTTTTTTTTTTTTTTTTTTTTTTTTACCCTACGTAGTGACAAAGAGTTATAGGTAAGATGACGAAAACATAAAAATAGACTTTAAAATAAAATATCTGCATTTGTGTGTGAAAAATCCAAAATGAGAACTTCGTTTTGCAAATCGAGTATCTAGACTAAATATGCTAATTACTATATAGAAACATACACTAAAATTGTACACCATCTTGTCGTACTTTTATGGAGTGGACCAAGTATGGTCATGGGAGTAAATAACAGTTGACAAAGATTTTAGCATCTGCAGAGGAATTATCGTGAAAGTTAATGAATGTGAATTAATAATCGTGGATGCAGCATGACAATGTAGCAGGTAAACTTGTTAATAAAACAATAACTTTAAAAATGGCTGAGAGTTTTTCTGATGACCCTTAAGAGACCTTATAGTCTGAAAAAAATGAAACCACCAAAATAAGGTACATGCCTTCAATAACATATGTAAAAGAAATGGTGCTTTAACGGCCAATTTCTAATTCAAGTTCTTATTCTTAGCATAATTAAAAGTAATAAAACCTGAAATTTGAAGAGTCATTAGGGGAAGGTGGGTTCCCTTGGACCTATTTTGACTTTTCAATTTTTAATTTCTTAATTACTTGCAAAAAGTGAATAAAAATATTTTTACTAAATACTTTATGTTGTTATATACAACATATATTTATTTTAACATGTTATTTAAATGATTTCAACAATAAAAAAAAAAATACAGAACAATGTAATTCGGACCAAGGTACACCACCGGCGGTGTACCTTGGTCCAACCGGTAGTGTACCTTGGACCAATTATTAACAGGTAGAGAGACTCGATTTACAGTCCGAAAACCAATATTTTTAGCCACATAACATTCAAAAATACATTTTACAACCTACTCTTATTTCTAGCCAAGATTGTAGTAATTGGTTATGTTAGGTCAATTGGCTTAGTAAGGGGTTTTATTGCCTTTTTTTTAGTGCCCTTTTGGCTCTTTCAGCTGTAATGCGATCTTTCTCAGATGTATCCGTTAAAATGCAGCATAAAATTAAACTGTCATTTCATGCCATAGAAAAACATTTGCTATCTTTCTGTCATAAATTTGAAAAAACAATTCAAATATTTCCCCCTATGTTATACAATTAGGCCTGAACGTAAAAAAGGATGTTCTGCTTAGATATTTATTATAAAAAACATATTTTTAGATGTGCATGCAATAATTATTTTCTATATTATATCAATATTTTTAAAATTTTATAGGCCTACCATAAATCTAAATAATTAACTACACAAAAATTATTTATCACACCATATAAAAATTTCTTACAAATTTAAATTCTACATACTTTTACAAATTAGGGTTGCATATTAATAGCTTAAAATACTTACTTTTTCAAAGGAAAAATTTACTTGAATTTTATAAAGGGTTTTCAACAATCTGAAGCACATAAGACCTATAGTAGTGTGCCTTGGACCAGTCCAAGGTACACCACTTGTATTAGGTTCGAGGTACACCACTTGGATATTAAAAACAAAATAGTTAATCACCATGTTAAGGTTAGACTTAACTTAATTTCAAGCGCACTGTTTTATAGCTAAAACTTTGCTTTATATTGCATAACCATCGTTTCTGAATAAACACTACATTTTTTAGTATAAAAATACACTAAAGTATCTGACAAAAATTTACTTTTGAGCTGTGAATTTAGTTTTTCGAAACCTCTTTAATAAATTGACCTTTTAAACAAACAGATAGAACTTCACTGAGACCCCTGATAGCAAATACTTTAACTGCATGTGGTGTTGTTTCAATATCTAATCAAATCGAGCTAAAATCAGCATAGGTTCGAGGTACACATATGTCCAAGGTACACCACTTACCCCTACATAAATGACTTGAAAAAAATGGCGGCGTACTAAATAAAAGTATTTGGATAAAGTTTTATTGTTTATTTTCCTAGAAAAACTTCCAAATGCATAAAGTTAGTGCAAAATAAATGGTTTTCGCTGCTGCAATTGTTAAGTGACTTGCCTTGGGAATAGGATAACTGTTTATTTATAGGTAAATGTTTCAAGGGAGTGTTTGGTGTAAGCTCCCACTTTAAAGCTTAATTTCATAAAGCTAGTTGTAAATGAATGCAAATTTTAGTCACACATACAATTGCAACAACTTCCAATGACGTGATAAATCTGGTTGGTTGGTTGATTGGTTTACATATAATTTCAGGCTTGTGAGCTTAGTCAGAAACCCGCAAAAAAGCCTTCGTCAAGTAAGACATATACAACACACACTCACCCGCAGACACACACATACGTGACAGATGCTGCCACCTATCACGCGCCACCTTCACAATTTAGACATGTCCCTGAAGGGGATGGAAATAGTCTCCAGGAACCTATACCCGTGGGAAACTGCGTAATGACCGCCCACAGGACTTTCGGACCCAACAGATTTAACGAGCACGTACTCCGCATATACTCGGTGGGTTTTCAGCGACCAGGACTCGATCGCGGGACCTTCCAATCCGGAGATCAAGACTCTGACCACAGAGCGCCCCACAGCCCATAGGTCTGGTTCTAAGGTTCCAGATTATTAGTTATTATTTTTACTTCACGGAATATTTATACAAATTTTACTGAAGAAAAACCATTACTGAGTTATGGTTTATTTTCGTGATCAATGGGTGTATGGCTTGATATTTACTCCATTAATTCTATTCTAGCCATCTCCATATTTTATCGTTTTCCTAGCAAAGCGAACAACAGGCTGAGATTCATAATTTCCTTGGGTAATGAATAGTTAATATGCAAGAGGTTAATCTTCAAAACAAAGTTATAGAAAATTCATCGTTAAGGTGGATGATTAATTACCTTAATGGAAGTTGATGATAAACTCTTTTAATACTTAATGAAACCTTACAGAGCTAAGATTGTTTTCATGCATTTCTTAGTTTTCATTTGTGATAACCTTCTGATAAATTAAGTTTAGAAGCCAAATTTCTAGATATAGTTGAAAATAAATTTTAAATAATGAAGGTACGCTCTTAAAACGAACGAGCGATTTTAACTCAGTCTGAGTAATTTACACTCCTCCTGTCTGGAAAATGCACTTCTCCTCTTGGAGTGGATCCTGTGTGTGTTAAAAATCCGACAGGATCACTCCAAACGAGTGATTTTAACTCAGTCTGATCTAATATTCACTCGTTTCCAGTGTCGAAAATGCACTTCTCCTATTGGAGTGGATTTCACTCGTTTGTTTTAAGAGTGTATCCAACATATTTTCCTGTCAAGTTTGAGCAGTGGACGCTCAGTGGTTTTTATTATGTGCAACATTTATTGTATTTTTAACAATATTAGTAGAAAAGTTGACAATTTTTTTTTTGACATTGAAACTAATTTCTTAATTTCTTTCTTTTTTAGCGTATTGGAATTGAATTGCATTACCATTTTATTCTCCTACATTATATTTGAGGTGTCAAGCAGGTTCCAAAAGCAACAAAATTGTGAAATAAACAAACCAAAAAATAATTATTATTTCTGCAACGATATCTAAGAATTTCTATTTAAATCTCTCTATTCAAATACATAAACCATACAATTCTTAATAATGGAAGTAGTAAAAAAAATTCAAATGCCCTTACCGTGTTTCAAATAGAATCGACATACGTTTCCTAATTAACCAATGAAGTGTAACTACAAAAAACTGTTATCATGTTAAAACAAAATTGAACGCTTTCAATTTGCTTCTAAATCGGATACGAATAGCTTATGAATGAATGGTTTATGAAACTACTTTTAAAAAAAATCATTTTTGTTTACTTCATGTAAAATATAATTTGATGAACTGTGTTATATTTTGTTTACATTATTAATATATTTTTAAAATCAATTTTTGAATTTTAAAACATGTAATTTTACATAATTTTTTTTAATTTTAAAATTCTTCTTTTATTCAAATGCTTATTTTTATTCAACAGTTAAATGCTTCTTCAAATTAAAAGTTGTGCCAAGGTATGCCCTTCTTACACCGAATATGAGAGCATAATTGACGTGACATTTTTCAATCTAGGACTTCTTCCGCCAACTAATGACCAAATTATCACAACTTATCTTCCGACCATTGACGCTTTATCACTCGCCGCCCACTCATCCTTTGTGCAATTAGGGAAGGAAACGCAAAAGGTTAAATCTACAAACTTCGAGAAGGAATGATGGGATGGACAACACAATACCCAATAGTCATTTTCTAACTTGTTTTACAGTCCTATTCCAATTTGTTTCAATAGTTATTTTTTAATTTGTAATTTGAAATGAACTATCTTAAAACGTACTCCAAGTGCATTTTCGACACTGAGAATGAGTGAAAATTAACTCTTAAATCGCTCGTCATCGCCTTAAATCGCTCCTAATCACTTTAGAATCACTCGTTTGTTGGAGGTTTAACAAATTAAAAGAATGAAATCCACTCCTATAGAAGAAGTGCATTTTCGACACCGAAAGGAATGGAAATTAACTCAGACTGGGTTAAAATCGCTCGACTGTTTTAAGAGTGAATGTAGAAGGGAATTCGGAAATTTTATAAATACATAAATTATAAATATATGTTACCTAACTTTCCATTTCTACTTTTTCTACAGTTCTTTTCTGATTTGTTTTGATAGCTTTTTTCTAATTTGTTCTTTGAAATGAATAGAAGGTAATTATAACATTTTATCAATGAATTGCTACCAATAATATGTGAAAATTCTTAACTACAAAACTTGCATTCCCCAAAGAACAACTATGATATAGGGCCCGGCCCGTTTCTCTGTATGTTGTGTTGCCTGGATTTCGTAAGTATTCTAGCTCATCAATGCAACCTAAGTACAACACGCTTACTTTAATTTTTTTCGATCGCTAAAAGTCGTTAATAAGTTAAACCGGCCCCGATA
This sequence comes from Hylyphantes graminicola, assembly GCA_023701765.1. Lineage (NCBI taxonomy): Eukaryota > Metazoa > Arthropoda > Arachnida > Araneae > Linyphiidae > Hylyphantes > Hylyphantes graminicola. The sequence continues at coordinate 48,651,659 of CM043114.1, forward strand.
TCATATCTGTACTTTGGGCATTCCTCCATTACCTGAGATATGCGAGTTTTACAGTTAGAGTCCCTTTCTTGCAATACAGCCAGCTGTGGTACACAAAATAACTGTCGACCTATAAACGTAATAGTGATGCAGTCAAAAAGTCTGACGAGGAAAACCATGGTAGAGGAAGTGCAAGTTAAATATGCTTCAAAACCCCGACACTGCTTATGTCGCTCTGTGGTTCTAAATTACGACACATGTCACTAATAGCTCTAGTGCGACGAAATTTCAACTCAACTCCGATAAACGACTTCTTCTCGAACTAGTAAAAGCTTCCCAGATAACCATGGCTCACATTTTTGTATACCTCTGAACAATAACTTCCATCCAATCAAACACAAAAAAAAAAAAATGACCGCAACCCAACTCCTAGAAATAACCTACACACTCCTTCCTTTATTCAAGCACACAAGCCTGGAAATATATGTCTACCAACCAACCATCCTTCCTTTATGAATGAGTAAAGGCGCGTTTACATGAGCCACCCAATCCATGGATTGAAGAGCAAACTCAGCAGTTTTTCTCTCTTGGGGATTTTCTCCCAGTCAGAACCGGAATCGCAGGGTTTATTGGGGGGGGGGGGGGGGTCGCAAACCTTCAAATGAAGGAGGGTTTGATGTTTCATACTATGGAATCGGCGACAGACTATTATTTAGATTAGAGATGCTGCTCGACCTCTTTTTCCCCTAATGGGGATTTTGGCATCCCGTGGATTCGATGGCTTATGTTAACGCGCCTTAAGTAAGCTTTTTCCCAACAACAGACTTCTACTTTAAATAGTAAATGCATCTTACCATAGCACATAATTTCAAATACCTCTGCCCAGTAACTTCAACACAACCAAACACACACAAAAAACTAAAACAGGCAACACCCAACTCCTCCAAAGAACCTCCAGCACTCCCTCCTAAGACCGAGTGAGTGCGGGGGTATCCCGTAAGGGGGCGCTGACAACCCCCTCGCATCCCTCAGAAGAAGAAGAAGATAAACACGCATCAGTCAGGATGAAGACAACTCTCCTCCTCTTGCTGCTCTTCGTCTTGCTTCACGTCGTAGGAGGACAGAGAGTCGCAATCAGGAGAAGTGAGTAGTTTTTGTTCCTCGAAACAAGTCGATGACAGTATTGTTCTTTTTTTTGTGATCGTGATTTGTTTTTCGTGTAACTGCGTTTTGTCTGACTTGTTGGATTGGAAAAAGTTTGGAAAGAATTGTCATTAATGATTTGGTTGTCACAGATTGCGATGATTTTTGTGTTGTCAAATGTTTAAGTCCTTTAAATAGTATTTTGTATATAAGGAGTCATAGGCTCACATTCAGTTTTTAAGACATAATTTCATAAAAGATAAAGTATAAAATTAAGCGCATTACAATTAATTATCTATAAATGCACACTCAGAAGAAGTGAGTCTTTTTTTTTTTTTTTTTTTTTTTTGTTCTTCGAAACACGTCGATGACAGTATTGTTCTTTTTTGTGTGTGTGATCGTGATTTGTTTTTTGTGTAACTGCGCTTTGTCTGACCTGTTGGGTCCGAGAAAGTTTGGAAAGAATTGTCAATAATGATTTGGTTGGGATTTTGGCAGTGTCAATAGAATATTTGAGTCATTTAAAAAGCACTTTCCATTTAAGAACATATTTATTTACATTCGGGTGCCATGACATAATTTTATGCAAGATAAAGTACAAAACTGAACGATTTATAAATAATTTTAAGTACATGCACACTCAAAAGAAATGAGTAGTACTATTTGTTCTTCGGAACAAGTCGATGACAGTATTGTTCTTTTTATTTGTGTGATTGTGATTTGTTTTTCGTGTAACTTCGTTTTGTCTGACCTGTTGGATTGGAGAAAGTTTGGAAAGAATTGTCATTATTGATTTGGTTGTTACAGGTTGCGATGATTTTTGTCTTGTCAATAGAAGGTTTAAGTCCTTTAAATAGTACTTTGCATATAAGGAGATATAAGTTCACATTTGCATTTTAAGACTTAATTTCATATAAAAGATAAAGTATAAAATTGAGAACAGTACAATTAATTATCTGTAAATACACACTCAAAGAAGTGAGTCTTTTTTATATTTTGTTCTTCGAAACACGTCGATGACAGTATTGTTCTTTTTTCTGTGATCGTGATTTGTTTTTTCGTGTGATTTTTGCGTTTTATCTGACCTGTTTTGTTAGAGAAAGTTTGAAAAGATTTGTCATTTATAATTTGATTATTAAAAGTTGCTATGCTTTTTTAGAGTCGATTGAATATTCGAGTCGTTTAAATTGTACTTTACACATAAAAAGATATCTATTCATATTTGGGTGGTATGATATAGTTTTATAAAATATAAAGTATCAAATTTAAGTCTGTGCAAATATTTTTGAGTACACACTCGGAAGAAATTAGTCTTATTGTTCATTTTCCTAAACAAGTCGATAACAGTATTGTTCTTTTTTTTTAATCTGTGATCATGATGTGCTTTTCGTGTAACTGTATTTATCTGACAGTTAGCCTGTTGTAGTTGGAGAAAGTTTGGAAAGAAGTGTTACCAATGATTTAGTTGTAAGAGATTGGGATAATTTTGTAGTAACAGTAACATATTTGAGTCTTTTTTAATGGTACTTCACATAAAATAGTATGTATATTCATATGTTACGTGACATAATTTTATAAGGCATAAAATTAAATGCTTTAAAAATATGTTTCAGTACACTCTCAGAAAAAAATGAAACTTATTTTTGCCCTAAACACGTCGATCAGAGTATTGTTCTTTGTTTTTCTGCCATCATGATCTTCTTTTCGTGTAATGCGCTTTATCTGACATTTAGCTTGTTGCGTTGCAGAAAGTTTAGAAAGAATTGTCATTTAACAATTTGGTTGTTACAGGTTGAGATGATTTTCGGTAGTGTCACACAATAAAAGGTTTAAGTCGATTCAAGTCGCATTTTACGCATAAGAATATATAAAATATTATGTATGACAGCTATGGGGTTGGGGAAGAATTTTGGATTTGGATAAGAAGGGATAAGAATTTTAAAGATAATTGTCAATAATGATTCGTTTGTTTGGAATGGTTTCTGCAGTGTTAATAATTGGTTTGGGTCATTTGAAGAAAACTTTCATTGTAAAAATATATTTTTCACGTGTGGGTGTCGTGACATAACATTAAGTAATAAAATATTTAGTATAAAACTGCACTCTGCTTAAATAACTTAAGTACACATTCAGAAGAAGTTATTTAATTTCTTTAATATCTTAAAAGCATCTATGTCATAATGGCATCATATTTTGTTTCCACAAAATTTTTAGTAATACTGTTTTATTTGGCAGTTTATCTATTATAGCGTTGTTTGTTGAAGAAATTGGATAGTTTTTTAGAGTTGTCATAAATAACTTAGTTGAAACAGATTTTTTGTGCTTTTGTATTGCCAATAAGACATATAAGCCATTTAAATAGAGAAACATAAATAGTTAAAAATAAAATAATGAAAGTAACGAAAAGAGAGTTGGGGAAAAGAGACTTCAAATTAATATCTGCAAACTGTGGGTGGCAAACTAATGTTCACCTGAAAAAAGTTCTCAGGTAAAAACGAGAGTATCTTTAATCTCCTTAAAAAAATGACTTTTTAATAACCATCATAAAAAAAACTAAACTCTTCAGCGCAACAGCCCATTGGTGGGCCAAAGCCTGTCGTGCCTATTTCAGCTTACGTGACTTAGGGCTATGGGGTGACAGGCATATGTCCCGGTAAGGTGGTCTGCTTCACGTGGAATCCCCAGTGTTTAGTTCCTAAGCATGTTTGGTCCCCATTTTATCTACCCACCTAAGGGATGAAAAGATGGGTCAACCTCGCCCTTTCCGGGATTCGATTCCTGACATGTAGCGTGGCAATGCAAATCCCTACCACTAACATACTGGGCCTCTAATGACCATCATTGAAAGTATAATATCATAACTTTTTAAGATAAAAAATACGTATCCTTCAAATTTAAAATCTTCAAATGATCGGATGCTCTAATTAATAAAGAAGCTGTAAAATATGTTTCACGCAGTAAAATCTTTTTAAAAAAAAACTCTTTTTGTAATACTTTTAATTGCCTCTAAGAAAACTTAAAGGATATTTTTATAAATGCAAATTTAATTATAATAAAAGTTGTATAGGTTTAGGAGGGGGAAAGTCCTTCTTCGTCTTTTTTGTTTGGAAGTTAATTGAAAAACTTTTGTTTACGATGTCCGACATTATAATAAACATTAAATCGTTTTTTAATGTTTATTTAAGTTAAATTTCGAATTTTGGAATAAAAGCATATTTTTGAAAAGTTATAATAAAGGGTAATAATTTGTTTATAATTACTTTTTGATTAAATGGATTAAACTTGCAAAACAAAATTAATTTAAACATATTATTCTGACATTACGTTGATTAATTATAAAACTTTGAACACAAAATAGGACTAACTATATGGTAGAAAAATTTAAAGATTAGAATAGAATATTATTTTTTTAATAGTTATAAGCGCATAGTTCCATTCTTGTTGTCCTTGTTAACTTCAGTGTAAAAAAAAAAAACGTTATAAGAAGTTTTTATGTTTTTAAATTCTGTGCGGGAGAGAAGGTACAATAAACTATCTCTAAACCCCTTAAAGCAATATGGTGGACAAATGCTAATAAAAAAACTAACAATAACTTTAAAAAATAATAAATGAATTCGATCACAAAAACGCAAGAAAAATAAAATGATAAAAAAATATTACATTTTTATTTAATTAAAGATATCATTATAAAAACTATGCATTCTATATATGAAGTAGTTAAACTGTAGTTTATACATAAATTAACTTTGTGGACTAAATCGTTTGCAATAACTAACAAAAGTCTTATAATACCTAATATGTAATAAGAAGAAAAATGCTAAAAATCTATACTTGCGAAAACTAGGTAACCAAAATACCCTGTTTAACTAAGTCTTAATTTGAAGCTAAGTTAAATAATAAAAAACAATATGTAAATGCTTCATCTCTACAAAGAATACATTTTTTAAATAATATTATGATGCTACAAATCTTATAAATTAAAAATATGTGTAAATGCTTCATCGCAAAAAAAAAAATTACATTTCATGAATAATATTTTTTACTATATATACAAATCGTGAATTTAGATAAAAGAAATTTCAACGACAACTGCCTTGAAACAAACGCAAACATTTGACTTTGGGGATCAAAAGTCTATTTGTTGGGTTCGTGAATTGTCATGCTTCAAGACTATTGTTACAGTGAATCTTGGATTCTGACTGAAAAATATTTGATATGTATTGGTTTAACAGAATCAAACCCAAATGGAAAACTTTTGATTACAATGTTCGGACGGAACTCTCTATTGGGTTTTCGAAAATAGTTCCTTCTGCACAAAATAAAGTCAACAATCAATGGACTTAGATATTTTTCTTGTTGTTGAATAAATATTGTTGAAAGGATTGAATAAAAGAAATTCTATTAAATGCTTCCGCAGTACGTATATAAAAAGATTTAATACAAACTTTTTTACCTTTAAAATAAACATCTAATTTTTTAACTTATCTTTGTAATCGCACGTAATCTTATTTTTTCTTTATTATTTTTATTTTTCTGTATGGTTTTTTTAGTATCTTAAGAACAATGGCTTTTATAAAAATTGATATTCATAACACAAATACATCCTAGCAAATGCAAAAAGACACCGCAAATATTTTTAATGTTTTGCTTACCTTCCCTTAAAAATTATATTTTCTCACATAGTAGATATTTAATAGATATATCTATATACTGTAAACTTGAGCGATCTGCCACTAACTAGACTATAGGAATTGACGGGATTTTCTAGCTTGAAATTTAGGCCAAAAAAATGGGTGTACGGTTTAGCCCCGCTCTCCCTTATATAGCTATATCTAAACTTTGTTGCAAATGCTTTTATATATTTTAAAAAAAAAACATTCCTATTGGGCTGAAAAACATTTTGAATTAAAATAAAAAAATAATCAGATTGAAATAAAATACACAGACATTATTACTTAAATAATTTCCTTTTGCCTGGAATTTATCTATATGATAGAGAAAAAAATATTCCGGTAATTCCTTTTGTCTTATTTTTCTACCACATTATCTTTAAAATATTTCCGTCTTAAATGCAATATTCTGCACTATAAATCTTTTTTCTTTCGTTCAAGAGATTTTAGGAGAGCATAGAAGTCCAGTGATATTAATTATGCAGATTCTTCGTATTTAGTTACAAAATGTGTGCATTAGGACCCATTTTTTCTAGCAGCTAAATGTATAGGGCGAAGTCTTAATTATGTATATATTTTTTATTTTCATGTACCATTAAGTTCAAGTGAGATAGTTATAGTATAGATTAAAAAAAACAGTACATTTCATAAAACTTATGGCAGAAATCTGAAATGAAATTTTATTTATTTAGGATTATTACAATATAAATTGACGTATTCATTTTTAATGTACAATTAGTGTTAAAAATTGAATTGTTAAAGAGGATTATTAGGGAAAGAGGAAAAGGTTTTACGCCGAGTTTTGTTAAAAGTACTTAAATTACAAAGCATTGAAATTTTCATCTTTTTTTATTTAATTAATCTTTTTATGTTAACCCAATAATTTAATTTAAATTTTCCGACCTTTTGTTCTGAAAACTAAAAAAATCCTTTAAATTTTATCTAAAATTCGCCTTTCCTTCATAGATGTACATATTCTCTCCATTTAAAAAATTGCATCTTTTTAAATCTCAACTAAATGTTATTTAAACTTTCTTCTTCTAAACTAAACACGTTTATAAAATTACCGATATTAAAATCAATTCAACGACTCAACTTGTTTTTACACTTCCAAAATTTTTTTTTATCCAAAATTCCCTCCATTCTAAAATGCAATTTAAATAGTTAACAGGGAATACAAAATCTAAAATTTTCCCCTTGAATTCCTTGAACATTTTCAGATTCATTATTCAAGAAAACACTTTAAAAATTCAAAGTTACAAACTTTTTTAAATAAACTCCCGAGACACAACTCTAACTTAACACCTAAAAATTGCGCAAAACTAAATAACTTATTTAGCTTAACTAACTAGTACTACATAATTAAAAAGTATCCCATTAGGACCGATTTTTTAAAGTAACTGGAGATATAGGGCTTAGGTAGTAAAAATATATATTCCTCAAAGTTTTACACTTCAATACTTAACATCATACGCTTAAATTATTTATGTTCCTAACTCCCAAATATTATTTATCTATGACTCTGCACTGCAGTCGGTAGTATTTAGTTGGGAGCATACCTGGAACATTTGTGTGAGGTAAATGACGTACATGGAAAAGGAAATTAGAAAATAAGTGGATAGCGAAATTCAAATTGACAGTACGGGTCTTTCTGGAATTCAAGGAGCTAATTTCTCTTGACATTTCACCGTAGTGTTTTGACAATCATGCAACTAGCCCTTGTCATATTTCGAAGAAAAAGGGTTCGATTGGTGCTGCTCTAGAGTTAATATAAGCTATTAACAACAGATTACTTAATTTCCAGCAGCGGAGACCTAATTAATTCTTACTGGTGTTGCTTTAAATGCCAAAAAAATTGCTTTTTTTCATTTATTGCAAGTCGTGTTGAAACTATTCAAAAATGCATTGCTGCCAAATATGAATGCATGGTTAGGATAAAAATTGTGCTGAAGGTGCAGTACGCATGCATTCTATACACTGAAATGCAGTTAAGCATTTACTCTTTTATGTGTCGGATAAATAGCTATTTTAAAGCTTAAAAAATTTATATTGCGGTGCATACTGTAATTTTTTATACATATTTTAGAAAACAATATTATTTTCAGTTTGTTTTTGGCATGGATAAAACTATCGTCTTCTCTCATAATCGTCAATTATGTTGGAATAACACAAATTTGCATTTGTATGTCATCAACACAATTCTTGTATTGAAACGACACTTTATGGTAGTGTTGCAGCTACTAGGAACATATTTTTGAATAAAGCAATGCCAAATTTTTAGCAGTGTATAGTAATAAAATTTTTACATTTTTGCAGCTACTAGGAGCATATTTTTGAATAAACTAATGCCAAATTTTTAGCAGTGTATAGTAATAAAATGTTTAAATTTTTTTCGGTTTGTAAATAATTTTTTTTATATGAAAAGCGCTATCCTTTAGATACTTAACGAAGAGAGCGACTTTTTATTGATGTATTAAGTGAACCCAAGCTTAATGCAAAATGTATTTATCTCCTTATGGTTTCACATAGCTTTGGACCGTAGGATTAAATTTGGAGCAAGCTTTTCTCTTTAACAACTCCTCATAAAATAAACTTATTTAAACCTTGGGGCTCTTTTCCCTTTAGGTGGTGACTGAAAGTAGTAAGTAAAAAAAGGTTATTAGTTAAATATGAGACTATTATACCAAAATTGAAGTGCTAGATTTTATTCTTGGGCCCAAGTTTTCCAATCGACAGTATTATTTGTTTCTGATAAAAATGTCATTTCCAATTTTTTCACACCAACACCACGATTTCGTTTAACAAAAGGACTGGATGAAGGGCCTTATATTTCGAAGTAAACGGGATGCCGGTAAATTGCCAGTTGACTGAGCTCGGGACATAATTGCGGACAAATAACTTTCTGGTGCGGACAATTTCTGAAACGAAAATCCAAGCTACTAGTTTGGTTAAAGCACAAAGCACTCTGCAATTAACAAACATATCTAATGTAAATGTATATTGCATGTTGGTTTTCTAGCAAGAAATTGTGAAACAAAAAATGTGTTTTGCATAATTTGTTTGCGGTAATATATTAATATAGTGCAAGTAAAAAACGAACCAGTGTTAAATTTAGTCTTAAATGAAAGATTTATTATTTAAAGCAATTTACTTGTGAAATATATTGTTGAAAACACTGCAAACTGTGTAAAAATATACTATAATTATCAAAAGGTTAAACAAAAGTAAACTCCTTATTAAATGGAAAGTGGATGCTTGGCGATCATTCTTCTTTACACTTTCCTATCTAGCACCTTCGGCGATATTTTATGGTGCATTTTAAGTTAAATGGTGTTGCATCGAATAAAAAAGCGATGATCATTATCGACTCATTAGGAATGTCCGTCACATACTCTCGGGCACTTTTCCTTTTATCTCCTTAACACTTCGTTTAAAAGCATACCGTCAGTGCGGGTAACTTTGGCCAAAATCAGAGTTTTTTTTCACAAAAGAAGGAAAATTTAACTTCAAAAACGATTTAAACACTGAAAAATCCTTATGCATTCTAAGTATTGTACACTTATTAATAATTTTCAGGCATTTTTGTTACATTTTATAAATTAATAAAAAATTGGTATTAATTTTAAAAAATAAGACGCCGTTAGGAGCCGGGCGGGTAACTTTGGCCACCCAAGAAATACATTAAAAAACATACTTTTTAACATACTTGTCGCTTAAAAGAAACAAAAGTAAACTCCTTATTAAATGGAAAGTGGATGCTTGGCGATCATTCTTCTTTGCACTTTCCTATCTAGCACCTCTGGCGATACTTTATGGCGCATTTTAAGTTAAATGGTGTTGCATCGAGTAAAAAAAGCGATGATCATTATCGACTCATTAGGAATGTCCGTCACACATTCTCATGCACTTTTCCTTTTATCTCTTTAACGCTTCGCTTAAAAGCATATGTCCAAACTTTTTAGGAGCCATCATTTATCTCTTTGTGTTGCTCATTTTTGTTGCTCGTTTTTATCGACTGGGCATTATGGAATCTGGGTAAAAATAATCCGGCTCAAAAGAATAGGATTATTTTTAGTTAAGAGAATGACTTTGGTAGAACTCTCTTAGCCGATGGAATTATTTTGGTAGAATTCTCTTAGTCAAGGGAATTATATACTTCGTCCGGACTTTCCTTTGAACTGAGCAAAGATTTTCAATAATCTCTAGTTACGGACATATTTAATGTAATCACTTGTAATCTCTAAAGAGAGCAAATATACGTAGTGATTAGAAATAAGACGAATAGATTCAATATTATGTTAGAGGGTGTATCTAATTGTCTTAAATTTTAAATGACATTCTTATACAAATAAATAGTTTTGACATTAGGTTCTGCTTATATTTAATGTTTAAAAAAATCTATTGCAAGGATATTTGTGATTTTTAATTTTATCAATACCTATTTTTAATGGGGAATCGAAAAAAAGTTAATTATAACTTAATTCTAATGCAATTTATTTTTTATACAGAAAATAATGTGACATTGTCCTTATTATTAACTAGTAAATTATGTATTGAATATTGTATTATCTATTTATTCATGCGCAGTATCAAAATAATAATAACATGGCTCTTCATATTCACTGAATACAAAGCACATAGGTATTATCGATATGCATATTTCCAGCTGCATGAAAATGTGTACATAGAAATTTGCATTTAAATTGGGATTTTTGTCAGTATTAGTATTTAAATATTTGCTGTTTTCTTTGATTATACATCATGATTTAGTTTTTAGGCTCAGGAGACTATTGGTATTATTGAACTCTGTCTTCTTATTGCAGCCTCACTCTTTGACACATAAAAATAAAAGCTTTATAACTTTAAGTATCGATCAAATGGCGAGATTCCCCCCTGCACTACAAGCAAACTTAATATGCATCAACCCAATAATGCACGGATTTATTTATTTAACCGATATTTCCAGTGTTGTTACCACCACCGTGGTAAACATGAGAAATTAATGACTGTTCAACAATGTTCCAAGAACCCTCCCACTGATAATTTCAATTCAGTTTCCGATCTATTTATAGAACTTCCTCATCTTTCCTAAGAAGTTTCATTTTACAACTGAACTTTTCCTCAAAAAAAATCGCTTTCATGTACTCCTCAAATATATTTACACGTAGCCCAAACGATTTTTCTCAAACTATATTCATAAGCTCCTAGTGAGATTCCAGTTTCCTCATGTGTCAACGCAAAGAAGTTCCGACGAAATCTTATCCTCTACTTCCAGGAGAGGAGCTTTTTTCCCAGAAAACTCTTCAAAATCCCAAAATCTCGTATCCGCCTGACAATCATTTCTGTCGGGAGACATCTTTTTCCCAGTTGACTATAACCAGCAATATCTCAGAGTTAAAGAGGCATAGCGCTAGTTTTTCATATTCCTGTAAATAACACACATATCTTACGATGGCCCGAGAAACATAGTAGGTAAACTTTCTTTAATACCTAGACATTCTTATACGCTGTAAAAAGACTTATTTTACAGAAAAATACTGTTATTTTTAAACATATTTTTCTGTAAAAATGAGCTTTTTAAAATTAAAGAGAATTTTACACTAGATGGTTTGAATCAAATACTATGATCGACACTTCCATCCTATAAACGGTAATGCAGAAGAAAATTGAACAACAAAATACTGCAATACTACTTGTTGAGGTAAACGAAGGACGTTACGTAAATCATTTCCAATTCCCTGACTGGACGATGTCTCTACAAGGTTGCATAAGGTGCCAGCTCAGGTCTTGGCGTCGTTATTTGACTAAGTTTAAAAATAGCGTCATTGATGGCCCATATGTGTTATTAATCAAAACAAAAAAAATTGGACGATATTGCAATCCCTTGAGCTACATTTCAATAACATTTACACACTTTTTTTGAAAGATCATGTAGCAGATACTGAAAAACCCTATTTAGTAGCATAGCATCGATTAATACAGAGTTAAAGTAAATTTTTTTTGTGTTTGTTTGATACATACATTTAAAAACGAAGAAATATTTGTTTACCAAGAAAGAAATGTGTGTATTTAAGCGTCACAGCTATTTAATTAATAATTTTTACTACAATTTTCAAAACAATCATTTATGCAATAAGGTATAGTGAGCGTAAACTTTCTTAAATAAGAAATTTGTGTGCAAAAGCTTTTTATACCTAATAAAATAATTTTGCAAAAGAGATTAAATTAGTTTAATTAAGCTCCTACTACATATAAGGCTTCGTTTTAAGGCACGATTAGCAAGTAATGTTAAAAATGCAAATTGTCATCCATGTGTTACTTTTAGTTTTATATCAAAAATTTGTGAGGAAACTCAAAATTATCGCTCCTACAGTTGAGTCTCTTTGGTTCTCAAGTATATATATTGTACCCCTTTCCTTTCGGAATATGATATTTATTGCTAAGGGTATGAAGAAGCTGTTCAGCTCCCGTTCTCGACAATTTTCGAAAGTTTGATGGGGGATAAATAGAACTGTCTTTTATTCGACGATTTTTTCTAGTCTCAATTCTGAATTTTAATTTATTTTCGCTGAAGTCTCTTCTTCAGACATAGCTATTATTTATATACTGGAAAAATCAGATACTTCTTGATATATATAAAGGAATTCAGTTTTTAAGAAATACTTTTGTTTGAGTAAATATGTTTTGTTTCATTTATTTAATAGTTTTAACATCAAGTACCGACAAAATTAAATCTTGTTATTGTAACGTTGTGAGGTGAGACCAAAGTATTCTAGTAAAGATATTAATCTCGGGGACAAATATTTTATTCACTAAAAATTTCACAGCACAACATTAAAAAAATTAAACATAAACTTAATCGAAAAACAATTGGACTAGCATTTGGAGAACATAGAACAAGACGAGAACACATATTTGATGTTTACCGTCCAAATATCTCTTCCTCTCTAATGTCAGTTTTTACATACACAAATGAACAGCACGCTCGGCGGGATAGGTCGACCATAACAGGATAGTTATTACCCAAAAGGAGGCGTTACATAATTAGTCTTTGTACCAAATTATTTATACATTAAAAGTTTAAAAAATGCATTTTCTCCCTTAAAAATACTTAATTTATTATTTATAAAATGTTTTTCAAAAAGTAATCTAATGCCATTCCTGTTACGAGGCTAAAATATATCGATTAATATTTCTTAGAAAATATTCATTTTATTTACCATTGACGCATCAATTAAACTTTAAAAAATTTAATATGTATCATAATTCAATTAAGCTTAAAACGACAACTCAAATAAACAATTTTATTTCATTTCAGTTTTAATTTATGAAAAGTATTTGATTATCAATTGCTTATTTCTGAGCTGCCAAGAAAAACTTTGCGAACTTTTACAAAACCTATTGAACAAATTTTCAGCAAAAATGTCATATGCATGTAATTTACATCACATTTTAATAAGTTTATAAGTTGGAAATTTCAAACTGTACAGCACGAAGCTCGTAGATTTTAAAGAGTCCCGTTGTATAATAAGAGTTTTGAAGGAAGTTGCGAATGAATTACTTAATTTAAAGTCCTACGCAAGTGAGTCAATTGATCACTTTACTCGTCTCGTTTAGCAAAGCAGACGTTTGATAAATGTAAGCTAATTACTTGATTCGGATGAATAATAATATTTTATTTAGTTGAACATTTGCTAGTCACTTTTTTGTTTTGTTTTTAAATACACGGAAGCAGTTTTTTGAAAAGTTTACCATTATTATTACATGTAACGTCTGGAGCAATTCAACAAAGCACAAGTTATTTATGGATTCTTTATCAAGAAGTCAAAGATCCTTCAAGAGTTTGCAGTTGTAAATGTTGTGATACGGAAAGGGAAAATGTGTAGATTCCATTAAGCTGGTGTTGATTAGTGAGTAAAGAGCAACGTTTTTATAACCAAAAGATTGTAATATCGATTCTTACCTTGGGACAAAGTATGACTTTGTTACTGATCAACAACAAATAACTTCTACAGAAGGTTCACACTATTACGTAGAATGTTATACTCTAGCAGAACAATATTAATCGTAGTGAAGCAACATTTTACAGAATGATAAAAGCATAAGCTTAGTTCTTTTTGTTGTCTAAACTTAATTATTTTTTTTGATGAAGGCTATCCCCACAAAGCTTGAAGCAGAAGTTATCGGTTTTCTGGTTTAAAGTTACACTAATCATTATATATTATTATGTATAAATATTAACTTTAAGGTAAATAATATTTTATAGAAATAAATATATGATATTCGCATTTTACTATACTTAGTACATGTATTTGGTATTAAGGTTGTGGTGCATCACAATACGATGTAAAGTTTAAAAAAGTTTATTTTTTCTTTGTTCATGTGTGCATAAAATGCTTTAAAACTATAAACAAAATACTCTGAAAAAGACATTTAATTCAATTTAATGCAAAAAAAATATTTTCTCACCTCATTTTAACCAAAGATTAGTTTACGCGTACATACACCAATTTCCTGAAAAGAACATAAGAAAAAAAAGAAAATGTAAAAGCATTGATACTTTGTATACTAACACCAATACCTAAATTGTGCAAATTGTTCATTCACGAAAAAAACTGCTTGCAAGCAACAATGTATTCTTTTTCAATTTAGCCAATGCTTTCCCGCGAAAGATACTGTTGCTAAACTCTTACCAACGTCGGCACTTTTTACGCTCGAAAAAAGAAATCAGCTTTCAATTTAGCAAAAGATAAATGATCCACCTAGTCGTCGTTTCATTGAAATTTATGATTCATTGTAACGTAAATGTTCTTTTAAGGAATTAAATAACGACCATTATGCTGTAACTCCTTTCATTGGCGATAGCCATAAATCACATAAAGCTTTAGCTCCAGGCCTCATTAAGCCTCAATATGGATATAAATTTATCCGTTTTCATTTCTATTTATTCCGCTAACATTTTTTATAAAGTATGTAAAATTATATTAAAACGACGATTTTTTTTATATTTCCCGGAAGAAATTTTCATCGATTTTACCATTTGCTACCAAACCATAATCGATCGCTCCTTGTTACCACCGTGGAAAACATGAGAGATTAATGACTGTTCGACAATGTTCCAAGAACCCTCCGCGCGACCCCCCTTTTGAAAAAATATAAATAAATTGCAGTTTCAAAAAGTAGTAACAACAACAGCAACAACGACTTCGGCTTTCGCTCTTCCTTTGTTTACAGTGATCGATGTTATCCGATAAATAAAAGTATTCGTTTCTCGGGGTTGTTTACAGAGGCTATTCACAGCGTCGGATTGAAAAAGTGTTAAATTCAAAATTAAAACTTAAAAGTTCTCACGAGTGCGTCAAAGCCGTAAATTCGGCTGTTGTGATTGACGATTTGACAGATCACTTGTTGAAATCCGATTATAAATGAGATTACGATCCTCCTGTTAGTTATATTCTACTGAATTGCAGAAAAATAAGTTTGAGATAAAAATGTTTATGGATGACTACGGAGACAAATTTTATTGTATCCAGTTCCTTCTTGAAATCTATATTTAAAAAAATATGAATCTCACCTCTGCTGATACAACAAGCCTCACGCTGAGTCTAACAGTTCGAGATGACAGTTTTTTTAACACAAGTTGCCTAAATATTTAAATGTATGCCAGTAATTATCTGCTTTCTCAAGTAATTAATGTATATCAAAATTAATTACTTTAAAACCTCCACTCAATACAAGTATTTCATCGAACTCTCATACGAGACCATAAAACGAAATATCTCAATAATACATTTTGCAGGCACCAAAAATGAAATTGTCCTAAATTGATTTGAAAATATGGTAAGATATTAAAGTTAATTACATCTATACCATCAGCATAAAATCAGAAAGCAATGATATAATGCAGTTAAACAATGGGAGGTGGTCAGCTAAGTCACAAACTGAAGAATTGGTTACATCCTTGGTAAGTGGAATTGCTTTATAGATGTAGGACATACTGTCAATCAATACCGTTGGCCAATATAAGACAGTTACAATAAGCCAAACTGTAATGCAATTCTGTAAAATTACATAATATTTTGTTGTTATTTTTTTTATCATGTCAGTCTTGTGATGTTAGTTTTACAAAAAAAAATATGTTTTCGTACTGAGTCAATTGAACACTCCAATTGCATATAAACAGAAAAATAAGTGAATCCAATTACCACAGTTAGAGAATCAAACATGATCTGCAGTACCACACCATATATAAATTTACAACGCGGGGTGATGACAGCACTTAACCATCACACTGCAATGGTAAATAAGACACGATTTTTTTTAAAGTGCAACCATTTACCAACAATTTGTACTCTTAGCATAAATTTAATTTTTTAACTGTCTGTAGCAACTTTTTCAAACTCAACCGGCGTATTGAAAAAGCTGCGGTCCCAGTGAAATGAAAAAGTAATCATGTCGTGAAATAGAAACTCCCCCTTCTTTCCCTTAAAGCATCCTTGACCTTTAATAACATTCGCTCGCCCCCTCAATAAATCACCGTTGTAATTGGATTCCCAAGTACAATAAGCCCACATTCGGGGGTCTTGTCAAGAACTTTGACCCACTTATCCCCTTTGTCGGTCGGCTTTTACCGTTGTTGTATTATCTTAACTTATAATCAATTTTAATGTAAAGGAGAATGAAAGTTTTTGGTCTTTTCAGAAATGGAGATTGTTATGTCTTTCATTAAAATTTAAAAATAGTTTGAGAGTTTTCAATTTTCTTATTGTATATATTTAGTTAAAAACGCTACTTTTTATGTTTGTGGTGTAAACATCGCAAACAAAATAAATAGAAGTTTGATCATAATAAAAGTTATATATATATATTAGTACAATGAAAGTTTTAATATCAAACTGTTATACATGCTCCAATAAAATACTGTAAAAATTTTGCAAGAAAGTAATTAATAATTTCGATTTTTTTGTTTTGCAAATAAATAATAAGCATCCTTGACTTTTAATAACATTTGCTATATATAGCCCCAGAGGTCTTGTCAAGAACTTTGACTCATTTATCTCCTTTGTTGGTGGGCTTTTACCGTTGTTGTATATATTAACTTATTATCAATTTTAATGTAAAGGAGAATGAAAGTTTTTGTGTCTTTTCAGAAATGGAGATTGTTATGTCTTTCATTAAAATTTTAAAATAGTTTTAGGATTTTCAATAAAATCTTTACTTTTTATGCTTATGTTACTTTTTATGTAAACGTCACAAAGTCGAGGTTTCTTCATAAGAGCAATGGCTCGTCATTGTTATTAAAATACAATGAATGTTTTCATATCAAACTCTTGTACATGCTCCACTAAAAATACTTTAAAAATTTAAATATAAGAGTTTCCAAAAAAACAAAATTTCGAAAATCATTATTATTTAAAACAAATTCTTAATCGTTATTTTGCGTGAATTTCAAGTGAAAAAAAACGACTGAAAACTTCATTTACTCTTTAAAAATAATAATAATTTCCTATATTATGTTGTGCCAATGATATTTTAACGCAAAGTATGATAAATTAAAATTTTAGAACAGTTATTTTCTATAGAAAATGCTTTTCATTCAGAAATTTTTACCTCAGTAGATTAACTGCCTTTTGTTCAAAAATAATAAAATATAAGTTGCTGAATTTTGTGGTATTCCCGTGTACTTCTTCTGACAGAAACTAGAAATCGTTTTTTGATACTTAATTGTGAATAAAAACAAATATATTTTTTTAAAAATTGCCTTTCAAAAAAAATAAACAAAGACATCTGCATTTTACTATTTAATAATATTTTGAGACTTATTCGTTCCTTTGTATTGAATGTAAAATAATTCTAGTTTTACCCATCTAAGTATGAAATTTTCGGTTCAAGACTTTTCCAAACTTCATTTAAATTTATGTAGCTTTAAGAGAAAACTTTTTTCGTGGGAGCAACGGAACAAAAGAATTTCTTTTTAAGAAATAAAATAAACTTTGAAATTTAACTTGAAAGCTAGTTTGAAAATTTCAAAAAAAGCGACGAACATTTCTTCCCCATACATAAACGTTTCAATTATTTTTTATATACATAATAAACCTTCATGCATGAAAAATAATATTTTTTTACCCTTAGGCAGCCGTTATATTTTCCACTTCTGCATTTTTAAAGTGGACTCACGATTTTTTAAGGATAATTTAATTCATCGTCATTTATCGTATAATTATAAAATAATTTGGCTTTGCTCGTACCAAACGAAATTGCTACATTATCTATTAAAAACTAGCTTCATATACCCGGCATTGCAAGATTGTACCATTAGAAAAGTTTATTTCCATATTACTTAAGCTTTTATTTTGCGCCAATTATTTCCCATCCCACTTGTCAGTACCCCATTTGGAAATTTTAATCACCCCACCCTCTTACATACAAACACTGATGTCAGAAAATATAAAATTGAGTGTGTTCGATTGTATCCTGACCCTTCCATGAGTTTGCGGGTGTCCCCAAAGGCACCTGTGAAAATTTGAAAATTGGCACTCTCATAAACAAGTAATAATATGGCTCATGATCCAATTCAGGAAAAAAGGGAGTTGGAAAAGTTCATATAATGCTGCTAAATCGCAAGCGGTGCCACAGGTGGGGAAAATTGACATTTCGGGGAAATATTCAGCAGATGTAAGATAATTTTCTCCTTTACTGTCTTGGGAGAATGTAGTAAGTCTTTTCCCATTCTTAATCTCATCTTCCTATTCTCATCTCTTCCTATGGCTCAAAATAAATTCCAGGACTTATGTAGACATATCAAGGCTCTACCGTTTGGATGATAAAGGATGGAGAACGAAACAGAATCTTCTAATATGTTTGGAATAAGTTGATGAAGTACAAACTCCATTTCTGCTTAAATATTCCTCCGCATTTGAATTTTCCTTTTGTAAACATCCAAGTTAAACCGCATGCGAAAATAAAATTTGAATCGATATGAGTAAGTATGACCCAAGCCTCCTAGCATTGCGTATTTTGAAAATTTGTGAAATGATTATTTAGGTATATGTGTTCCCTATTTAAGAGCAAGAAACATACAGGTACTCGTCTTTGACATATGAAGGAATATATGTAAACCACGTTTTATCACCCTTTACAAGAGAATTTCGAAAAATCACTTATTAAATAACTATTTAAGCATACTAAAGGAATGATCTTCTAAAATTTCATATCTGTAACTCTAATATAGTTTATCACTGAATTCAGCATCTATTCTAGTTATCAAGTTTTTCGGTCATAAATGGTGCAAATAAGTTTTACAATTTTTGTCAATATAATATTAAGGAAAATTATATTCACAGACAATTCGTAACAATTTATCCTTGTATAAAAACTTTTATTCCTCTATCTTTAATACATTAATGCTCCTTCTCTAACCTAAAGTAATTTTTAGATATATTTTCTTGTATACTTGAGCCAATCTCGCAGCACCTCGACATTCCATCAGCAAAACCAATCAAAAATCAATCTCAGCAACTTAGCGCAGAAATCTCCATCAAAACTGATATTGGATCTGAATATGAGACTAGGGGTAGTTCCTAATTTAATATTAGTAGTTATTTTTCCTGAAGGCAATATGTTCGATCGGAATGTTGAGTTTCGCATTTTTTCCTCCCATCGTTTTAATATCTCTGCGATGTAGTTTTTACTACGAAATAACATTGCGAACTTGACAACAATTTTGATTTAACATAGCCAAAAGCGAATTTATACATAGTTTAATCGGATTTTGATATTTGATATGATTATTCTTGATATATATTTTTTACTTACTTTAGAGTTATATGAAATTAAAGATATAAAAGTGGGTTTTATGTTCAAACTTTGATTTTTTTTTTAATCTATACTTTAATGTTTTTAAAATTTAATATTTCTAGCAGTTTTATAGATTTGTACTAGTGAAAAATGCAATACTTTTGAAACTAAAAAATATCAAAACTAGCATTTTAATGAATTATTAGCTTTTTCTTTTCCTTGTATGTTGTTTTAAAATACATTCATTGAATTAATAGCGTTTTCTTCCTAGGACCACCAAAGAAAAAAACAACTTCAAAACCAAAATCTATATTAAATCCTGCCGAAGATCACCATGAAAACTTGCCCCCAGGTAAGAGCCAAATAACTAATTTCTTACTTACTCAATAGATACCAACAATAGAAAAGATTTATTTTAAAAATGAAATTGCTTTACTTTTCAAGGGTTACGTTTGCAAAACAGAATATGTATAACTAGTGAAATCATCCGCGTCTCTATACATAATTAAACAGCAAAAATTGAGAGAAAAAACCAGATTTCCAGCGAAATTCTCTTACATAATTAAGTCAATAATAAAAATTGTTAAAATGAATTAACTTCAGAATTGTATTATAGCTATTGGTACTGGAACAATAACTGATCTACCATAAGGTCCGGGCTTGAAGGGCCCCTCTTCTGTGATAAATGCTGTAAACCCCCAAAACTTCAGTAAATTTTAAAAATTCTGATACCCCACTTTCACCCCAGTCGGTTAGGCACTCGCCTAGCATGCGAAAGGTCCCAGGTTCGGGTCAGGGTATCGCCAAAATAACTGCCGACCTATAAATGGCCCGTGCAGCCAAAAATGTCCGACGAATTATACCCCGGTTAAGGGAGTGCACGTTAAATATCCTTCGGCTCGTCACTTGACTGTGGTTCTAAAATACGACGCCCGTCGCCAATAGCCCTCGTGTAGCTCTAGTGCGACGATATTTCAAACCTTACCTGTGTTCTCCAAACGTCATGGTATTGGCAACCCTGCCTCCTTTAGGTTCTCCACCTGTTTTCAAAGGGGAAATCTTCAACAATCAAAATATTTGGGATGCTAAGAAGTGACAGCCGGACTATACTTTATTAGCCTCCATATAACGTTTATAACGTAAAAAAAGGAAGGTTTTATAATCGTGCAGTCCGTCCGTCCGTCTGTCTGTCTGTCACCCACTTTCAATTCTAAATTTGCATAAAGAAAAATGAAAAGTTTCGCTTTTATTTTTAATGCCACATTTACTAATTTATTTTTCGAAATGTAAACTTGAGGCTTCAAAAAGATATTTATTTAAAAAATACATCATTATTCTTCGAACTTCAAAAAAAAAAATAGCAAACGATAAAGATTAATTATCAAATCTTCAAAAGAAGAATATAGACAATTATTAATTTTGGCTTATAAAAGTTTGAATTAGAACTATCTAAAAGCCCTTGTTTGGCGAATTTCTTTCTGAGGTGCTGTTAGTGTGTTTCCTGTTGAGCGTAAATATTGTGTGGAAGCGGTGTAAGTGACAGATTCTGTAACAAACCAACTTGTTTCTCTTCCGGTCCAGGCCACATCGAGTCCACAGCGAGGCGCGAGGGGTGCTCGGCTCCAGAGGTGCTCGTGAATGGCACCTCCTCAATGTCAGTCGGAGGGCCCGACTTCTCGACGGTGCAGGAGGTGCACTTCGTCGGGCTCATCGGGAAAGGGGGTCCGGGAAGAGACTGCAAGATCAAGTGTCTCAATGGGGTGTGGGTGGGACCCATGTGCACGGAAGGTAAGATGTCATAAAATTTGTCGATAGCATTTGAAGAGTACAGGGTGGTTATAAAATAACGCTCCCTATTCGGAGTGGTCCGTAGCTTGAATGAATAATCCAAATGCAAAAAACTTTGAGACACTTACTAATCAAGAAGGGGGGAAAAGAATGGAATCATAAAAAACAAACTCGTCACTAGACCAGGGTTCTAAATTACGAGGCGTAATTGGATGTGTTGGCCGTTATTAGCCATAATTGGCTACTCATCGTAATTATAACCTTGGTCAAGAGACGAGTTTCTGTGTTATAATTCCATTCTTTTTCGCAATAAAGAAAGTCGTCTCTTGACCAGGGTTCTAAATTAAGAGGCGTAATTAGCTGTGTTGGCAGTAATTGGTCATAATTGACGACGCCTCTTAATTTAGATTCTGGTCAAAAGACGAGTTTGTTTTTTATGATTATTCTTTAGGATTCTGTCTTTTTTATGATTCCATTCTTTTTCCCCCTTCTTGAATAGCAAGTGTCTCAATTTTTGATGCATTTGGATTATTCATTCAAGCTACAGACCACTCCGAATAGGGAACGTTATTTTATAACCACCCTGTACACGGGAAGAACCGCTTGATTTTTTTAGCAGTCTTTCCTTATGTGTCTGCTTGGCGGACATTGGCAACAAGAAACTGGTTTTTCTTTCGGTCCTTCATTCGCGGTACAAGCGTGTGACTCGAGTCCACTGATCTCTGGCATGAATCAGGGTTGTTGCGGCGATTTTTCGCTATCATTGCCAAAGAGGCCTATTAAGGAAAGCCTTCTACGAAATCAAGTGCTTTTTTCCTTGTACTCTTCATTTGTGAATCAGTGATAGGGTTCTAAGAGGTGTTATTCAAATGATGCTTAGTTTTATTTGTGAAATTTTTTAGCTAATCAATTTATTTTTTCAAAAATTCTTTCTTATTTAAGAAAGTTCTTATTAAGAAGTTCTTTAGTTATTTAAGAAATCTTTCATTTTTTCAGTTTTTTAATACATTTTTATTATTTAAATTTTTTTTAAAAAATTATTGTATTAGGCGATTTTGTTTCGAAGATTTATGGACCGTGTGTGGAAGCGTCTGTAGAATTATTCTTCGAATTAAAGCAAAAAAGTAGGTTAAAACTAAATAAACTATGCAAGTTTAGGTCGGGTCAATTTAGTAAAGGGTAACACACAAAGAATATTAATAATGAACGAATGAGCCCGAATGACCGTGGGTCTCCGAACCAAAGTGCCTCTATGTCAATCCAATGGAAAAAATTATTTTCTAAACCACATTTCTCCTAGTGTATTGAATATTTTTACAAACTTTTTTTTTTGATGAATGTAGCTGACTTTCAGGTCTCTATAGTCCCACTGTTTAAAGTTGGTTCAAATATTTTTTGCAAAATTATTTATTGAAAATTATTGGAACCAATTTCATAAAGTGGGATGACAGAGACCTGTAAAACAGCTACGTTTAGCACATAGAAAAACCGTTTGTAAAAATATACAATACAGTCCCAGAAATGTGGCTTAGAAAATAATTTTTACCATTGTATTAATACAGAGGCACTCTGGTTTGGAGAGCCGCTGTCATTCGGGCTAATTCGTCCTTAACTCTTTATGCCCCAAATTAAGTTTTTATTCTAATTATTCGTCTTTGAACATTTTAATGATACATATTGCAGTTAATTAGAATATAAAGGGGTACAAATTAGTAGGGACATAAAATGCCCTTTGTGTCCCGAATTTATTTTCTTTTTCCTCCTTTTTACTCATAATTTTTAAATTAAACTGACTAAAATGACATTTTGTTGAATGAACATGTGTTTAATCTTTTTGGTCTTTAAATATGTCGAAACAAATGCTGCATTAATAAAGCCATTTGGCATCATCATATTTCTGATCATAATTTTTTTAAAAAATAATAGGTTTGACATCTATTTGGATTAATAAAAAATATTCTCGAAAAGAGAAAAGTTTGAAGAATCGTATGATGTGCTTTCTGATATCATAAATGACTATAGACAATCAGAAAAAAATAAATCTAAACTAATGATACCAAATTGTCTTTGAGATTGAAAGGGTTAATAAAAGAAAATAATACGAATATACTAATTAAACTTTTCTTTTTGCAGACGGTGGCGCCCCCATACAGCGTATCATGCGTCGCTGTACTCTCCGTCTCACGGACGCCGAGGTAGTTGGTGTGTCCGTAGACGATGGCCGGACCCTACCTCCGGACATCGAAGTTTCCCTGGACCACGAGGCCGAGGTCCGACTACGTTGCTCAGAGCCGGGGCTCTACAAGTTCGTGGGCAACGACACCGTACACTGCGACGACGGGTCGTGGACGTCGGAGCTGCCCTACTGCATAGCCACCACGCTCCACAGGAACTTCTCGCGTGAGTCTATATTTTATTTGTGAGTATGTTTTGAGCAAATCAGAGGCTGTTTCGACCAGGGCCTACTGTTTGAAGCCAAATCTGGACAGACACTCTTCAGTACCGAGTCCGGCGCGGACTAGTGTTTTAACTACATACTCGGATTTACGACACTTCTAGCTTGAGTCTCTTTAATTTGATTTTAAGGGACTAGGATCCGCACTTTGAAACACTAGAGCTATTTCATCGGCATTTACTTCTAAAATTCTATTCCAAACGAATATTAATGATTATGCCTGAAGCGGTATAACCCACCATAGAATTTGGTTCAAAGTGTGAGTAAATTTGGTTGATACCACCCAAAACAGATTGATTTGTCACTCTATTAAGAACACCACATTATTATACCGATTCGGAAGTTTTGTCTAACATAGCTTTACAATAACATCTCTTATTGTTAAGCTATTTTTAAGAAATTTAATTATAAATTGTTTCGCATAAGCGAATAAATCAACGAAATTCTAACAAGAGACAACAGATAACAGTACTTTAAAGTTTTAAGTTAAACTTAACAAGTTTAAACCAAATCAAAAGACCAATGTCTTCCTAAGAAGACTTCTGATGAAAACATTCAAGTTTAAGCTTGTACCGGACAGAGATTTAAAGGAAATAAATTGTTTTCGTTTCAGTTCAGGCACCTCCAACCATTCTGTACCATGTGGTCTCCGGTGATGCGGGTCTGGCAGAAAACGGGTCAATTGTTGTATTTCCTGGCACCATCATCAACATCGACTGCCTTTACCAGAGGCAACAAGGAACTCCTCTGTGGGAATGGACACCGTCAGAAAGGTTTTCAAACTACGTTATATTTTTTGTGAGAAACGGAGAAATATTATTGATGGACGGAATGTCACACATTATAACCTCAATTTGAAGAAATACATAAATCAGTCAAACAAAATAAAAATCCGCTTTTATATCATACCATCATTGCTAAAAATTAATTTTAGGGAACTTATTAGAGACTCTATTCAAAAGGTTTTGAAAAGGCCCAGATCTCACAGGTCTATTTGCTAGTTAAGCTATGTTTCTCATTGAAATTCTCTCATAATAAGAGTGCCTATGATTTCCCCTCTCTAGGAATGAATCATATTTTGGCTCTATAAGGACTATAGGGAGTATTAAATCTACAATTGCCTTTCACTGTGATTTTTTTTTAAATGCAAATAATCTTAGTCAATCATTCATTAATACCATGTGTTGGTTTTTACTACTCTAAAATACTACTCCATTCCTATAATAGCTGTCGTGCGCTCATCAAATGAACGCAACCATTCTCATATTTAAAAATATATATAACTTTACGTACTATCGATGCATATAAGTAACTTTTTCATAAAATATATTTAGACACACATACATAATACAAAACTTATAAATATAGACCCCTTTAATAGTTTATAAAATAAATTACCTATAAATGGGGTAACTTTGGCCCTGAAGGGAAACATATAAAAAAAATTGCCAAAACATATAACCGCTAGCACCAACTTTCATTTGAAGATTATTTATTCGTCCGTAAAGACAAAATTACCACTAATGATAAGCTAATTTTTTTAAGTATTTAATCATACGTTATTAACTTGAAAAGCTTGGGCCAAAGTTACCCCATTTAACTGTATACAAAAAATAAAAGTTCTAAATATCAATGTAATAAAATTTATTTAGACAATACCCGAGTGCATGGGCGATTCCAGTAGAAGAAAAGAACTGGAAATTTCGACTTTCCATTTACTACGCTAAAGATTCCGATTCTGGCACTTACACGTGCATAACACCTCAAGATCTCAGTAATGAAATTACTATCCTCGTCAAAGGTATGTTCATGGAAATTGCTAATTTATATCTACATTCATTTCAATTTTAAAGTAATCTATCACTGTAATCACTCAATATTTCTTTTGGTATTTTTTTCAATTAATTTAACGGCATTGTTGAGTTTAAAATTAATTTTAAAAAATGTTTTTTTTTATTTTATGACTAGCTATAAATAAATGGGTTAAATTTACAGTAATATTTTCCAAAAAGGTCTTTTTATCTGAAAAAGGTATTTGAACATTGGTCCGACGATCAGTTTGTCTGAAACCACTCTACAGTTCGAACTAAAAGAACTACGGACTTCGCAGAAAAATTTGAATTTAAAGGGGTTGAAGTGACCTTAAAGGGTATAAAATTAGATTTAAAGGTTTTTATTGAGGGGTAATTAAAATTTGTGTGGTGTTTTAAAACCCTAATTTTTATTATGTTTTAAACAGGACGCGCTTTCTAAGACAACACAAAGAGAAGCATTCACTTCTCAAATAGATACTCTTTTAAGAAATTAAAAAATTTTAAACGTAAGTTAAGATAGATTAATTAAATATTTAGATTATAAGTTGAAGCCATTTTTTCACACTAAAAATAATTTAACCGTTGTAACGATAATTTATCATTAAATGAAATCGGTAACGGTTGAAAAATATTTTTGATCTTTATTTTGAAGTAATATATTACTTTAATTTAATAGTATAAAGTTGAAAAGCTTATTCAACAGATATTTATATATGTATAGTGTATCACTCATTCATACCCGCGCGACCCCGAATTACTGAAGTTCTAGATCTAGTGTATCAGTGAGACTACACTCTTAAAACAAAAGAGTGAAATCCACTCCAGTTGGAGAAGTGCATTTTTGACACTGGAAAGAATTGAATATTAACTCAGACTGAGTTAAAAACACTTGTTTGGATTGATCCTGTCTGAGGCTTAACACATAAAGAATCCGCTCCTTCCGGGTAAGTGCATTTTCCAGACTGGAGGAGTGAAATTAACTCAGACTGAGTTGAAATCGCTCGTTCGTTTTAAGAGTGTACGACTCCCTAGAACACGAAAAGAAAATTATACCTTAAAAGTGTAAGTTTTTTAATTGAATTAAATTTTATGTCGTCCTGCAGACGTGCACTGTCCTGCCATTAAATCGGTCGACCACAACCGAGTGATGGCAGTGGAAGGCAACAAAATGCACAGCAAGGCTCGGTTCGCCTGCATGGAGGGATTCGAACTCGTGGGACTGGAGGAAATCACATGTCTGGCCTCTGGACAGTGGTCAGAGGACGCGCCGCACTGTGAAGGTTTCTTTCATTTCATTTTAGTTTATATATTACGATGTATTTGGTTTAAAAATTTATTTGTAATCAAGCCATAAATATAACTTTTAAAATTTTTTTAAAGTTAGGTTATGTATCTGCCGTGGTGGGGGTAATCGTGGGGGTAAACTGAAGTAACTAGACAAATGACTTGGACCATTATTGCAAACATTCAATAACTTTAAACTTCAAGAAAGTATACTGAAAGACTGATTATTTCAGGGCAAAAGAGGTCTATTTTAGCGTTGAGGCTACTGCAGTTCAACTGCTCATGCCAGAGTCAGATATAGATAATAAAAGAAAGTTATTAGTTGCTAGACAACATATTCCAGAAAAAAATGCATGGAGATTAAATTAGTGTATCATAACTTAAAGGATATATTTCAATATAGTATAGCAAATGCACTTCTTTCTTTAAATAACGTGTTCATACTATAATGATTCAAAATGTATCGTGCTTTTTAACTTCAATATGAGTGTTTAAAATAGTTGAAATTGAAAACATAATTTATAATTTATTTTGTAAATTATATATATATATATCATTTGAAAGAAATGAATACAATATCAACGCTTAAAAAAATTATCAAAAATGCAAAATGAATATTCTTTTATTGCAGTTCTCAAATGTCCACCTCTCATTTCTGAAAGCACGCACTTGATTATGAGCACGAAAAACAGGACTTATAATACCAGAGTCGTGTTTTCTTGTCCTATTGGCTTCAAGCTTGCAGGTGCACCATTCCTCAAATGCCTCAAAACAGCAAACTGGTCAGAACCAACCCCCACCTGCAATCGTAAGAACCTTTTTCTTACTATTAATTGCAAATTTATTTAATAGAACCATCTTACTTATTTTAATGTTTTAATAGTAATATAACACATAACCTAAAACTATGCATAACAATTGCTGAAACATTGATGCTAAACTATTAATATTCCTAATTTTCCTTTGTTTTATTCCTTGTTAATATTGTTATTTTTACTTGAAATACTATCAGAGAAGTGATCAGTGGGAAAAAAAAGAACACATAAAATGCTGTCTCTTCTGAATAGATGAATTTTGCATGACTCAATTTTTTTTTATCCTCTGCGTATCATAAGTGACCAATACGTACCTCAAAAGGAATAAATAGTAGCCTTCCTTCTATGCATGGTTTTACACAACATCATGATATTATAAGCAGTTGTCAGATTTCATGAAATTCGGTTTAGTACTTTAGGAAAAATATTAGTCAAACAAAAAAACGCTCATAATTATGAGAAACAAAAGCTATTCGATTTCTTGTATTGTGCGAAATGAAAAAAAAATACTCATTACCATCTTTCTTCTCCGTGATTTGTGTTTAAAAAAACATTTTCCAACCATCAGCTCTTCAGAATCTTCTTTTAGTAAAAAACAATATATTTCTCTTCCGTCATCATACCTTTTCAGAATCTTTCGGAGAAAAAATAAAAATTTTCTTCAGTCCTCAGTTATTTCCAGATCTTTTTAGTGGAACATACTAATTTTTTTTCAGCCATCAGTTGCAAATCGCCAGTGCCACCTGTCAACGGACGCGTCCTAGACAGCGGACGATACCTAGCAGGAGACTTTGTCCAGTACACCTGCAATGCCGGTCATGTCCTTGTGGGCGAATCTGTCGCCATTTGCACGGATCACGGAGTGTGGTCACAACCACCGCCTTTGTGTAAGATATAATCATTAATTTATTTCTCATCCACCCTGTCTAAAAGCATTTTATTTGCTAGTAATAATGAGACAAAACAATGAATTTGTTTATTGTAATTTAAATTTCTAATTTAAAATGAGTGCTTGATACGAACCACTATAGTCCGAATACTGTGTCATTTGACAGCGAAGTAATTATATTTTGCTCGTCCCATAACACATTCAGGTTTCATGAAATATAAGAACGAAACCAATTAGATATCGAACCAATCGTTAAAACGAACCAATTAGATATTAATTGCTCACCGAACCCAGGTCGGTGTAGGTTGGCGGATATTCAATCTTATTTCATTGCTCATCCATTATTCTATACCATAGCTTCTTGCTCTTTATCAAATTACGTTACTCCCCGAGTTCTCCTCCTAGACGTTCCAATTATTGAGAGCGTTAGACCCGGAGTTTTTCATTATCTAATCTATTCACCAGTCTTTCTAGGAATAACTCTAGCCGTAGAAATTTTTAGGTTTTAAAGCTAAAATATAGCTGAAAAATGAAAAGTAGTACGGACTTAAAAAATTTGGTGCACGAGTTCCTTGTACTTGTCGGGCGTCGATTGTCAGCGAGGTCAATCGTCGGCGAGTCGGGGTAACAATAAGAATTTTCAGAAAATTGTACATGCATAAATGGAATCTGCCATAGAACTTTTTATTTTGGTTTTGCATAGTTTAGAAACAAAAACTTTCTTTTTCAAATCTTTACCCGAATTCTAAAGTATTCAATATCTATCATTGTGTGGTTTGCTACCATAATTTCTTCCCTATGGTCAAAGCCAAAACTTGGAGCCTATGAGAAGAAGTGTAGTAACAGTCAGGGCCCTCTATCACCGATTAGGCTGTAGAAGCTCAGGCTCCCTCTTTAAAATTTGTATAATGACCTCTAAATCAACATAAAAAAAAAACGTGTCATCACCTATGGCTATACCATAGTGGAGTAACAATTTGTTACAGCAACAATTTTATTGCCTTAGCTAATGTATGGTAAATGTAACTAAATTGATAAAAGTTGGTTGCCATTATATGTCTGTAGGCCTATTAGTATGTTAGTGTATTAGCCTGAGACGCTGCAATGGAAGGGACAACCAAATCCAAGGACAGGCATCCCTTACACTAAAGTCTTGATTAGGCCCTGGTACCAGCAGCACCAAATTACCATACATACCTTTTCTCAAACTTACAATCTAGGGGCTGGGGAGCCCAGTCGGTTAAGCACTCGCTTAGCATGCGGAAGGCCCCAGGTTCGGGCCTGGGCATCGCCAAAATAGCTGCCGACCTATAAACGGCCCGTGCATCCAAAAATGTCCGACGAATAATACCCCGTGTAAGGGAGTGCACGCTAAATATCCTTCAAAGTCCTAACGCTGCGTACGATGTCGCCCTTTACGGTTGCGTTGGGTGCCTATTCAGGTGTCGGCTCGTCACCTGACTGAGGTTCTAAAATACGACGCCCGTCGCCAATAGCCCTCGTGTAGCTCTAGTGCGACGATAATTCAAACCAAACCAAACTCACAATCTACACCTCTTCCTGCAGGTAAAGCCGCCTGCGAGTTCCCCGGCGAGCCCTCCAACGGCCAGGTCATCCCAACCAAGTTCCACTACGAGATCGGGGAAGTGGTGATGGTGGGGTGCCATCCAGGATTCCGCGTCCTAGGGTACCAGCAACTCCGGTGCACCTCGTCCAGTCACTGGTCAGGTCCCCTGCCTCACTGCAGGCCGTACCTGGCACAGTCGTAGTTGCAGTATTAGCGTTGGATGTGAATGCAGTTGGGGTCGCATTCCTATGCAGCGGTAGACGGTCAATGGCGTGGGATGATTGGGTTGTTGGCTGCACTTGGGTATGCCGAAAGAAACGGGAAAATGTTTCGTATTGATGCGAATTAAAAGTATAGGCACTATAATTATCTTAAGGGGAAGGAATTTCTTGCAAAGTTACCGTTTTACGTGTCAATATCCGATAGCGTTATGATTTTCAAGCAAAGCAAACCATTAAAAAAATTCACGTCACTTTAAAACTTTGATTTTTCGGCAATTGAATTCTACTACTAATATAAAATATATTGAGCACTTTTTTGAAGGTTTAGGGTCTAATACAGTTTCAAACTTTACTCCCAAACGAAATATAATGTTTTGTACTTTTGCAATGTGCAAACGTGATTTTACCATTTCTTATTGCTAGTAAACCAATTAAATGTCTATAAACAAATAATTTTGTTGAGGATAGTGTGAGTGATTGCTCGCCCCAAGTAGCAAGTAAAGCGAGTAAGACTTTTGATAAAAAAAAAATCGCAGGACAATTGTTAAGGTGAACGATAGATCATAAACAGAGTTTGAGCCTAAGTTCTTTGGAAGGAAGCAATATGCTTCAGTATACTCTCAAAAATAATTTTTTATTTGCAACAGGTGTCCAATAAACACCTGCATCTTAAAAAAAAGTGCATATAGGAATTGTTAAAATATAATGATCGCCAACTGTCGCCGCTCCATAGGAGGACCCAATAAATGGTAGAGTCTCATTAACATCGTATAATATGGGATAAAAGTGTCAACAAGCTGAAGAAACAGCATGCAAACAATTTTTATAAAAAACTAATTAGTTTATATCTAAAAGTTAATTCATATCTACACCTAAACCAGCAAAGGAATAAAAAAAAATTTAATTCTACAGGAACACTTTAACAAGTTTATATAAAAACTACAAGGGGATTAGTTAAATGGAGGGTTAAAAAATTCATTAATGAGACTCAACTTAGTTATTAATGCAATAAGTGAAAAAATCGTTGATTTGGGCGTCATAATCAAATGAGCCCTTTTCCCCATGATATGTCACCTGCAGTATAATGTGTTGTGATTTTATATGCCAGTCTTTTTTTTTAGTCACCTAATTAACATTAAAGTTTATGTTTACTTTTAAGAAGGCAAGTTTTTAAAAACTGACTTTACCTGCTTGATTTACAATTTTGAAATAAAAAAAATTTTAATGCCAAGAAAGTATCTGAAACAGGAAATAGCTAAGACATTTGAATAATCATATCTCATTTCAATAATATTGCCATATGTTCACTCAGTGTCCATTTACATATCATGTGTACATTTTTCAATGCAGTATTGTAGAAGTTCATAAATATTTAACTATTTCATTTGGTGAGAATTCTGTTAAAATTACATATGTATTTGTTAGTTTACAAAAAGAAAATTTATCATTAATGCAAAAAAAATTTTAACACATCTGTATTTTGATGAAAGACTGATTTAGGTTTTTGGACAAGACATTTTTAAATTATTGCACCATATTATTGAATCACATTAAATTTTTGCATCCAAATGTATATGTTGCAATCCAAAATGGTAATATATCACTTCACGAAGTGGCTAGCCACTATTAAATAATAACTAATCAAGTGGTTAATCACTCCTTGAAGTGCTAAATTATTACATGTAACATATTACATCTCATACTATTATATTTGTTACATTTTTTTCCATATATTAACTTTTAATACTACTAATATTTATATTTTTTTCACTTATATATAATTTTTATGCCATTCACAAATATCCTTCAATGAAACTTTGTTCAATTAATTTGCAATAAAATTTAATAAAAAATTAAGAGATAAACCTGCAAAGCAATGAATTGGAAAAATATTATTTATATGTCAACAATTTTTAAGTTTGAATTTAGAATAAATAACTGAAAAGTCATAGTTTAGTGTCTCATTTTATTTATTTTTTTAACTATAATACATTTTTCATCTTTTTTTTCCCCTCTTGAAAAAGAAATGATTTGTTTAACCATAAACAGTTTTTGCAGTGAACAAAAAATGCAATAAGTTATTTTTTTTTGGAAAAAATAAAAAGTAAAATATCGATTTAGTGACCAGGCTTAATTTGAAGTAATGAAAAAAACTAAGTTCAATTGTTGAATATATGTTTTATTTCCTATTGAGCATTTACATTTTGATAGTCTCTATACCAAAACCGACCTTAAGTTTGCAGTATACAAATGTTCTACGAGAAAGAGGGTAAATAGTTCTCATTTTTTAGTGCGATAATCGAATACAAAAAGGTATTTCACATTCATAAACCTATTTATTTGTAATTTCAAGACATAAATTTATTATTTTTATTAGTTTAGCTTCAGTTAAAGTGTTATTTTAATTATTTTTTTTCCTTCCATTTTGACGTAACAGGGCGCATGAATATCAGGGTCAAACTATCAACCAATCGGAGCAGGCGAAGCATCGGCGCCAGCCGCGTTGTTTACGCAAATTCCTCCGCGTAGTACATTTCTCTGCTGCAAACTTAAGGTCGGTTTTAGTATACCAGGAATACCATGAGCACTTCTTATACACTTTGCCTCACCCAAACTATTATTGCATTATGTAGGTGCAAATTATTCTGATGTGAAGCACACAAGGTTTCAAAAATATATGTAAAAAGTCAAACAGACACAAAATTGTTGGGCTTTATGATTTAATGGATCACTCAAATCTACATGCTAACAAACACAATGCAGATTAATAGAGAAACATTTTCAAAGAAAATGAAATGTGTGCTTGGATAAGAGTTTACAATAAATCAATTTTTTAAAAAAAGAATGCTAACAAAGTTTAGGATGAATAATAAAGTAATGTATATACACACTCAAGATAACAGGCTAAATATATTGAGAAAGAATCTTGCAAGATTGAAAGTCTAACTCTTATTCATAGCATGTTCCAATTCTCCTTCTAATTTTGTCTTTTTGAAAACTAATTCCTCATATTTCTTCTGGAGCATGCTTTCCCTCTCCAATTGACGACTGACATCTTCAGTTAATGACTGTTTAAAAAAAAATTAAAACCATGTTACCACTTTTGATGGACAAACTAAATAATGTTACTTTTTGAAACATTTAACTGATAATCAAACACAACAATTTAGTGCAAAAGTGTGCATGTTTTTATAATTTAAATTGTATCAGATTAGGGCCTAGCAAGAAAGAAAGCAGCATTAAAAAACAACTGAAAGTGATCTCAGTGTTACTTTAAAACTGTAAAGATGGTTAAACGTTAAAACATAATTGCCAAACAAACTTTAAGGTGAAAACAATAAACTATTATACTCTTAACTAATTTATAAGTATCAAAATCTGAATACTATTGTGAGTTAAAGAAATGAATTGTATATAAAAACAAATACTGACATTAAATAAAAGACTTACTTCAACTCTTTTGGTAATAGCTAAATTTTCAGACTCTTGCAACGATTTAAAAGTTTGCAGTTCCAAATGCGTCTGTTCAACTTGTTCCACTAAATCATGATGTTGTTTCAGCAAAGCTTGATTTCTAGACTGAATAACAAAACACAAATGATAATTCAAAATTGTCACAAATCAATATCTTTGTACAATTGTCTTAAATCATAAGTGCTATGGAATAGCTTAATTTTAATTCATAATTATTAGAAGGAAATATTTACGTTTTGTATAGAAATAAATGATGTCTTTATCTCAAATAATATTTAAAATAGATTCCTGAAGCATACATAGATAAATTTTCTAAAACCTGGAAATGTTCGTCTAATTTAATATTGATAGTGACAATTTTTGCCAATTTTACTAGAATTTTAATAACTATTCCAGAGTTCCAACTCTTTTATTTATAAAAACTTCAAGTACTTTTCATTTATTTTTAAGGACCCTGGGAGCCATATTCATATTTTAAATGATAACAACCACTACTAGTTAGATTTAACTTGATGGATCTACAAATTATAAGTAATCAGTTTTAAGTACTGAAACTTAAGTTACTTTAAATAACAAAATCAAAATTGCCTTGTGTGTGCTTAAAACAGAATTTATTTTTTAAGTATATTAATTTGGTCTTAAAACTTGCATATAAATGTTTCTATTAAACAAAATAGCTTTCAGGTTTTTCAAGCTTTTTAGATTTGAAACTTTATGTATGTTTCCAAACAGGTACTAAATGCAAAAAACAAACCTGATATCCACCAAGTAATATTCTTAGTTTCTTTTCAATTTTGGCAGCTCTTTTTGCTTCTTTTGTCATCTGAGCACGATTTTGCTGTGCAAAAAAATTATATATATTTATACATAAAACCAAAATTATCTTCAAATAAATGGGTAGAATGTAAAAAGTATTAAAATTAATTTAATTTTGTTCAAGATTCCAGTAAAAGTCTGGAAATAAATTATAGGCATAAAAACTCTCTCCAGTAAAACACTAGAACAACAATTAAGACTACAATTTGTATGTTTGAGAGGAATAAATAATTAAAGAATAAGTCAGTGTAATTGTTTCCTCTCTTAAACTGGTGAACTAATGAACAGCAGCATAAAATTTCCCAATGTACAATGAAATCTATAAGTATTTGACTTTCAATCTGTAACTTTTAAATTTATTTTTAATATTACTATTACAAAAAAATTTCTAGTCTAATGCTTGAAAAAAAATCTTTTAGTTTACCTCAAGTCTCTTATCCAAAGAATCAATTCTGTCTTTCTTGCTGACAAGATTTGCCCTAGTATATTTATTCTGATTGGGCAAAAACAACACTTGAGCCAAGCACTCTTCCCAGACCTGAGTATAGGCCTCAATACTGAGGTCTCCGTGACCCATGCCTTTTTTTACTACTTCCATTTCTTCTTTCAACAAGTTGGAAGCCTATATAAGAAAAAATATTCAAATTTAAACTTTCTTTTATTTCATTGAAACAAAATACTTTTTTTTTTCATGTTTGACCAAAAAAACAAGTTCCTAAATGAAAATAAAGTTGCTTTGTGAAGTTAATGCTATAGTTAAGCAGCATAAAGTTCCATTATTGGTCAAAACAAAAGGGTAACTTGCTTAGCAGCTACAACAAATAAAATATTTGTTAAGTCTAACAAACTTCTGTCCCCAATTTTTTTTATAAATTATAATCTAAAGAACAAAAAAAATCGGTTTTGAAGAGCAGAATTCTTTTAAATAGTCAGATTATTAGCTATCTCATTGTAATTAAAATTAATTTAAGATTTTGATATTTTAGCATAGAATTATAAAAATCTAGAAAAAAAACATCTTTGAAATATACTAATAAAATTAAGTTTTCAGGTGTAAGTTAATGCAAATTTAAATTTGAATCTATTGCAAACAAAATTAAATGTGAATATATTAAAATTATTCCATGGCTAATTCCATATTATAACTGTAGTGTAAGTCACAATTTAAGAGGATATTACAAGTGTTTTTAAATATCAGGGGTGAAAGTGGCCAAAATCAAAAAAGAGGAAATCACGCGAGTATCAATATAGGGTTTCTGCCAAAACGGACAGTCCCTAATTCATAACTTTCCGTGTCTAAGTTAACAGTTTTTCATGACTATATAAATAGCATCTCAAATAAAAAAAAAAAAAATTCAAAAGAAACAACTCAAAAGTTGACAACACAAACATAGTAAACAATTTATAGTGTTTGTGTAGACAATTTTCATGTTTAATGGGCAAGTGCACAAATTTATTTTAGAAATAAATTATTGCACCATAAAATGATTTCAAAATGTAATTAGATTAATAAAGTGAAAAAAATCTTTTTTCTTTAATGCGAACTTATTATTGGAGAAGTAATGCTTTATATGTATTAAATTTTTCTTTGATTAATTATTGCAGCAATTTCTTTGTTTAATTGTTGTGTTCCTGTTTTGTGTGTCCATGGATTTGTGTATATACACTATTGGGATAATAAAAAAAAAGGAATTTCTTTGTTCTCTTATAAGTGTGTTGTATAGTGCAATTGCATTCCTCCTTCTAATAAGGGTTGCGCTTGCATTAAAAAAACACTTCATAAATCACCAGTTAAATCAAAATTACAGAAAAGCCTACTGGCAAAACTATTGGCATAATTTTATTTTTTTAATAATAGTTTAAATTTAGGATACATCTCTTACTCTCTACCACCGGAATTTTCATCGAATTTAAAATCAATGACTTTTTTCTAATATTAATAATTGCGGCGATCTGAAAAGATCTCTCAAACTTTGCCTATCAGAACATCTAAAAACTCCGGCCATCTGAAAATTGAAAAAAAAAAAAAAAAACTCCGAAAGTAGCAAAACTCCAGCAATCCGAAAGTAGCGGAAATCCGGCGATCCGAAATTCACGAAACTCCGGATTTTCCAAAAGACACTAAGCTTTGGCGTTCCGAAAATCGAGAAAGTCGCGGAATTCCAGTGATCCGAAATTTACGAAATTCCGGGGATCCGAAAAACAATAAACTCCGGCGATCCGAAATTTACGAAACTCCGGCGATCCGAAATCAATAAACTTCGCCGTTCCGTATGTCGCGGAGCTCCGGCGATCCGAAATTCGCGGAACTCCGGCGTTCCGAAAGACACTAAACTCCGGCGTTCTGAAAGTCGCGGAACTCTAGCGATCCGTAAGTCGCCGAAGTCCAGCGTTCCGAAAGTCCGACGATCCGAAACTCACGAAACTCCAGTAATCCGAAACTCACGAAACTCCAATGATCCGAAATTCACGAAACTCCGGCGTTCTGAAAGACACTAAACTCCGGCGTTCTAAAAATTGCGGAACTCTAGCGTTCCGAAAGTCGCGGAACTCTAGCGATCCGCAAGTCGCGGAAGTCCAGCGTTCTGAAAGTCCGACGATCCGAAACTCACGAAACTCCAGTGATCCTAAAGACAAGAAACCTTAGCGATCCGAAAGTCGCGGAACACGAGCGATCCGTAAGTCGCGGAACTCCAGCGTTCCAAAGGTCGCTAAAGTCCGGCGGATCCGGAAGTCACGAAACTCTGGCGATCCGGAAGACACGAAACTCCAGCTTGGCAAAAGACATGAAACTCCGGCGATCCGAAAGACAAGAAACTAAAGATATCCGAAAGTCATGAAACTCCAGTGATCCGAAATTCCCGAAACTAAAGCGATCCGAAAAAGTCGCAAAGGTCCGGCGATCCGAAAGACGCGAATAAATATATATCGATTTTTATTACTTTCGGACGTTTCTTTGCTGAAATACATGACTTTAGGTCGTTTTTTTTAGCTCAAATTCAATACTTATGACAAAATTAACCCAATTTCCAAACTCTTGACTTTTCATATGCGCGGAAACCCTGTTAATACGATTTTTTTTTTTTTTGAAAACTTAGAAAATCTAAAAGTTTTTCGTAACTTTTTGAAAATCGTGATTCAGCGGATTTTTCTGAAAAATTCGGAAAAAGCGGAATTTTTTTGAAAAATCGGAAAAAAAGAGGAATTCCGCCGTTCGGCGGAAGTCTGGCACCCCTGAAATATAAAAAATAAATCAAATTAAATAAAGCAAGTTACATTATTTATTTTTAATAAGTGCAGATTAGCTTTTTTTTTTCAAAATTACACCAGATACATATATCACTAAAACCCAAAAACCGGTATGGTTATCAAACCTTAATATTCCCACACTTAAAAAATACACACAAAATATTACAAACATCAACACATACCTCACTGATATCATCTATACTGTATTCAGAATAAGGATGTCTCTCCAAAAATGCTGCATGCCGAGCCATATTAGACTGCTGGGGTGTTGGCTTATTTTTGGTGGCAGCAGGCGGCGTAAAGGAGTGTTTTAAAGCGTCATGATGCAGCATTATCAACATCTCTTGCTTGATAAGTTCTTCAGCTTTTTGGAGATCGGTCAAGGGTGGATCGCAGTGAAGCGGTCTTAAGATGTTTGAGTTTACGTCAGTTGGACGTGGTAACTCTCTTTGGACTGCGGTAGATTGCTTTTTGCGTTCCGCTTCCACTGTTAAGGGAGTTACAGTATAAGTTAAATGTGCTGTGAACTGATGTTTTAAATATATACAAATAATTGAATGATAATACAATTTTTGAATATTAAAATGCAATTACTACTCTTTATAAATGTATATTTTTGAAATTAAAAAAATACATTTTAAATTAATGAAGAATTACGATTATAGTTTAAGAAAAAGATTTCATAATAACAAATTATTCTTTAAATTAACGTATTTGAAAATTAGTGACAAATATATTCGATAATGTTTCTCCAATTTAAAATTAAGAGCTATCAATAATCTTTGAAGAATATTTTTTAAACAAAAAACCAAGTTAATTGTACTAACAGTAGACAATATTGCTAGTAACATTTAGTACTAGCAGACAAAGATTTCGGAACCATAAAAAAAACTTACTTATAGCTTTTTGTTCCATCTGTTTACTAAAGTCTACATCAGCCTGATCCGGTACAGCTGCAATTTCTGGCAATTCAGCCTCCATTGGTTGCTGCTGATCTTCAGGGACAACTATTTCATAGTCGTTTCTTGGAGCAGGAAGTGAAGTTAAAGCTTTCTTCAGCATGTCTCTGCTTTCAGCCTAACATAAAAAGGAAAGTTATATTGTTTAATAGATAAATACATAAAGTTAAACTTGCATAGGCAAAAAATATAAAGTATCTTTGAAAAATTGCTGAAATATAACCCGTTATCTAATGACGATTATTATAAGTATACTACTTAAAAAGCCACTGTTCATTGTTCGATTTGGAGAAAACCGGGAAAGATAGGAAACAACCGGGAAGAACTTTTTTGATTGGCATGTTCTGTATTAGTACATTTATGTCTATTAGGGTAAAGTAAATTCTTCCTAGAACTTTTACTTTAGTTATCCTCACATTAAAATACTCAAAAACAAGTAATTAAAACTAAAACTTAATTTGGTGCATAAAGGGTTAAAACATAAAACTCAGAGGTTGAGGGTTTAACTTTCTTTTAAGTAATGATGACAAATTAATACAATTACAGGTACCAAAATTTCAGGTTCAAGCTTACTAGCCACAAGAAATAGTTACTCGCCACAAGAATTTCAAACTCTCAAATCCGTCAGCTAGTACTTAAAATTTTCAATTGAAATGTCGTACAAAAGTTAAGAAAAAATAATACATTTAACAAACTAACTTTGTAAGTCTTGGCGGAAAGAATATCTTCAAACCCTAAGTGGTCCTCAGGATTTATGTTAAGTTTATCTCTAAGAGAAGTGGTACCAGGAGTCATGTCTTTTCCCATTTTCATTCCAGGAGTTCTACCTGGTGTTATACCTAAACAGAGAAGAAAACAAATGCAACATTTAAAAGCAAAAATTTATTAATATTATAATTTATCAATACAGTTAATCATCAATAACTCGAAGTCCCAGGGGACCCTAAAAAATATTCCATTTATCCGAAGTTCGAGTTACAGAAGGTACATTCTATTTCTCTCTACTTCACTTAAGATAGGTCGACCTGGTTTCATATGTGTCATAATACTATAATTATACACATTTCAATTTTTTAGTAACCCATATGTAAACAACAAGTGAAGATTGGGGTCAAAAGGTTTATTAAAACTTATAAAATTTTGCCTCATCAAATATTGATTAGTGTACAAACCTGAATTTCACTTGAAAAAAAACCCATTTATTTCTTGTTGATTGCAATTGAATTTTTTAAGGTTGTTGGCATTCACAGACATTATGGATGCAACATGTTGATTAATTTGAATTGAAATTTAATTTTTTACTGAAAT
This sequence comes from Hylyphantes graminicola, assembly GCA_023701765.1. Lineage (NCBI taxonomy): Eukaryota > Metazoa > Arthropoda > Arachnida > Araneae > Linyphiidae > Hylyphantes > Hylyphantes graminicola. The sequence goes on from CM043114.1 coordinate 48,691,887, forward strand.
GTGTCTTTTACATGTGAAATCTATGACAAAAACTTTGAATTAGAAGATGTTAATTTCGATTTATTGAGACAGTTTTTTAAAGAAAAGTACAGAAATGTTTCGGGACCCGATTCAAAGTTCGAGTTAGCAGATTATTCGATTTATAGGAAGTCGAGTTATCGGTGTTTGACTGTATCATAGTCATCGTATTAAGGAAGTGAAGTGCAATGTATCTTCGCTATAAAAACGAAAAGTGTAATTTTTCAATATCACCACATTCTTAAAGTGAAATTTACTAAATACATTTACAAATGAAATTTACTAAATACATATCTATTTTTAAACTTATTCCCCAAAATAGCACTTCAGAATATGATGTTTATCACTAATATGTATAACAAAATATAGTATTCTTGGGATTAACTATTGGAATATAAAAAAGTATTAGACGTCAAAAAAAAATTTCTTGACGGGTTCCAGTGAGGGTTGGGAAACAATTTATAATTATAGAAACTCTCTATAGTAAAAAAATTAAATATTACTAATTTAAAAATTACCTTATTAATCAATGCTTGTAGCAATGATTTTCTGAATGAAGCCTTCAATTTTACAATTAATAAGAATAATACAGTGGTACACTATAAACACAATTAATTCAACTGAAATTTTTTTATTTTATATCAGCAGATAAATTTTAAAAAATCTTTTGGGTTACAAAAACTTGAGATTTATGTTAACATTATGTTTAACACTTCACTTCTTGTATATGTCACATTGCCACCATTTCTTGCTAAAATAACTCTATTGAGAAAACCATATTGCCTACAGTTTTGCTGTAAGCAATATAAATACAGAGCCATTTTCTGTAGCAATATGGTAAGCAATTATCTGTATGCAATAATTCCTGTTGGTATTTTAAGGTTACCAAACCCACAAACTTATTATTCATCTCTTCAGCTAATTTATACATAAAATAACTAAATAATTCTTTGCAGACAATGTAGGAGTATATCAATTTATATAAATTTCATAAGCCAGGCTTCAACAAAACACATTGCATCATCATCTAAAAAAAATAATAGCATCAAAAATGTCATACTACAAGGCCATACCTGTGGAATGTGTAGACGCTCTAAAAGGAGTAGCGATCAAACTATTAGGAGTTGCGACTATGTCTCTTTTTGGTGTTACTCCACTGAAGTCTGATTCATGAAGTGGCGTGTTAAGACCTCCTTTCAGAGGAGTATCAACATTTGACAAGGCCATTATATTTTGAGCTTCCTAAAATCAATCAAGAAGTTAACATTAATTAAAAATTGCTTTATATAACATACTATTAGGTATTTCTTGCAAGAACTTTCAAAATTACAAAAAAAAAATGGTTTTAATATTTTTCCCCCCTCAAGGCATTTTTACCAATGTTGATAAACACAATAACCAACAACACATAATATATATTTAAAATGAAATTTTATTGAAACTCACTATTTTGTAAGAATTTATATATAAAAGCAACAAAATTAAAACATGCATATTGCATATATTATTAGCCCAAGAAATGAATGCCTAGTATATTTTTGAATGTTTTATTTTTTATTTAATAGAATGTTCAATGCATAATATATATTTTTAATTAGTTACTAAACCTTGTAAATTAGCCATAACACAAAAAAATACTGAATGCATAATATAGAGTTGAAAATTAGTTTTATTTAAAATTCACTAATCACTATTTTGTAAGAATTTTTTAAGGTCATAAAGCCAAACTTTTTAAGTAAGCCATTGCACAAAAAGAAACAATGCATATCCTTAGCTCTTGTGTGTATTTATGTCAAGATGTAGAACTCCATAGGCTTTTTTTATTAATCAAGAAGCAAAAACCAAATATTTTATCGAAACAATTAATGTTATCATACAATTGCTATTCTTTTTTTATTTTTCAATGCTTAAGGGGGTTCAGTATGTTGTATATCGGTAATGTTAAATTGGCCAATTTCAATGTACCTTTTCACAATAACTACTGATCAGATCATCTTAAAAATTTCTGTGTGAATTATACCAACTTTATATATTAATCTGAGGTTAAAAGTTTTTTTTTTTAAATAACTGTTAGATTTTTTTAAAATAAAATAAGTTTTAAAGTACCTAAAAAATCATGAAATTTCTAACTTTTTTGTGCCATAAATTTTTTTTCACTTTAGTTTTATTAAAATTCATAACCTCAGATTAATCTATACTATGTATTACATCATATAAAAAAAAGTTTACGAGAAAACATGGCATAGTTTTTGAGAAAAGGTACATCGAAGTTCAAAAAAATCAAGTTCTGAGAAAAACGCGTTTAAAGTTTTTATTGTTAAACATTTCCTTACGAAGCCATAAAATTAAAATGGCTTTTAATGTCAAAAATAGTTTTCCAATTGTCTTGATACTTTGTGACATTATTAATAACGGTTGTAATAGTATTTTAAGCCAATAATTTTTGTTTTATTTTTTCACCGATTTGAGGGTATTGAACCCCCTTAAATGTTAGGGCATGGTAGCATACTCACCATCAGGATAGAGTCTCGATTTGTAGCAGGTGTACGAGGGGTTCTTGCTGTTAAAGCAGCAGGAGTTAGACTGTAATCTGGTAACAACGTCTCGGAAACTTTGCTGCCTGATTCTTCTGCAGCTTCTCTGGCAGTTTCACTAGCTTTTCCTAACTTTACAACCTATATTTAATAAAAATTGGAATTACATTTTGTTAACATAAATATGGAATTAACTGGCTAATTTTATACCTAGTACAGATTAAATGTCTGGCATGACTTTATTTACGATTGCAATTTTTTTTACATAAATGCAGAATAAATGTATTACACACAAAAAAATTAAAGTATTTTAAAAAAAAGTTTTAAGAAATACAATTAAGTTTTTAATAGAAAATATGTATTTTAAAAAGGCACAACTTGCTGTTTTGTGGTAATTTTTTCTCAAATATTAATTTAGTAGTAAAAATATTTATAGATATATCTCAGAAGATTTTTAAAAAAATAGTACGATACTTATTGTTTTTCATAATTAATAAGCTACCCAAAAAACATATGAATACTTACTTGTTCTAATTCTGCATCTGATATCTGAGGATTTGGCAACACCAACTTGCTTCGTTTTTTGGCAGGTTCAAAATTTCCAGAAAGCATGGCTGAAGGAATGTCATTTTCTTTTCGATTTTTTAACTTCTGCTTATCCTTCTTCCTTTCTTTCTATTAAAAGGTAAGAAGAAAATTCAATGAATAGAAGCAGAGGATATAAAAATTGAAGAAATATTAACATTTTAGAAAGTACTGGACAAAATTTCTTCTAAACATCCAAAAAATTCTTAAGGAACATTACTTTTTTTTTAATCTATCCACATTAATATGATTCTAGTTCATTACAATACTTTAAATATTTGTTATAATTTAAAAATACTTAAAAATAGTGAAATCATACTCATAATAAAGCTAAAGATAAAATAATAATATATTTTTATGAATCTAATTGACTAGTTTACGATTTGAATTTAAAATACAATCATATTTTGCTATTCCAATTTCCAGAATTTCAGTAAGAAATCTGGACCATATAGGAGAATTATAACAATGATGCATAAAATAACATCTAAGCCATAAATTCACATGAACACACACTTAGTAGTTGATTACTTTTAGAAAAACTATTAGCTCAAAATATTACTTTTTAATTTAATTATATGATTTTTATACAAAATCAGCGAAAAAATACACTCTTTCGGATTATAAATACATATTTTGAAACCTCTTTCTTTCAACCTCTACTTCATTGTGTGGTTTTCCATTAAACGGCAGGAGAATCCCTGATCTAGATCTACCTACGTAGTTTGAGACTGCTGTGTTTGACTCTGCTGGGAGGTTAACCGCAATTGATTTTCAAACCAAAGTATGGTGGGAAGAAAACAAAAACAGCAACGCCCAAGCAGTTTCCTGGAGTACCACACAAATGGGTAGGGGAAGAAAGAGCTTTCAAAGATTTCTTTGTACTACAACTAAGGAATATTTAAAATAAATTCAACTACATAAGGTACCTCTTCTTTTTCACTCCTTAACTCCCCTTCTAGCTGTTGCTGTCTCAAACGTTTATAATCTGGGTTCATAGGATCATACTTCTCTTCGGATGTATCGTACAACCCAGGAACCGGTTTCTTCTCAAAGGGGATTTCAGCATTGTAGTCCACGGTCCTCTTTCGTTTCTTGGCTTCCAATTGGATGCCAGCCATCCTGAGCTCCCGCCTTTTCTGAAGTGCAGCCAATCGCCTGGCTTCTTCAAGTTGCTTTTCGCGAGCTTTTCTCTTGGCCTTTTTACCTTGGGTGTTGGCGAGTCTGGCTCGGGCCTCAGACAACATTTCAAGCTCTGAGAACGTAAATTAAGTGAATGAAGTATGGATAGATATGAATAAGATAAAATACCATTATTTGCCAATTAATAGTATATAAACATAAATAAATGTCAATACATTATTTTTTTAATAATTAACTCTATACAGTTTTAAAGGATGTACACAGGTCTAAAAGGAGTACATAGATGTACTGTACCTTTTCATATAACGTAAAAAAATTAGCCATTTTTCTATTGTCATATTTAACACTTCCTCTAAGAAAATACACAGAGATAAAACTAAAAAAGCCTTTTTTAATCTTCTCCAACCGAAACACATATAATTAATTTGGATTTAACACACAAGCATTAACACAATTAACAAACTATTGAGAAGTAATAAAATTACAATCTATGTCTAAATATTGTTTTACCATCTTCATCCATATCTTGAGGATCCGGACGAGCCGGTTTTGTTTCTGGGTTGGGATCAATTTCACCCGGCTTCAATTTACGGGGGTCATCTGCAACGTCCCCATCTTCTTCCTTCCTTTGAGCTTGGTCTCTAAAATATTAAATTAAGATATATAAAAATGGAACCAACTAAGACTCTTTTAATTTAGTTCTTTAAATATGCCTTGCAATTTTAATGTACAGTCACTTTTTAAAAGTATTTCAAATTAAAAGTTACACATGCACAGTTTTACAATAATATTATACGTGGACTTTTAACTCATGCACAAGCCAATTCAAGTTTCAAAAATTGAAAAAACATTTTATCAGGTAGATTGTTAAAAAGTATAAGGAACAGCTATATATAATGACCTGTCTTGATTTGGCAATTTGTTGTGTTGCCAAGCAACAAAAATGCCCAAATGTGTCACAAACATTCCACTTTATATTTCATACAACTTGATATGTGTAACACCCCTGCATTAAATTTTCAAACTTGCCAAATCGCTACTGGCCATTATATCATAGCTGTACCAAGTAAAGTTTGACTTAGAATTTAAAATTTTTGTTCAACTTAACTTTGAAATTACAAAATAAGTAAAATATACATTATTAAAATTTACCGATCTGAAACCATTTAAATTAAGCAGTTGAACAGAGTACTATTACAAATCCTAATTATGATATGACTGTACAATAATCAAAAGAATTTTTTTTTAACTTACAATAAATACTCATAATGCTCTAAGCATTGTGCAGCCGTACGCCCAATGATGGGGGCGATAGTACGCCACTGTGTTGGCATGAGTTTGGCTAGATGCAGAAGCTTTTCTTCTTCATCTCTGGTCCATTCAGTCTTCTTAATGCTAGGATCCAGCCACTCATACCTGACGTGTAAATAAAAAATAATTAGAGTAAATTATAAGTCGAATAAAAAGAGTAAGTAAATTAATAAGTCAACCAGTCAATGTAAAATAAAATAATAAGTATATCAATGAACATACAATATTGGCACTACCAAAGAGTCAGGTCGAGCCAAACTAAATAGAGTATAACGATTTGACAACAAGCAGTATGTTATTAAATTGAATGGACAGGCCAACATCTTTGGAAACACCACTGGGGTGGAAATGATTATCCAATGAGAGAAGCTTTGTTTGAGTTAGTAGTAACAATTTTCCCCACTTGACTTGAGTAACTTACGGCATGGTAAAGACCCCTCCAGTCAAGTTTAGCTGCGAGGCGACACACTGTGGAATAATTTTTTATGTGACTATTTAAATATAATGCTTATTTTTTGGATGTTCAGACCTGATTATTCAGTTTGGTTTTGGTCAAGTATGCTAATTTTCAGACAAGGATTGTCACCAAAATTCGTCACCATTATTTAATGTTCTGTTCTAATACGAACATATTGGGTGCAGGATGTATTTACGGTTAAATTTATGTCTGTGCTTTTAAATCATTGTGTTCGTTTAGCTATATGAGTGGAGGATTGGTTTGAATTATCATTGCACTAGAGCTACATGAGGGCTATTGGCGACGGGCGTACATGGTGGAGGAGGGTTTTACCATACAAAAATTAAATATATTTGTTAGAGTGTGAATTTTGAATTCAACAAGAGTTGTTATGGAACAAAAATCAAATGTTCTCTAATTTTAAATTGGAACGGTCTAAGTGTGCATCACACATTGGTACTAAGGTGCAACATCTGATAACTTAATTTTAGAAATTACATTTTGAATATTTAATTAAACTATGCATAATTAAATAAAAAAAAGCTATCTTACCATCTTGCTTTACATTGTTTAGCAGACTTTCTATGCAATAAGGAAGCAATTCTTGACCACTGATTCTTGCCATATTTCATTACAGCCGCTTTTAATATTTCATCCTGAAAATACAAATTTGCAATTTGAGGCACATACATTAAGATATTTTTCAAGTTGAAAAGTGAAAATATTTTATAAAATTTTCAACACTACACATAGAAATATAAATTTTAATAAAACACATTAAAACAAGAGGGGGGGTAGCTTTATGTAATATGTTGATAATTTCGTTCCAAATTTGATTCAATGCTTCAAATTACTTAGTGATTTTTGAACATAGTATATATTTTGTAACGTTAACTATGTATTAGTTTGGTATTAAAAAAATCACGCTTTCTATATGATAAAATAACATACCTCGGTATTTCGCCAAACACCTCCCTTGATCATTATTCGAGGCATTTTGCAAAATATATATTTATATTTCTCTAGTCAAAATAAAATGCTATCAAATTTTCAACAAAATGTTTACGAAATTTTCACAGAAAATTTATTTTCTTTCTTATTGTTGCCACCTACATTTGCAAAAGCCTGCTAGCATGATAAATACCTATATATATGACGTCAAGGTTTTGGTTTGGACAAATCATTATTCGAGGCATTTTGCAAAATATATATCGTCGTATTTTAGAACCTCAGTCAGGTGACGAGCCAACACCTGAATAGGCACCCAACGCAACCGTTAATGGCGACATCGCACGCAGCGTTAGGACTGTGAAGGATATTTAACGTGCACTCCCTTACACGGGGTATTAATTATTCGTCGGACATTTTTGGGGGCCGTTTATAGGTCGGCAGCTATTTTAGCGATGCCCGGACCTGAGACCTTCCACATGCTAAGCGAGTGCTCAACCGACTGGGTTCCCCAGCCCTTGCCGTATCTAAAAAAATGACTTAGACCGTGCTGTTAGCACTCAGTAACTCTAACATATTCTAAAGTATGTTGAGAGGATGATTATTTCAGATCAAAAACGGCTCAGTACATTGTTGTGCTTGCTGAAATTTACCTGCCCACGTCGGATTAGCTCCCATTGGTGAGATGAATTGTAAATCTTTTCGTCTAATCTGCGCCAGAGACCTACGGGTTTGCCGATCCAGCGGCGTAGTGGTTATGGCATTGGCCTCTGGAGCTGCTGGTTCCGGGTTCGAATCCCGTTCAGGCATGGATGTTTGTGTTTGTCGAGTGTATGCGGAGTACGTGCTCGTAAAATCTGTTGGGTCCGAAAGTCCTGTGGGCGGTCATTGCGCAGTTTCCCATGGGTACAGGTCCCTGGAGAAAATTTCTCTCCCCTTCAGGGACATGTCTAAATTGCGGAGGTGGAGACAGAGTTTGTGTGTGTCTTGTGTTGTCCTACTTGACGATGGTTTATAAGCGGGTCCTTGCGACCAAGCACACAAGCCTGAAAATATATGTCTACCAACCAACCTACGGGTCGACCAAGATCTTATGCCAGATACAAGAAGCTGCGCTACGAACATGATGAAATGTTCCGCATGAGCATGAACATTTATGCTCAATACAACTGCACCAATTTTAATCTGAAGTAAATAAAAAAATTATTGCTGTTTTTATCTATCTTTTGTGTTTCCTGCTTGTACGGTCAAGGGCTTCCATAATTTTCGTGAGCTGTGTCTCTAGTCCCGAGTAGGGTAGAGGGTGGGAAATCTCTCCAAACCTCACGTAATTTTTCATGGTAAAAAATTTAGTTAAATTCAAGTAAAAATAAACCCTCTAGACTTAAATGTGGCAAAATCTTTGCGACGATATTTATCATGGCTATCCAAACATAGATCCGAGTTAAAGGTAGAACCGGAAACCCTATGCACACCCCTTTGAAGAGATGCAAAATAAACCACAAGACAGAGAACAAAAAAGTTCATGCTAAGATTATAGTCGTTTAATATTACGAATGATACTAAATTTACAGATTCATAGATATTGGTTTAAGCGGTTTATCTTGAGACTGAAGATGAGTCTTCTAGAGCAGAATTAGATTGAATATTTTATTAACTTTATAGTGCTTCTACTTCAGGATCCTCAGCTACGATCTACACAATCCTAATAACTAGTTAATAATAATAGTTTTTGTAATAAATCCTCAGCATTGAGTTAACACACACAATTTTAAAAACCTGACGTCGAGGTTAGGTAAACTAGCCAGCCAAATCTCACCAGAGGAGAGGTTTAAAATATCCTTAAAATCGCCTCACATGATATATCCCTGCATGACTGGATTGACACGTCCACAACTCACTAAAACCTACACAAATGTTAAAATGCATTTTGTCTTTTAAATAACGCCTTCACTCAAGTTAACATATCACGATTTACAATAAGCCAGAGGGTGATAATTGTTCTTTAAAAATTATTTTTTTTAATGAAAGAAAAAGTTATAATAAAGTCAAGCCAACAGAAAAATAGCTTTAAAGTTTTAGTATATAGTGAATAAAAATAAATCAAATTATAAAAGAACTCAACCAAAGCTTTCAAATACAAAAGGTCTATTCTGCATATGTATTTTCAGTCTCATAAGATATGTAAAATGAGTTGGCATAAAAATAAAAACTACACTATTTTATTTTTTAATAACATAACTGAGTAACAAAAACAAGGCCTTCATTATAATTATTAAAAAGGGCTTCATGTTGAAGGAAAACATGTTCTTATTTCTGTTTTGAATTAAAAAAATTCTAAAACTTGTGTAGAAACATTTTATTTATAATACAAGGCAATTTTATTTTACTAAAACAAGAACTTACAGTAAATATTCACAAAATCCTAATTTTATTCAGGTAAATGGTTAGGCAAAGGCTATGTTAAAAACATGCTTTATATTATCAAAAATAATATCATTATCTGAATTAAAATAAAAAAAAAGGGATTTAAGGAAGCATTTTACAACAAGCTCACCTTTTTCCCTTTTATAATAAAAGAAAAGCATACAAGGAAATTCGTCAAAAGGTTCTAGGGCTATTTTTTTATCAAACTAAAATATAAATACAAAAATATAAATGAAACATGGAAAATACATTGTAAAACTAAGATTTCTTAAAGAAATTAGTCAAAGAAGCTTGTTTTCTGTAGGAGAAATTATTTGACTTCACGGCTTCTTTACTTTCTTTAGAAGAACTTTTTGTTGGTATTGGTTCTTCATCACTACCAGATTCTGATACAATTTCTTTTTCTTCTCTGGTAACTAAAACAAAACAAAGACTTATTTTAAAATTTGTAAAATATCAATATTCATTATGCAGTCTTTCAGTAAATAATTATCAAACATTCAAAACAAATTAAGAAATATTCAAATGATACAGTTATTTGGTTTTGCATACAAAAGCTCATCGCTTAGTAATTACGAATTTTTTAATCCTCTGAGGAATGCAGACTTATAAACTAGTCACCTGACTGGCAGGTTTCCCAGCAACACACATATTTTTTTTATTTATATCTTTTATATTTTACTAAATTTTAAAGTGTGGGCTAATCATTTATAATCATCTCCCACTGAAATGTAATTTCTAATATAAAAAAAAACTAAATTTTTCATTAAAAAATTACATTTTTATCTCTTACCGTGAAAGCAAGTTTACGCTTTAGCCAATTTGCTCATCCCTCAAAGGGTTAAAGGACCCAAACCAAGAGGCAAAGAAGTAAAAGGTGTTGGAAATTTTATGTCATATACAGTGTTCAAAATTGGATAAAGAAATTTACAAGCAGGTTGTGCGACTAAGTTAAAGAAACTAGGAGCAAATGCACATTACGTTGGAGCATTTTTTTAAATACGAGAAAAATACTTTTTTTAAACATTTCTCCACGGTTTTTGGAGTCCACAGTGCCCTAACGGTCAATTTTAAGATCCACAATTTAAGACCAGAGTTTACATGGGGGTATGACTTATGACGTTGGAGGGGGGCTCTGTTAGAGCCAAGCACTGCAACCAGGGGTCTATTGTACTGTCCCCAAGAAATAAATCCCTCACTCCTATAAGAAGAGCCCCGTTGCCGAAGCAAAATTCAGCAAGGATCTGATTGGAATATCCTGGAGTTCCCAGGGCTCAAGCAAATGTTGCCCTAGATGCTCAAATCTGTACGCTGCATAATTTTCGCAATCACAGAGAATGTGAGTGACCGTTTCGTCCTTGTCTCTACAGCCCCTGCAGGTGGGGTCATTGAGGACCCTCATAAGGGTAAGTACATGGGGGTAAGTAAGGTGAAATTCCAAATACTGAAAACTTCTCCAAGAGGAGGGGGGGAGAGAGGGGAAAAAATTATGTTAAGTACCGTCCGAATGAACGAATTTTGCTATTTTAGGCATATTTTCATGCAACCAAGCAAATCTCCATTGATTTCTTATTCCTGGTTCTGCAACTTTTAAAACTTCTCCATCAGTAAAAATTCCATTTTTCAAGAACTATTTAATTCTAAACTAATAACATGACTAGAAAGAATTTTAAGCGTATTTACCATCTCATTTCACTTAAGTTCGGGACCATTATATTTGTTAATACATCGTTCCTTGCATAAATTATTCAAAAATATGATGTAACATTTTGCTTTTTGTGAACATTTTATAAACAGACGAAAAACCAAAGAAGAACAACAACTCCGGATTAAGAACATGGCGGAAATCAGCCTCTGCTTATTCTAACAACGCCCCTCATGTATCACAAACAAAATAACTTGATATCATAAAGCGAGTTAAAAATTCTAACAACAGACAAAACAAAACTGAATCCTTTATTTTGCAGCGCCGCGCCGTACGAAGAAAAACAACAGTCCCGTAGAAATGAAAAGTGACGTCATGATCCGTTGCCCATGATCCCATGAGAGTTTAGTGATTTATGGAATCACAAGAGTAGGATAACTTGAGGTCCAAAATTTAAGAAATTACAATTAACTACAGATTTTTTACTAAGTTTGTGGATTTTATGGTTGTCTGAGTTTTTTTAAGTTTTTCAGTTTCAATCAATTCAATCACTCAACTTCAATTCAATTCAATGCAGAGTCTATATATATTTGAGAATCTCCAAAATTTGGGGATTTAATGAAGTTTGCCGAATCCATGTAAAGCGATTTTAGGACTGCTGAATTCTATGGCAATGGTTCAAAAAATTTAGGATCAATGAAGATTTCTGATTTAAAGATAATTATTTTTGGTAAGATTCTTGGCAACCACGATATCAAAATTTTATTACAGTATTGAATATTTAAAAAAAAAAAAAAAAACTGTAGTTGCGATAACTGTGACTAAATTTATTTTGTTGTTGCAAAATCGGCAAAACTGGTGGTCTTTTACGACTAGCAATTGTGAATTTTAGACCCTGGTCATATATTTACCCATGAATCCATCTTCGTCCATGAAAGTCTTCTTCACAGTCTTGGATATCTTCTTCCTGCCTTTTTGTGGGATTACAGGTGGAGTGGGAGGTATGGGATCTTCACCATCATCAGTGTCAGGAGTAGGAGGTACAACAGGTGATTCAGCTCCAATTGGATCTTCGGGTAACCACAAACTTCTCTGTGCTTTATCTTCGGCTTCCATGTCTAATGAAATTATTTAAAGGTGGATTTAACTAAATAAAGCTTTAAAATATTGTTTCAGACACTTAAATTTCAGATATATTTAAGATGCTTAAAATCCGAATAAAGGAACCCACATGTAAAGTAATATTTTTGTTTCTAGGAAGTGTCTCATGAACATCAATAAAAAGTATGAATTGTTTGAAAGAAAATAGCTCCCAACAGTTCTTGTACTTTCAGACAATAACTGTTTGGAAATTATTACTATGAATTTTTTTACAAAAATAATGGAAAAATATTTCAGAAAAATTAAGCAAAACCTTCTCCAAATCCGACCTTCAAAAATAAAGCTGCAACTTTCAGCTAAACATATCCATGAAAAATAAAATCATGTATATGTTTCTCTGAACATGAAACATTTAAAAAGAAAATTACGAAAACCTCTACTATTTATTTTTAAACTGATTAAATAGTCAATAACAAAACTTAAAAATCTTTGAGTAAAATGTTTTTAAATAGTTTGATATATACCCAGTAATTAAATTCAATTAGGTATACTATAATTTACCTTCACCTTCACTATTAGAATCAGAGTCGTCAAAAACTGCTATTCTACGATGCTTTTTCTTTGCTGGTTTACTTTCCTCTAAAAAGATAAGACCAGTTTTCTTTAAATATGAAAACATACTTTGAAGATATACATTAAAAAACCTGTTATATAAATAATAGTTCGTGAATTACTATAAACTTCATAAAATATAATGTAATTTACCTGTATCACTATCACTACTTTGTTTTACTGAAGATTTTGCTTTCCTGTAATTAAAATTCTATATTAATTGAGATGGGCAGCACAACAAAGATTAAAACTAATAATAATATTTGAAAATAAATGCATGAAAAAATATGTTGGATATCTTTTTTAAGTCAAACAATTGAATTAAAACCAAACAGCTTGGCATTTAGGTTCAAGAAAATATTCTTAAAAAACAAATTGTGCAGTATATCTTGTGTTTAATAAAAATCCTCAGAAACAATACATTTTTTTCAAAAAACCCTACTCCTTTAGAATCGACAAAATGTCAGTAAACCGTTCACTATGATAACCTTAGACATAGTTAAAATAATATTTTCTTACTTTGCGCCTATGTTTGAGTTTTGTTTTGTCTGAACACATTAATTGAACTATCTTTATTTAATGTATAAGTTTTAAAAAAATAATAATAGGAAGTGTTATAGTCAAATATTGCTGATTAACTGATAATAAAAATTCAAAATACTTTTCTGGTAATTTCCTTTTCTTATCATTTGATTTTGGTGGGTTTTTGGAAGCAGATGCAACCTTTTCAGCTGGTTTAGTAGGAGCAACTTCGGCTTTTTTCTCGGGAATAGAGTCACTTACTGGAGCTTTCTTTACAGTATTACCAGCATTTTTTTCTAAGAAAATACAGAATTACACATTATTTTAATATGTATTTTATGGTAATTTTCTTTAATATTTGCATAACTGAAAATACAACTTAATAATTACAAATAAAATAGGAGTATTCAAATCGAAGCAATCTTGTATACAATGAATAAAAAACTTATTTTTAAAAGTTAGGTTAAAAGAGGAACAAAATAGTAACTCAGTTACATCTGGATTCGGCAAATGAAAAAATGCTCTATAAAAGATACAAATAAAATGATATAAAAAAATTAAGATACAAAATTTCTTAATTTATTTTAAATAAATTTTGTTTATTTAATACTAGTTTAAATTATTTTCTAATGTTTGTATTAATGTAGTTGAACTAAGCCATATTTTGTTAGCTTTTAATGTAGTATTTATGAATTCATAATGTGATTGCAATGATATTCACTTTTTTAAAGTTTTAAAGGCAACACCATTAGTTGGAAGATTACTACTTTTCCATTTAATGAATCATTACAGCATGTATCTGAAATTTGTTGGGTTGGATACTGTAATGCATTATATCTTAGTTATTCAAGAAAAACCAATAATATGTAATCTAAAGAGAAAAACCCATGGATTGTTTTTAGAAATTTTTAAACAAGGTTATATAAATAACAGGCAAAAATACTTTATCTGGCCCTTATCTATGGAAATGAAGGCATTTGAAAACAAATCATCCATGAACTCCAAATACAGTTACACTAAGTTTAACTTTTTATGTATTTTTATTTTTAAAAATAGAATTAGCATATTAGTTTCACTTGCACAAAAGCAGGATTGGTTCAAGTACCTTACTTTTTCTTAAATACATACTTTAAAATACAAATAATAGTAACTCCGTAACTACTTTTGGAAAATATACTCACCAGCTTGTTTTGAAAACATGCTCATAATATTGTTTTTAGGCAAAGGTTTCTTGGTTTCCTGAAAAGTTTTTATCATTATGACACATGAAATAAAAAACATAAGTCCTACTTGATAACTATTAAAAATAATTTTTTTTACCAAACTATTAGTTCAAATATAATTTTCAGTAAGTTTAAAGGGAAAAAAATAAGAATATTAACAGTATAGTATTTGAAACCTTGACCAGCAATTCAGAATGATTAAGCAGGATTACATGCTAACTAAACTAACCACACCCATATTTTTACATAGGATTTTTTAAGTACTCATTTCCACACTACATTATTTTTAGTGTACCTGAGGTGACTTGGTTTTTCCTTTTCCCTCAGTTTTAGAAGATTCAGTTTTGGCAACCTTCGATTTTTCTTCATTCTTTTGCCACATGGAAGCAAGAGTATTTGGCTTTTGAACCTTAATCAGACAGTGAAAGAGAAAGTGTTAAAAGTTAAAATGAACAGTGGGACTATTACAAAGTTGTAAAATTAAGTCATCATTAAAATATGCAGAAAACAGTTGCAAAACTCACATTCTCGAAAGTACTATTAATATATAGTCTGCCAACTGTTCAATTAAATTTACAATAAGCAAAGGTGGTGAATGAACAAATTGGACTATCTAAGTTATAATTTGGAGAATGCGAGCTTTACTCTATTAGACCATTCTTATAAACTCATTTGAATATTGGTTACATCGAAACAATAACATGAAATTGAATTATGGCTTGAGAATACTAAAAAAAAAAAAAAAATTATACATTTTGAACTTAATGAAAATGCTTGACACATACATATTTTCATTACTTGGCACCAAGGTTGTTATGTTTAAAACAAATGTTTTAAACATGTTTAAAACATAGTAATAAAAAACATGTTTGAAACAATTTTATTAATTATTATATGTTTTATAATTTATTGGCCAAATACAGTTCATTTAAGGAAATAGGTTTTATTTTAGGATATATGACCATGCTGTATTACCTTAAAGATTAAGATTGTGATAAATAGTAGACCTTGATTGGAATGGTAAACCTTGTATGTGATACTTTAGGTCTCAAATGGGACACTACTGACATTTGTTAATATTCATTAATTTATTACAGCCCTTAATTTGTGAGATTTATGCTAATCATCAATGTGGTTTCTAATTTTAGTTCATTAAAATAATACCAAACATAAACTAGTATTACATTATTAGTTTATAAATTCTTCTATTAGCCCATCCGATTTAATCAAAGGAAGACACCGAATCGCCAGATAATCGAAGGATTTCTTGTATTCTATGATTCTTCGACAAATAAAGATGTAAGGCATATGCCTAAAATTATTGGGGGTGGAAGTAAATATCCGAAACCAAAATGCAAAAAAAACGTTTTTTTAAACCTAAAAAACTTGTTCAATAACCAAAATTTAATTGTTTAAAAAAAACATGTTTTAAACAAAAAAAAACATGTTTAAAACAAAAAAACCTGTTTTTTTGTTTTATTTAAAAAAAAAACGTTTTTTCCAACCCTGCTTGGCACCCAAATAAAAACTACCAATCAACACTACAATACACTACTTAGATGGGATCATACAATGTCCGAAATTTGGTGCATGTTTAATACATTGCCAGTTGAACATAGCAGCCACACCACTATATATACTGTTTTCAATGACATAAAATGTTTTTCTTGTCAAACTAAACAACAAATTTTATACAGAGAATAGTTTTTTAAAAATTAACTGAAAAACCATTGCAGAAATCACAAAAAAAAATCTTGTTGTCGAAGTAGCTCTGGCAAGCGATAACGGCCAAAAGTCAGAGTACCCTAGTCACTGTCTATAAAAAAAAACATTTTCAAGATTATCAAAATTATTTTTACCTCCACATTAGACTTTTTGGGCTCAGCAGCACTACTTGCTTTATCAGATTTCTCACTTTCAGTATCTTTTGCTTTGTTATTAGCAGCATCTGAAGATGTTTTGCTTTTTCCATTAGTTTGGACACTGGCAGGTGCATTTTTTAAAGCTCCAATATTCTGAAATTATACATTACATTAAACTTAAATAACTGAACGTCTTGTTATTACTTTCAACAATCAAATAACTAAAGACTATCAAATAACTAAAAAAAAATAACATGACTGGCTAGATATTATAGGTAAATTAAACTGTATTTCATCCTATTTCTTTATTTTGAATTAGAAATAAAATAAACTTTTTTTAAAAAATATTTGTATCCAGAAATGGAAGCATTTAGCGTTCCTTAAGGCTGCTCATCACCCCCATATTCGGTCCTCCTTCGATTGGGCTTGCTAATGGTAAGTATATGGGGAAAAAATGGTTTTTATTCCAAAACAAGTTGGTTCGTTACAGAATCTGTCACTTACACCGCTTCCACACAACATTTACGCTCAACAGGAAACACACTAACAACACCTCAGAAAGAATTTCGCCAAACAGGGCCGTTAGCTAGTTCTAATTCAAACTTTTATGAGCCAAAATTAATAATTATCTTTATTCTTATTTTTCAGTTTTGATAATTAAATCCTTATCGTTTGCTATTTTTTTTTAAGTTCGAAGAATAATAATGTAATTTTAAAATAAATACCTTTTGCAACCACAAGTTTACATTTTGAAAAATAAATACGTAAAATAGTTGCCTAAATATAAAAACGAAACTTGGCATATTTTTTAATGCTAAATTCGAATTTTTTATGCATCTTTCTTCAATCATATATGTTGTATCAGCGCCATCTAGCGAGCACTTATTGAAACTCTGCCCTGAACCGCCATCTTTTTGTGACTAGTAAAGGCGGTAAGGGTGGAGAGAGGATGTAATTCTTCAGAGCTGCACTTCATTAAATGGATATTTCTACACTAAAGAGTTGCTTTCTTCTTTACTGCCCCTCCTCCTTACTAGACATGGGGGCTCACCGCCGCCTTGCCACCCGCCTCTCGTCGCAAAAATCGATATATTTTAAAAAATTTTAATTTAAACTTTTACAAAACGAAAGTTCAAGTCCCACGAGGTTCAGACATAAAGTTCCTCTCCACGGTGGGCAATCACGAACTCATGCACAAAAACGAACTTTTATCTACACTGCAATAAATCAGCGATGCCAAAATCGCCATCGTCACGAAAAAAGTGAAAACTCCCGCTTCAAAAAGAACTTCCTACGCCATCGTCAAGCGATTCCTTCTTCAGCCGCCAAGCCGAGGTCGCCATCGCAGTCGCCATCGTCGACCCCATCGTACAGTGGTATTTTTCCAGCCGTTAAGCAGAAGACGCCACCCGTGAGTCATCCATCTTCAGCCGCTAAGCAGAAGACGGCCCACGACGACGAGGTCCACAGCACGTCAATCCGAAAAACAAAACTACCCTCCATAAAACGGAATACATCGTCCACAGAGCACGTAAGAAATTCTACTACATCGCCGACGAAACAAAACCAAAATCGACCACAAAGGTAAAAGTTTTCTTATTTTTCTATTCAAGATGTATAAAAATACTAAAAAAGAAGATTTAGTGAAAGTTGCTTTTGAATTGGACATCGTACTTCCAGAAAATTCCACGTTAACTAAAATTAAAGAGCTAATTGAGTCCAGTGAGACCTACACGAAAGATAACGAATTCGTTAAAAATTTAATTGCACAAACGGTAGATGACAGAAATGTTAAACTAGAAATCGAAAGAAATAAAGTAGAAGTCGAAAGAAATAAATTAGAAGTTGAAAAAGTAAAACTCGCACAAATCGAACGAAATATAGAACTAGCTTCCCTTCAAAACAATGCCGAAACTCAACATAATATGTCGAAAAGTTCCGAAACCGATGATTCACCTAACATCGAAAATCTTATTCGTTCTGTTAAAACTCTTTCAATGCCAATCCCTAGCCGTCCAGAAAATTACAGCTTATTTTTCGCATCGTTAGAACGAGCATTTAATACGAAGAATATTTCGGATGAGTTATTAAAGTCAGAAATACTTATAAATATGTTAGGCGAAAAAGCAAATCACATTTTATTAAATATTTCGGAAAATGATATCCAAGACTACGAAAAAGTCAAAAATACAGTGCTACGTCAGTTCCAACCAACCGCACAGGATTGCCTAATTAATTTTCGCCGTATGCAAAGACTCGCAGATGAGTCACACACGCAGTTTGCTTCAAGTGACTTTGATACTTTATGCCAATTAATGGTTTCAGATAAATTGTATTCTACACTTGACCGAGAGACTCAGTCATACATAGCTGTCACACAAGGCGAAGAACGGCTAAAGCCAAATGATCTTGCACAAAAAGTTGATATATACTTTACATCCCAGCGTAAATCTCTAAGCGAAGTAAACCGTCGCCAACACAACAATAACACCTATCAACAAAACAACAGACCACCATACAATAATCGGCAACCATATAATAACTTTCGTAGACCACAAAATCAAAATTCCCGTGGAACAAATAATACTCGCTTCAATCAACGCAATGTAAACAACCAACGATCTGAAAACGAGTCACACGAGAATAACAGTCCAGTATTACAAATAGCTCCAACAGCACCCAAACCACGTGATCACGGTTCCCTCCAATATGAATATGTACTTCTCAACAATAAAAATACGCGCGCTATTATTGACAGTGGATGCACTCATATTTGTGTCAAAGCCGATTGTTTACCCAAAACAACAACATATGATGAAGAAAATATCACATTACAATCTGCATTCGGCGACACGTGCACCGCCAAATCCGCCAAGGTTTTTCTCGGGTTGCCACATAGACAACCAAAAAGATACGATGCAGCTGTCTGCGAGAGTTTATTTTCAAATCTAATAATCCCTCCTTCAATTTTCCATGAGCTTAAAACATCACAAATAACACAAAATGAAAGTACACTCTCTCCGAAAACAGAAATCTTGCAACAGGAAATAAAAAACAAATGTCAAAGTACTATTCACACCGCTTCGAATCTCGGCTCCAAAATGTCTACAACACCGAAACCCATCGCCGACTCTGTGTCGCCGCAGCAAGAAGAGAGCGTACGAGACGACGCGTCAATCACCTATCAACCAGACGTTAGGGCACACCCACGAACATGCCACAACCAATCAGAGGCAAAGGAGGAGCTATCGAATGCAAATTCGCCCGCTCACCTAGAGTACGGAGAACGAAGATTTTTTTTAGCGGAACTAGATGATGTGTCGAACCGATTAAATTTGGATAACGCCATCGGTAAAAGTTTAGCCTACTTTCCCGTAAAACACGCTTCGGCGAATGATCTTACGTCCACAATGGATTGTGCTTACGGTAATGACTTATATTTTACACACGTTGATAATACGGATATGAAGAAACGTTTTTCACATTTAATTGAAGAATATAATTCGAACAAATTAACAGATTTAGGAACTTACGAAAATCAAATTTTCGCTTCAGACGTACAAGGGGACAAGCCCATATTGCAAAATGTAAACAAACCATTAGACACTACGGGGACCAACCCAATATTTAGTATTGTAAGTGATGATACGCTTTTTGAAGATGAATTTTCTCACATATCTGATGCAAATATACGAAACACTATTATGAAAATGGTTAAAACTTATAAACCGAATAAAATTAAAAGTACTAATTATCAAATGAAATTAATTCTGTCGGATGACACACCTATATTTCAAAGACCACGCCGTCTTGCATTGTCAGAAAAAATTGAGGTAAATAAACAAATTAAGGAAATGTTACAAAGTGGAATAATTCGAGAAAGTTTTTCAGATTTCTGTGCACCAATAGTTTTGTGTAAGAAGAAAGATGGTTCAACGCGCTTAGCCATAGATTTTAGGTTGATTAATCGGAATATCGTAAAAGAAAGATTTCCTTTACCCCTCATCGAAGATGTTTTTGACAAATTACAAGGTGCTTCTGTCTATTCGAACCTTGACTTAAAAAATGGTTTCTATCACGTTGATGTTCATGAAGATAGTCGTAAATACACTTCTTTTGTAACACCAGACGGACAGTACGAGTTCACAAAGATGCCTTTTGGACTATGCAACGCACCATCTGTTTTTCAAAGATTTATCCAAATTGTTTTTCGAGATCTTTTAGAAGATGGAACTCTGATTCTCTATCTTGATGATTTGATTATACCCTCATCTGATGAGTTCGAAGGTCTACAAAAGCTGAAAAAAGTTTTACAAGTTGCTTCGGACTATGGACTTGAGTTTAATTTCAAAAAGTGCAATTTTCTACAACGAAAAATAACTTTTCTCGGACATATCTTGGAAAAAGGTACAATTCGACCATCGTCACACAAAACAAATGCTGTTTTAAGTTTCCCTCAGCTTAAAACGACGAAAGATATTCAATCCTTTTTAGGTCTGACTTCGTACTTTAGAAAATTCATAAAGAACTATGCAGCCATTGCAAGGCCACTAAGTGATCTTTTACGGAACAACACACCTTTTCACTTTGGCACAGAACAACAGCAAGCTTTTCTACAGCTAAAACAAGCACTCTCCACAGAACCTGTGTTACACTTATACAAACAGGGATCACCATTACAATTACACTGTGATGCTTCATCAAAAGGTTTTGGTGCTATTTTGCTTCAAGCTGACAACGAGAACAACCTGCATCCCATTCACTATATGAGTCGTAAAACATCACCACAAGAAGAAAAGTATACATCATATGAATTAGAAGTTTTAGCAATAGTAGAATCATTAAAGAAATTTCGACACTATCTTGTTGGTACCAAATTCAAAATCTTCACTGACTGCCAAGCGTTTCAAAAAACAATGTCCAAAAAAGAACTGCCTCCTAGAGTTGCCAGATGGGCAATGTTGCTCGAAGATTTCGACTATGAACTAATTCACAGACCAGGACAGCAGATGAAACATGTTGACGCACTTAGCCGTTATCCTGTCATGACAATACAAGTTGATGACACAACCAGAAAAATCTGTGAAGCTCAGTCAAAAGATGAGTTCACACTAAGCATTAAACAACTACTAGAACACTCTCCAACATCAGAATACAAATACAAAAATAACATTCTTTACAAAATTGTCAATGACCAAGAGCTTTTAGTAATACCACAAGACATGCAAAAACAAATCGTACAAATTGAACACAATAAAGGACATTTTGGTATCAATAAAACTGAAGCTTTAATTAAACAACAATTTTATTTCCCAAACATACGTAAAACTGTCGAAAGCGTAATATCCAGCTGTGTACCATGCATACTTGCCTCACGAAAAACAGGAAAACAAGAAGGATTTCTCCATCCCATTCCTAAAGGTGACATTCCATTAGACACATACCATATAGATTTTCTAGGGCCACTGCCAAGCACAAACAAAAACTACAAGTACATATTCACTGTGGTAGATGCCTTTACAAAGTTCATTTGGATATATCCTGTCAAGTCAACATCTGCAAAAGACGCTCTGGACAAACTTCAACTTCAGCAAACCACCTTTGGAAATCCTAGACGAATAATATCAGATCGCGGATCAGCTTTTACTGCAACAGAATTCAAGAAATACTGCGAAGATGAGAAGATTGAACATATCACAATCACTACAGGTCAGCCAAGAGGAAACGGTCAGGTTGAAAAATTCCATGGAACGCTAATTCCAGTTATCTCCAAGTTATCCCTTGATGATCCGAACAAATGGTTCAAGCACATACCATCTGTACAACGTGTAATTAACAGCACTATCTCTTCAGCTACTAAGTACACACCCTTCGAGCTTCTAACAGGAGTTAAAATGAAAAATAAAGAAGATCTTAACATCAAGAAAATTTTAGAAGAACAACATATACACTCAGTCGTCCAACATCAACAACAAATTCGCAAAGAAGCCAAAGCAAATATATTGCAGCAACAAGAACAGAGCTATTACAACAATCCAAATTGAATTATTAAACAAAAATAAATATTTTTTCAAGTATTTTATTTTAAATAAAGTTTCTTGTTCGTTTGTTGTTATGGCAACAGTGAAAATATTGAATAAAAATGGAATTTTCATGTTATTTCATTGTAGATTAAATTTTTAGATATTTAAATTTTAAATAAACTTCTAATTTTAATTTTTCAATGAAATTTGGAATGTAGCCTTCACTGATTTTTTGCTTCAAAAAGACGTATCCCACTTGTTTGTGAGACTTTCGGTTCGTTCTGTGAAAGTGGGAAACGAACAGACAGATAGACGATTATAAAACCTTCCACTTTTTACATTATAAACGTAGTGTGGAAGCTAAAAAGCAATGAAATTATAGGAATATTTTGATGCGTTTTTTTTTAATTCATGAAACTCCAATAAAATTGATTTTTTAGAGGTTATTTTTTTAAAATGTTATTTACTATTTTTAATCAAAATTGTTTTCCATTAAAAAAAGTATAAATAAAGTTTTTTTAAAAAATTACCTCTAAAAGCAAAATTTTATTGGAGTTTTATGGTTTAAAAAAAAACACATCAAAACATTCCTATAATTTCATTGATTTTTTTTTTTGGAATAAAAACTATTTTTTTCCCATAGACTTTCTATTAGCAAGCCTGATCGAAGGAGGACCGGGTATGGGGGTGAAGAGCAGCCTTAAGTTGTAAGATACACTGTTAAAAGTTAAAGAATACAAAAAGCACACAAAGCAGACATTAGTTAACTAGAAATTACATTAAATCAGAACTTTGGATTGAATAGTTACAATACATAATTTGCATGTTGCCGAATCAACATACCTGGGATTTTAGAGGGGGTTTAACATCACTTTTCACTTGATTTGATTTCCTTAAAGTTGGAACTTTTATCTCAACATCAGGATGCTTAATAACTAGAAGACTAGAAAATGAAAAAAAATTAAGTAAAATTTTAAGAAACAGAGGATAGCATTTGAAAAATTACACAACAAGCATTAAGCAAATTATACACATCTTTATGGCATTTTGAATGGGTTATATGTGTGGTTGTATTAATATTCTTTAAACCTACAAAATATGAAACAAAATGAAAGACTGGACTCATTGAGGATATCTTACTCTCTACTTTCTTGGCTCTTGTGATTGTAAGAAAGATCTGAGTTGTACAGAAGAACTTCATCCTAAGGAGAAAAATATATTGCAAAAATAATGATTGTCTGTATTCAAAATAATCTATCAAATATTTTTCTTTGCTCATTGTTTTAAATACTGACTAGTTTAGGGTAAGCCTCATATTCACCTAAAAGGAGCAGGCATTTAATAATACAGATTTTCATTAAGTTTTATAATTTAAACCGTATTCTACTTTGATTTTTTTAAAAAATATTTTATGCTCTATTTAGCTTTAAATTTACAAAAGTTTTAACCAAATACTCAGTTTTAAAAAAATAGCTTTAGTTGACGTCAATTCTACATACATTTTGTTATTTTTATTAGACCGAAAGGCAACCGATTTCTCAATTTTTTTTTAAAAGCATGATCAAGATTCAGAAATAATAACATTGACAACCAATAATTCATTTGAAATATATCAAGACAGAAAAGTTTTGGCAATTATGTCTGGATTTCAATAATACTTAACATTGCAACATAATAAGCTATTGACTTACCGGTCTGACTTTGCTTATAGAGTAAATATGACAACTAGTTACTTCTATGAGACTATTCTTAGCCTTTTCCAGGGATTCTTCTGATGCAATTAGCACTTTGACAGACTGCAATACAATTTCCACACTTATGAATTATTGAATGAAAAATTTTAACCAAAAAAGTTAGTATACAAAGGCAAGCATTAAAACAAACAATATTACATAATTGTAAATTCAAAGTTCAAAATAAACACTGGGGGTTCTGCGTGAGGCTGACCACCTTACCGGGACATATGCTTAGCACCCCAGAGCCCTAGGTCACGAAAGCTGAAATGGGCACGGCAGGCCTTGGCCTGGTAATGGGCCGTAGCGCCGGGGAGTTTAGTTTTTTAAATTCAAAGTTGTTGAACTGAAACCTTAGAAGTAATAAAAAATTATTATAAATTTCGACTTTGCTTTTACCTTTGTACCATCTATTTCTTGTAAACCAGCAAGAAAATATGTGGCTTTTAACAAGACATTTTCCTTTGTTTTCTGTACTGCTAAAAAGTCTGCAAGATACCTATAAAAATACAGTCACTTCAAGCTTGATGATGGAAAGTAAACATAATTTTTTTTTATGGAAATAAACATGCACATCTAAGTATGTTAATGCTTCAAATTAAAATAAAACATATTACTGGGAGGTAATACACTAATTTTTACGTTTGTATAGCAACATTTAAATAAAAAAGTTCTTTTTAAAAAGATAAAAGGTTTCTACTGTTAAATAATTAATAGTATTTTTTGTGAAGAAAATATCAAGCATTAAAAAGGGTCATATCTTTTAGTTTATGTATGGAAAAATGATACTAGGTTTGTCATGCATGCTGAAAATAAAAAGACCCAATAAAAAATCTTAATATTGACAAAATAAACTTAATTATATAATAATTAGAAGAAGGTGGTATGCAATTGAAAGTACTTACGCTCTTGCTTCATTGACATGTATCTGAAACTCTCTACTTAATATTTTACAAGTCACCTAAAATTATAAAAAAATTAATAGGTAGGTTATGAAAATCAAACATAAGTTTTTGGAGGTTTTAGGCGTAAAATTCAGGGGTTACTTAGACATCTTACAGTGCTATATAAATCAAGAGAACTGTGAAATTTTTCCGGCATAAAAATCATCGAGAAATATTGAAAACCTATGAAATTTAAAATTGAGTGAAATGGTGTACACATACAAAATCTTGTACTCTGCGGAAACTAAAAACAATAATTTATCCCAAAACATTTTTTTTTCATTTTTCCTAAATTTAATAAAGATTCTTTGATTCATTATTTAAAAAAAATATTTGATTACAACAATCGATTACACTGGACAACAATTTTTTTTTTAATATCTGCGACTGAAAGGAAAGCATCCAATTCTGAATGATTTCAACACAATGAGCTAGAGGGAAAAGTGGAGTGAGGTGTGCGATCCACTTAACAGGGAGGAAAACGAGCCATTTCGAAATCGAAACACGGAGGAAAATATCACTCCAGAAGAAGCGTACCGGGCGGGCAGACCAATGAGATAGAGGGTGTAGGATAAATAGTCCCTCTATTTTTGAAGAACCTAGTTAAGGGTGTGATTAGGTCACTCAGGTTTCGGCTCGCTGATACATCACTCCAGTTTTACCTCTAGCTCAATGTTTCAACATGCTACACCTTAAAAAATGTTAGTTAGCTCTAGTTTTAGAGTTATGGTCGGGTTTTTTTTTTCATTACATAGGATACAGAGAAATGGATAAGCGCACTAAACACAAAATTAATTACAGTCAATTTTGCTTACAGAATCCCTTCAAATTTTTTCTCATACAGGCTTTATTTGGTATTATCAATATTAAAGTGGGAGGATATGATAAGTTTCAAAGATTTAACTCCCATATTAGCAGCTGAACACCCCTTTGTTAAGTAGAATCGTTTTCACGTCAAGAGATGCAGACAAAATGGCTAAAATTGTTGTAAACATTCCATTAATATTTCATACAACTCGATATGAATAGCAACCTTACTTTAAATATACGCACTGACTTATCACCCGCCAGGAAGCGGAGGTTAGCCTCTTCGACGCATGCGCATCAGCCTTCAATACTCGGCACCGAAGTTGGCGACTTCAAAGTAGTTGGCGATGGCGATTTATTTTTCGCAACAACCCATGTCGGCCGCCTTGAAGCTCGTTACGTTATATTTTTTTTTGTTGAGTTTTTCGAACGTATTATGCAGATTTAGTGCCAAAACTAATAAAAATATTAATAATTATTATTTGTTTATATTTTAAGGAGTCTAAGGTATGTACTTCTTTTATTAGTTTGAAAAATTGAATCTTCTACCTGTATGCACGTGGTGAGTAATGAATGAAATTTGTGTAACTTCTTTTGCTTAACTATGTTTTACGATTAAATTAATTGCCGTAGAAATTAATGCTGTTCACCATTAATTTTGAACATGTGTTTTGCTAGTCAAAAGAAATGTCTAAAATTCCTCAGCTACAACTAACGCTGGTCTGAAGTATTGTGTGAAAATATGTCAATAACAATTTCAAAATATGCCGATGTAATATAGATTTCGCTAACTGTATATTGTAAAATGCTTGTAAATTGAAATTGTATTAAATTATTCATAGCATGCGTTGCAAGTTTAATAATTGACTAAAGTGCAAGTTAAATAACATTATCTTTTTGTAGGATGCTGCTCAAATCGGTTTTATATCAAATATGGGCAGTAGTAATGAAAATATAAGTAACTACAGTCATTTCAATTTTTTTCTTTGTGATTCTGTATTGTCTGATGCGAAAATTTTCTAAATTAAATGCTTAAATCTCTCAACTCAAAATAAAATGTTTTTATTGATAAAAATAACTTTCTTGAAGAAAAACCCATGCCTAGAGTTAGAGAACTGCATGAAGGATTTGCAAAAACTTTTCAATTCTTAATGATTTTTTCCCCCATTCTTTGTATGATGAATTTTGGGATGTTAGTTCTTGTATTTATTGATATAAAATGACCTTAACAATGACGTATGTAAGTAAAAAAAGCCGCACTGTCTTAACAGACGAAAGAATGTAACTTAAATTGGAAGTGTCGTCGTCGATGCATGTGCAATCAGCCTACCATGAAGAGCACAAGGTCAGTATATTCTTCTTTCTAATTATGTGTTCTGAAAACTGCGAATAAATCTTCTGATAGTATGCACATGGTGAGTAAAACATGCATTTTGATGGTTTAAAGAATAATGGCATTTCCACAGGTTACCACTAAGCTGGATTATTACGTCAAATTGAATGTGTAAGTAAAAGAGTTACAAAATACAGCTATTATATGTTCATGTGGGTTTTCTATGATTAATAATGGATATATCCTAATGACCATCCTCTTTGATTTGTCCCAAATTAAAAGATAGTGGCATCTCATTGCAGTTTGGTTTTTCGGAATCCATTGTGGTGAGTAAGTAACACACTAAGCATGTATTATTGATAATACAAAAATCAAGATAATAAAATATCTGTGTATAAATTTGAGAGGTAGATTCGTCATGTCGTCATCGATGCATGTGCAATCAGAGCACAAGGTCAGTATATTCTTCTTTTAGATTTCTAATTATTAAGTGCTCTGAAAACTGCGAATAAATCTTCTGATAGTATGCACATGGTGAGTAAAACATGCATTTTGATGGTTTAAAGAATAATAGCATAATTTCCACAGGTTACCACTAAGCTGGATTATTACGTCAAATTGAAAGTGTAAGTAAAAGAGTTACAAAATACAGCTATTATATTAAAGCTCTAGATTAACGGTCGCCAGTCGCCAACTGGAGACTATTACACCAAAAGTGGCTACCTAAAAATCGAACCCCAGTCGCCAAAAGTGGCTACCTAAAAATCGAACCCCAGTCGCCAAAAGTGGCTATCATATTTTTTAATTTTTGTTCAACAAATAATTAATACTGAAGTTGCATTTCTAAAATAATAATATTAAAACGCTCAGATTCGATTCTGTCGGAAACAAAGACTTGATGACAGTTGTCACTTGTCGGTGAAATTTCCCCCTTATCATTGGCCGGTGTTTTGTGTGAATGTCACTGAGTCGGCCTCCTTGTGACGTAAATGGAGCTGGGCGACGAAAATCTTAAATGCAAATATGATTTTCAAATCTTGCTTTACGATAGCGGCAATTTACAAGTGATTGATTTACAGCTAATTAAGATATCAACTATTCCTTTAAACAATTCTGATATGAGAAAATTTCATGAACTATTGTGGCGATTCGAATTCTCCGAAACTAATAGTATATAGTAAGTACATAAATTAATTTTCTTCTTTTAACAATGGCCAATCACATAATACTTACATATTTGGTGTATGATCCTTTTTTTACTGTCCAATCTTTTTTATCAAAAATGTCTTTAATAAAATTGTGTTTTGTGGAAAATCGCAGTTTATTTTTGCCTTATATACTTAAATTTGAAACTGGCTACTATAAATCCAAATGTGGCTATCATTTTTTGTCATTCTGGTAGCCACTGGCTACTATTAAAAATTCCCAGTCTAGAGCATTATATTATATGTTCATGTGGGTTTTCTATGATTAATAATGGATATATCCTAATGACCATCCTCTTTGATTTGTCCCAAATTAAAAGATAGTGGCATCTCATTGCAGTTTGGTTTTTCGGAATCCATTGTGGTGAGTAACACACTAAGCATGAATTATTGATAATGGAAAAATCAAGATAATAAAATATCTGTGTATAAATTTGAGAGGTAGATTCGAGCAAATTTGCTTGACACTAAAGTTGCTGTTTTTCACATTGCAAATTATAAGTTGCGAGTAGAAAAGATGTCATTTATAGATTTAATAGTCGTGTCCCAATTTTTTTTTATCGCACTCTCTTATCCACCAGGAAGCGGAAATTGGCCTTCCAGGATGTGGTTGTTAATTTAAATAGTTCAGATTGTAGAACTAAAAATATAATCCATTAATTAGTATTCATGGTTTTTAAAAGAATAAATTTGAAATATTCTTCATTTTAAGCTTATATTATTTTTTAAGTGACAAGTAAAAAAGTCGGTAATCAAATTCCCAAGAATATGCAAGATAGTATGCAATTATTGCCTTAACAAATTTTAAACTTTTGTACATTAATGCAATGTGTCTAAATTTTCGAGATATTTGATGGCAGTATTATTACTTGTACTTGTTCTCTTTAAATTAACACAAATTTTTCCTCGGTTTTAAAAGTTTTGATGGTAGAATATTATTTAAACAATGTATTTACATCATTATTATTTATATTAAATCACAACTGCTATTTCATTAATATTGAGTTCAATATTGTTAAGTCTAGGAATTATTCAGTTAAAAGTTTTTAAATGTATAATTCTGCTTAGCTAGTTTCTATAAAATTGCAGCTGTTTTGTTCATATTATGTGTAATATATACAATAAATATTTGTTTGCATAATAAAGTGAAATTTTTAAAGTGTTGTTTCTTATCTGTGTGAACAAAATAAAAAATGTTTTATTGTAAACTTTGATGAAAAATAAAGTCAAGCTAATATAAAATTTTATATTTGTCAGTTCATTACCATTAGGAAGAATGTATTTTATGCATTCAAATTTATTAATGGATTTTTTTTTTAATCTTAACTTTATTTTAATAATATCTTACAAATTATTTAACTTAACTGTCAAATGGTAATAAATTGAAACAAAATTTCTTGATAATTTGAAAGAAATTGATTTCCATTGTAATTTTTGTACTTTTTAATTAGCCAGGTTCAGTGGTGCTTATAAGTACTGGTTGAGGGGGTTAAAAAAGTAAAACATTTTTTCGTGCTAATTGATAGTAGATAGTCATCTTTGTAATCAGTGGATTAAGAAGCTGCTATCATACCCTGTTTTCTTAATACTTCATATGTTTCATTCCTGAATTATCGCAGAAAGGTATAAAGAAATTATTACAAAACACAATATGAGCTTGGAATAAAGATTAAAATTAGTGTTTTCCCAAGTAGAACATTGTCCTTTTTTAAAACTCTTATCATCACTAGCTGTATTTCTGCTTATCTTCAATTGATGAATTAAGGTTTGAAAAATTATGGCAATTCAATAATTTTTTGTCAACAAAATGCATGAATGAAATACGAAAATGATATTTTAAGTTTTTATTGCTTGTTGGAGTATGTCAGCTTATGCTGTGCTGGATATGAAACCTTAAATATTAGTTCAGTATTGCCAATAAATGAATTATAACAAAAGAGATCTTTCAATAAAGCAGTTGCTTTCCCTTGTATTCTAAGATTTTAACTTATCAGAATATAAATTGTTAATGTTTATAATTATCTTTAAAATCTTGTGCCTAAAGCTAATGTGACCAAATTTCTAAATCAAAACATTATATTTCCTATAACTCTCATAATAAACAACAAATAATTGAGAAATAATCGTAATTATTATCTTTATGGTAATAAAGGTATAAAAACTATTTAGTATTTTAGTGTCATATTAATATTTTTAAAAAAATTATATAGCAAAAATTTTGTCAAATCAACCTGTATAATTTGTAAATCGGATTTATAAAAACAAAATCTTCATATACATGGTGAAGATGCATTTTGTGAGCCTCATTTATTCAAAAACAAAAAAGTTCACTTTGCAACAGATAGTTTACGTTAGAACGTCGCAACATGATGAAGCAATAAATGATAAGGAATGCATTACATAATGTACTTAGAGGGGGCAAAGAATTATACAGAGGGGATGATCATGTTTGTGAATTTTTCTTTTTCGGCAAAGGTATTGGGTTTGAAATACACTGCAATAAATAAAATTAACCAAAGGTAAAATAAAATTAACTCTAAGACAGTTTTAGAAAATAAATTGACCCTAAATTTTTAGGGTCAATTTAGGGTGTTCTTGCATTTTTCAGATGTTTAAAAATAGATTTCAACTTTTTTAACAAAGTTTTGAAAAGATTGCTGTTCTAATTTAGAAGTTTTTTCTCCTGTTTTTTACTATTTCTTTCCGGATGTATTATGAACCTAATTTCACAAATTCTAGATTTTTAGAATGAAAATTAAAAAGTTGGGAGTGAAGTAAAAGTTGGAAGTAAAACGTGCTCGCTAATTGCGTTGATCAGTGTATATTAATTAATGCTAAGGAGGGGTTTTTCACGTTCAAGATTTACCCACACGAAAGGTAACCTAGTTTGTAACAGACTTTTTATACTTAAGTACCTGTACCACCAGATAATTTTACAACGCCGAGATGTAAGGAATATATAATTTAATATAAGTATTGAGACTAAGCGAATCCATAAAAAAAGAACCAAAAGCATAGAAAGTATGTTAAGTTTTTTTTAATAGGAAGTTCTTTGGTTTGTACAGCGATACCTTGATCCTAACCTATAGCAAGCAAAATGATTCTACTAAATTTATTAAATAAATTAATGAAATCAAATGTTATTTGTTGAAGGGAACATCAGTTTTCAAGAAACACAAAAAACGTATTAAAAAAACTAATTATTCATGATTTTTTTAATTTGCATAAAAAACTAATATAATTTTGCATAAAAAAACTAATTATTTATCAACAAATGTTTAAATTTGCATAAAAACTTATTTATAATTCGTATAAAAATTAAAAATCATATTTATGTATTCAGATAATAACAGTACAACACTGCAACCGCTTGGAAATTTCCAATTTCGTAAACATTGTAGAAATTAATACATTAATACAAGTGACGATATAATGCCAAATCTGGTTTCCATCTGGACACCAGTTTCTAAAGCTACGGCAGTCGGATTCTGGTCCGACTGTCGTATACGGCAGGCGGAACCGATATGATTGGTTGCTATTTGACTTCCTGGCGGCCGTGTAGCAACGGCCTTAAATATACAAGCTCGCCAAAAATCCCCAAAGAACAGGCCAGCCATTATATCATAGTTGTACCCTGGCACTGAAGAGGTTAAGTCTTTAGGGCACTCGGGCACTTGATTAACTTAGCACATAGTACAAATACACAATGGGAATAACACATGAAACCATAAATATTCTCAAATATTAATATACCTTAAATCATATGCAATTGGAATTAAAACTTTATACACAAATTCCTTTTTATTTAAATTGAATACAAAACTGCACTTACAAGTTTTTCTTCATCAAGTACTAATGTTTCTAGTTTATCAAAGACATCTTCTCGACTCATGTTAAAAGCTGTTACTGATACTCAAAGAGTTAAAACAAACAAAAAAGTTAAAAGGAAAGTAACTCAATATAACATGAAACAAAATTTGAATTTACAAGTCAAAGAAGAAAATCGTCACGACTCGCGCGCGATTTTGAGGTTTACACTGTATAGGAACTTTGGATAGGATCATGACCAAATTAGATCGCACGAATTACTTACTGGTTTGTAACATATGCACAATAATTTTAGAAATAATTGTGATTTTATTTACAGATGCAATGAAATGTTATTAAAGCTATGTTATTTGTCCTTAAAACATGTAAAAAAAATTATCATATTTTTAAATCATAATTTTAATTTATTTAAAAGGATTGCGCTTTTAACTGTGACTACCAAATTGATGTAAATATTGTGCAATCTTGTGTGTTTGTGTTTGCCGTTTGCTCTTGGAATGAAGATTACACGTGCAAGAACTTTGGATGTTATATTATCAAGATAAGTATATTTTCCAATGAATATTTTGGTAATTGGCGATTCCATCATCAAGTACATGGAGATGTACTTGGTGAATGGACTGAAAAACCATAATTTAATATTTAAGCCTTTCCCAGGAATTCGAATTGAGGGGTTGACGGAGAAGATTTCGTCTTACAAATGCCCTCTTGATTACATACTGGTCCATGTTGGAACCAACAACGTCCTAAGTGATGGCGTTGGTCCTATATTGGATAAATTTGGGCATTTGTTTGACGAAATTAGATGCGTTAACCCTGATGTTAGGGTTATCATATCTGGGATTTTGCCTCGTTCTCAAAATTTTTTTGAGAAGAGTTTTAGGGAGCGAGAATTGTTTATCAAAGAGCTGCCTCATATTAACAATAAAATTGATGTCATTAATGCTAATGTAGAATTCATGTGTTCAGGTGCAGGGTTTACGTTTTACCTGTCCCCGGATCCATTGCTGGGACATGATGGACTGCATCTCAGGAAAGCCGGGCATGATCGTCTTGCAAGGGAATTTGTTTTTACCTTGAATGGATTGATTAGTACTCAGCTGGAAGCTTCAAAACCACCTGTGCATGCGTCAAAAAAGGCTTTCCCTTTCCTCAAGGAAGGTGCACGGTAAGTAGCATAATCTCTTTCAAATTCTCCTGAACTTTTAACATTCCAAATAAATTTTAGTGTCCCATCCTAAGCCTGGTCATTCAATTCCTCCCCTCCCCTTCAAACATTTCAGTAGAAGATGTTTCAGTGAGTCTAAGAGCTTATGGCCTCCTTTGTACATGCAATAGTTCTGATTATCTAGATTTATTTTTTTAGCTCTTGTATCATTTTAGGCCACCATTCACACAGTTCAGATTGTGATTCAAAGGTGCAACTTTAGATAATGTGTTTATAAATCTGTAACTTATGCTGACCCTACTTTCAGTCCCCTGTTTCCCACCGTCAAGCCCCCTCCTGGATTTGTGCCTCCGGGTGTGCCTGTCCCAGCTCCATTTCCCCAGGCTCCTGAACAGGCAGTAGGCCGTTCGACAGATGTCTCCCAAGTGGCTCTTAAGCGGTGCGTGTGGTTCCTACAATTGCTTTGTAAAAGTGTGCGTTTAGATTTTGTGCATTTAAAGATCTATAATTTTTATGTTTTATCTATTTTCAGTCCTCTGGTTTCCACAACCAAGCCCCCTCCTGGATTTGTTCCGGTTCTTGCCCCATTTCCACAGGCTCCTGAAACTGCAACAGGCTGTTCAACAGTTGTCCCCCGAGTGGCTCCTAAGCGGTGCGTATGGTTCCTTCGATTGCCTTGTAGAAGTGTGTGTTTGAATTTTGTGCATTTAAAGATCTATAATTTTTTTGTTCGATCTACTTTCAGTCTCACCAGTAAGCCCCCTCCTGGATTTGTCCCACCAGGTGTGCCTGTCCCAGCCCCATTTCCTCAGGCTCCTGAAACTGCAGTAGGCCGTTCAACAGATGCCCCACAGGTGGCCCCTAAGCGGTGCGTATGGTTTCTTCGATTTCCTTGTGCGTTTAGATTTTGTGCATTTCAAGATCTATAATTTTTATGTTTTATCTACTTTCAGTCCTCTGGTTTCCACGATCAAGCCCCCTCCTGGATTTGTTCCTGTTCTTGCCCCATTTCTTCAGGCTCCTGAAACTGCAGTAGGCCGTTCAACAGATGCCCCCCAGGTGGCCCCTAAGGGGTGCGTATGGTTCCTTCGATTTCCTTGTGCGTTTAGATGTTGTGCATTTCAAGATCTATAATTTTTATGTTTTATCTACTTTCAGTCCTCTGGTTTCCACAATCAAGCCCCCTCCTGGATTTGTTCCTGTTTTTGCCCCATTTCCTCAGGCTCCTGAAACTGCAGTAGGCCGTTCAACAGATGCCCCCCAGGTGGCCCCTAAGGGGTGCGTATGGTTCCTTCGATTTCCTTGTGCGTTTAGATGTTGTGCATTTCAAGATCTATAATTTTTATGTTTTATCTACTTTCAGTCCTCTGGTTTCCACGATCAAGCCCCCCGTAAGTAATTTTTATCAGTTAGGCTCAACAGACAATGCCATTGAAAGTGATAATTTTGTTTCTTCTGAAAATATTGCAGTAAAATTTCAACCACAGTCGAAGGAAAACAAAATTGCTAAATGCGAAGAAATATGTGCCAAAGTTTTAGATTTGATTAGAAAACCAGATATTGAGGATGTATTGCTGAATAATGTGTTGGCGACACTAAATACCTTGTATTCAGTTTGTCAAGGATTTTCAAAAGTACAAAGTACCATAAAAAGTACGACTGATTTCAGAGCCAACCATGTTCCACCTAATCAAAAACCTAGCTTTCAGATTGATTTCTTTCAGAGGAAAACCAAAGAGGTTTCTAAAAAAAAGACTATAGCGAAGAAGCTTAGCTTAAAAAGAAGATTTGAATCGTATGATGATGTCCCTCCTTCAAAACATATTAAACTTTCTGCTGATGATACATTGATTTTACCTTCAAAGAACAGTTCGTATAATTCACGATCTTTTTCTTCGAACTTGCATTGTGATAGTGTTTTCAAGGTTGGCAATAGGCTTAGCAACATTTCCCTAAAATCTTTGGATAATCATATAAGTAAAGAGGAGGTTAAGTTGTTACAATTACTTGATGACAAATTTGTAAAGGGCTGGCTATGTGATGAGATTGTGGATTCATTCATTTCTTTGCTATGTGAAGGCAACCCAGATTTTACTTGTACAAGCGCATCTGTTTCTCAGACAATTATTAACAAAATAACTACAGATATTGATTTGACCAAGCCAGTTTCACTTTATCCTGTCTGCAAATCAAATCATTGGATTTTGATTGTAATTAATCAAACTTGTAAATCCATTGAACTTTACGACCCCATGCATTCTAATTTTAGCCACATGGCCTGCTTAGAAATTTTTAGAGCTTGTTTGAAAGATTGTGTTGATTTACAGGGTTGGAAAATGATTTGCCCGCCTCATATTCTTCAAAAAGATAATGTCAATTGTGGTGTATTTATATGTTATTATGTTCACCAATTAATACATGGTCGTAGTTTGACAAATACTTTTGATGCAGATAGTTTTAGAAGTTATATGTATTGTGAAGTCAGTCCCTTTGAAGTTTAGTAACGATGAGAGTTTTTGTTTACCTGACTCGGATCATGTCATCGCTGAATCTTTTGAAGGTCATGTTTCAAATTATTGCTCTAAACCTGAATTTAATTTAATCAATGAAGAAAATGCTGCTGAAACAGTTTCAACCATAGATGGTCATGGTATTACTAATTATATGTTCAAAGTCATTGGATCCATTTATAACTGCTCATGAAGAAAAATTGTTACAAACTATCTCTCCTGTATTTAAAAAAGGTTGGCTTTACAATACGATCATTGATGCATTTCTTTTTAAAATTACCGAAAGTGTAGAAGGAATTGAATCTTCATTGGCTATTACAGCAAACTTATTTAAACCCATCAGCCACAGTAATTTGGTATTTCAATCTGACTTAAAAGACATTGACTGTTTACTTATACCCATGAATATTAATCGTCATTGGATTCTTCTAGTTGCACATGTCAAAGAACAAAAATTTAAGTGCTATGATCCTTTAAACAAAAGAACAATTGATGTCCTTTATAAAGATTTTTTGAAAGATTGCGAATGTTTTTTTAATAGAATTTTAAACATTTCTTCTAAGTGGACAATTGAAACCCCTCCGTCTGTTACTCAAAAGGATTCTTTTAATTGTGGAGTTTTTATTTGTTATTATTCTTTTCAGATAGTACATAATGATTTGTTAACTAAAGATTTTGACACAGATAAATTTAGACTACATATTTTTAATGTTTTAACAGGTAAGTAACACATAATTTACAATGTCTAAATTAATTATACTTAACTGGTTGATTTTTCCTATTCTAATACTATGCTGTACTTGGGAAGAAGTAATGCTTCTTTCCATGTACATATCTTTGCCACTGGGCATTTTCAAGACAAGTTGTATCCCTGTAATTCAGCTTTTTCTCTCTCCTGTATATGCGTAAGAAGAACTTGTTTTATGTCTTGCTTCTACAATAAAAATTTCTTTTTTGAATTTTGTTTTCAGAATTTTTTCAGTAGATTTCCTATTATCTGTTGTTTTTTAAACATTGTAATAAATGTTATTTTTGTATGGTTTCAAATAAAGAGATATTTTGCTATAAGTTATTGTATTTATTTTCATATTACCTTCAAAAGTTTTTGTTCAGAATTGAACTAGACAACACATGTTTTGTAAAGTTATTTGATGAACAAATTATTAAAATTGACTACTTTATAAAGTTCGTAAATTTTACAATTATAATAGCTCTGCAAGATAACATTACACAGAGATTTAAAATGTACAATACATTACTTTGCAGGGATTTTGTTGCAATAGTTTTTACATTTCAGATTCCGCTATATTTAAAGGTGACAAGTAATGTTTCCAAGAGTTGGGGCATAAACTCATTTTGTTGAGAAAATTAAATAATTAAAATGTGTATCGCTTGCAACTATGTTTGATTATATATCATTTTAGGCAATTAACTGTGAAACGGAAACACATGCTAAGATAATGAACATTTATAATGCTAAGATAATTGTAAATGTTTGGTTCTCGGGTTTAAAAAAGTGATTTTTTTGTCATTTAAATAACATTAATAATAAACTAGAAAAAAATGCATGTTTCTGAAAAACTTTCCAACACTGATTAAATTATGGCTTCAGCAGTTCTGGTAAAACAATATTTGTATGATTGAAGGACCTGACTATTTAGTTTATTTTTTAAAAAAAATTAATTTAAAAAGTAAAATGAATTGAACAGGGCCACTTACTAATGTGCTTTAGATGTTGATACATCCTAGGAAGGAAATTATTACCCCACTTAATTTTCAAACTGTTATATAGTTCAACCGATTTGAAGTCTGAAAAAATTTATTTGTATAAAAAAGTATTGAAACAAGGGGGGGGGGGGGGATCTTGAAGAAGGTGCATCAGAATTTATAGTAGGTATCTGTAACAAATATAGACATCCTAAGGAATATTTACTATCCCTAGACTGTAGATAATCATCATTATTAAATTTACAACTTCATAATTATCGTGTTTTTTTAAATAAAAAAATGTAATAAGTGTCCAGATAAGAAACCACCTGTCCCTATTATAGGCATGCATGTTCATATTAGGGGCAGGTGGCTCCTTATCAAACTACTACTGGATGGAAGATACTTCAGAAGTGATTATATAAAAAAAATTCTTAAAATATTGCGAGTTAAGGAGGTAGTGTAAACAATTGAATATCGTCAAAAGTATACTTTAGACAGGTTGGTTTTTTCGGCTGTGGCTCCTCTAAGACCTCCAAATGCAGCAATGTCACTTACATAAACAATTTAGTATGAATTAGCTAAATAAAATACACCAAACAGATATTTTAAGAATCGGAAGATCATTTGCTATACTTCCAATATGTACATGGAGGCATCTATATTGTGACTCGGACTAAAGTTTAATTCTATAAATAAAAAAAAAAAAAAATCAAGAAATATATTCAAAATCAATTACAAATGTCATATCTTTCGAAAACACCCTACCCTTTAATATTCCAAGTAATTTTATCATGTTTTATAAGAATATAAACTCTCCTATAAGAAAGAGATCATCCAAAAATACAAATTTCCTTAGAAATGGCGAACAGGCAGCTTTTTTTTTTTTTTTGCATTTTCTATTCTAAATTATCTTTTAACTACTATTCTTCACGAACATGTAGCAACGTAGCACTATCTCTCGATTACAAATTTAACTTTAAAAGATATACGGGTGT
Organism: Hylyphantes graminicola; assembly: GCA_023701765.1. Lineage (NCBI taxonomy): Eukaryota > Metazoa > Arthropoda > Arachnida > Araneae > Linyphiidae > Hylyphantes > Hylyphantes graminicola. The sequence continues at coordinate 48,730,531 of CM043114.1, forward strand.
TCCTGTTCATATTGGGTACACGTACTATAGAAGCCTTTTCTGAAGCACTTGAGATATTAGTTATTTTTATTATCTATTTCTGGATATCTATTTTGCGAATATTCTAATATTTTATACTGAAGAACCCCGATTCCCTCACTTCAAAACAAAATTGTTTCAAGTTAGCTTAGACATCGCCACTTGGCATACAAGGAAGGCATGTGGGCCCATTGCATATTTACTGATCGTATTCTAGATTTATATATATTCTTTTGAATAAAATAAATCAGAATGGCACTTTATTCATATGCTAAAGACTTTTATTTCGCGATTTTCAACAACCAAAACAAACCTTCACTACACTTCATTCTTCAAAGCAAAATATATATATTTAAATTTTTTTTGCAAAGAGTTACTTCTAAAGCAATATATTTTTCAAAATGTTTAATCTTTCATTTTATGATAAATTTAATATTTATTGGTTTTTTTGTAAACGTTTAAACAATTAAACTTTTTAAAGAGAATAATTAAGCATATTAAGTTGGCAATATGAAAGAAACTGACAACAAAAGACTTCTAGTTTCGAGCCCAGTTATAGTTAATTAGTTGTCAGCGTTTCGATATCTGGTTTCGTAATCAGGCATATTAAAGTTTATTGAATTCTTGCTGTATTAATAACGACTATCGTTCAAAATAATGCAATAAGAATGGAAGTTAAGGTTGAAACTGACCAAGAAATTGACATAAACTCAATCTCAAACATTTTGCCAGAACAGTCCGTGCAATCAAGTGGCAGCTATGAAAATAACGAGACTTTCAACGTGGAAGTTCCTGATAACATTATTTCTACAGAAGTTACCGGGAAGATAGAAATAGACCAGTTTTTAGATAAAAATCTTTCAATAAAGAAAACGAAAATGCGTCCCATAAAATGTGAATTTTGCCCTGCAACTTTTACCAAACCGCAATATTTGAAAGCACATTCAGTTAAGCACTCCGATTCCAAAATAAAGCTACCACGTAACATAAAATGTGAATTTTGCACAGCAACATTTAACAAACCGCAATATTTGAAAGCCCATTTAGTTAAGCACTCCTATCCCGATATGATGGAATGCAATGTGTGTTTTAAATATTTTCCTCCGGGTGGTTTTGCGAAGCATATAATGATACATACCGATGAACGTCCTTTTGTGTGCAATATTTGCGGCCGGGGATTTCGAATGGCTGGAGACCTGAAACAACATTCATACACTCACACAGGCGAAAAGCCTTATCCGTGCACTTTATGTGATAAGCAGTTCGCAGATATGAGTTCTCGAAGAAGGCATTATCAAGTGCACACTAATGAAAGACCATTCAGCTGCGAAATATGCCAACAGTCATTTACGCAACGGAACCATTTACGGGAACATCAGGTCACACACACTAAAGAAAAACCTCATATGTGCAACCTATGCGGTAAAAACTTTACAACAAAGAGTAGCATGCTTAGGCATGTTATGATGCACGCTAACTGCTGTGATATTTGTGGCGAATCTTTTAAAACTGATTATAAACTGGAGAAACACAAAGAACTGCATAGCATGGACCGGCCCTTTTCTTGTCCCCATTGTACTAGGAGATTTCTTACAAAATCTGCTCTTAATGAGCATTTGATAATGCATGACGAAGAGAAAGGTATTGTGTGTGCATTTTGTAAAGCGTCGTTTAAATGTTTAAAGAATTTAAGACTGCACCATTACCGTTCACATTCCGAGAAAGAGTTGCCATTCCCTTGTAAAGTTTGTGGCAAAGGCTTTTTTCAGAAGTCTTCTTTGGAACGACATTCTCTTCTTCATAAAAAAAGCATCCAGGTTAGTTGTTCGTCATGTAAACAAAGCTTTAGCTCTCAGGAGACTTTGAAATCACATTCATGTGATGTAAAAAAGAAGTGCTTTATGTGTGAAACTTGTGATAAAAAATATTCTCGCCAAGCTGACTTAACTAAACATATTCGTTTGTGTAGGGTTGAAGATACACAAAGCTAAAAAAAACGTATATGTAGGTGTATCTGTAAAACAAAATTTCTTTAAAAATTAGGTAGCAATTGTTATTTAAAAAAAATTTAGAATTGGTCCAAATACTGTATGTTTGTGACCTTTTGATATGATGTTTAAAACATTGTAAATATACAAACTCAAACTGTTATTTTAATTAATTATATATTTATGATTTGGTAGGACATCCTAAGTGTCATTGTGAAGCTGATTTTGCTATCAAGAATTATGATGCGAATTTCTGACAAACCTTTGAATACCAGTTGCAGTATCTTACATAGTGATGCATATTCTATTCTGAGTTTATTTTTTTTATGTTTATTTTAACAGAGTTAGCAATTTATTGGTTCTTTCAAGCAGCATTTTAATATATGATTATTAATACTAGTTTAACAGTACGAATTGGACCAAATTATTTAGAAGAATAATAAACCACTTGTATGTGAAAATTGAATTTTCAATTCAAACAATTCTCTGTGTTTCTAGTATTATTATGTTGTTGTGTAAAATTTGTTATCTCCTTGGTTTTCTATTGTTCAGTTAAATAAAATAGTATAAATAACAAATTTGTATTGTCATTTATCTATAAATTTTTATCAAAAAAATTCTTGTTCTTCTTCCAAGAGCCTCTCCTAATACTAGGTTAAATTATTTGTAGCATATAGGATATGAAATTTGTTAATTATTACAAAATTGCATTTATTTCTTAATGGGTTTATAGAGAATAGTCATAATTTTTTTAAACATAAATCGCCCCCTGGAATTTTGGTAGTTAGTGATCAACAACATTCTGAGTTGATTGCATGACATAAAATTTGCAAAGAGTTACCTTCTTATTAAAATTACCAGTGGCGCCGGAACCGGTATGGCAGGTATGGCAGCTGCCATACCAACTTTTGCACATATTATATGCGTTTTTGTTTTACTCCCCAGAATCAAACCCAAAAGTAACCTCGTGAAAAAAATCCAACAAAAACAAACTTGATTTTTGTTACATATCCTACCCCACAACCACCCCACCCCTAGAAAGATAACACGTATACACATTTCCCTACAGGGGGTCTGCAGTAATGGGCTACTGCTCCGAGTTTCAGGGAAATTTTTGGTATCGTCTTCCACTATCTGATCACAGGGACGGGTCCTAAAAATTCGGACAAAAGGAAGCAATAAAAAAAGCTCGTTACTGTACTCGGGGTTGTAAAACCCCCACTACAGCGACCCTGGGAATGTTGTATTTTTTACGTGGAAATGGTCATCCCTGGACCTTCTTGACAGTGACTGATGCGTAATTGTGAAATCTCAGCCCTTTCAGTAAACACTTAAAAAGTTTCCTCCCGTTGTGTTCAAGTTGTTATGTTTTCTTCATTCTTTCTCTAATTCTATGCTGACTAATTCGTCTGTTTAAAGGTAACTAATGATTGTTTATTGTTGTCATCATAATATTATTTATTTAAAACTATTTTAACCGGATAATTGTTAATGTGACCAGACGTCCCGATTTTGCGAGGCAATCTTGCTTTTTGTCTCACTGTCACGAAAATAAAATGTTCTGCGTAACCTTTTCCGACTGAGCTATCATGATCGTGCGGGTATAAAAGAGAATGTTCAAGCTCTTCAAAAATATAGATACCGAAGAAGCTGGACTTGTACCATTCGTTTATTTGTATGAAAAATAACTTTGTTTTTAAGGAGTTGCTGGCATTGGTGCTGTTTAACGCGCTTTTTTTTTTCAATAAAATTGCAAATTTAGTCTCATTAATTTTTTATTATCGCCATCTGACCGCAGGTCTTAGAGGGCATTTTGATGTTATTGTCCCGCTAAGTACTAAAAAACAGAATTAATAAATAAAATACTGTAATAAATTCTAATGGTATTTCATGCTTATCTTTTTAGTAAAATATTTTTCTGTCGACATCATTTTTAAGTTATAAGTATTATAATACACACTTTTAACATATTTGAAAATTTCTGCATTATTATATTTGATTACTCGGTATAATGGTTAACTAATAACTATTTATTATTTATATTTCATTCATTAGTTGTTTAGTATAAGCAGAATTTGGTTGTTTATATTTGTTGAAATTTGAGAAAAAGTGGGTTACATATATATAAAAAAACTTCTGGTTTGATTATTTTTAGGGAGGGGGCTTTTAGCGTCAGGCGCGCAACCACGGGGGGGGTTTTTAGGGTCAGAACCCCCCCCCAGAACCCATATTGTAGTCAAATTTTGTTTTGTTAACAATAAAAAAAATCGAAAGTGATAAAAAAAATTCAAAAGAGAAACACAATTTCGCTTTTACTGCTTCCGGTCACCCTTATTTGAAACACTTAAGGGATGGAAAACCGAAACCGGTTTTTTTCACCCTCGGTTTTGACTGAAAAACCGGTTTTTTCATATGGCCGGTCTAAACCAAAAACCAGTTTTGGAAACACCGGTTGTTTTTTTCTGAAAATCCGCCATTCCTACCGTTTCTTATTTGGTTGGCGGCGAGTAAAATCTGTGTAAAACAAAATATTTCTAACGAAACTTTTCTAATGTGAGGGGTGGGGGTGGGGGGTAGAAAAAAAAAGCACCAGTTCTAATAAAATGACATGTCTTGCGAATTATATTATTTTTCGTCGTTTTTTATGAGTATTTCGTGCCTTTTTCTGTGTAATTTCTACTGTAAAGTACCTGAAGATCTGAGTATGTTTGTAGGGAAAGGCACTTTTTTTCTCTCTTTTTATTGTTTTGTATGAATGCTTAATATAAATCTAAGGATGGCTGTTATTTAGTTCTGTTTTAATTGCATTTTGATTCCGGTTTTACATTTAAAGCAGGTTTTATATCAATTAGTTGATATTGTTATATAACGAATAAAAGCATACACTTTTTAAATCATTCCACGTCGGTGTTTCGTCTGTACGACGTCTTAAGTGCAGTTATTCATATAAATAACATCGTTAAAGTTTGGAACATTAAATCATAAATGTTTTTTGTACAAGTTTAACTTTTAAATACGCCGTGTTAAAAAGTTACGCTCCAGACACAAATTAATGTAGACAATTAAAAATTTTGTCAACAAATAAAATTAAAGAGTGCCCGAAAATAATATATGTTTTGACCAAAAAGGCATTAAAACGGTTAACCGAAATCTTAGTTATAGTTTACTTAATAAAGCATTCCCTTGTAGAGGAGGTGCACGTTAAATATGCTCCAAAGTCCTGACGCTGCGTACGATGTCGCCCTTAACGGTTGCGTTGGGTGCTTACTGAGAGGTACGGCTCGTCAACTGACTGATTCTAAATTACGACGCCCGTTGCCAATTGCTACCGTATAGCTCTAGTGCGACTATGATTCAAATGTGAACTAAAATTATAATAATAACTTTTATTATCACAAAAACAATTACAAGAAAATAAGGCAAACGAACGCTTAGGGAAAACATGAAATTCAAAAAGCAATCTACCGTTGACGACTGAGCTGAACGGGGCGCCATCCAGACTGATATAATGAATTGCATTGCCCATAAACAATTCTAATCGTTCTTAAAAAGTCTAAACGTTTGCAACTGGCGTAATAAATTTCTCCTTTTTTTTTACGAATAAAGAGTGGTCACCGATGAACAACGATATAGTAAAAAAACCCATAAAAATAAAATATTGACTGATTTATTTGAAATTGGCTTTTTTTCCATCGTGTATTTTTAGTTTGCTTATTATACATACAAGTAAAATCAGTCAGTGTGTTACACGTTAGGAGTTTTTGCGCGTCTTCTTCTTGTTTTCTATTCTAAGATCTGAATTGGATAGATGTCATGTGTGAGCAAACTATCGGTAAGTTTAATTTCTTCTCTAAAGTTTTCGAAGATGAGTATGTTTGTTATTAACTTGGGAGCGGTTGCTTTTAATCTTTCTATTGTTTTTATCTGAATGCTTTTAACATAAATCTAGAAATGGCTGCTCAGTCAGTTCTGTTTCCATTACATTTAAATGAATGTTTTATATTTAGAGCACGTTTTTTAATAATTAATTGCTATTTTTACGGCATAAATGCATACAATTTTCGAATTATTTTACATCGGAGATTCGCCGTCCTGTATGACGTCGAAAGTACACTTAAAAATATGAATTGCTTTGCTTCGTTGAAGTTTGAAATAATAAATCATTTAATTGGTGTTTTTTTTTGTCAGCTTAAACATTAAATATGTCCGATTTCTATCAAATTTATTAGTTATCTTCCAAAATGCGACGTGCTTATTTCAAGATCACCCGATTGTTTTAGTAAAAGTCTGCGTAATATATTGGCGTCCTTAGATACTTCGCGATTTGGCCGGCCAATTCGCGAAGTGGCCGAATTCGGCTGTGATCGTAACATTTACACTAATTTCTTTAAACAAAATTGTCCAATTAGTTTTGTAATTATAGTATATTTTTAACATTTAAATAAAGGTTCAATATATCTTTACTCTTACCTCCTTTTATAATAGAAATAGTAATTTAAAAGTAATAATACAACTTTAACTAATTAGATAATACAAATCCGCTGATTTAAATTATTTAACTAATTAGTTAAATTATAAATAAAAACATACAATAATTAATTTTTTATTTATTACACTTAATTTTTATTTAAAAAAATAAAACATTAATTAACTATTAAATACAAATATGAGTTTCGTACAATAAAAACTATTTAATATTCATAAATAGTAACTAGTAATACCAAATTAATACTACAAAAACTGCATTAAAACAAAAGTAAATTAAATTAAAAATCAATTTCAATTCAAATAGTTTTGATTAAAAAAAGTAATTTTTATTAAAAGTAATTTTAATTGAGAGTAATTTTAATTAAAACTAACTTTAATTGAAAAATAATTTAAATTACAATTAATTTTAATTACAGAATTAACTTTAATTACAATTAATTTTAATAACAATTAATTTTAATTAAAAATAATTATAATTGAAAAATAATTTTAGAAAATTGAAACCCCCCCCAGGATTTTTTTCTAGTTGCGCCCCAGTTTAGCGTCGTTACTCGTTACCGTTAGCGATCTACAGACAAATAAGCAAAAAAAAAGTTTTTTTTTAAAATTCCTAAAGATACTGAAAGTCTTTTAAAATTATATTCGAACTACTAGATTTTAATAAGTCCACGTTTTTTATTAATTCAAAATTTTTAATGTGATGTAAATATTTAAATTAGTTAATTTACACGAAATCTTTTGTATAATTTAGGAAAAAAGGTAAAGGAAATGTGTACCAAAAATTGGTTTATTAAAACTATGTTTTAAAATGTGTTAATTTACGCACTTAATCATCAGCGCAGGTTAATTTTTTTTAATTAAATGTTTGTTAAGTAAGTTAAATCTTTATTTCTTGACACATTTTTAAGATAACTTTAACGACATTTCAAAAATAAACTAATTTCTTTAAATCACAACTTTTCTAGTCGGTAACATTGAAATGCTTTATATAAGTACAGGGTGTGCGTATTCTATTAGGAAGTTTTTAATTTTATCTCCTGGTATAAGTTTATTATTTTTCTAAAATTGTTTGGTTTTTTTATTTTACGTACAGAACAGAACGCCCACAGTGATTTTTCAAAGCAAAAGTCCTGGGATTTATAAAACACCCTTGTAGTACGAAACTTTTTGGATAAATTCACAATAAATATCCAAAATAAAGCATATGAAACTGCATTTCAACCATATTGCCATCCCATTTTGATCTTATCCTAATGCAACAATGAGAAGAAAAAAAATACTCTCGCATGTGATATGTTAAAAAAATTATTGACATAAAATTAAATTCTAAGGAATGTAAATTGATTGGTTGCAATATTATATTTAAAACATCTAGAGCAGGGGGGGGGGGGGGGGGGGGGGGGGGGGGATAGAGGCATTTCTTGCCATACCTCTAAAGAATAAGTTCCGGCGCCACTGAAAATTACCATAATTTTATTGTTTTTAATTTTCAATTCGAATACGCAAATATTATAGCCTAGAAGTGTTCAACATCACCCAAATAATAAATAGTGTCTGTCTCTATTGGACTTGTGAACATTAATCTGTCGTGGTATAAAGTCTTGATGATGTGTACTTTACTGTTTGCATTAAGTACTAGATCAGGTGTCGGACCTCGTCACTTGACTCCCGTTCTAAATCATGGGGTGGGGGTGGGGACATTGACAAAAGCCACAGTGTCGCCCTAGTCCAACGTTAATTCAACCCAAAGACCTTCCAAGTAAAGAAAATAAGATGAAGGTTATTTGATTATTTCGTACTCATGATTGAACAATATTTTTAAATTAGGTAAGGTACATCTTTGGGATTTCACAAGCGTTGGCATACAAATAAGTGAGTACTGTTGGTGAAATGGTTTTAAGAATCTGAATTGAAGGAAAATTTGTGGGATCGATGAAAAAACACGTTTCCTAGTTTTGCAAGGTGATATATTCGCTTGTAAGGGTCCGTTTTTCATTTTTTTTACGGTCCCTCGAAGTGATTATAACATTTGCACATTAAAAAAGAGTTTCTTAATATAACTATAACATATTATGTAAATGATGAAATGCAAAACTATTTTAAGATTTATCGTTAGCTACTCTTTGTCCTAAATTCATTTGCGTCAAAAAATACGTTAAACTTTTTGTTCTTATGAGAACATCCGTTTTTAATGGTCTTGTGCAGTAGTTTTCAAAGAAAATTCCAAAATAATACTAAATTTCTGATTTTAGATCTCTCTGCCAAGAGATCTGTTTTAAAGCAAACCAAACAAGAACGTCAAGAAAAATAAGTACCAATCAAACGTGCTCTTCAATATCACGTGGTATTACTTTATATCACATGATATTGCGTCATAAATAACAAGCACCAATCAAAAGTGCTCTTCTATGTCACATGATATTACTCTTTCTAACACGGCGAGTACTCTTGCACTTGCACTAAATTTGTTTGGTGCATGAGTACTGAAGGAGCTTGAAAGCGGAGAACCTGGCAATTCTAAGTTCTATTTTTGTTGTTGATAAAATAAGTTTTAAAATGTTGTGATTACTTAATTTTTTCAATGTTTTCCGTGTTGTTAATAATATTAGCGGCTTTAGGCTTTGGTCTCGCTCTGTTTTTAATAGTGCTTTTATTTTTGAGTCCGAAAAAGTTCCAAAACATTATTAAGGTGAGTAATATTCTTTTTCTTGTTGACAGTTCTCAGTTTCTGAATTTAAATGGGTTGGGTATCCATGCATTCTTTGCATATTTGCTTTTAATTTTGATTGTATTTAGGAAACAAAACGTCGGCCTCAATTTTAATAAGGCCATGAAACGTATGTTAATTTGAAATTAGTCTTAAAATATTTGTGACCTAAAATTTTTTATAAAATGTATGGCATAAAGTGAATCTTATAAATGGCTTATTTATTAGAACTATCTATCAAATAATTTAAATTATGAGCAATTTCATACCCAAGTGAGAAAAAAAAAATAATACTCAGAAGTACCCAAATTATAATACCAGTGTACCGGCATAGGATACACTTTTAGTTTATTATAGGACTGCTTTCAAATTGTAACTCTTTTTGATTTAACAAACTATAAGAATTTTTTCCGGAGTTGCTTGTGTGTAGTTTGCGTGGAGTATTGCTTAAAAACTTTTATACTTATGTTATATTGGTGATTAATTTAAATGTTTTGGAATTTCAAAGAGCGATCGTCAATTTAAAAAAAGAAAATCGTGTTGAAGTAAACCGAAATAAAATTCAACTTAAAATACCATAATTAGAATCGGGGTGTAGTGAGGATGGAGCGTTCCGGTGTTTGCAAGGCAGAACAGCGTTCCAAAATTTAAATGATAGAATTATTTCTTTCTTTTATAAATCTATAATAATAAAAATGAAGTTTTGTATGTATGTATGTGTGTGTGTGTATGTCTCTCCGAAACTCACAAACTAGACATTTGTTTGACTCGTAACTTGGCACAAATGCGTAGTTCCTACTTGAGTTACAAAATAAGAACTTTCAGAGCTCAAAGTGTTCTATTTTTAGAGAAAATTCGAATTTTCTGGGAAAACTACACCACTTTGGCTCAAATCCGACGATTTCTTTACTTTCCTGATGCCATCCTGAAGAAACAATTAAATAAAACTTTCAACGAAAATAAATAAAATTGAAAATGTTTAGTTTATTGTGTTGCCATAACTTTCAGAAACTAAATTCATTATTTGAAAATAATTGATATGTTTCAAGTAACGTATTTCCGACAAGTCTTGATTCCTGGATTTCTTATGGGTTTAGTTGATGATTTCGTCAATGATGGTTCTGTTGATTACAAATATGCATGTTCAGGCAATAAATGTGTAGTTTACCTATAAGTTCTAGAGCTGCCGTTAGGTCTTTATTTTCTCGCCAAATACGTTGCCAATCCCGCCAAATTATAATAAAAACTCGCCAAATGTTTTGTTAAGCTATTACTGACGAATGATGGTTAATAAAGGTCATCGCACGAGCTGCATCTTCGGGTTTTATGTCTTTACTTTTTCGCCAAATACGTTGCCAATCTCGCAAATTCATTGATTAAAACTCGCCAAATGAGCAAAATGTTTGTTAAGCTATTACTGAACTATGATGGTTAATAAAGCCATCGCACTAGAGCTGCATATAAGGGTATTATGTCTTTATTGTTTCGCCAAATATGTTGCCAATCTCGCCAAATTATTTATTAAAACTCGCCAAATGGGCAAAATGTTTTTTAAAATAATTTATAAGCTGGTTGGATATGCTAAGGTCGTTGTGTTAGAGCTGTATAATGTGTGTGTTTGTAGCTATATCTATTTTCTCGCCAAATTATTTACCAAAACGTGCCAAAATTGTTAAAAGGTTTTATGTATTTATGAGGGAATTGTGATGACATTTATGAGTACATTTTACAGCGTATTTTTGATTTTAGAATATTAGGGCAATGAATTGAGATTTTTTACTTGATAATGAGTGGGAAGAGAATAACTTAAGTTTATGATTTTATAACAGGTTATATGGTGCACATACTTGGATCGATTTGATATTTATTTAATCCGTGCGAAGTACGGGTATAAATTTGCTAGTAATAAATATAACCAATTTTTATTTGTTATTTCTATTAAGTTTGTTAATATAAACTTTTTTTAATACAGAAAGAACCCCAAATTATAGTTTACTATGCTTGGGCTAACATATTATGTCTTCATTTATGATTCATCTCAACGATCACTCTAATCAACCACAAATCAACGGCCAACACAATAGTAAAGAAGCATTTTAGACTTGCTTTATGGAAATGTTTGCAAATTATTGATACATAATTGCGTAATTTATATATGCAGATCAATAAGAAAATAATGACTGATTGCTCTTTTCCCCAACTTTAAAAGTGATTTTGTAAAGAAAATAATACTATCTGTACTTAAGATTTAAATTCCTAATTAATGTCGATTTTGCACTATGACATAATTTTCATTCCTGCTTTTACTTTGAAGAGCTTTGATTCGTGCTGTTTCCACTTGGCATTGATTCACTAATCGAGGCTTGACGAAGAATTTATTTTCATTTAAAGTTTCCTTTCCCACTCAGAAGCATACCAATTATAATATTTTTAATTTAAATATATAGTTCCTATTTTGTGATACAAAATTATTTTCTTTTTTTTATTATCATTTTAAGTAAAAATCTGTTTTATTATAGAATTAACTAGTTTCTTCATTATTTCATTTGTTCTTTGCAGGATCCTACTGTGGTTATTGTTAAAATAGTTGAACAACACCGCGAGGTAAGTCTCCATTTTAGACTCCATCATAATTGTGTCATCGCCTTATATTTTACATTAAGTAAAGTAATGTAAAAATGTGTGTTTTTTTTTTAAGAAAAGTAATTTCAGGAACTGTTACATTTTTCTAAGCTCAATAATTGAAAAGCAATTTATTGCCAATTTTAGACTTAACTTGATTTTAACTTGTATTTTTTTTTATTTATTTAGACTGTCTGTTAAAAATGGTTCTGTACATTATCTTTATATATTTTTATTATACACATTTTTAAACAAATTCGTATTGTGATGTCACCCTAAATCATTAGTGTTTGTTTTCCATGTTAATTAAAATAACTACAACTGAAATTTCTTTTCAAAATTCAGGGCTTATATTTATGTGCATATATCTGTTTATTTTAGAACTTACCAGTTGATTCTGCTCATGGATGGACTCTTATGCCCGCAAACTGCAGCCTTCGTTGCTGGCAAAAAGACATTTCATTCAATAGCATTGCATCTCCTGTGTTAGTGTATGCCTGTACAAAAGAGTTGCCTTGTGCTGCTGTGGTAAGTATTACCAGATACTCCAACAAATTGTTGTCCAACAAAAGTTTTTTTTAAAAAAATATCTCTCTATTAATATTTTACAATGACATGTAAGATGATTTTAGATAAGCTTTTTATTTCTCTGAGGGGATAAGCAAATTGGCTGAACTGTAAACTTTTTTTTACTGCATAAGAATTTAAATTTGTTACGGAAAATGTATTTTTTTTTAAAAATTGTATAGCTGTAGCAAATGTCTATAACTAACTTTCCATGTTTTAAGTTTTAAAAATTAGCAAAATGATAAGATTTATAAATTAGTAAAATTTTGTATCTGCTGGAAAACCTGACAGTCAGGTGACGGGTTTATACGTCTGTATCCTTCAGATGGTTATTTAGTGTGGCCAACTAGAACATGATGTGGAAAGTTTTGAAACTATAAAAAAAAAATCGTTTTTTTTTTAAATAGATACATGCCTCAATTTTTTTTGTCTAATTTTGTTTTAAAATGTTATGTTGGCATTTTGTTTTATTTAGCATGGTCATTATAAATTTTAAAGTAAGTTTAGACGACTAGGATAATATTCAAACATCAAAATTTTGATAATATTTGTGCATCCAACAAAAATACTTGTGTAAGCCAACAACAATTTAAATTCTCATGATAATATTTCCACGCATTTCATATCTTGTTTTTATCTAATTTTCACTAAAGTGGTACACATACAGAATTTCTAGAATTCACTTCATAATAATAATGAATGATAATATAATACTGAATAACTTCAGTTTATAATTTTTCTTAATACTCTCTTTTACTATAAACTAAAATGTTCAAGGTTCCAACCAAAACAACTGATTCATTAATTGTATAAGAAATATTATGATCAAGAAGTTCAAGCACATTTTGGAGGTCTTTGACAACTTTCAAAAAGTTTTTTCTGCAGTAAATTTATAGAAAAACATTTGGAATGAATACAAATGAAAATGGGCTATTAATTACAAAGAACTGACATAGCTGTTTATTCATACCACACCAAAAGTTTGCATTTGTATCCATCAAAACCGGGGTTGTTATGTTTAAAACATTTTGTTTAAACACAATTGTTTTAAACACGTTTAAAACATAGTAATAAAAAACATATTTAAAACCATTTTATTTTTTTACTGCAAGGAGAAGGAAAATATAATTGATGGGAAATTACTTTGTGTAAAAAGGAAGTCTAATAAACTCTTGCCCAATTGTAGTTAAATGGTTAAGTAAAATGAAATGGGGAAAATGCATCCAATATGTTCCTGTTTTTAATATGATTGAAATAAAAATAGCTTGAAACAATAATAACATATTGCACATAGCCATTCATAATTACCATGTCACTTCAGTTCTGAATATGAACTATTTATTATAGCCCCTATTTGTGAGATTTATGCTAATTATCAATGTGGTACATAATTTTAGTTAATTAAAATACCAAACATAAACTATTATTGGTTTATAAATTCTTCAAAGAGCTCATCTGATTTAATCAAAAGAAGACACCAAATCGCCAGCTAATAGAAGGATTTCTTGTATTCTATGATTCTTCGACAAAGAAAGATGCGCGGCATATGCCTAAAATTATTGGGGATGGAAGTAAATATAAAAGACTAAAACGTAAAAAGAACCATGTTTTTTTAAAAACCCATACAACTTGTTCACAAACCAAAATTTAATTGTTAAAAAAAAATTTTAAAACAAAAAAACTTTTTTTAACATGTTTTTTTCCAACCCTGATCAAAACAAAAACCTCAAATTCCACTGCATTGGCATTACCCTCAGTAAATGTTTGAAGCTAATATTATCAAAATTACCTGCAAAACTTACTTTAAAATGCATAATAGTTTTAAAAATATGTTTAAATGATTTATTTCAGATACTACTTAATGTTATTGCCGATGTGTCCACGTGGTCAGAGTGGGATGTGGAAGCCCACGATCAAACAGTCCATTTGGAGCTGCCCGAAAACTCCTCTCTGCATGGGGATCCATTCATGCAGTGTGACCAAGTCCTCACTACTTCAAAATTAAACACCAAGCCTGAAGTTGAAATGTTCAGGTAAGATCTTCACTATGAATTGGTAGTCAGTAAAATCAAACATTACTAAAAAATTACTTATTTCTCCTAAATACTTAAATTAATGTTAGTCTGGTTCTGTAGGATTTAACAAACAACCCAAACATTAAGAACCTCTGTAAAAAAAAAACTTTTTTTTATTAATAAAAAACCTTTTTAAAGCAGGATTTGCATACCAAATGCATTTTGATGCAAAGTGTTCAACAAATAAAATGCAAGCAGTTAAAAAACATGTTAATTTTTTGTGTAGAAATTTTTTGTTTTAATCATTTATTGAACTGAGCCTTTCCATAAAAGTTGTACGACAATTTTAGAGTAGTTATTGGTTGTATATAAACAATTTATTTTGTGACAATTGAACACAAAAATACTATCTGAATATTTAATAATTTATGCAGTGTGACCAAGTCCTCACTCCTTCAAAATTAAACACCAAGCCTGAAGTTGAAATTTTCAGGTACAATTTTCCCTATGAATGGTAGTCAGTAATCAAGCATTACTAAAAATGACTTATTTCTCCTATATGCTTAAATTAATGTTTGTTTCTGTAGGATTTAACAAACTACCCCAACATTCAGAACCACTTTAGTAGATTTTTTTATTAAAAAAAAACTTTTAAAAAACAGGATTTGCATACAAAATGCCTTTTGATGCAAAATGTTTAGCAAATGCAAGCACATAAAAAAAAAGCGTTATTTGTGTGTGTGTGTAAATTTTTGTTTTAATCATTTATTGAATGGAGCCTTCCCATAAAAGTTGTACTACAACAATTTTAGAGTAGTTATGGGTTGTATAAACAATTTATTTTGTAATGAACACAAAAATACTATCTGAATATTTAATACCTAGTTGGGTTTTAAATCGAATATCCTTTACAAAATCAGTAACAGATGTATTAGTCGAGGTAAGAAATAATGCTAGAGTCTTCTACAGAAAATAAGAAGAAACTGGTTCATGAAGGACCCTAGTTTTTTTTTTATTTTACATGCAAAATTTGAACCAAAATGAAAAATAAAACAGGTTTTGGCTCTGAGTGTCATTTACATTTCTGATCCTGAATGTAGATGCTATGTTCAACAAGAAGACTATGCACCAACATTGTTTTCTTTACACATTTGAAGACTGGTTGACTGAACTGCCTGTACCAGAGCTACACTGTGCAAAATACATATCATGCCCGAGAACTAACAATTTAGCATCATTGTGTTAGATACTGTGAATAGATAAAAACCTTATTTCATCTTCAGAATCAAACTACTTTCGTGTCTTTATTTTTAGTAGATAGAATCTAAACCTTCAGTTTTATTGAAGTTTAGTTTAAGTTTAGTTAAGTAGAAATTTGATGTCTCGTGTATTAGTCGACCCCGATTTTTATGGGACAAAAATGCGGTCCAAAACTTCTTGTCTTATACACAAGTACAGTGGTGGTCAAAATTATAAGGACAACTGAAAATTGAACAGAAATTTTTTATTTCTGAATTAAATGAAAATGTATTTAGACATAAAATACTTCTTTATGCTATAAATCATTTAAGAACAATAAAAAAAATTTAAACTATAGAATTTGTGTTTATAAAAATAATAAACAAAAAATGCATTGTTAGGAAACTGGACAAAATTATAAGGACATTTAAAATTTTCAAGTCCAAACAGTTAATAATTAATAAATTCACAATTATTTTCAATAACTTTAATTAATCTTGACGTTATAGAGCTTGTAAGTTTCTTTAGGGTGCTCACAGGGATATTTTCCCACGCCTTTTCAATTGAGGACATCAGTTCTCGTTTGTTGTGGTATTGAGTGCCATTTTTGTAAACTTCATGCGCCAAAATACCCCACAAATTCTCGATTGGGTTCAGATCGGGACTTTTAGGTGGCCAATCAGTCAATAGTTTTACAGAATTAGTGTTAAACCATGATTTTGAAGCTATGGATGCATTGTCCTGCTGGAATAAATAGTCACCGCTGGTTATCAACGGTGCTTGTGGCAAGAGATTGTCACCCAGCATATCAACATAACTATTTGAGTTCATTTTCCTTTGAAGAAATTGGTATTTTTGTAGTTTCAGAAGCTGCGTAACCTGCCCAGACCATTACCGAGCCGCCACCATATGAACGCTTTGAAAAGATTTCTTTTTCTTTGCGAAGATCATACCAAAAATACTTAAAACCATCAGGTCCGCCTAGGTTAAACTTCTTTTCATCGGAAAAGACAACGTCATCCCATTTGTCAACCATAGTAATGTACTTTTTTGCAAACTCCATCCTCAGTCTCTTTTGGGTTTTTGTAAGAGGGGGTCGTGACTTCAGTTTTCCGTATCGAACCTGTTTAACATTTTGTAAAACACGGCGAACTGTTCGAACACTGCAGTTCAAGTCCAGTTCACGCTTTATTTCTGTCGATGTTTGCTTTTTAGAGCAAGCTCTACTTATAATTCGTCTTTTATCTCTCAAAGATACAGAAAATGGCATACCTGGGTGTTTTCGTTTTCCATAATTTCCAGGATTTTTCCAAAAAATATATATTACAGTCTTTGATCTATTCAATTTCACGTCCGGTAAGTCCAGAATTTTTATAAGCGATTTATTTTCCTTTTTCAAACACTGAAAGCTTCGCACCTAGTGGCATGGTTGAAGATAAGTGTAATGAAAATTTCAAACACTCGCAAAATCTTTATAACACGATGGAATGACGTGTACAAGCCGAAACTTTGCTAATTCTATGCTAATTTATGCATTAAACTTACAGAAATACAATTGTCCTTATAATTTTGTCCAATTTCGCTGCATGTTAAATTTTATAATGCATTTTAAAATTATGAATTTTATGTATATTTGTAAAGAATCTAATTTAAAATGCTTAATCTACTATTGGCTAACAGACATAAAATTTGCATAATTCAATCGTGATTTGTCGAAAAGATCTAGCTGTTTTTCCATTGTCCTTATAATTATGACCACCACTGTATATATGGTAGTCATGCTACATGTACTTATCTGTTGCGATGAAAAGGAATGTATATTTAAAAAAAATCAATTCGGAACTTCAAAGTAATTTTCTTTTTTCCTTTCCTGTGTTCCCAACTGAGCTTAATATTTCTTTTTGTCCTTGTAAGGTAAAGTAAATACCAATGTAAAGGAATTTTTTTATTGCAAAACACACCAGATAAACAGTTTTTATGTATTTCTACATGTGTCCTATTTCTATTCTTCTTTAGCCATTAAATGTCTGGTTAACTATCACATAAAAACCAAATTACTGATAAGAAGTCTTTGATAATGTCAAAAGTTATTACTTTTAATTGCTCCAGATGAAAATAACCTATTTAATCAGAGTTTATTGCATTGGCTGAATTATACATTTAAAGTATGTGTTCAAATATTAAATCTGTTTCATGATCCATCATTATAGTCATATAATTAAATATGGAATTTTTTCAGGTTTGGGAATCTTGAAAGTAATGGGACTGGCTGGATATTGTTATGGAGTGCAAAGCGCTTAGATTGGACTTTGTATATTGCCCAGCCTATGGATGACTCTGGTATTACTTTACTAGTATTTCATGGACCTAATTGCTTTGTAGAAGTGTTATCTTTATTACCACATATTTGCTTTGGTGGTTTCATGTTTATCGTTTTTCTTTTATGACTTAATAGTGCAAAATGATTGAAGTTTTCAATTTTTCCCTTAACAATTAATATATTTTATTTTCTTAATTTTTTAAATCATCAACTGTAAGGTTAAAAATTTATGGCCTACATAATCTATCTACATGTTAATTTAAATTTTATAATAACTTTTAGTGTTTTGATCATATGTTAAATTAATTTTGCCGTATTTATTTCTAGTTTATTTCTTTTATAAACAATTGACAGCTTGTTGTCTATCACATTAGTAATTGTAGACATAGCATAAATTATATCACAATAAAGATTGTAAATCAATATTTTTTTTAATAGCTGAATTCATTGCTAAAAGCTTTTTGATGAGTCAGCTTAGAAAAAAATGTAGGCCAGTTGTGTTTTATTTATATTTTTCTTCTTCTAAATACCTGTAATAGCACTGACATTCAATTCTCATTATTTCCTCTTTCCGTCCCAGGTGACTGTGATCAAACCAAATGTGAAGAAAGGTGCTTACTGACTGCCATCTGGGGCTGCGACCCCAAGCCCTCGGGGAAGGCAACACCCGAGTCCCTGTGCCTCAAAGTCCTCCACCTCTCCGAGGCCATCTCCTGGAGCCAGCGCCGGGTGCGCCCCTTCCGCTCCCTGCTCCACCCTTCCTCCACCTCCAACCCCCACTTCCCCACCATCCATTCCGCGCTCATCGATCTCCCCAAGACCCCCTGTGTCTTACTCCGGCATGAGAAACGGACTTTCACCAACGCTGCACTGGCAGTCGTGCCCCAGCAGCAGGGCTCGGGTGGTGCCGGCTTTTCCTTGGTCCTGTGCCAGCTGACCAAGCCCAAGAGTGCGAGTAATGGGGACACACCCGAGCAGGAGAAGCGGCGGTCCAGGCGGAGGCAGAAGGTCCGAAGCGACTCCATGAACATGGGATTCCCTCCAAAAAACAAGGTAGGTGGCAACTGCATTATCAGGAACCACGGATTGTACTGGAAATAGAGAACCGGTTGCAGCAGATGCACTCTCTGTATAATTTTATGATTTCACATTGCATTTGTTTTTTTGCCATAAGCCTTTGTTTGCTTGCTCATGGGATTGTACGCATTGAAGTGACGATGCTTTGTATATACTTTGGTGTAAAATTTGTATAGATTTTTTTTTATGAAAATGTCTAGTTTTGCATATAACAGACAAGATGCTATATTTTGTAAACCAATTTTTTTAGATTGAATGATATTCACTTTTATACTTCTTACTACAAAAGTGAGCACTTGCTTTTACTTTATGTTGGACTTTATAGTTTTCTGATGACAAACGTGTATTTACAAATGATGAATAAATTATTTACTTAGAATTTGTTCAGAAAATTTATTTCTAAAGTTTTGACTTCCTAAATAAGCATTTATTTTCTCATAGTTTTTACTTGTAGTTTTTTTTTAGTTTATAACAAAATGCCCACTAAGCTTGAATAATTTAAATTAAATTGCATGAATGCAATTGAATTACAAATTTCACAAAGCTCTCATTTATAAGGTCAAAAAATAACCATCCCATTTTTTTAGTCAAAGTTATGCAAGTTTGATACTTATTTTTTTAAATTATTGATGCATACAATTGAAGTTTCTTATACTGCAATTTCATGCAAACTTAATATCTAATAAGTTAGTTTGTAGTTAATTAAGTTTAGTAAGTTTGATATAAAACACATTCAGCACACCAATGAGCACTTTTTAAAATTTGCTGTTTAATTGCAAGAGTAATTTTTATTTAAAATTTTGCACAGAATCCTATTAAAGTTAAAGTTTCCTCCTAAAGTTAAATTTAGCTCTAAAAAGCTTTATCCCCTATCTAAAACTTTTCAGGGGAAACAACATATTCTTGCTCATATGTCATCTGTGGTAAGTATCAATGAACCCCATTTTTTTTCCTTTTTGCATTGACCAACAGTTTTTATTAAAGTAATTTCTGATGCCATTCAAGTAAGAATTTATTTTCTTAAAACAATATTCTTCAATGAAATTAAATGTTATGTTTTAATAAACATTTTGCAATTTACAACCAAAATATATATTAATTTTTCAAACCAAATATGAGAAAAAAATATGTATTCAGGTAACTTTTTTGTTGTTAGTTTGCGATTATAAAACAACTGTTTAATTTCTATGTTTAAAAGATGTATATGGTTAATGAATAAATTTTAAAAAATTCTTTTGAAACTATTTAAATCTAAACTTTAATTTAAACTACCTTTCCATACTAACAGAACATATACCTTTCATTTAAGTACATTTTCACATTGTTTTCAAACCCACTTAACTTATTTGATATACATATATAGTCTACGCTTTGATTTTAAAGTAGTTTTAAATTAGTCTCAAATTAAAGAAATGTAAAATAAATTTTTTAGACAATTTTCTCAAACAACAATAACATTTATTATTCCCAAAATTCAAAAAATAAGATTTTTTTATCCATTCCTGACTTACTGTACAGTTAAATAGTAACATGGTTATAATGGTTATGCCAGTTTAATTTTTCTGATTACAAATAATTTATTGAGGAATATATCAAGATATGGACATTCGTGACAAAAAAAAGGGAAAAAAAACTTATGCTAGAGTTATTTAATTTACAGAGAAAATTAAAATGTCATCTTGCTTTGGTTGAGTTAAATAAAAATATTTATAATCTGTATTGGACTAGATGAGCTGTATAAAAAATCTCAAGCTCTAACTAAAGTTTAAATTTATTAGTTTTCATAATGTTGCACAACTTTGAACGAACTGTGCTAAAAATAGACAGGAATTACTATTTCTTAAATGCATCTTGTTATTGCTTAAACAACTTGTGGTGCAGTTTTTAAGTAATCCTATTGCTCTTCTGTAATACATTTCTAATGCGTTTTTGTGTTTTAAAAAAGCCATTTATTAAATATTGTTTTAATAAAAGTTTAAATTAAAGTAATACGTGCTATGTTAAATGGGGGGTAACAAACTTTTGCTGTATTAAGCTATCAAAATTATGATTTTATTAAAATATTTGTTTTTCTTATTTTTTTTTTATTTGTCAAGAAATCATTTATTTACAAGTTTTGTTCAATATTGCTTTGTGTGTTGCATGTTTAATTGAATATAAGTTTTTGTTAAAAGCTAGAAAACATATGAATAAAAAAAACTCATAAAAAAAAGTATAAAATGCTATATTTAAAAGTACACTAGCTTGCTGCTTTAAGATATAACAACTATGGCAAATCATAACTGATTTTTAAAGTAGTATTCATTTGTTTGAAAGATTTTGCTTGTATATTAATCTGAAAATTTTGTATCTTATGTATAAAGTTTTTGTGTTGGGAAGCTATAAAAATTTAAAGCAATTACGCAAAACAGTGTGAAATTAAGGCAACATTGAAACAATATTTTTATTTTAACACATCCTTAAATGTTTTGAAAGACCATGACAAATGTATGAATTGCAAGAGATTTTTATAGCCTAAAAATATACAGATAAATATATCTACTATATGTCATTGTAAAAAAATATTTTCTTTCATAAATACATGTCCTTTGACTTTATAAACCAAACAAAAATTTGGTTTAGTTACCATGTTATACTAAAATAATTTAAGAATATCATTTCCGAAACATACTAAATAGATTTCTTATTTGAAAATTATTTATAACAGCAAGTTGACATTTTCTTTGTTTTATTTACAAGTAAAAATATATTCATTAGTATGCCTTGAAATTTGGAATTATTTGAAAATCTTAGTTCAGCCATATAAAAAGGATATATTATACTATTTAAACTAGCAATATCTGTAGTCTAGTAAACAGTAGATTATCTAAAAAGAAATAAGTGTTTTTTTAATAAGTATTTCAGTTATGAATATGTATTACATTAATGAAGTGAAAAAAATAATTCACACACGCATTAAATATCTGAGAGATGGTAATTTTATCTTTCTTGAAGTTTATTTTCAATTTACCTACAAATTACATATAAAAGGTATAGTTGCAAATTCTACATATACGAAAGTATAGCTTAAGATATTTGGTCTCGTTCGTGGACGATTTCATCCAATGAATTTATAGTTGTTAAAAGTTGCCATCGAGTTGGGCATATGCTATTCCCTAGTTATGCTTTGATAATATAAGGTTTGGATCTACACCTGTTATATGCCATAGTTCTGTTTAAATATAAAAACGCAACAAGTGTAGTTTACATCCATTCATGTAAAAACAATTTATCTCCCAAATCTTTTAAAGTTTGCATGAAATTTGCACTTATTATATTGTAAGAACCTTGCACTAACCTGGTCTCCAACAGCAACTGGATATCGAGAACCGACGCTCTTCTTCCCTCTCGGCTCCAGTGCGCAAGAAACCACCCGAGCTTACAATAACCCAAGCAGAGGAGGCAGAAGGAGATGTGGCATCTCAGCCCCAGCGTTCCTCTAGCCATTCTTTCCTCCACTCACTATTCCAGCGTAGGCATTCATCGGAGTCTTGTCAAAGGAGCAGGAGCCCTTCTCCCCGAGAACAGGAAAATCGGAGGAAGTATTTCAAGTCTCACAAAAACTCTTCTTTGTCAAGTCAGGAGGACATCTCTGATAGGTTAGGATTCTTTTAATTTTTTCAACAGGGATGTATTATTAGTTACTAAGCCTTTTGCAGACTAGTCATATTCCCCTGAACTGAGAGCCAGTTTTCTGTGGCACCATTAGGCGACTTTCGCTATCAATTTTGATTCTCAGATTACAATGAATCTGAGGATGTTAGCTTATGCTGAGGGAGACCAAGCATCAAGGGTACTCATTTACATGCCTCATAATCATATGACATGCATGCCCAAGGTTCAGGGTCCTCAACCAGAGTTTGAACCCACAAACTTGGGCTTACAAGGCGGACACGCAATACCTCTCAGACAGTGAGCCATTTGGGGTTAGGAATCTGATATCTCTTACAGTCAACAATTGATGATGATTCTATTTGATACACTATTCTAACCTTAAAAGTTCATTGAAAGAGTCCCTAGAATTGCAAATTTTTAGTTTTTTTTTTATTTAAAACTCCTATAGTGTGTATGATTGGGTGGGAGTGGGGTAAATCTCGCACAATCTCCCGTGGGGCAGAAGGGTGTCAGAAAATCGCATATAATTTTAAATGAAAAGTTAAAATGGAAAGCTGGCATTGACCCTTTATGACATCACCGAGTTTAAAGTTTAGTTTACGACTATGAAATTTAAAGAATTTTGAATTCTTTTGCAAATATCAAGTTAACTCCTAAAAAATTCCTTTAAAATATTCAAATATTTATTTTTGTGTTTTTTTGTTTATAACATCCATTTTTTAAAAATATTCCTTAGTTTTAACAGTTTTTGTCTTTTAAAGTTTTTGATTTTCAATGTAAGGAACCTTGCAGGTCTCTGAACCAGGATTTTGACTTATTGTCAGACACCAATGAGGCAGATCAGGACTTTCTCAAAATGGCACACTGTGGTCAAGGTGAGTCCAAAAGTATTTATCTCAACATATGATATTGCACTGTACGTAGAAAAGTGACCTATCAAACAAATGACATTTTGAGTTGTAAGTACAGGGTGAGGCAAACAAAACCGGCCCCGAGGTGGAGATAAGAATACGACAAAAATGTTGCCAAGTCAAAAACCAATACAAAAACAGGTTTGCTAACTGAAGCTTTTGATCGCTTCAATATTAAGCCCAAACAAACGCTTGGCGACTTATTTGGCGGCAACTACGCTATGGTTAGAAAAGCTATTTGAAATGAAATATAAACAAGGTTTGTAGGGCTGATCAAAAAAGTTCCCACTTATGATTATTTCGGTTGTTATTTATCCTAGATTTGGTAACATAAAACATTCTAAATTGATCGCAAGACACAAAATTTGCATAATGGGACGTCTTTATACAATACGAACCAAGATCTGAACTCGCCACTAGTCTACGAGTAGCTCTAATGCGAAGCTAATCCGATCCAACCAATGCAAAAACAGGTTTCAGGCGGCTTCAAGAGTTTTTCTCGCCAAGCATTTCAACATATTCCCATCTCTAGATCAGGGCCGGTTTTATTTGCCTCACCCTGTACTATAATATTCAAAATTTCAATATCTAGAGATTACAGCAAAAACTAAACCAATTAGAATAGTTGGAATATAGTAGGTGAATCGTCATTTTTTGTACAATAAAATGCAATGCAAAAAAAAAAAAAAAAATATATAAAAAATAAACTTCAGACGATTTTTCTGAAAAACTAGCATTTTGCAGATTGGTCACTTTTTGGCTTATAGTGCAATTTTCTCTTACAACATAAAAACCTTGTGTGCACAACTTATGCTCTATTTAAATTGCAGTATTTATTTCTATATACTGAGATTAGGCTTGTTTACAAACTTAACTGTATTTATTTTATCAATGGGACAGCAGATGAACTCAATCAAGAAATATTTTTGTGATAACATGTATGCATACTTTAATGCTACACTCCCTCAAAAAATAAATTTTAAGCTAGGGTATTGTATTAACCCTTTCAGTCCCAAAAATTTACTACACTACAGAAACATCCGATATTCACAAAATAAGCTTATTTTAGGTCAAAAATAAGAAATTCCATAAAAAAAAATTCATTTTAATTTTTTAAATGGTTTTTGAAATAATGCCAAAATTTTTTAACTGTGGAAAACAACAAAATAAAAATATATATATTACCAAAAAACCCTTCGAGTTATATATTTTAAGGTATCTGACCATATTATCAAAAAAAATAGTAATTATCTTAACAGTATTAGTTTAAATTGTGTTTTAAATATATGAAACTGAAGTGAACTTTCAAAAATCAGGCGAAACGCTTGTTAGCTATTTTCTAAATAAAAAAGAAAGTAGTTCTGACTTCTATTGAGATTAATGTAAAATATTGTCTAATAGAACAAAGTGTGAAGAATCGAATGATGTGTGTTTGGATGTCATAACGGGTCATAAAGATTTGGAAAAAAATGTTGAAAGTAATGATTCCAAATGGCATCACTGGGACCGAAAGGGTTAAAGGTTGCAGAAAAAAATATATCACCAAAAGACAGCATAACAAAACAGACTAAATAAAACTTTTCTTCAAACGACAGAAAGGAAAATTTTTCTATTGAGTGACATATAGTATTGTATTGTCTCCTGATAGTGCAGTTAAATACTGGAAGCAATTGAATCGGTGAGTGCAGAAACAACGTCAGTCACAAATTTCAAATTTTTGAGGAGGGAGAAAAAACATAACTCCTCTTCTATTTCTGCACTCAACACTCGAAACAAACGTCCTGTATTTACGGAACTACTAGCCGGCCCACTGGCGCAGTGGTTAGTGTACTAGCCTTTGGAGCTGCTGGGCTCGGGTTCGAATCCCGGTACAGGCATGGATGTTTGTGCTTGTCAATAAATGTTAATATTTGTCTATGTGTTTGTGTCGTCCTTCTTTGTGTGTCTCTTGTGACTGTCTCTTCTGGCGAGCTGGGTAATGGGCTATAAAGCCTACATTTTCCCTTCTAGAGGGCGCAATCACTTTTATACGGAACTACTCAAGAGATTAACGTAGTTTTTGCACCCAACACCCATCTTGCCTTTCTACGCTTATTTTCATTGAAAATGATTTTTCAGATTTTTTTTGACTGAAGTGGTTTCTGCACTCACCGATTCAATTGGGAATGTTTAGAAATTAATTGGAACCAAATTTTTACATATGTGTTATAAAAAAAGATTTTTTTTAATTAAAAACACTGTTTTTGTTTGTCCAATTAAGTTGCATAAAAAGTTTGCTTTCATTAAAAATCTATACATTTATTTACTTTAGGTGAAAACTCTGATTTTAAAGCTTTGGGTGAATACTCAATTTCCGCTGTTCTTCAAGAGGTGCGTCTAAATATTTTTATTATTATTATAACTACTCTTCTTGCCAATCTAACTTGGGTAAAAACAGAACAAATAGTAAAAGGGCAGGAGGAAAAGCGCGATTGGTCCGTCAGGTGGAAACTCTTGTAAGGAAATATTAACTACAAAATGATCTTAATACAATTTAACCAAAATACACTTTTCATTCTGATAAAATTGCCAAATTTTCTAAAAAAATATTCAAATCTGTTAGACCTTGAACCAAATTATTGTTTTAAACATGTTTTCTGGATGGATTCACAAATTATTTATGGAACTCTTTACATTCGCGTAAGGATCTTCTCCATAGCATATTTCTATTTACCCAACTTAGGTTGGCAAGGAGTGTGGATGATTATAAGGATCTTTGAAGTGAAGAATTATCAATATTGAAAGATATATTTTTTTTTTTTGAAACTTTAACCAAAGTTAAAAAATTTTACCTTAAAAAAATTACACCAAGTACATTATCGTGTTTTTTTTCTTACATGACAAACTTATTGGAATATTAAGAGCTATGAATACTTAATAGTTTTTAAAGGAAAGAAGACTAAATAGTTATTAAAGAAGTCACAGTAAAGAAATTAATAAAAACCTAATTTTATCCATTGCAGTCTATACGGTTTCAAACTATAGAAATCAGGACATTGCTGTAAATGAAATTTAATACTAATAACATAATTTACCTTTGACCAATAAAAAAACATTCGTGGGAATTAATTCTAAAAGAAGTGATGCAGAAATAATAGATTTGGCTAAAAAAATATTTAAATTTACATGAAAAAATTTTTTATTGCCAGACACCATTTATGAAAGTGTTTATGTCTTTGGAAATATTTTTTTTATATGTTTGATAGAGCTTTTTTTGTTAACTTTTAAAGTAATTTATGTTGCTTCATTTCTGTTATATTTATGCAAAAAATTTGTATTTAGAATGTCAAGGCATCCTTGGTTGATGTTAATGCTTCTGAAGAAGAACAAAAACGTTTAAGCGGTGGATGGGTGTAAGTAAACTAAAGTCAAGTTCATATTTCAACATTGTACTTGTGTTGTTAGGATTTAATAACATGTTATCTATCATTGTTTTGTGACGTGTATTAGTTTTCAACAATTTTTCTTCCTTTATTTCTTTTCTATTGATTTATTTTATTATTTTTAAATAATTTTATATTAAGACTTTGTTCTTCTTTACTAGATTCAAAGAAACTAATAAAAATATTGCCATATTTAAGAAAACTACAACATTTGACTCTTGTGTGTTTATGAGGTAATTATTTGTATTAATTAATTTATTAATAAAGGAAATTTAAGTTATAAAAAATTGTACGCAACACAATGCATTTTGACTTCTTAATTTCTTCTTCTTATTATTTTTATGTGGCAAAAATAGTTTTGCAGTTTTTAACAAATTCTAAAATCAAATTAATTATGGATAAACTTAACACATTATTGCACACAGAACATTTAGGTTTTGTCTTTTTTATGTTTAAATTTACAAGTTAATGAGTTTGCAATATATTTTTTATTGATAATAAAATCTTTCTTCCATGTAAAGTATTTGATATTTTTAAAGAATTATAATTTTTTAAAGAATTATAATATTTTTTAAAGAATTATTATATTTTTTAAAGAATTATAATTTTATTATCAGCATTAAATTTAACTATATTGTTTTAAAATCTTCTTTCAGCTATTTGTGCAAAGGA
Source organism: Hylyphantes graminicola (assembly GCA_023701765.1). Classification (NCBI taxonomy): domain Eukaryota; kingdom Metazoa; phylum Arthropoda; class Arachnida; order Araneae; family Linyphiidae; genus Hylyphantes; species Hylyphantes graminicola. The sequence goes on from CM043114.1 coordinate 48,758,231, forward strand.
ATCATTCCAACATCTTTAAGCATAGTGTGGAAAACTTTATGTAATCCCCTGACACGTTTCATGTATGATGATACTGTTAAGGTAAGTTGGCTTTCAATGAACACAGATCTTTTTTCCGTTTTGCATTTCAAATGTACCAAGAGCTTATAATATGTATACATCTTTTCCGTGATAAATTTAATCTTCTTTTTGGATAATTGTTTGTGCTATTTATAAACTAATTATTTAAATAATCATTTATGTACATTGTGCAGAGTTAGTTTTAAACTGGCGAAAAGGGAAAATTAATTGAGTTCATAAAATTTTTATACATTTTCATTTAGTACATAAAACATTGCATTTTTAAAATATGCATTAGTTATGTGTGTAATTTTGTGTTGTATTTGTATTTGTTAAAAAATATTGTCTGCCATTTTTTACTTGCAGAAAATAACTGTTCTACATGAATATCCAGAAGGACAAAAACTAAGTAAGTTGCATCGTTTTACACATTTCTATATCCAATTTTTTAAATAATTCTGAAATTGACAACTCTGTTACGTTTTCTAATTGAAAATCAATTCCATTTTCAGTCCACATGTACAACGAATCTGTGACTCTTCTTCATCGAGAGGTGCAGGACTTTTGCATTCTTCAAACAGAAAAAGTGGAGGGAACTCAGTTTATGCTTGGCTTCCACTCTGTAAAGGATGTGATTTGTCCACCAGTAAAGGATGTTGTACGAGGAACAGTAAGTAACATTTTCACTGAAATAAAACTTGCCAACGTAACCCGGCAAAAAGTATTTTTAACCCATTTTCTTAGATTTCCGAGGCTAATATAATTGAGGGATTTCAAAAGGTGGCTCAAATTTCTTAAATTATTGTCTATTTTTGCATAATTAACTAACATTCGAATTTAATTTTTGCATTCTAATAACATATATAGAATGATAGACCTAACATTAAAAAGTTTTAGGGCGAGGCGTTCAAATATGTATTGGATACTGAAACTGATACTGAAAATGATACTTAAAATGTGCATTCCGCTATTTCAATCTGCCACAACCCCCCAAAAATATCACTAGATATTTGTAAATACTATTAGTCTTTTTTTCTTTTCATGATTCGATATTTCGCTTGCTAGTGCTTAACATTAAAATAGTTTTAAGTTTTATGAAAAAAATTAAATTTGTGTTTCGCCATTGCAATCTGGCACTTCTTGAAAATGTCACTGTGTTTCCTAAATATAAAATTGTGCTTTCTTTTCCATTTTTTTCTTCAGAGATAAATATGTTAAAAGGTTGTGAGAATGATTTATAAATATGATACATTATTGCAGGATTTTAGACATTTTAGGATAGGCAGGTAGTAAAAGGTTGAAAATTGTTTTCTTGTAAACCTTGAAGTTAATTAGGACTCTTTGAAATTATAATGGATAGAAATTTTATTTTGGGGATTTTTTTCCCTTTTTAAAAGGTGCAAAATTTGCTAATGCTGCACCAAAATTTTCTCTTTTTTTTAAATTTTTGAATTGCAACATTTCCAAAAGGTTGATTAGTATTTTTTAAAATTTGTTTTCTGATAATAAAATTTTTAATTAGATAACTTATTTTAACAAGGTTTGAGGGTACATTTTATTTTTTCTGCATCCTGTTTATTCAAAAACTGTAGGGAAGCAGTTTCAAATTGTTCTTTTCTATCACTACAATGCAATGCAGATTTTTAAGTCATTCCTTTTTATGTCATTATTGGTAATATTATCATAATTAATTAACTTTTTAAATTTAGGTTGTTGCTAGTGGTTGGGTTGTTGAACCAGTTATTGACAATGATGTTTCCTGTCAAGTTTCTTATCTTGTTCAGGTCAGTTTTTTGTGTCGATTTTTTAATATACAAGAACATATATTTAGAGATGAGAGGCTATACCCATTTGGAAAGTTTTTGAATATATGCAATACTGCTAACTTGTTCAAATTGACATCTGTTTATTCTATTTTTATATTTTCTTTGTTATCTGCTATATAGTTTTAAGATATAATATGACTTAGCAGATTTTAAGCAAAATCTGGCTGTAAATAATAATAAGCACGTTTTACTTTAAATAAAGGCAAAAAGTACGATACAAAGAGAAGAGTTTTATTGAGACTGAAGTATAATTGAAGAGCTTAGTAGGAGAACATGCTTAGTGAAATTTAAAAAAAAAGAAAGATTTTTGTGTCAATGAACATATGTATAACTTCTGTAATGATAACAAGTTTCCAATTTTTCATAAACTTTAAGTTAAGTATATTTTTTTATTGTTTGCAAGTACCGTTTTTGATGGATTTAAGTGCAAACTAAAAACTTATAAGCTAATTTTCTCATTTTCACCTTTTTGTCACTTAGCATGTTTTTCCACTAAGTTCTTCAAGCAACTTGTGACTAGCTAAATGTTTTCCCATAGATATAGAAAGTTTGTAGCAGATATGCCCATCGATTGCGCAATCCTGTACAACGCAATACAAACCTGCGATTGTGTGATGAAGCCACTTTTCGCAATGCATCATGGTATACTGGTTCCAAAAAATTGCTTTTGCCAAAGAGTTACATGCAATAAAAATTGCATTTTTAATATGCTTCTTATCTTCTCTTTAATATGCTAAAAATATAAACCTCAATGGCATGCCATGGGCGAAGGCTTGCGAACTGCCTTATGGGATACGGGTTCAAAAGTGGCTTCACCTTTTCCCCTAGGGGCAGATCTGCTACTTTCTATATCTATGTGTTTTCCTAACTTGTTTTAGTAAGTAAAAGAAATCCTTCTCTTTTCCAGATGGTTGTGAGTAGTCCGGAAGCCAGCACAACTATGGAAGAAATTAGTAACTTGCAGTCACAGTGCATCAATAATTTGAGCCTTTATTTGTCAGCTAAGCCACCAAGTTTCTTGCCAGTTCAACATTAATTATATGCTGACAGTTTGCCTTGTGCAATTACATCATGAAGCTTCTCGATGGACACTGAACAAATGTTCTATTAAGCTTTATTTTACTGAAAGTGTTACAATGAATAACTTCTTTTTTTTGTCTGTGTTATGAATGTTTTGCAATTTCACTACAGGGTTTATTTCTGCATTCAGATTGTCTTTCTGACTTGAACTGGTGAAATGACGTTTTTAGCATAAAATCCCCTTTTTACATCAGGGGAGATTTTGTTGTTTTTATATGAATGAAGTATTGTGAACAATGCTGTTTGTCACAATATAAGTTGCTAGTAGATAGAGCTTTTTTGAAATTCCTAATGATATATTTAAAATTGTATGATATTAAGAAACACTATTAGCTTAAGTTATGTAAAGATTAGAGAACTTATGCATTCGTAAATTAAATACAGATACTTATTCTTTGAGAAATGAATTTTTTTGCTGATAAAACATGGTCTACAATAATACTGAAATATTTATACAGTTAAAGTATACTGCATTAACTTAAGTCTTTCATAATCATATTTATTATGATAATTGCGTATATTTTTCAGAGTGTTAAAATTTTAACTGAAAGTGTTAATTTTTAATTAAATTTAATTATTTCTTTTTAAAATTTTGCTTCAAATAATTTGATGGTGTATGTCATATTGGATAATTAAAAGATATGCATGCTTATATACATAGGCATTATATAAAGTACCATGACATTAGGTATGGCATATTAATCAAAGTGCATGAAACTAAATAGGAATATAGATACTTTATATTAGTTGTAATTTTTTTTGTTTAGTTTTTAGATGAAATTCAAGTTGTTACCAGTTTAAGTTTTATGAATATTTCCTTGAGCTTAAAATAGCTACTTAATTTTGTAAATTAACATTCCAATGTTGTATAATTAGTATAAGTAATAGTATTTGTAACAAAAATTTAGCTGTGATTCATGCAAGAAACATAAAATGTTTATTTTGAACTAAGTAATTTTAAAGTAGGGCAAATGATCAAAAGTTTTTTTCTTTATTGAAATGATACAATTTAGCGGATGGAAATTCTATATATATTAGATACTGTTTTGTTAAATGCAGAATAAACCAAACAGTGGGATAAAAATGTAATTTGTGCTATTAGATTACTCTTAAAAATATTTTAGAAAAAAAAATAATCAAATTTAACCGAGATTAAATGTACTTGAAAAAATTCTGCATACTTGCACTAATAAACTAGAAATGTATGCAGTACAATTTTTTTTTTTTTCAAAATGTTTTAAATTTAAGAAAAATGCTTAATTTTTTACATGACTTTTCAGTTGATGCATTGTAAACATGCCTTATATGAAACTAAGTTTGTGATGTAAATTTTTGAAAAATAAATTTATTGAATACTTTATTATATAACTTTTTTTTAAGGAAAAACATCCTGATGTCTTATTTTAATACATTATACTACGATTGTTTTTTTTTAAGGCTCACAAATAGTTTTTCGACTCTAGTTTTGTACACGTAAGTTTTTTTTTTAAATAAAAAATATTAAATGCCATTCTGCTGCTTATAAAATATGATTTATATTTAGTTCAAAAATATATACAACTGAAAGGAGTAAAAAGTCAAAATAGTATACTTTAAACAATTTTTATGTGCTTTTAAAATGTCTAATTTTTCTTACTACCATTGTATTACTATATCTCATTTGTCCTTTATGATATTACTGTACATTTCATTATAAAAGCGAATGCTCCCGATTGACCGTGGTTCTCCAAACTAAAGTGCATCTGTGTTAATCGAATAGAAAACATTTTCTACGCCTCCGGTTGAATATAATATTTTTACAAACTGTTTTTTTTCCACTATGATGAATGTAGCTTGCAGGTCTCTGTAATCCTTTTTTTTTAATTAGTTGGATATTTTTTTTTAAATGTTCAATCAATAATTGTACATGATCTCAATCCAATCGAAAATATACAGTAAGTTTTGAAAAGAAACATTGATTTATTATTTATTATATCACACAATAAGCTAAATTGAGCTAGTGGTCCTGTACGAATCCCAGGTAAGGCATTTATATTTATGTTGTCCTGAGTGAGTGCTCGTTAAATCTGTGGGTCCGAAAGTCCCGTAGTCGGTCATAGCGCTGTTTACTATGGGTGCAGGCACGGCCAACTTCAATAATTTTTGACGTCACTTCCGAGTGCCGAAGATTGAGAAACTAGTTCGGAAGCATTCGGAACCCTAAAAATGTGGTCAGCCGTGAACGAGTGTTTCCGAACAGGTTTCGAGACCGGTTATCTTCACTTTCGGTACAACGTCCCTGGGAACTATGACGTCAAATATTCCGTCCCCGAGCGTGCTGAGGAGAGTTTCTTTGGCCTTAGTATTTGAGTAGGCCGTGGTGCAGGTCGTCTGGAGAAAATTGCCACTCCCCTCCAGCGACATGCCTAAATTGAGGAGGTGGTGCCATCTCGGAGTAGAAGTCAGACATCCACCCTCTCATGGGTACTCAAAGCCTTGTGCCAACGGATGCTACTGCAACCCTCTTGCCTTCCAGGCTACGGCCTGAGGCACACTACAACAACAAATAAGCAAACTTGTATAATAAAATAATTTAAATGAAAAAATAATTTTAATTTGTAGAAAATAACCGTTTATATTATATCATATTGTAGGAATGTTTTCATTGAAAGGATACTTTTTACCAAGAGTTGTATAACTAAAATTCGCATCGTCATTTTGATGTCAATATTCAAAATAAATAAACTTATGTAATTTTAATTGTTCACCGTATCTTTTTCACGCTAGCCAATTTTAGAAAAACAGCCGGATCTGTCTTTATATAACAAAGCGTTATCTTATCTATTAACAGCACTCATAGCCTCCTACATTATCATGCCGTGTTAAAACGATCAAAATTGGCTATCGTGAGAAAGCTGTCAATAGATGGCGCCATTTAGCGGTCCACGTGCTGGAGAACATGTGCTGTTGTTTTACTATGTCCACACACTAACAATATAAGATGACATGTACAAGCATGCGCGCGCACTTACCTAGAATGATTGAAATCGTATATGAATGCGCGCGCATTTCGTGTCAGTTTTTATTGCCGCAGTGTATAACATAGCCTGCCTTTGCTTACACCAGTTCGTTGCGATTGTGATAAGAAATTTTAGTTACTAGAATTCGAAATTTGTAAACTTTTGCAAATTCAACGAATAATGGCTAGTTTTTTGCATCAGACCATCTTAAAAGTAAAAGGAAGAACCAAGAACACGGTGTTTCAATAATTCCATATAGGAATTCTACGAAATGGAAGATATTTGGTAAAGAGTTTTTTAAATTATTCTTTTTTGGTGAAAATGTATCGTCTATTCTAAATATTTTTATTCTTGAAACTTTTCGTTGTGCATTCATTATTAATTATTATTATTTGTTTTTTCCCTCCTAATATATAGTTTAAACTTATATTTACTTTTGTTCTATCTAGATTTATTTTTATTTGGTTCGAGCATTCTGTTTTCTAATATATGTGTTATCGAAGTAATAAGTTTAAAAAAAAATTTTTTAAATATATTTTCACGTAAATTCTAATAATTTATATGTAATTTATAGTTGAGAATTAAATGATCTATCCCCTTTTAAAATTCTGTTTTTGTTCGAAAGTATAGTATTATTATTGATGGACTGTTATTCTCAACAGAAGCATTTTTAATAAGTGTTATATAAGTATTTATTAATTTTTCTTTAAGAAGCCAAAACTAATTTTTTTAAATGTAATGTCTGAACAAGGTTCTCATTACTTGCCTTTTAGTCTTATTAGATTCTTATCTTTTGATTATTTTCCGGGGATTTTGTTCTGCTTGCAGAATCAAAATAAAAAAACACTTAATTCATTGCGATTACATTCTTACCAAAATATAAATATGCGAAGACTACCAACAGATGGCGCGACCTGACTTTTTTTGAGGATAGCCTGTGAATCTATGTTATTTCACCATTGCTGGACGGCATGTTAATGTAGGAGGCTATGCAGCACTTCGTTATAAGCAAATAAAGTAAAAGCGAGATGCAAACAGTATAGTTAGCCATTTCTTGCACGTGCGCTTGTTGAAGATGGATATCACCACTGCTCTTCTGTTGGGGGCATTCGTAGCAATCGTCGTATTTTGGTTGGAAAAGAATCGGAAATCCAAGACGCCTCCTGGACCTATAGGGCTGCCTGTCCTAGGCTATATTCCGTTTCTGTCAAAGAAACCGTATATAGAGCTGAATGAATTAGCAAAGAAATACGGATCAGTATTTTCGTAAGTCCTTTTATGGGGTATTTTCAAAAAAGTTTTTATACTTTTTTTTTATTTTGCTAAATTAATAGGTAGCAATGGCCAGAGAAAATTTCGTGTGCGAACGAAATTTTTTTTGTGCTCTATCTTTTGAGAATTGAAGAGCTTAGTGGAAGAACGTGCTAAGTGACATTTTCGGAAAAATTTAGATTTTTGTGTGAATGAACATATTACTAACAGCTTTAACGATAACAATTTTCTCCTTCATGAACTTGAACTTTACCATATTTCTTACGCTTTACAAGTTCCGTTTTAAATAGATCTGAGTGCAAACGAAAAACTTTAAAACTCATTTTCTCGTTTTCACCTTTTTGTCACTTAGCACGTTCTTCCACTAAGCTCTTCAATTGCGTCATAGAGGTGTGTCAAAATCTAAAGTTGTCAAAACTTAACGTTTACAACTTGGTAGTTTTTTTTGTGAAAATTGTAACACTCAAATTTTTTTTTGTATTCAAATAAAGTTACATTGGAAAAAAACTTCGGGACTGGGCTCTTAACAATTAAATAGAGTTTTTAATTTAAAAACAGTGAAGCTATTCACAAAGCATAAGTTTACACAAAATATAACTACCACAGTCAAAATTTTTTTTTTAATTTATCAACTCGGGCACAACTAGCAGGTATCTTATTCGGTGGTGAAATATTTCATAATAAATACTAACTTGATTTCGTAATTTGCCACTGTTTGCGTATGAGGCTATTATGTTTTACTGCACAATTAGGTATAATGACTAATTATCGAAACCGATGAATTAGGTGATTTCAATGGTAGGTGATTTTTGTCAAAAAAATAGTCCGAGAATGTATCGTTAATGAAATTAAACAATCAATGTTACTTCTCTGATTTTCAAAGTGATTGAAAATCATTTACAAACAATTGAGTCGTAACCTGTTAATTTACCCATTCTTTTTATATCTCATTAAAACATTCCATATTTTGTATTTTAAAAGTATAAAAAACTTATGATGAATAATTTTAAATTTGACAGCGTACGTTTGGGATCCCAGAATGTCATAGTCCTTAATGATTTCCAATCTACGAAAGAAGCTTTCTCACAAGATGCCTTTATAGGTAGACCACCCGAGAATCCTTTCAATCTAACGAAAGAAAATCTTGGTACGTTATAGAAAATGTATTAATTAATGCTATGGTTATTTCTGAATTTTGAAAGGGAAATTGGAACAACCAATGAATTTGCACGAAATAAGAATATTAGAGTTACATCATCTGAAATACCTCATAATAATATCTATCAATCTAAACTATTTTCTCATTTAGTTTTAAAGTTATAATTCTGATTTTTTTAACTAAAATAAGCAATAAGTTTATTTTGAAATAATCCGAATTGTTGGACAAATAGAAACAAATTTATTATGCTTTGACTTTCATAACTTAAATAATTGAAAAAAATTTACTTGGCCCTTTTATGATTAATGGGATAGTATACTAAGTAAATTTTTCTCTAATTGCGAATTCCAATTTTTTTTTTAAATTACCAATTCTAAAGTGACATTTTGTAAGTAAAATTTCTTTTCATACATACGATTTGATAAAATCGAAGTTTTTTTTTAACGAAAATATTAAAAATATACTATACAAGTACAAACTAACTTATTAAGTCAAACAAGTTTATTCTCTTTAAAAATATTATTTTTCATTTTAAAGAAGAATAACTAAATAATAAATAAAAAAATTCGTTACAAATATTTTTTACTAGAAACTGGAGCATTTAACGGTCTACCATGGAAAGAACAAAGGAAATTTTCCTTGCAATTGTTGAAAGATTTAGGATTTGGGAAGTCAAGAATGGAAGACATGATTAGAGTAAGTCTAATTAGTTCTTTAATAAAGATAAAACAGAAGTGAGCAATTGTAAAATAAATAAATTTTATTATACCTCATACTAAGAAATTTGCACGAACTAACCCTCTTGAACTTTGGAGTGTTTTACACCTTAGGGGCTATATTAAAGTAGAAGTTAATATATATTGATTATTTAGTCAATATAATGTATAGCAGTTTGCATTAAAGTTGCATTATTTAAAAAGGACTCAAATATTTTATTGGTATGTAGTTGTATGTTTATTTTTACCTCCAAATTTCACTAAGGCAATAACTCTATTGCAAAATAATTTGACGTTTCTATCTAAAGTTGTTGATTTTGAGATATTGTGTCAATAGATACAATATAAGAGCTTTGTTTTATTTGAGTTCTGAGATATTTATAGTTAGATTTAAATAAATAGCATATAAAACAGATTTAAATAATATAGGCATGCAAATTTCATCTATATTCTTTCCCGAAATACAACTCATACACTAATTTTACAAACGATAAATATGTACTTCAAAATAAGAGCTGTTTTCTCGAAAATATTATCTCGAATTCCTTTGTAACTGTAAGGCAAATAAAAGTTAATCTGGGAACAAAGAGTAATGTTTTATCAAAAACGATAGTTGATACAATAAAAACTGGGGGGTAGAAAAGAAAGTTCAGGCAAATATATCCAGCTTTTAACACCAATTGTGGTGCTGCCATCTATCACTGTGGAATAGAACTAAAACCCAACCTCAACAAATACGAAATTTCGTACGTCGTTACTTCGTGCCTGAATACTATAACTAGGTAACTGCAATCCGGTTATTACGAAGAGAATTCCAACTAATACGCCTCTGTACTACCCTTCTACATAAATTTTAAACCACAAATTCTACGTTGTACCTATGAACTGTCTACAACAGTTACCGAGTTGTATTAAATTGTGAACCCAACGTAGTGGATTTCATCTTCACAATTACAAATTATAATAGCCAAATCTTATCTTAAATTTTCATTATTACCCTATGATATGACTCCATTTAAAGCATCGTTTAATTGCGTTCAACGCAATACGCACGCATCAAACTTGAGAACAACCATAACTGGATAATTACTCTGTGCTATAATATATGTTTTGTCACTGCGGGCTTAATAGAGGTACTAGTGCTACCTCGTGTTTTTTTTTGTATTAGCTGCAAATTTACAGTTTCCATCAGGAGAAGCTACTTATTATGAGTAACATACTTTTACCAGATTAAAACAGTTATGGAATAATTACCAGTCTCGATTTGGCGATTTGTGCTTTTGTCTTTACGTTGATGAGCAACTAAAATGGTCCAATGTGGCAAACATTCCACTTCATATACATTTTACAACTCGATAAGTATAGCTACCCTACGTTAAAATTTAAAGCTTGCTTAAAGTTGACACTAAACCGACCCGCCCTTATATCATAGCTGTACCACATATGATTATCCATGTACACTAAAAATATATAATTTTTATTTGACTCACTATTCATGGTAGGGTCATGTGGGGGAATTATGGGTCAAAAAATCACAACATCCAATTTTTTTCTAAAGTATGAAAGATAAAAAGATTTAATTTTGCATGGAGTAAGCTTAAATAATTTAGAATTTCTTTAAATAATCACTTTACCTAAAATTTAATTATGATTACTTTTATTTTAATTATTGGGTGACCAGGAATTACCCCGGGTTTTGGCAATTATTATGGGTCACACATGGGGTAAATATTGGTCACCCATTTTTTTTTATAGTAATGCATGTCAAAAGTAAATTAATATTCCAAATTATACCATTTTTAGCACATAAAATGATTGTTTTAGCACATAAAAGTAATGAAAGCGAAACTTGGCATATTTTTTTATGCCAAGTTAGAATTCTCTATGCATCTTTCTTCATACATGTATAATGAACCATCAAAAGAACTCTATTTTGACAAAAAAAAATTCAATGGACTCTATTACAGCAATCCAAACTGAATTATATCGCACAAATAAATATTCTTTCAAAAGTTTTTATTTTAAATATAGTTTCTCGTAAGTTTAACGCAATAGCAACAGTGAAAATATTGAATAAAAAAATTTCATGCTATTTCCATGTAGATTAAATTTTTTTGATATTTAAATTTTAAATAAACTTCTAATTTGAATTTTTTAATGAAATTTGGAATGCAGCCTGATCTGATTTTTTGCCTTAAAATGACGTATACAACTTAGCTAAAAAAAACCTTAAAAAATCAAAAAATATCACTGATCCAGAATTACCCCAGTGACCAAGAATTACCCCAGTAAACTGGGGGAAAAATCACTATACCTTTTAAAACTATTAAAAAAAATAATAAGGGAAAGATTTTTATATCGGAATGAAAAGCTTAGACCGTTTCCTATTGAAAAATAGCACCAACAAAATAGTTAGTTCAAATATGTTTCTCCAGTATGGATCTTAAAAAAAAATCATGTTTTTTCAAAGACAATCTTTTTTGAAGATGTTTTTATAGTAGTGTAAAAAGTATTTTTTCTTCTATTATTTGCTGCAAAGTTACATTGTTTTTGAACTTGATATAAGAAAATAGAATGTATAAGGATGACTTTGCATAATTTATTTGTTTTGTAAAAACCATTTTTAATTCTTAAAACTTAGTGACCATTATTTACCCCGGAAAGAGAGTGACCCATAATTCCCCCATGTGACCCTATAGGAGGAAATCTGTGACCTCTTGGAACACGTCGAGAAATCCTCCGGCAAGCCCATGGTCCTTCAACCAGTGCTGGCGCCCAGCATGTCCAACAACATCAGTGTCTTGGTGTTCGGAAAGCGGCTCCGGTACGGCGATCCGGTACGCAATAGGCTGGACCAGATTCTAAACGAGAGTGCTGCGGCCGCTGGTCAAGTGGTGTGGCAGTTATTCTTTCCGTGGCTGGCTAAGACCTTGAGGTTCATTGGTTGCGGACAAGAGGGAAAGATCGGCAAGATTCTTGAGGAATTCAGGAACTATGTGTCGTAAGTTGACCATACATTGTAAGTTGACGTTTAATGGGATATGAATTCCCGAAAGCAAAAGGACACAAGTCCTTAAGGGTCTTGTAGTGCAACAGATCTGTATAAAATTCCTATGGGGAAACTTTGGCCTCTATTTTTAAATAAAGTATACGACGTGTACTCACGAAAGCTTACCGAAAAATACTTAAAAAAAGTTATTTTTGCCATTAAATTAATTAATAAGTATAATTTTAAAGATATTAATTAGTTATTACTAAAACAATTTGTTTGTTTAGATATGTACATGCCGTTAGTGCCACCATCTCTAGTTTGTGAATAATTACTAAAATTTTGCTTTAATTATAATTAATAGCTTTAAAATTATACTTATTAATTATTTTAATGGCAAAATAACTTTCTTCAGTATTTTTTGGTAAGTTTTTAATGAGTACATGTTGTATACTTTAATAAAAAACAGGGACCCAAGTTCCCCATTGGAATTGTATAGAGATCTGGTACGCTATAAGACGCTTGTTAATCTATGGGAAAATTGGATAGCGATTCTCATTAATAGTATCCACAAAATTTGAAGTATTGTTTCAACTATTGTTCTTATACTAAGGAATTAATAAGCACAAAGTTTCTGTGCATAAAAATCCCCGATAATGTTTTCGAATTTTTTTTTAATCCTTTCTAAATCCTTGCTTTACGTTGTTCAGCTTATAAAAGAAAAAGTAGGACTAACTAATTTAAATAAGCACGAACGTTGGGTTTACCATCCCCTTAGTATACTAACAAGTTTGGAAACAATAGGCAAAAAATTGTGGATTCTATTCCTGAAAACTTATCCAAGTTCTCCATAGGCTAACACTATAAGAGCTAGTTTTGATTTCGGACAAATTCTTATCCTTTTAACCCCTCTTGATGTTACGAACATTAAAATATATAAAGCTTTCATTTTTAGTCTTCTTAGAAATACGAATAGATAATATGTTTATCATTGTTTAAAAATGGTTAATTGTAATATAAAAAACTGAATAAGTTCGGTTATTTCTTTTTAAATGATTCAAAACTTTAATGTAAATTTCCAATAATGTACTTCAATCTATTTGATCCGTTTGAATGGTATTTAAAAAAAGACTAAAAATAACTTTAAAATAATTTAAAAACATGTTTTTACCTTTTTTTCAATTTGCTTTAGGAAAGAAATCGAGGAACATGAAAGAACTCTTGATGAAAATAACGTTCGGGATTACATCGATGGTTATTTACTACAAATTAAGAAACGAAACGACCCAGCGTTTTGCAGTAAGTTTAAAAAAAAATTGTGATGCTTTATTTCACCTGTCATTTTAATTAACGTACGATGCAAAAAACTAATTTATAGTTGCAAATAAACATTATATTTTTAATTCATATTTCTGTAATGGTTTATCGTTTAATTATGTAATAACTTTCGATCCTTACTCAGAAATAGATCGTATGAACAGTATCTGATTTTGTTTACTGAATTGATTCGTGACGTTTGTACGTTCACTGCTAATTTTCAAGAGCGGTTTGTGCATTGCTTATATTCGACTAGCGAGCTTTCTGAATTCAGACGTGCGTTACATTTTTACCAATTTAGATTACGTTTGTCGATTATTTCTAGGACTTAGTTTTTCAATTGTATACCACTTTATCCGAACTCACGATGTCGTTCTTAAGTTCATCTTGCCTTGTGGTATCGACAGTCATATGCGCATTATGTCCCATAAACACCCATCTGCATAAATTTATATCGAAAATTCTTCAGAAGTGGTTTGTCGTGATGCCGTTTCTGGTAACGCTGCTTAGGAAACCGAAGCTTCAGTTTACCGAGAGACCACGTATGTCTCAGCCACGCCTATACCATTTCCAGCCTGAATGTAAGCTTCGAAAAGACTCTCTTCCCTCTTCCTTCACTGGGTTTTCTACGAAAAGGGGGGAACATCGCTTATCTAATCCAAGCGCGCTTGAGGTTTACAATCAAAACAGTTAGTATTTCCCCATGTAGGGTGGGGAAAAAACACGCTCCCGCCGTTTCGGAGAAAACCACATGCGGGGAGGGGGAGGAAAATGTTTTCCAAGCTTGCATTCAAGATAGACCTACTCTAGTCAAAGTTCGAAGCCCGTTACCAACGAATGATTCGGGGAGGATTGGGGTTTGTTTGTGAGATAGAACACAACGTTTGCCGTACCAGTGTAGAGAGTACAGATTTTTCGAGTCGTCCATACCCGAATACTTGCTACTCTATAGTCAGTGCGATTACAACGCAAGCTTTGCTTCCTCTATCCCACGTTTGGTTTTCCATGGAACGAAGAATGCGTCACTTTTCCAAACCTACCTTTGTTTGAGGCTCTGCTGTGAGGTTAATTGCAAGTTCTCTCCAAACACAATTAGGGTGGGGAAAATACAAAAAAAAGCTCCCCTAATGGAAAACCAAACGTAGGGGAAGTGTGGTAATCTTACAGACTATAGTGAGAAGTTAATCTAACCCCTCTGTACTTTCTCAGAGGGCGTACTGCAGGACATGGTGGGCACTTTCTTCGGGGCAGGCAGCGAGACTGTCCGCTTGACCACCGACTGGCTCATCCTAACCATGGCCGCCTACCCAGACGTCCAGGCGAAGGTCCAAGAGGAGATCGACCGAGTGGTAGGGCGCGATCGACTCCCGTCGTCGGACGACAGACCCACAATGCCCTACTGCGAAGCCGTCATCATGGAAGTGATGAGATACATCACCATCGTGCCCATCAACATTCTCAGATAGTAGGCAGTTCTTGAATTTACAGTGGTGGCCAAAAGTGTGGACACTTTTTGAAAGTTTCATATTTTTCAACTTTTTGTGATTACAGAATATATTAATTGTATATCAAATTAAACAATTGTGTATCAAATTAAAAGTAATTTAATCTTTATGAGGACCACTGTGGAGATCGCTGAAGCCGTCTATGAGACCTTTGGTCCCATATAATCTATATCCAAATCTATATCCAAAGTAATTTAATGTAGAATTAAAATTAATACAGTATTACAATATCTGTATTACGAATAAGTTATGCAACTAAAAGTATGATCCCTCTTAGTTTTGCAAGTCATTGAACCACCAACTTGTATTGCAATTTCAGCATAAGAGAAGTCATTGATTGTGCTTGTTTGTTCAACTAAAATGAGCATAACTTTATTTGTAACACAGATACTTTAATTCTAACTTTTTAATGAAATTCTACATTAAATTACCTTCAACTTAATATTTAAATTACTGTATTTAAGCGAAATTTAATAGATGCAAGCACACAGGTAACAGTTGAAACAATGAAACTTTCAAAATGTGTCCACACTTTTGGCCACCACTGTATCTCTAATGCTACACTCTCAGAAATAACACTTTCATTTTTGACGATTCATGAATCATCAAGCCTCATTTCGTTAATTTTGAGGATTGTTTCGTCAAACTATCACGTGACTTTTGAGTTAGCGCGAACCCTCACTTTTACGATCGGGATTTGACGATTCTGATTTTGAGGAAACTGAATCTCATTGTTGTACTCACATGCTCAACAATGACGAAATATTTCTTTAGATTAGACGACATTCAAATCCTCATAAAAATGACGATTCAAATTTCCTCATTTTGAATAAACGAAATCTAGGAGCATTTGCCAGTAACGGAATTGTCAAAATTAAGGAAAATTTCGTCGTTTTTGAGCATTCATTTTTTAGAGTGTAGGCATGCACGGAGGGATATGGCATGTGTACCTTTTGCCAAATATCGCCACTTAAATTACATTACTGTACAATGCCTGTACTACTAACTATATCCGCACTTAGTTTGACTCATATTGTGTGTCTTTTACCCGCAAAGTTTTAGTAACAGAGGAACCCAAATGTAGACATGTCTGTCTGAAAGATTGATTCCTTGAGATAGACGAGATAGGCATACACAGTGATACAGAACATGTAAATCTTCTCTAAACATTGCAGCTTCTCCTCCAAAACATTACCGAAAGCCTTTTCACTCACCAATGATATTTTTTGTTACCCCGTGACATGCCGAACCAATCGCTGAAGCGTGAAAATGCTTTCGGTAACGTCTTGGAAGGAAAGCTGCAATGTTTAGCGAAGATTTACATGTTCTGTACCTCTGTGTATGCCTAGCTCAAGGAATCAACCTTTCAGACATGTCTGCAATTGCGTTTCTCTGTTACTGAAACTTTGCGGGTAAAAGACACCCAATGTTTTCCGCAATGCATGATGATCTATGTACTAGGTGTTGTCCTTGGGTGTACCAGAATGTGGTGATGATTCAAACTAGGTGCGGACATAGCTAGTAGTATAGGCATTGTACAGTAATGGAATTAATAAATTATGCAATGATGTTGCATAAAAAGAATTCGATGCTAAGTGAATTTACGTTAAATATATCTTAAATGAGTAACTTAGTCAATATTGTTAGAGATAACCTATTGACTGGTATTTTATGTTTTTTATCATTAAGTTTTAATTTTATGCATGTAGTATATAAACAATTTAAATAATTTTTATGCAAGATACTAGGGCCTATATCTTATTCAACTTAAAATGCGCTCTTTCATCAACAGTGTCAACTATTTTCAATTGATTAAACAAATAGTCGATAGTTGCAATAATTGTTTTAAATCTTATTTTATTTTATTGATTTTTAGACTACGAGCCTCTTTGTTGTTTTCTAGCACTTTGTGGGATACCGAATTGAATGGATATTTCATTCCAAAACACTCCTACGTGTTGTCAAATTTGTGGTCGATTCATCACAATCCTGATTTTTGGGGAGACGACGTAGAAGAGTTTCGTCCGGACAGATTCCTGACTGCCGATCAGAAAGAGATTGTCAAGCGGGAGCACTTTGTTCCATTTTCGATAGGTAGGATGCATCACTCAACTTCATGGTTAACTAGGGTGACCAGATATTTACAACATCAATGAAGTACACTGTTGAAGAAGTAAAACACAAATTATTCCACGGCATCACGTTCATTTTATAGTATTATCGTTTCAGTCTTGTAATCGACTCATGTGCAAAACACTTAGACATCTCAAAACAGTAAAAATTTAAACTAATTATTTAAACACTTTTTAGGTTACAATGTAATAAGCTCGTGTCTGCCATGTGAGACTACTGATTGATCGAAAGTATATATTCAAAGTTGTCGAGATTTATTCTGATTTGGTTAAGAGTTGTCGAAAAAAAGTCCTGCTTGCGGTTTTTATAGAGAAATGTTAATCATCGCGTTTAAATGAAGGATATTTTGTGGTACAAATCCAAAAAAAAGGGACTTTTAAATATTTTAGGACACTTTGAAACAGGCAGGACAAAAACGTCTAAAAAGCAATACTAAACTGTGAAATGCGGTAAGTCTGGTCACCCTATGGTTAACCAAATCCTCTTTTCAGTACAATATATCAGAAGATGAAAAATCATGCCATCACAATACATATCTTTAAACTGTTTCCTAACTTTTTTTAAAAGCGTTTCCACTGAATTTTTTTATAATTCCTTTATATTTAATTTTTTAGATACAGGTTTTCTATGCACTCTACTAGAGTAATGTAATTAATTGAGTGATTTAGAAATGCTGCATAAAACAGCATTTTGATATTATGAGCATTTGAATTGAATGTCTTCAAAAGTTACTTATAAAGTATAGAGTCTAGATGCATTGGAGATATGCTATTGCTGGTATTTTATGTTTTTTTTTTTTAAATTAAAGTTTCCTTTTTATATTTTCCTTATTTAAGATTTTTTGTTTGGTTTTACCCCTTCGCCATGACCCTCGTGTAGCTCCAGTGCGAAGATAATTCAAACTAAACTAAGATGTTTGTAAGATGCGGCATGCTAAAGTTTGATCCCCCCCTCGAGTTCTGCAGACCGCCTCAAAGTGGCTAGGGGGCGGTCTATCTGTAGGCGGAATGGGTGAAGTACGTCCGGAGCTTGGCTCCTAGTAGGGTCACCCAAGGCGTGAAAGCCTTTCCATTATGTTCAGCTAAGGTCTGCAGGCAATAGAGCAAATAGAGCAGAGTCATCAGACTTCCACCACCGGTGCGCTAGTCGCAAATCAACGGAAGCTGCAATTTCTCTCCATCCATGAAGTCCGCTGACATGGTCCTAAACTTCCTTAAGGTTTTTGGACTCATGGAACTTGTCTAGCTCCGCTGGACTTTGGGGATAGGAAAAGAAAGAAAGTCTGATCCATAACAATTTTGATCTTGAGATTAAAAAAAAAAACCATGGTGTCAAGCATAGTTGGTCTTGGAAAGATCGAAACCTGTTTATATCGATACGAGTTTAATCGATTTTCAGTTTATACCATATCTTATGTTTTTTGTTTGCGTTTTCAGGCAAAAGATCATGCCCAGGTGAAATGTATGCTCGAATGGAATGCTTTGTGTACTTCGTTTCCATTCTACAAAAATTCAGCGTTGCTCTGCCTCCAGGAAAGACGGCGGACTTCGACGGGTTATTGGGAATAGGCCTTGGCCCGAAACCCCAAAAACTATGCTTCAACAAGCGATACTAAAAAATATTCTCAAAGCACTTTCATGTGCTATGTAAATGTATGTCATCACCCTATTACCGTTACTTGTCGAATATCATCATATAATAAAAATAATTTATTATGTATTTAAAAAGAATCGCATACTTATTGTGGGGGGTTCTTGTTTAATAATAAAACCCATAACTAAATATAATAATGTGTATTTAAAGTTTTAGTGAAGCTAAATACCGAAAATCGAATAACATATTTCTTTTGTATATCAAAATATAGGATTTTAATGTATGCGACAGTGCCGCTATCTACAGAATTAGCAAAACACTAATTTTGGTGCTGTCACCTATTGACATTAGATGAAATTAAAATCCAACCTTACCAATGTGGCCCCTTACACGTTTTCCTGCATGAGCAAAATAGCCCTCGTGTAGCTCTAGTGCGACGATAATTCAAACCTAACCTAACCTGCATGAGAAATTAAAATTATTGTAATTGCCCTTAACTTATAAGTCTCCAACTTTTTACGGTGTGCTTTTAAGATAATAGTCCCCAATTTATGTTGTTTCTACGCCACTCCACAGTGTTAAGTAAATGTTTTCAATATACAGTTGTCTTCTTTGCAAGCAATGTTACAACCATAAAATTGGTTTTTAATTGAAAAAAAATATATTTTGCTCATTGCGACAAGAAAACTAGTTATTTAAGCAACTAGTGCCGAAAATAATACTTTATTAAGCGAGTGGCTTTTAGGTCGAGTGAAATAATGACAAGAGCTTAATAAAGTACTATTTGGCACGTGCTTGCTTACAATATTTTTTATAATAACGTGCAAAAAAGTATTTATACCAATGAGTGATTTTTATGACATTATTTAGCTATGAAAATTTAAAATAATGTTCAGGTTTCCTTAGAAGGATGCTTCCCGGACTGCCTCCAAATGTAAATATTCATAACTACACCGGATCAAATGTTACTATAAATATGCATGTTGAATAAAAGTATTGTTTGGCGTGAAATTTGTGTTCTTACTTTTGTCTTATTTAATTTCCTAAAATAATTTTTTTAGTACTTGTACTTTCCATGGATATATTAGGAAATGGAAAATGAACCAATAGAAATAAGTGAGCTTCATGTCATCATTTAGTATCCATGGAGATGTTCATGACATCATTTTGTTCTTATACCAATCAGGTACTCTTGTTTACTTTACCGCCCTAGTGCCGAAAGTACTACTTTCGTGATAGTACTACTTTCGCCACTGTCGGCACGTAAGCACGTAAAGTGTCATTTTCGCAACGATTTATGAATGAATATGATACAAAAAAAAGTAAACTTTTTTGCACGTTTTTATATAAAAAAAATTATATAGATGTGGATTGGTTTTAAATTTGAACATCAATTAATTAATTGCTAACAATATATAATCATTTTCATTGCCAGAAAAAGTGTAGTCAAATCTTTAAAAAATAACTTTTTGCTGTTCCAGGTTTAAAAGTTTGTGCTTTGTAACGGGGAAATGCTTTTGCGGGATAAATAGAGACAGTTGGGAAATAATTCTATTAATTGCACATTTTATTCCCAAACTTTTCAACCAAACAAACAACAGTCATTTTTGAATATATACATATATTTTTTATAGATTTATATATTATTTCAATTTTATTACAATTAAACTGCATTAAAGGTTTTTTTTTTAATTAGGTCAAGCTTTTTTGTGAGCTTTCAAGGAAAACCTCAGGTACATCAAAAACCGTCTTTTAAATAAATTTTATCCACAAAATTCATTGACATAGCGTTAAAGCTCCTAATGGAGGCTAGAATTAGGCAGTCGGAAACGATTACACTACACTCATTGACATAAATTTCATTGACATTCATTGAATTTATTTAAAATTTTGGTCATTGTGGTTTTATTAAAATTGATTTAAGGCATTTTGATATTAACCCTTTCTGACAAAAATTTGAGATTCGAAGGAGGGAACCATAAAATTTAGCTATCTATTATGGATTAAGTCCCCCTTTTGTACTATTTTCCGCCAGTCTGTCATATAATGATATATTTTAACTTAGTTTAAACGGTCCATTTCAAAGAGTTGAGAAGGTTTTTTTTACACGATAGCTAGCTAGAACATCAATTACTATCTTTTATACTCTTTTTTTTTTTTTTGTCTGACTATACGTACTGTATAATAATTTCAATTAGTATTAAAATAAAACTTAAAATTAGTGTATTCTAGTTCTTTCCGAACTTCTTGTTTATAAGTCTTTCAGATTTAAATAAATAATACGAACAAACAATAACAAATAGCACAACTACGAACATATACTTCCCATTGAAAAAGTGCTGACAATTAATTCATTTAACGACAAATCCATTGTTGTTTGTTCATTATTTTCGATACAAATCAAAATCTATTGTAAAGGTGCCACTGTATACATTGATGTTCTGTGAAAGTATAGTTACTGCTTTCCTGTTGAGATATAAGTCATTAACCTAATACATTAATCGATTAATTATTCCATTGATTGTTGATCTATCTCTTCACACGATTGACTTACCAATTAGCGCTAATTTATATAATTTTACGTGATATTTATTTTTTATTTGTCTTCTCCTTTCATCTTTGGTGATAGCATCTGAATAGTAAAAAGATGATACGAGATGATAAGGCTGTCGAAAGCTTTCACTTGAAACTGATCGGAAAGTTACATCAAGTGGCTACTACCAAAAGGGCTTATAGGCCAATCCTAACTTTGTATGTTGTGAGATGATGTTTTTTTGTGATTTTTATTACTATTTTATCGAAGATAAAAAGTTAATTTAAATATCCTATGGGGCTGAGGAGCGCTGTCGGTTAGGAACTTGCCTAGCATGCGAAACTTTACAGGTTCGGGTCCGGGCATTGCCAAACTAACTGTCGACCTATAAAGGGCCCGTGAGCCAAAAATGTCCGACGAATAATACGAATAATACCAAGTGTCAGCTCGTCACTTGACTGTGGTTCTAAAATACGACGCCCGTCGCCAATAGCCCTCGTGTAGCTCTAGTGAAAAGACGATAATTCAAACCTAACCCAACATAAATATCCTATTGAAGAGTTATAATGTAAAGTGCCTTATAAAAACTAATTACAGTCAATTATTTAATAAGAATAGAGCGTTTTAAATTCTTCACACTACAATTGAAGAAATATTTGTCCAATATTTGTGGAAACACTCAATATCGAATTCTTATAGCTAATTGTTTATGTATTTTCCAAATGTTGCATGATAAATTATTTGGATAAATGAATTAACTAAAAATAAAACGAATAAAAATATAACGAAAACTTTTCAATACGCTCCAAGTGTTGAAATTCAATTCACTAAACGATGAATCTGTGTGATTTGAAAACTAGGTAAAGCTTATAATATATAAGATTGTTTAAAACCAAACTCTCTCTCTGTCCCAAGTAGCAAAATTTGTTTTAAATGGTGTCAGGAAGCCGGAAATACGCTTAGTTTTGATCTTAAGATCAAATTTAAGCGTATCTTTTTCATTTTTTTTTTTGTTATCTCCTTTGATCAGGGCCTAAAGGAAAATAATTTTTTGTGGGGGCCCCGTAATGATGGTGCTAGTTGGCCGATGTATAAAATTTTTTTGCTACCATTTTACCGGGTTCCTTATAACATCGATCAAACCAGTCACGTTTGATCATCAATGTCTGAGTCAAGCTAAAAATTAAAGAAGTATTAGAAAATTTTAACATTTACTAAAATTTTTGTGGTCTACAGAATTTAGCACAATCGAAACTAAAATTTAGAGGGCCCTTAAATTGTGTGAGTTTTAAGGCCCGCTCCCAACGGACCTTATTGTCGATTAACCCCTGCCTTTGACACTGTACTGGTGTCCCTACGTGTCCTTAATACTAGTATCCATAATTCCCATGATTGGGATTGGCATATTCGCAACCATTAGTGGCCGGAATAGCGGCAGCGCTTGTTAAATGTACTCACAAATGATTTAATGGTTCCTGTGATTGTTGTTAATGAAGTAGGAAACGCCGTAGGCGAGGAGAATCTGTCGCACCCTACGTGGTCAAAATGAAGCCTCTGTCAAGCTAACTCAATGAGAGACGAGCCCCTTTTCCTCGTAGCTTGTTATGTCACGTATTCTGGGGAATATGAGATCAGGTTCCAGAGATTGTTGTCTAGACGTTTTATTAGGGATTCACGTAACGTTGCCGGAACAATCGGGCATAAAACACAGTGTCCGGCTGTGAAATTTGTGGACAGAGGAAATTGAAGAGGTCATATGTTTTATATGAGGTGTTTGACAGTGTTTGTATTGGGCATGCAAGAGTTGTTTATGAAGTGACACATTAGGGCTTATAGAAAGTTGAACCTTTGTGTTTTCAATCTAGCAATAATGTAGTCATAAAGATGTTTGATGTTGATAAATGTTTGTTAAAATTCTCTTTATGCATTCTAAAAAATTAATTATCTTCATTAAAATATTCAGTTGAAAATTATGGTATTTTAAAGAGTTGATTTTTTTTGGCTAAAGAAAAGGTAATAGTTTAATAACCGACATTATATTTGCCTCTTTTAAAATCTTGAGGATTTTTAAATATTATAATAGTTGTTATATTTATATGCTCTTGTTTAAATCTTGGAAATCGTTATGGCTTTTTTTTTAAACCATGTAAAAAAATGTGTCTATAATCTTCACAAAGAAATAGGAACTCGGCTCGAAAGACTTGATAATTTATTTTTCAATGTATAATAAGTGTAACTAAAGATAACTTAATAAAAATTCAATAAAAATAACAGTTCAGGTTTAGAAATTCATCAATCGAAAAGTTAGGAATTTTCAATTTAATTCACAGTTTTTTTTAATTCACAGTTCAGTTGTTTTCCATTTGTCAACCGTTTATGCTATTTTATTTTCTATGTTTACTTACTAACTTAATAATGTTTACTTAGATAACTTAATGGAAATTCAATAACAAATAACAGTTCAGGTTTAGAAATTCTACAATGGAGCTGTGTAGGAATTTTAATTTCTTAACTTTTTAAATTCCTAGTTCAGTTGTTTTCCATTTGTCAACATTTTATGCTATTATTATTTGTGGAAAAATTATAAATACTGCTTTGTTCGGTAAATTGAACGTTCCATGTAGTATCTTTTAACACCTTGGCGTTCTAATGAGGGGAAAAAAGCAATCTCTAGAAGTAATTATACAGGCTTCCGGATTAACCCATTACACAGTTCTGATGTTCTATTACAGAGTCTCGATTAATTTTCCCTAAATGCATAATTGCAGCTACAGATGTCCTCACACTTTATGATCAATTGGACACACCTTTTTACAAGCAGTTTTATGTTGCGGTTCCATTTGCGCTGCGATCTGTAATCATCGGCTTCCACAACCGGTTTTATTATCAATCTAATGATTTCCTACTACTTTCTTGCTGCTTAATATAATTTATATCATAGATTTTGAAGTGTAACCATTTATTATCGTACCTTCACATGCAATGATTACGTGAAAAATCAATCAAGGCTTTCTATTTCCTAGAATGTATTACCAAATAACTAGAATCAAAGTGAAAAAAAACCGGTGTAAATTGAACACGATGACACTTTTTTTAGCGTGTATTTATGGGTTCTAATCCATTATCCTTGCTATGAGAAATTGAGTTTTTCAAATGCCATTGCTTTCACGAAAACCTAATTGAAGTTTCGTGCATATTAACGATAAAATATTTGATTAACCACGCAGCTTCGTGTATTTTACCCATAAAATATTTGATTTTTACTCCTTGGTGTCTATTAATAAAAGTAGTATTTATGACTTGTCTGGCGGAGTTCAAGCAATTACGTTTCTATTGCCTTGTCCAGCCTAGGTTAACTTTCTATTTTTTTTGTTGTACGTACGTTTTGTTTAACGTACCGCGTTTTGGAATCTCATAACTCCTGTCGATATGGTTTTAGCTTCCACACTACTTTTATAAGTATAACGTAAAAAGTGGAAGATATGTAAAAGTCAACCAACAGCGAATTTATCCCAAAATTCATTTCATTTTGCTCAGTCATTTGAATCAGTCTCAAGGTACTTTACTAACTTAAGAAATAATGAGTTTTATTTCTAATCTTTCGGGAATAACGCATAACGAATCGTATTTTTTGCTTACTAAGATAAAATTATGTAATGAATTTTTATGTATTTTTTTTTATTTTAAATGCAATGTAAGTTGTAATAAATAATTTAAATGTTTAAAGTAACGTAATTCAGTTTAGTCTCCATTCCAGGATTTTATTATGGGTTTATGTAATGATTTTTTAATGGATGGCTCTGTTGTTTGCAAATAAACATATTTAAGCTATTTCCGTGAATTATAACTATAAAAGATATTCAAAGCCTATCATACTAGAGCTGGATATTAGGGTTTAATGTTTTCATTACTGCGCCAAATTCTTACGTAAACGCGCCAAATGAGCCATTTTTTTTAATTACGATGTTGGTTTATTGTTTTGCTGGATCGTCGTGCTGGAGCTGTATAGTAAGTGTGTTTGTAGCTATATCTCTTTTCCCGCCAAATTCTCAAATGAGCTAAAAGGTTTTATATATTTATGAGGGAAATTACGAGAATATTATGCGTACATTTTAAAGCTTATGCTGTTATTTAGGATTTTTAAGGTAATATAAGTAACAGTATCTTATACTTTATA
Source organism: Hylyphantes graminicola (assembly GCA_023701765.1). NCBI lineage: Eukaryota > Metazoa > Arthropoda > Arachnida > Araneae > Linyphiidae > Hylyphantes > Hylyphantes graminicola. Next base: position 48,783,590 of record CM043114.1, read on the forward strand.
ACGAGCGGGAATAATAACATAAGTTCATTATCCCATAATGGATTGAATTGTACATATGCTTGGATCAATGAAAACTTTTTTAGTCCGTGGGAAGAACGGGTATTTATTTGCTAGTGGGGAATATAAATTTTGCTTCATTTTGTTGGTCGTCATAGTTTTCGTTCCTCGTGTAGTTTTAGTGAGCAGTTAATTCATCCAAACCGTTGGTGTGTTCAAGAGTTTTATTCACTATTGAAAAAAAAAACATGATAATGAATTTTTTATTTTATTTTATTTTTTATATCAAAGATATATATAATTCTAAATTCATAAATAAAACACATTGGACATCCGTTTACTTAACACCAATAGCATATAACATTTTCTTTATTACCCAAGTACCGGAATTCATCATGTAAAAGGAACGGGATTGCATTGTAATAATATATTGTGTACCGATATAAATTATTAGTTCTTAAATTATTAATCGAGTAGAGATACATTATGCCTTTTAAACTTAGTTTAATGGCCCATTAATATTTTTTAAATAAATTTCTTGTTTAATTATATGCGTTTTTCTAATACCTCACTGTAAATCAACTGTACTCACAATAAAGATTGTTTCAATAATTTTGGATGCATTAGACACTAACAAAGTAAAATAAACCTATTGATTTTAAAGTACTCTATGTGTATCATACAATGAAATTCCTTTGCTTTCACATAATGCAATGTTTACACTTGGTGCCTAAGAAAGATTCGGACGAAGTACCCTTGACGCATACAATCTCTTCAATAATAATAAATAGATCCAATGAAAAAAATGAATAATGATTATAAATAGAGTAAATGAGAAAATAAATAATGACAAATAAATTAAATAAATAATATTATAAATGGCAGTTGCACGTGTTCATTTAACAAATACAACAACTTTAGCTTGTAAATCACATAAATATATCTAAGAACAACCACCTCCATAGTATTGTTAATTGTAATCGAATAAATCTCACAGAAATTTATTCTAAGAAGCGTACTTAACAAATGTTCCTAAAAGTTCCTCAGCATTTTTATATACAAGCACTTTCCAGAAATACTACTTATTATACACAAAAACTTACGAGCATACATCCGTAACTCTGAATAACATGAATGTAAAAGACCGTTATGAAAGACTGCATACATAGTAGTCACATTTATAGCGATAGATAACTCTTTATAAATAGTTTTAAATAGGAACTAAATATAAAACTCGAAAAGAAAACCTATTGGTTAGTAAACTTTTTTAATATTGCATGAAACACAAAATATGAATGCTAGTGCATCATGGATCATATATTTAAAAATTACAAGCATTTTATTAGTTATTTGAAACTATATTTTGTTACCAAGGGAAAAGCTAAAGAATCTTGTTCAACTCATAGACGCATGTACTAGGTCAGAAACAGTTTAAATAATAGGTAATACTACTTTCAAATCGTTCGCCAGGAACTAAAGTTTTAACATACTCTACCCTAGTACCACACCTACACCATATGACTATATTTCGATGTCTGCCCGATGTCGTAAAAGCATCGGTGGGATATCAGAAGATAATCATATGCAATTGCGTACTAGAGGAGTTGACCATATAAAAAATAAACTTCATTCACACTAGAAACATACGTAGAAAAATGTTCATTAAGATAACTTTTCAACATTGCTGGAGTGCATGTCTCAGCGTGCCAGCTTCTTGGCGGCTTTCTGGTGAGCAACGAAGTATGCCACTGTGCAGATGTAGATGACGAATAGTAATGCTGTGGTCACACCCAGGGCCATCAGGGACGTCTTAGAGGCACACTCACTGAAGAAGCCAGCCGATGGCTGGATCACAAAGGTTTCTGGAAGATTTAAGGTGAAGATCGTAAATAGGAGTCGTTTAAGAACAATTAATACTTAGCAAACAATGGGCGTCTGGTACAACCATAGGAATGTAGGGTAGGGTAGGGTATTTTACATATATATTCCGACTTGTGTGCTTGCTCAGTGAGCCGCTTATAAGTCTTCGTCAAGTAAGACAGACACAGAAAGATTTTTTTACTGTCACAAAGAGAGGAAATACACCCAGGGCGGAGGCGGGAATCGAACCCGCGCCCGTTACAGCACGCAGACTGCTGGCCTGCGATGCTTACCACTCGGCCATTCGGGCCCCAAATATAGGAATGTTCAACGTGATTTAGGAATTTGTCAATGCATTTGAAATTTTTAATATGAATAACAAAAGCAAATTTTTACGATTCACCAGGATATTTTTTTAGCAATGTAGACTCCGTTAAATGCATGTCAAAAGGAAAAGAGCTATTATAGAAATTTTTAACTGATAATTTTTCTCAAAATGATCTTTTTAATTCTTTATTTCCTCGACATAAACAAAAAAAGTTCTCTTCTGCTTTAGCCAAAACCTTAATGGTTCGTAAACAGTTAGAGGCCCAGTGGCTTAGTGGTAGTGCTTCGCATTGCCACGCCACAGGTCCGGGAATGGAATTCCGGATTGGGCGAGGTTGACCCATTCTTTCATCCCTTAAGTGAGTGGATAAAATAGGTACCAAGCATGCTTGGGAACTAAACACTGGGGGTTCCGCGTGAGGCAGACCACCTTACCGGGACATATGCATAGCACCCCAGAGCCCTGGGTCACGAAAGCTGAAATGGGCATGGCAGGCCTTGGCCCACTAATGGGCTGTTGCGCCAAGGAGTTAGTAGTAGTAAAGAGTTATAATTTAGTGGCATTCTTCAACAATTCTTATTTTCTAAGCTTCACATTTTCTTCCAACTGCTTATAACAAAAACCTAAAAAAACATACCTTACTTCCTCCCCCCCCCCCAACCACCATTTATCTACACATATACCAATCGAGGACACATAGAAGAAACTTAGTAAACTAAGTGGTAAATCGAACGTACCGTTGGCGGAGTAGGGCGTGTGGTGCAACGAAGTGGATACCCCTTCATCGCCAAAGTCCAGCACCAAGATCTCTTTGCTGAGGGTCATCTCGTCTTCTGCCATCAGTTCCGGGGTGGACCTTTTCTTGCGACCCCACGACTCCTCGCGAGCGTGGCTTAGGTAGTCGCCGCACACGGCCTGAAAGAAAACATGTACGCTGTTAAGAAAATGCAGTAAATTTACGGGCAGGGACCGGTAGCATAGATTCCAGCCCAACCCCGTTAAAAACACTCATGCCATAATTTCCTATAGCTAATAGATAAGCTAAAACAGTAAAAATACGGGAATCGACCTTATTTTCTTACAGTCTAAGGGGTAAGGCAGTTTATTTAGTGGGTCAGACCACATTTCATCAAATGCGGCCCTTGCCTGTAAAAATTGAAGGGCAAATACCCGTAAATTTACAGGGTTTTTTTACAGTGTAATTCTAAATAGATATATTTCTCGATTTTTTTAATATTCTAACAAAATACTTCATACTGTCAAATTCAAGGAATCACTTTTTTTGTTGTAAAAATTCCGACTTTTTTTTTGTCAAAAATAAAGAAATATTATTTATAAATTGAATCGTGCTAAGTGGAAAGTGAAGATTACGCTTCGTTTACTCATCAGTGAGAGAAACGCTGTTTTTTAGTTCGATATGTTCTATTAATTTTCATATAAAGAGCAGCTCTAATGGGATTTAATTAAAATCCTTTATTATTTTATCTTTAAACACCGCACGCTAAATTGTCTTCAATGTGAGGCAACTGATCCTATCTCAGAAACTTTTGCATCAAATCAACTGCCTTTTTGGAGAGTACTGTATAACAAAAGCTAATAATATCAAGCTAATATAAGACGCAATAACAACTTACCGGTTCACATTTTCCTACGCAGTATTTAACGTTGCACTGGAATATGACTCCGTAAGATTCCGTAAACCTGAAAGCTTCATAAGAGCTTTCTAAAGCTCCTCCTACTTGTAAGAATCGAGGGAAAATCAAAGGATCTACAGGACATCTAGAAAATGAAAAACATTAAGTGTAAGTCAACGTGTGTATTTTTATAATTCAAGAAAATAAAATAAAAACATTAAATGTTTGTGTTTTTACACAAAAATACTTTTATTATTGACAAATAAGGATGACTTTTTTTGAGAAATTTAGCTCTCGTAGCTTAAAGGACTTGTTATTTACTCACCCTCTATCATCAATTATTTCAAAAGTGCTTCTTCCGTCTTTGGCCATAGCAAAGCAACTTCTAGCAAATATTCCGTAGGGAGCTATAAATCAAATAAAATATCAAACAAATTGCTTTAAACTAATTATAAGACGAATTTTCATAGGCAACATTAGCTAATTTTTGTAGGAGAAATAGTCAGTATACGTTTTAATCCTAGCAATTCTCTGTAAGTTCGAAAGCAGTATTTTTGTTGAATTTTGATTAAGTTCATTAATAGAACTCTTGTTATATATCTTTGACTTTTACACTTTCTAATTACAGCACACAGTTACGCACGCTCTGATATTGCTGATTCTAAAAAAGTGGTTTTAGAACATCGGTCCTTCTGTAAGATTGTCTGACTGAAACCATTCTACAGCTCTTCTCCGACACTGGAGGTTGACCAGGTTAGGGAGGATGTTGCGACGTAGAAAGTGGATAATGTATTTGCTGACTGTGCTTTCCACAACGTCCTGTTTTGCACATAGCTACGGCGATTAATGTCATGGCTATTTACTTTCTGCAGAATGTTTTAATATAAAATAGTGACTCCATATCGGTCTCCAAAACGGGTAACCTTTAACCTCATATTGACAAAGCACACTTTGACATTGAGTCACGATGTCCTATTTAACGTGGATCATACCCATATAGATTAAGTATACTCGTTCTATTTCCCGTTATATGGTAGAGAATAAGCAGTTGCAACAGGTGTTGCTGATGAAGAGTGACCACTTACTGTCTTCGGGTATTTCAATGTGGAAGGTTAGCCTGTCGCCGATGCGCACCGTGCTGGCCTCGCGTCCGTCCCTCCCCAGGATCACAATCTGGGGCAACGGGGCCTCCGGGGCTCCGGACACCTCCATTGTGGCAGGGTCTCTGTAACACAAAGGGAATTCAGTATTATGACCTGAATCCATTCGTAATGATGGAAGGTAAATATTCTGATGTGAGACAAGATATGATAAAACACATGCCGGAGTCGGTGTTAGAAAATAACATTGCACCTTAAACTAAAATCTTTAATTTCTTAATGTTAATTCTATGAAAGGTAGAATGACTTTTGTTTGCTGTAGAATTTTTGGTTTACGTAGCTGTACCTATACAAGGTGCATGTAAAATGTCTGGGACGGAATAGCCAAAATCGGAACTGGTCGAAAAATAACAACTATTTTCAAATATTTCCAAAGTACCTAAATCTATAATAGCACATCACCGTTTTTTTATTAATTACAGTAAAGCTGTGTTACAAGATGTTTAATTGTTGTAATCTTCGGTACAAAGCCATTTTGTTTTTCGCTTCTTTATTACATCAGTATAAAGTCCAGTGAGTGGAGCAATTTGCTTGTTACTCGCATTCTTTGACGTTATCATTTGGTACTCTTCGACCCAATATACTAAACAGTTGATGCTTTTTAAACTCTATTATTAATAATTGTGCTTTTTAGATAATCAACTTAATATAAGTAGTAACGGCTGATGATATATCTTACCTCACTGGAATCATTCCAAACGATATGTTTCTGGATGTAGTTTCGTAGGTACAGCGGACATTGTACATTTTGTCAGCTTTCGTTAAGACAACGTTGTGGTGTTGCAGCACTACAGTATTTGTGTACACTCCAGCCTTAATAAAAATATAACAATTATAAATATGTAAAATGTTTATTTTCAAACAAAATATTCCTTTTGACTGTTTTTAAAACGATATCAAAAATTGCAATTAAGTCATAATGATATTGTAAATCACCATTTATACAATTTACAAAAGAGGCTCCTTTATCACCTAAATCAGAAGGCAGAAAAGCTGAGTGAAGTTACAACATTGGAAAAAATTTTAGGTTTTGCTTAAAGATAGTTTTAGTCCACGATTACTTGACATTATGATGGTTTTTAGATGGCATAACCAAAACCCTCATTGATCCAAACATCCAAATCGGACCCTAAGTTGTCTTCTCACTCAGAAGGACTTATAACATGATATAGATGGTATGTGGCTCGGATCAAAACCTCAAAATCGGATCCCAAACTTGCTGTCACTATAGCAGTCCTTGTGATCTATATGGTATATTGACACTGAATCTAGGACTTCAAAAGACGAGAGACCCACCAGAGACTGTGTGTTGCAGTCCTGTCCCGAGAGAGACATGTCCAGTTGGAAGTTCTGGGAGTTGTGGATGTGGGCATTGCAGGTTTCACTTCGACCCAGAGCGTACACACGTCCGTGGAAGGGGCGAGAAGTCTCCACGAATACCACGATCTTGGTGTCACTGCAACGGATCTTCACTGCAAAAAATAATAAAGAGATTAACAATTGGAAACTTTTTGAAGTACAGTAGAACTCCAATCAACTGAATATCAATTGGGACCAGACACTGAGCCAAAGGAATTCGGATAACTAGGTATTTTTTGACAGTCAATACATGTACTGCACTTTTAAACGGTAACTCTTATCCCCATAAAATTTGTGCTGCGGTGGTATAGAGAAATGGAAGGACCGACAGTGCACGGATTAGGAAGATAATTGGAGGTTAATCAGTCATTTATAGTTTGGCTTATGTGCTGATGAACCGATGAAACAGGATCTAAAATCCGTTAATGGTTCTGAAAATTACTATTTATTTAATTAAATAAATGCTTCAAGTACTGAATGCAACTGAAATACGTTATTACAATGGCATGGTACAGGTAAGGCCAAATCGTATCGACTGATTTTCTATAATCACAGATGAGATGTTTGATTTGTCTTGAGGTGTGAAGGAAAATATCAATGCCTACCATCATAACAGACTCCATATGCGTCGCACGAAGGATCTCCTTCATCTTCCATGACTGCAGCTGTTTTCGGTGTTGTGTCCTGCTGCGGTTGCTTCAGTTGTTGTTGTTGTTGTTGCTGCTGCTGCTGCTGCACATCCGCAGCTTGGTTGAACACACCTTCGGTGGGGCCTGACGAGAAACAAGACATAACTCTTAGACAAAATTTCACGAGATTTTCTACGTTATTTTACGGAACCGTTTCCTGGTAAATGCTCCAAAAACACTTTCTTTAAGGATTTGAGTAAGTTACTCTCTTAACTGTCTTTAGTTCCCTTAGTAAATACAAATAATATTAAGTAAATAAAAATTTTACAATTAAATATACGGACAGTAGATATTGTATGATTTACAAACAGTCCATACTTTATACACGACAGGATAATGCCGTTCTCCTCCTTTTATTAATTGAAGTACTTTCTACTACAACAAAACTGGTAATGTTTTAATTAAAATGTCATTCCAACTCACCTGCTCCGCAAACTGTCTCCAGATAGAACCTGGACCTCTCTCCTCCTATGATAGGCTGAGGACTAGCCGTAGAAGATATGTCATCTGGACCCCCAGGGAATGCTGTGTGGTCCAAGTGATAAAGAACACACAGTGCTTTTCCTGGCCTAGTGTCTGGTTTAAACAGCACGGAACGGCACACAAAACTCTCTTCGATTGAGCACTGTTGGAGACAATCCTGGCGGTTGTTTACCTGGAAATATTAAAGAATTGTAAAATAATATATAAGCCTAGTGTTGGCTTTATGGTAAGATACTGAGTTGACTTTCTTTTATAGTGTACTTACCACAATTTGTTTGTCGGGATAGTAGTTGTATTGGACGTAACTAGTAATTGCTGCTTGGGAAAGACCAACTTGAAGGTAGTTGTAATGTTTTGGACCTGGGCATACCATTGATGCTATAAAGATAAGGGATGGTTGATTAAATTGTGCAAATACACACAGCCTAAATTATATGTTTCTGAAGTACATTTTTTACGCATTGAAAATTTATGCTTTTGGACTTAATGCTATAAAAAGGAATAAAACCACTGCCAATTTCAATAGCAAGGCCAGAGAAGCTCTCAAAAACATGAGCGTAGACGGAAATTTTGACATCACAGTTCCCTTTGCCGAAGATCGAGAAACTAGTTCGGACGCATTCGGAACCCTAAAAATGTGGTCAGCCTGCAGCCATGAACGAGTGGTTCCGAACAGATTTCGAGACAGGTTGTCTTCATCTTCAGAACAATGTCACTCGGAACTATGACGTCAAAATTTCCGTCCCCGAGCTTTTTTGGAAAAGCTTCTTCGGTCTTAGTAGTTGAGTAGGCCGTGATAAAACTTAATATTGTACTCAAGTCTCACAAAAATTAAATATTTTCTTCAGATATCGTAACGAAATTGGGATACTTGTTAGATATCAGAAGGTGATTTTATGATATTGGTTCATAGGAAAAAGGTAACTAAGTATTTAATATAACATGACAGCTATATTTTTTGTTTGATATAAAATTTATATTAATACTAAGTCATTTAATTTAGTAAAAAGTTACAGCGACAGCTTTTTCCAATCGAATTCCCTCAGTACTTACACTGCATGCAGAAGTTCTCCAGATAGTCGACTCCCTGTGAGTCCACCAAGTGAGTATTGGCTCCAGGCGACCTCCTGTCGAACTCGCTCAGGTGGCACTCGTGAGTGACCATGTTGTACTCGACGGAACGGCAGACGAACCTGACTTCGGACAGACAGGCGGACAGACACGACTCTCGGTTCGATGTGAAGATGATGGCGTTGTCCAAACCTCGGAGGATCTTGTTGGGGATCCATTCGAAGGTCCACAGTCGGTCGCACAAGTGATCTGTAATAGAATTTGTGGGCATAAACATATTGTAAAACATTTGGTTGTAACTGAAATGGAACGTCGTAGCTCAGTGGTACAATAAGCAGTTCGTGTACAAAATGTCCAGGGTTCTAATCTCAGCTGAATTAAGAATGTTCCGCTTTTCAAATAGCATTTATTTGCCCATTTTAGGAGCGGCGTTGAACAGCTGATTAGCGAGCCACAGAGAGCACTGGGGCCATTTCCTATGAATTTATTACTTCACCTTCGTCAATAGAGATGCTTCGAACACAATAAAGGACATAAGATACAACGTTGCTTCGTAAAACAGCAAAAAGTGCCGCCTCTACAATTCAGAAAAGCCTCATGAAAAAGGCTAATTGCAATATTTAGCTATAATGTATTATACTTCTATAATTACCCATTAACAGTTAACATGAACGTTTTCAAGATACACCTCATTTGAACTGAGCATTCTTAAATGAGAATTAAGTCCCTGTAAACGAAAAGAAATAATGCAAAATTTCTCAGAAATTGAAAAAAGTTGTAATCAAGGATCATTAGTTAAGATCTAAGAACCTAAATGCTTTTAATTGGAGATAAAAACATAGGCAGGTTTGAATTATCGTCCCTCTAGAGCTGCACGAAGGCTATTGGTGACAGGCGTCGTAATTTAGAACCACAGTCAAGTGACGGGCCGACACCTGAATTCGCACCAACGCGATCCGTTAAGGGCGACATCGTATGTACGTAAAAACATAAATTACTCTTGTAATTTTTCATGTTTTCAATAATGGTGTATTTTATTTTTTATTAACAGGTTGTTTACTTTCGAAGACTGTAATTGAGGCTTTTTTTAGTTAAAAAAGCTAAATGGAGTCAAACACAATGTTATTGAAAATATCCAGGCAGGATTTCAATTCGTATGACCACAAATAAACTTAATGTGTTGAAAAAACTATACAAAGTTATTTACTTTATATAGGGCGAGTAAAATAAATGAATTTTAAAAACACCTACACTATTAAATATAATTTACTCGTTTAACACGAAGGAATTCAGTATACAAAAAGTTTCATGCGCTAGGGATGGAAGGAATCTGTAGTGTATAAGATAAATGAATTATCTCGGTTGTTTGTTATTGTTAAAACTCAGTCGAAATTGAAGTGCTTGGTCTTCTTTAGATAATTTAAGATAAAACAAAGCTATTTTTGTTTTACCAAGTTTTCGAGCAGTTACACATTCTTGATTACAAAATACAAAACTTGAAAGTGTGAAGCGAAAGAGAGAGACGAGTACCAATATTTTTTTTACCTATTTAACACGTTTTGTTGTTAAATTGAAATGATAAAAAAATACTTTGAAAGCTGTAGCAGAACTCTCTGGTTTACTAGAAGCTTTGTTGTTAAAAAAAATCTTACCCCATATGAAAGAGTGGACAAAATTAATCATTGCTCAGTTTTTAAAAATTGTTTCACCAAAAAAGAATTTTGATTTCATTAAAACAGTTGTGGGTATGTACTTCAGATAACGCAAGTGCTGGCTTGGAAATATGGGATAGAAATGTGGACAAAGATTTTTTTTTCTTTTACTATTTCGGATGTCGCGAAAAGATGGCATAAAGATTTTCTAACGCAGTTCTTCGAGTGTTCGTTATATCAGGATTATACTATGCTGATAGCTGATAATAGCAAACGGGTTGTGAGATTATCGTCAAACACATGCAAACTTGTTTTCACTCAACGAAAAATGTTTTCGCCTAATTGACAAGTTACTTTAATTCTTTGCTAAGACCTGGTCTTCTCTGTGTGAACAATCAGTATTTCAAACCTTACTTTATTTCCTAGAAAAACCATAAAAATTAAAAATTCATGTTGGTAATAAATACAAATAAAACAAAATGTAAAAATAATTTCTTAAAATTAAACATCACGCGGATTTGTCGAGAGTTTCTACAGCGGTATTCAACTGTACTATGACAAATTCGAGAAATGCTGATAACTTATCACAGCAAACTGGTTGCTAAATTTACTCTAGCTATCGAAAACGGACTAGAGTAATAGAAGGGCTCGTACCTGAATTGACGTGCACCTTGGTGAGGTAGTAGGTGTGCTTTCCTCTTTTGGGGGCCACGTTGTTCCTGCCCGCGGTGGTCTCGTTCTGCAGGGTGCAGGTGGTCTCCGGCAGTCCGTCCAGTGGTCGCACCGAGTAGTCGAAGGCCGCGGCCTCGCACTCCAGGTCGTCGCGGCACCACCGCTGGCACTCGTGCAGGGACACGTTGCGGATGGTGAAGTAGGCGAAGCCCCCGTAGCTCAGGCCCGTGCTCTTCATGAAGGTGACGTGGCCTGCGGAAACAGAATAGATGAGTTAGTTAACCCTAGAGAGCTTAAATAAAAGAAAGAACAAGTGGTAAAAGTACAATCTTTAAACAAAAGAGTGAAATCCACTCCATTTGGAGAAGTGCATTTTCGACACTGGAAAGGAGTGAATATTAACTCAGACAGAGTTAAAATCACTCGTTTGGAGTGATCCTGTCGAAGGTTTAACACACAAAGGATCCACTGCTCCAGAGAAGTGCATTTTTCAGACTGAAGGAGTGAAATTAACTCAGACTGAGTTAAAATCGCTCGTTCGTTTTGAAAGTGTAGTGCAGAAGATGACCACTGTCTCGAATTTCTTGACACTTGAACTCGAATGCCACTTAAAGCGTTTGATTTTTGAAGACGATGAAAGAAAATACCAACCATGTCCATGATGCCTTAATGCTCCGTTTTGCCCGCAGCACATTTTGAAAATCCTTGTTGTGCTTTTACGCAAAGAGGCTGTAAAAAGTCCACATCTGCTTTAGAACTTTTTGGAAATCTTTAACCTAATGGATTTGGCCTAGTTCCACTAGACCAGATGGGGATTAGGCCCATAACCCACCACTATCACCACCGCAAACTAGTAAAGGACTAGTTTGTATAGTACTAGTGGTAAAAGTATACTACTAGTATAGTACAAGTATATAGGAGCTGTCAGCTTCGAAAAACTGCCAACCTGTTCTCCAAGCTTCTTGGTTTGTGCCAAACAGCAATCGTTATCGTTTGTACAGCACCTTAGATAAAACTGGAGTTGAAGCTAATATTTGGGCGGACTACTCCCCGGAGAAAAATCGTTTGTGTAAATATGTTTAGAAATACAAAAAAAGATAAAAATTGCAATTTCATAGACCATAACTAAATGACACTCAATGCCCTTCAGTTTTTATACCTTTTAGTAGAATTTAAACATTTGACACCGACTATCCAAAAGCAGCCGAATATCGTAGTGGGAGAACATGATATAGTTAGGGGGTAAAAAACGCCGTTCTGTCAATGAGATTGTAGCTGTTTTCTTCACCTGTCGCAACTCTCTCCCCAGAGGTGAAATTCCAGCCACTCTAGTTTAAACCCTTTAGAACAAATTTGCCGTAGAAAAATTCATGGTAGTCTATAGAAACCATAGTACTTTGTATGGTATTACTATAGCAATAAACGATAAGCAATGATTCTCTTATGGAAATGTATCATATGCAAATGGTAAACTTATGAACACCTCATAGATTTGTGACATGGTTAAAAAAGCGCGCCTATTGTTATGGCAAGCTTATCAGTTAGGTTCCACACATATATGGAAAGTCTATAACCGTAACTTTGGTGCACAATCAGGCAATTCAGTGCCCTCCAATCCAATAGCAATCCTCGAATAGCACATTGACCATCAAATTTTACAAGGGAAATGTGGACCTTTGACACAAACAAATACAGCTTCTTATATGAAATACTTATTTCTTTTGAAAGCATACTCAATGCAATAATTTACAGGTAATTTAATTACTGTATAGTAAAATTAATACATCTCCTCCAAACTCTCCTTACACATATATGCACGATTTTGTAATTTTCCCAAAGATAAAATTTCAAATAGCTATGTTAACAATTGAGCTATTAATATTAAGTATTGAAAGATAATAAGAGAACAAAGAATGGTAGTTGTATTTAATTAGTGAAAAGGAATGAAGCACAATTTTCTAGAGGAATGATTGTACGTTTATTTTTCAGTTTGCAAACCTCTTAATATGAACTTAATTGATCTTAAGAGATGTTTATCTAGAGAATAAAATTATAACTAATTTCATTGTCTACGTTTCTCGTTTATTTCGTTTTACTTTCTTTATAAAGTGATGGACTGCAATTTAAAATTGTGATGAACTTTTGAATGATGGCTTTTGAATTCTTGGAAATTTTCAATCATAAGTAAAAATATAATCTGAATTTGAAGACCCTATTTTTAAACTCATAAACGTTTGGGAATTTAATAGCACATGTAATGATATATTTTTTAAGTGGTTTTCACATTATAGTGATTTAATCAAACACGTAGCAATTTAATTCATTCTCTTAATCATTATATCTCAAATGAATCGATGATTATAAATATGTTTTTATAATTGCGTGAAAAAAATCCGACTTTTACATTATAATTTCAATATCAGACGCGTGCAAAAAGTTAGACTTTTTGAAACAGTGAAAAAAAGTACTTTTTTTTCACCCAAAAGCAGTGAAAAAAAAGGCTTTTTTTTTGGACCTTTTCAAACACGTGTCATCTAAACTTTTTAAAACACGTGTCATTATTTCACTCGCTCGTACCTCGCTCGTGAAATAAAATCCACTAGTTCTAAAAAGTGTTACTTTTCACACTTGTTGCATAAATAACTATATTTTTACTTAGCTTTCTAAATGAAAGACCATGGTACAGATCTTCGCATAACAAAAAAAAAAAAAAACGCGTTGAGTTAATGACAAGATAAAAACAGGTAATAACCGATCAAACATATAAAAACGAAAATGATTGGTCATGGCATACATGTTGCTTCAAAGTGCTTTTAAAATTTAAATTATACAACTTTTAAATACTAAAACAATAATAAATGCTTACAAGACATTAAATTAATTAAATTCTTAAAAAATAGTTTTGAACTCTTTATTACAAAAATTTAAATTACGTAAACTAGTAATTAATGTTTCAACGGCATTTTAAATAACAGGTTTCAGATCTTGAATTTCAACAGCAATGCTAAATGATAAGAAATTATTTCCATAGCCTCTGCTGGCGAATCAATGGCACGTAGAAACAAAGCTCCAATTAGAGCACACGTCGAAAGAAATGCCGAAATGAAAGCAAGAAGAATTGAATTTGAAACAAGCCAATTGCAATTCTATTAAATTAATTTTTTTAAACTTTTAATATACCCTTCTTATATATTCCTTATCAGGGCCGGATTTCTAAATAGGCTAAGTAGGCTTTAGCCTAGAGCGGCAAATTTTCGGGAGCGGCAAATTTCATGACCAATTAAAGCGGTATTCGGCACTTATTTTAAAAAGATACTAATATTTTTAAGAAAGAAAACAAATAATTTACATTAGTGCGTAATTCGTAAAAGTATATAAGTAGTACTAATATTTAGTAGTAAACATGGTAGCTGCGAGGCCAATTGCACCTCTTCTTTCGGATTTGGAAGATGAAAGAAAAATAGAACAGTTTAAAAAATTCGTATATTACTTCGCTTTCGATTTTGATTGAAAGGTGCATAGATAATTCTAATATGTAGAAAGAATAAAATATTTATGAAAACTATATGTGGCGGCAAATCGATCGAAGCCTACAAGCGGCAACTCTTTAAATCCGGCCCTGTTCCTTATTCATTTATTTCGTATCATAGCATCAAAAGATAACACTTTTTCAAGTGGCACAAAATGGTTAATAGATTTTGGAATTCTGTTTTAAATTATTTGTAGTGAGGCTTTGCTTCCGGCTTATAAAACGTGGTAATAAGTGAATGCTAATAGAAACATACATTTTTAACTAAGTTATTTTTTTTGATTGAAAAAATACTTTAAAAATATTCTAGATAACGAAAAATGGTGCTCCATTGATTTGTTTTGATTGTGTATTCCCAATCGATCAAAACTTAATGACATTTACCATCTCGTTCGGACCAAAGCCCAATCTTTTTCTTCTTGAATGGCGTACGTCCGTAATGGAGATTAATTCACGCTCCCAGGAAAAAAAAAACACGGCAATCAATGCATCAACCTGGGCTGGGAACAAGGAGTTGACCATCAGCCATGCGTCTTCGTCTTACAGAATAAAGGACAATGAGCAATTAAAGACAACAACGAAGACCGGCGCCATGGAGTGGATCGGGTTATTCGAAAAGAACCAAGTTAACCCTTTATGCACTAAATTTAGATTTAATTTTAATTATTCGTCGTTACCTTTTTTTAAAGCTATCTGTGCAATTAATATTAGTGTATTTAAGTAAAAACTGTTGAAAATTAAAATGCACTTTGTATATACTGAATTTATTTTCATTTTTCTTCTTCTCTATTTATAATAACTAAATTACACTGACCAATAACGATTTTTTTTAATGAATATGATTTAACATTTTAGTCTCTAATGATTTGAAACTGAATGTGCTTCATTACTGAAATCCTCACTACCAGCTATTTTCTCTAAAAAGTTTCCCATCGTTTAGGCGGAAACTTTTTCTTAGAAATTGTTCTAATTGAGCATTTTGACAAAATTGCTCTCTTTAGTTATTTAAGGATTTAAAAAAAGAAACAGAAGTAAAGAAACACGTGTTTTGGTGAAATCTTTTGTAATAACTAAATTACTCTGACCAATAACGATTTTTTTTAATGAATATGATTTAACATTTCAGTCTTTAATGATTTGAAACTGAATGTGCTTCATTAGTGAAGTCCTCACTACCAGCTATTTTTTCCTTTTGAAAGAATTTCTCAAAATTACGCTTTGCATCTTGGCACTTTTCAGATAAACTAGATTAAAATTGTAATAAGCAAATCCGGCAGGTCAAAAGAGATCTTTCTTTATGACGAAAGAAAGAATAAAGTTTACGCCCATTTGGACAATATTAGATATTCCAACAGGATTTTGGATTGCTATCATTTCGATTGGAGTTGTATAATGCACATCCCGTTTATTAAAAATTCAAATTACATCATTTTAAACATTTGCATGATGTATATTTGATTGCATAAACTTCCTGAATTCTGTTTCGGTCGGTAAAGTTAAATTGGGTTCGTTATGCTTTAATGGTTTCTTAGGAAATAGTCTTGAAAATGCATTAATAAATTGCTTTTTATTAAAAAAAATAACTATAATAACTAATTTTAATCTGTTTTTGTGAACTGTAATTCAACAAACAAGATTTCTTATAAACTATTTTATTAAAAGTTGCATCGCAGTAAAATAAAAGTTATAAAAGTTCATTTAAATAATTTTTTTTTAATAACTGCTTTGGCAAACACTACGAATAAGTTTTGTGTTTTCTGTTTCATAAAATGCCCTACTAGTCTCAAGCATGTAAATATCACATATATTTATAAACAAGTTTTTTTCCCCTTATAATGAAAATTATTAAAAAGTAACAGACAAAAAGAAGTTTAAATATTAAATAAAGTTTCGAATGTATCTGACCTACTAAATAAGAACAAATATAATTTACATGTAACATGTTTCGATTCGTGAACTTCTATTGCATATTTAAATCTAAAATAGGGTTTAGTTGCGTTGGTTTAAATTTAAATTTAACAGTAACCTAACCAAATCCTTAATCTCTTTTATATATGTTAAATAAGCCGAACACTGACAGAATAAACCGCAAAGAACAATAAATCTACAAACTTGACATTTATTCTCCAGGAGAATACTCACCGCTCGAAAACAACAAGATTTGCATACATTACACTTTAATCTTAATACCTTGTAGTTAAATGTGTCTGCTGATCTGAAAAATGTTTAACCATTGCTTACTGGACTGTTATTTGAAAAGGATTCACATCAAATTCCACCAGATTAATAGCAATAAATAGGAATTTTACCGTAATAACGCACGAAATCGTTAAATCTGTCCATTATAATTCCGTCACCTCCCATATATGAGCATGTATCTTAGAAAAACGCCTGATATCATCCATTATAAAATTCCACAAGGGCTTTTTTGATAAGTAGAGTTACATTCTTTACTTCTGTTATTTACAAGATGATTCTCATCAAATTTTACCAGATTAATAGCATGCACTTGAATTTTTCCCTGATAACGCATGAAGTCCGTTATATTTCTGAATCCACCCACATATGAATATGCATCCTAGAAAAACACCCGATATCCTACATTATTATAGTCGACATAAGCCCTTTTGGTAATGAAATGGCCTGCATGGGAAAGTAACACCCTGCTGTTTTTAATAGCTAAACAAAAGGTTGAACTCGTTTTCGTGATGACACTTTAGATGGATGAAGTTGCTATTATAGCCCTTATAGGCCATTTTCGAAACACAGAGAAAACAATGCTCACTTATCTCATAAAAGATGAACTCTATAAGAAAAAAACTTGTTACATGTATATTTTAAAGTTACTTACATAAAGCAACCTGACATTGCACGTTAGTACTTACATTCCAGAAATAATTGTATCAAAATTTATAATGACCTCAAGCAAGTTTAAAAATGTTTATTTTGAATTATCATCGGTAACAAAATATATTACTTTAAAATACAAATTTTAAATATTTTTTTTTGTTTTATTGAACTGATTTTGGTGATTATTAATCACTTAGCGTGTATAGCATTTCTCTTTAAAACATAATTCTACGTCATTTTATTATAGAAAAATAAATCTAAAACCATTTTCTAAACGATATTTTTTCCGATAAAATATTGCAGCATCAAAAACCTGATAAGTATTTAATGCGACTTTCTAAAATTACTATTGTCTTTATGACATATGTCTGGGTACTTTTAACGAAAACAACTATTAGCCAAAAATTTTTTAAAAAATAGCAAATATTATGGTGCATTTTTTTAAATTCATATAGAAATTTAAATTGCTTGGCTAGAAAATGGAGAAAATATAAACGATATCTGGAAATACACTGATTGTACCAAAAATATTTGCATTTAGATTGAAATATTGGTAGAATAAGTATGGAAGTAGTATTAATTTTAAAATCCACTCATAATTTAAAAACGCATTTAAATAAAAAATATTTTCTCCAAGAAATTAATTTTTATACTAATATTTGTGTTTGTGTCATGTCTGTTTTTTTTTGTCCTGTCCTTTAATTTTTGTTGCTCATTACTAAGAAGTAATTTAATTAATCCTTTCAAAACACATTCTTTTTTTACAGCGCAAATTACAGCAATTATGTCAGGTTTAGAATATTTATTGTTGCATGCTCACTACTTTTAAGCCGTCTCATAAAACATATCCTGAACCTGCCTTTTTTTTTTGGTCATAAAAAATGCCTTTACCCAAAAAAGCATGCTGAAAAATACCAGGTGAAAAGTTCGCTCCGTGTGTTAAGCCATAACTTAGCAGCTTTAACTCTGATCCCATGCTTTTATTGTCATGACAAATACTCCTAAACCTTGTTGATTCTTCGGTGGCAACCTAAAGAAGCACCACACGTGGTGAATTTAAAATCAGTCACGAACACTTTAGGTGAAAGTCAATCAAGAAAGAAAAAAAAGAACATTCCGGTTTAAATCCTCGAGGAAGCTTCCAGATAACATTTCGGTACGACAGAGTTAAACTCGACTTCTGTCAATAGACTCATCTAAAGACTTAGTGCAGTTTGACTATGATCAAACTGATTTTTATCACCAGATGCACTTCGACGTTCACCTTCTAAATCGAAAGATTTTTGCCCAAGGAATATCAATGAGTGAACGGTGATTCGACCTTCGGCGAACGATGTCTCCAGGCTGGAAGTAAAACTCCAGTGGTTCACCAGGACTTTTCTGAGCCCACACATTCGTATCCTTTTGGCCGCCGTTGCTCTACTTCCTCAAAGAAGTTTCGATACTCGCCCTCTGACTTATTAGACACGTCAAAATTGTTTACCATCCTCGTGACTGGACACGTTATTGGGAATTCTTCTGCGGAGGAGGATGAGGTTTTGCTTAGAATGCCGTCGGAATAATAAGTAATATCGTCTGCTTTTCATTGTCTGGTGGAAAATAAGTTGTAATTGGTGATCGCGTAAGTGTGGCTGGAACACTGGGTTGCCGCAGTAAAATGAATATAAGAATTTGAATGCGATAAAAATCAGCCGTCAAAGAAACTATTCTTTTGTTTTTCTCTCCAAAAGAATTGAGGGTGTTCGGCAAATTTTTACTTTATCACCTTGAAATCTACCTCTACTGACCTAAAAATCCAAATAGGTTAAGAAGAAAAAATTTAACTTTTCTGGAGTTATGCGTATCTTATACTATAATACGAGGAATTGGACCCAAGTCGAAAATCGCCCCAGAATTAATAAACTCCGGTAAACTTAGGGGTCTGGGGTGTTTGGCCACGACGAATCGATTGGCACAGGTTTTGAAGCGCTACGGTCAAGCAGTTCGGAGTTACAGATAGGATATTTTCAAACTTCATTAGTTCGCCATAATGGCTACTTTCGTGATGCCATCTGCTAAAGCTATAAGCCTCTGCTTAAGCTATAAATGTTAAGTTAAGATTTTAATTTTTCAAATTTAAATAAATTCAACCTTGCTTTAAACTTTATTGAGTTATACAGAAATGGTAACATGAATATTTTTTTAGTTCCAATCAGCAGACGATTTTAGTTCTATTCTGTTCATTGGCGATTTTTGGCGATCTTGAAAATTTAACATATGGTTGCTATACCTATCGAGTTGAATGAAGTATGAAATGGAATGTTTACCACATTTCGACATTTTCGTTGCTTTTCAGCGAAACGCCAATTATCAATTACATTTCATGATTTCATTTCCTATGACTTTTAAAACTTTACCTTTGTATTGAATAGTTCCCTTTCCAAACTCTAACTATACTATAATACGAGGAATTGGTGCCAAGTCGAAAATCGCCCCAGAATTAATAAACTCCGGTAAACTTGGGGGTCTGGGGTTTTTGGCCACGACGAATCGATTGGCACAGGTTTTGAAGCGCTACGGTCAAGCAGTTCGGAGTTACAGATAGGATATTTTCAAACTTCATTAGTTCGCCATAATGGCTACTTTGCTGATGCCATCTGCTAAAGCTATAAGCCTCTGCTTAAGCTATAAATGTTTAGTTAAGATTTTAATTTTTCAAATGTAAATAAATTCAACCTTGCTTTAAACTTTATTGAGTTTTACAGAAATGGTAACATGAATATTTTTTTAGTTCCAATCAGCAGACGATTTCAGTTCTATTCCGTTCATTGGCGATTTTTGGCGATCTTGAAAATTTAACGTATGGTTGCTATACCTATCGAGTTGAATGAAGTATGAAATGGAATGTTTACCACATTTCGACATTTTTGTTGCTTTTCAACGAAACGCCAATTATCAATTACATTTCATTTCCTATGACTTTTAAAACTTTACCTTTGTATAGAATAGTTCCCTTTCCAAACTCTAACTTTGTTTACAATGGTGCACTTTAACTAATGTGACCAGACG
Organism: Hylyphantes graminicola; assembly: GCA_023701765.1. Classification (NCBI taxonomy): domain Eukaryota; kingdom Metazoa; phylum Arthropoda; class Arachnida; order Araneae; family Linyphiidae; genus Hylyphantes; species Hylyphantes graminicola. The sequence continues at coordinate 48,803,922 of CM043114.1, forward strand.
TCCCGCTTTTGGCTGGACAGTCCCGCTTTTTTGTAAAAGTCCCGCAAAGTCCCGAAAAACGAGGAAATTGTAAATAAAATATACTTTTTTTTATGAATAATCGTTGTAAAACGCTATGACGTCTTTAGAAATTGTTAAATGAAGCTAAAGTCATCAACAAATTGGTGGAGTATGGTTTCTGTTTGCCTGGAGCCACTGCTGCTGTTGAACGCGCCTTCCTTATCTTTCTTATACCAAGTGTGCCATTGTGTGAAGGGACTATTATGTGCTTAAAAAAATACTTAAAAAATACACCGGGGGGGGGGGGGGGGTGATGGAGTGTCCCACTTTTTGATTTTGAAAATCTGGTCACATTAACTTTAACCGGTTATCTTTTCACCAATGGTTTCACAAATTTTCTTATGGCATGATTGTTTTGATAAATCACAATTGAAAATTTAAATCTTCGAGTTAGCTCCTATTTTCTCCGAGCAGAGCTCGGTCACCCGCTGGTTTTAAAAAAATATACTTTTAATATAATGAACGAATAAAAAAGATGCATTGTGGTGGTGACCCCAAAACAGTTTACTATCTATGGTGAGAATTCTGAGTAGATGATTAAAGTTAAAAGAATACTCGCATACGTTGTATAAATGTAATGCGGTTCAATTTTCAAAAAGGCATCTTGAAAAAATAAGAAAAATAAGAAGGCAATAAGAAAAAATTAAAATAATATCGAAATTTCCCAAAATTATTTTACACATTTATTATTTTATAATAATACTAGCAGTATGGTCCCGCCTTACTGGGAACCCGTTAACTTCGCATTGCTTCCTTTTAGAAGCATGCTTACTTGTAAAATACACTCAAAATCAAAACAAAATTAAATTCGTGTTGGCGCATGTGCATTTAAAAAAACAAACACTAATAGAAGATGAAGCAGCCTTAGGGCGAGCGCATATCTCAACCAAACTCAATCAATCAAACTAATAGAGGATGGCGTCAAGCCCCCGTTTCGGCCCGGTCCATGTATTTTCAAGCCCTGTTATGGTCCCGCAATCCCACGTGGATGACGTTTTTTTTTTAACTAATTATATTAATTAAAAATCACAATCAAATATGAAAAAGCTAAGCCTCAGGTGCACACGTAGGTATTAAAAGGAATCCATATTAAAAATTTCGAATTTTTTAGAGCAGTCTAAGTAGGTCTTTTGCGATCCACAGACATACACACAGACAGACAGACTCTTTCTTTTATTATTATAGATTAATTTGATATTTTATTTTGTTTGACTTGAATTAAACACAAGCAAATGCAATTGGGGATAATTTCTTTTAAAATGATAAACCTTCTTAAAGTAAGAGAACTATCATAAACAAAATACTAAACTAATTATTATATCGACAAAATTATTTATATGAGATCGAGTTGTTTAAAGTGTACATTAAAAAATAAGGCATTCCTAAAATTTTTTTTACAGTTGTGCAGTGAAGAAATCTTTCTCAAAAAGGGATAAACCTATTTTTAATTTATATTTTCGAAATTAAGTCACTATGCATTTTTTGAGGGGAGGGGAGGTAATGAAAGTTCAAACAAATACATCTTCTTCAAGTTGCAATCGCACTGCATTCAGATTTTTTTTTAAAATCAAAACCTTCTTTTACTACACCATCTTTGGATTTCCTTGTTTAAGACACGATAAATTTAAATTTTGACTACATAGTTCCATTCAGTTTCAAAGAGGAAAATGCTAAAGCAACATGAATTGTTAGTTTATCGTAAACTAGATAATAGCCTGGGAAAAAATAGTTTAAATCAGTTGTTAGTTTATCACAGGTAAGTTAATAGTCTGAGAAAACATAGTTTGAATAAGAAAGAGCTTAAAACACGTCACGTTTTTCAAACAATATGAAGTAACATACACTTTTCAGGTATGTGGGTGTAAAAGTGATGCGTGCGTTAAAGAGGTATGGTCCATTTCACCTTCGTTCACTCTGAGAAATCAAGGTCAAAAAGAAATGCTCCAGTTATTAACATGAAGAACTAAACAGACACGGAAGTCTCCAAAACAAAGGCAGGGTGTTTTTTTTTTATTATTATTTTAACTCTTGTGTTCTGGAGTCATGTTCCGGCGGTCTCACGAAAAACGAAAAGGGTAAAAACATTGGCGGAACGAATGGTCCTTCTTTTGGCACAAAAGTATGACAAGGGTATGTACACGGAAAAGTGCAAAGCAGCTAACGGCTTTTGATGGATTACACAAGTGGTGGAGACGGATTCAACAATGAGATAATGCACAAAGGGCAGGATGTGGGCGTGCACTCACGAGAAAGCTGTTGAAGGGGTGATGAGTTAGCGGCTTGTATCGTGCGAAAGATGCATGCAAATTTTGAAAATTTTAACTATTTTTATGTATTTAATGTCGCAGTGCTTGGCGATCTTGCCCCCACCAAGAAAGTCATAAGTCATACGTATTTCTAGTTATATTCACTAAAATTTGACAAAATTCAACAATGAGATAATGCACAAAGGTAATTTACTCACGGGACGGCTGTTGAAGGGGTGATGAGTTAGCGGCTTGTACCGTGTGAAAGTTGCATGCAAATTCTAAAATTTTAAACTATTTTAAAGAAATTATTAGAATTATTTTTAGTTATATTCACAAAAAATTGACAAAAATTCAACAAAAAAAATTGAAAATGAGTTAATGGGTTAGGATATGGGCGTTCACTCACGGGAAAGCTGTTGAAGGGGCGATGAGTTTGCTGCTTGAAAGATGCATGCAAACTTAAAAATTTTAGCTATTTTTATGTTTCTCGAGTTATATTCACAAAAAATTTACAAAAAAAATGGGCAATAAGATAAATGCCCTAAGGGTAGGACGTAAGGTTGAACTCACAAGAAAGCTGTTGAAGGTGAAATTTTTTGTATAAATGTTTAGTGTGAAAAGATGCACATTTTAAAATATAAAAGCATTTCCATATATTTCACGTTACATTCCCACAAATTTGACAAAATTCAGTAATGATATAATGCACGAAGTGCAAGATGTGAGCGTATACTCAAGGGAAAGCTGCTGAGGGGTTATGAGTTAGAAGCTTGCATAGTGTGAAAGATGCATGCACATTTTAAAATTTAAAAAAAAAATTTCCAAGATAAATTCACAAAATTCAACAAGAAGTTATATTTTTTTAAATATTCTTAGATTTATAAAATTAAGAAAAAATTAAAAAAAATCATTTCATTGTATTTTCTTTCTAACTTATTTAACTCGCAGAATATTTTTCCTCACACAGAAAAAACTGATTGTAGAACACCAACCAACGCATTGGAAAAGTCGAGCAGAATTTCTGATTGCTTTGACCGTCGTCAAGTTCAACAGAAAACTTACTAACCGAAAAATGTTATTCTGTGGTTGGCCGGGAATTGTAGCGTGGCTGAAATAGTCATCCTTCCGTAGCCCCTTATACAAGAGATGAACTCGAGACAGAAAAAAAGAATACTGTAATTCCGTATTTTTTTAAAAAAAAGTTTGTCGAACTGTCGTCAACGATTATATCACAATAACTTGAGTTTATTGTGAGAAGTGATAGTTGACGACATTGCTTTTATTTAAAGGCTCAATCGTTAAAAAATTTATTGTGAGAACTTGCTTCATGTGCAGAACGAATAGGTTTATTTTTATTTAGCAAAGAAAAACTAAAATTTTACAGGATGCATGACTTTTGAAGAAAAAGCAAATAAAGTTTTAATGATTAAAGCATTAATTCATTCTAAAAAATTTCCTTCTAGCAAAAAGTGTTTATCGTCTCGACACAATTTTTTTCTAAATTAACAGTTGAAAAGTGTCAGAGAGCTAAATGATACATAAAAATATTCATAACGTGGAAATATTATTAATATAAAGTATTTAAAAAATACTTCTGAAATATATTTTTGGGAAAATAATTTATACTTTAAAACCATATCAAGCTCCATAAGGATATTTAATTTCAGGTTAATTTGTTTATCATTTGAATAATCATAATGGATCGATATTAAAGCGATTTCGAATGTTCTACAGTCCTACGCCGTTTCATTCTATATAACATTTGAATGTAAAAAACTGGCTCAAGTCCATCGAAACTTAAGATAAATGGGCACTTGATTGAGCATATAATTGATTATGATCCTCAATACCTGTCCCCAATTCGGAAATAAGAAAGGCCTTTTTTTCTTACACAACGTTTTTTCATGTGTAAGTTCAAAATCATTTTTTATTGTTCTTCAAAAACAATAATCATGTCACGTTAGCCTTGTGCTGTTATATAATTACACATTTAATATTGACTGATGATCCGCCATTTATAATAGTTACCGTCTACAATTCTTAAAAATTTTGCCAATCGTCAATTTTGGCCCTTTAAATTGGTTTATTTGTTGGCAACCTGGAAGAAATTGAAGTTCAAGGCTGATGAAGGATGAAGTTCAAGATAAGGATCAATGATTTATATTTCAGATGGCATTACTATTTTTTTATAGAAATGAAAGATATTATCCTATTGATAAGTCATAATTAAGAAATTATTCTATTGGTATTTTATATATAGGTTGATATTGATATTTTATATATTAGTTGGATAAATAATTATCCAACTAATCCAATCGTAATGTTGGATTAATTATCCAATTAATCCAACATTCATCAATTTGTTTCATGTATTTCTTTTTGTTATGGAAAACATTTTTAATCATGTTGAATTGCAATCCATGAACTACAGTTGCGGATTTAAAACAAAATGATCTCTTTTTGTTCCATAAACTAATCGATTTTGACAATAAGCGATTTCATAAGTTATTTCATAAAAAAAATCTGTAACAATCCTTAAACTTTTTTAAATAAATAAATTTTTGCATAAATAAAAACAAATGAAAATTATATAAACCTTAAGGGTGTGATACACAACACGACTATCAAAATCTGATTGGGACGTCCGACAAATTATAGGAACCAACATACCAAATTTGAAGTTCGTAGCACATTTAGTTCGAGCTGAAGAAAAGTTTCAGACAGACAAATGGTCTAATTTTCAACAACCCTTTTTTAGATTCACAACCCTTTAAAACGTGTGGAAGACACTAAATCTCCATTTCGGATTTTCGCGACCCCATCACATTACTTTCATTACCATTCCAGGAAAGTGCCCAGTGGCGCAGTCGTTAGGATGCTAGCCTTTGGAGCTGCTGGGGTAACAGGCATGGATGTTTGTGACAGTTAATAAATGTTGTCATTTGTCTATGTGTTTGCGTTGTCCTTTCTTTGTGTGTCTCTTGTGCTTGTAAAAACTCTTTCTGTGTCTGTCCCACTTGACGAAAGCTTATAAGTGGTTCTCTGAACAAGCACACAAGCTGGAATATATATGTACCTACCATACCTACCAAAGTCCCTCTATGTATGTCCAGTCTCAGAATAACTGTAATTTAACGAGTAATGGATCTAATCTCAAGCTGATTCGTGAAAGTAATCACACTTAATTACACGAATTTCACCTGAATCATGCATTGTTTTCCAAGTTCATCCTTTTACTTTATCTCACAACTATTTTCATTTTCTCTACGCTTACGGGATTAAATCTAAATTAAAATGTAAGTGGTTGTTTACTCGAACGAGAGTGATTATGCTGTTTCTTATCTTAATGTTAGTTCGAATACATTATTGAACTCTTAACCTTTTTAAAAAGCCATAAAAAGAGGAATCTCATAGTTAAATTAAGTAACGGAATCGGCAGGTAATGCCGTAACCGTGACTATTCTCTTCCTCATACTTAACTTTCCATTCTTTTTATTGTATATTCTTTTTTTTTTCCTTTTTTTTTATAGCCAACAACTATAAATTATCACGAAAAGTCATCTGCGCTTGAACAAGCGCGTTCATGGATTCTTTTTGGTGAACTTGTTCTGGGTGGATGAAAAACAAAACGAAAACCAACCGAATTAAAGGCGAAAAACGAAGAACTCCGCTGCGCTGCACGTGTTTGACATAGCTGCAAATAACATTTTTTACTTTTAGAAAAAATAGTATGTTAGGTTGTTGTGAAGAAGTTATCACTCCTTTTTTAAAAAGTTTACAAGCAAAGCAAAGGTTTAAAAATATTTTTAAAAAAGTTTTTGCAGTTTTCGATATGTAAGTAAAATATGCAACATTCTCTAAACATATACGTTCTAATCAAGTTAAAAATAATACTGGCGAATATAATTAGCAGAATTTAACTAACAATGAGATTATCGATGCTCTTTCACAATAATCGAATAATTTCAAACCTCACCCCATCACAGGAACTGTAAAAAGTTTTGAATAACTTCTTTTCGAACCATACATGAAAACATTTAATTCTACCCAAGGTTATAGTTCTTTTTTTGCCAGAAAAATTCCGTATAATTTAATGAGGAAATCTGCATAACATAATGGGAAAATATGCCTAATATAATGTTTAAAATCTGAATAGTATAATTAGAAAATCTGTATAATATAATGAGAAAATCTGTATAATACAATGAGGAAATCTGTATAATAATAATGAGAAACTATTTAATGTAATGAGAAAATCTGTATAACATAATCACATAATGACAAATCTGTATCACATAATGATAAAATCTGCATAATATAATGATAAAATTTGTATAATATATTGAGAAAATATGTATAATTGTTTCAATTATCTGTTAAAATAAAAATAAAAACTTATTTTTTGCTGTAAATCAAACGAAATGTTTCTTTCACACGAACTGACAGTATTTCCCTCGTAAAAGTAACAGCTCTTTTTTTTACAGTATGTGTACTATATACACCTTTTTCAAACAAGCTAATCAAATGAATAAAAAACCGAATGAAATTTTCTGACGGGAGTGAGGTTGGTTGCCCGCTGGGCTGCTTTGGCCAGTTAACGGTTAATGCGTTAGACAAGAAGCAAAATAGAAGATGTTTTCCAAGAAAATAAAAAAAATCTATCCAAGTTCCGCTAGGAGAATCCTTGTTCCACATCAATAATAAAAGAGAATAATAAAAAAGGAAGAGAAGTAATTTAATATTGACAAGGTGATAATTTTCCATAAAACGGATAAATAAGAAAAGTTTCTTTGTTTTGTTTGGTGGAACTTTCTGGAGAGGAAGTTATAAAGGGCTTTCAAAAGATTCTTTAAACAAGTTTCCTTTGCTTTAATTACGGCAAGATAATAATATCTCCGTGAAAAAACTTTAATTTATTTTATTTTTCAAAAGTTAGTCTTAATAAGTTAAGTGTTTCTAAAATTATCTGATCTTTATCTGCGAACAGCATATTTTTTTTGGTTGAGCTACTATTTATTGCATTGTACTGGGAATAGTGATGTAATTGGCAATTTTTTTTTTTTTTTTTTTGAAGTTTAATTTACTAAAAAACTTTAATTTTTAGATACTTCGATTGATCCAAATCTTAAAATCTTAAATTAATTCAAAAGTTGTTAACTGAAAAGAAGATAAGTTAATTATCTATTTCCTTACAATTAAATTTTTGAAGATACAAGCAACAATAAGGGAGAAAATTGGTTTTCATATTGAAGGAAATCATCTAATGAACGTAAAATATAATGTTATCTTAGTGAAAAACAATGTTATAAGAGAAGCCTTTTACTTTGAGAGTTTTAATCAATACTTAAGAAATATTTTGTAATACTTGATTAACCTATAAATAAAGGAAATTTTTCTTTCGTACTGTTACAAAATCACTTTTGTTATTACTCATCACTCAGAAAATTAGTTAATTTTTTTTAATGTAAGTAAATATGAAAATATTTACCTAAACCTATGGGTTGGGTAGTTAATTTAACTCTTTCGAAATAACAAGTATTAAATAATATTTAATAAGTATTGATTAAAACTCTCAAAGTAAAAAGCCTCTCTTTTTACATTGTTTTTAACTTTGATACCATTCTATTTTACATTCATTAGATGATTTCCTACAATTCCGTTAAATTCTTTTTTCAATATATCTCACGCCAAAAAATAATTCTATAAGTCTTACATTACTACAAGAATGTTCAATAATGACTGTCCATAATAAACATAATAAAATTAATAATATGTAGATGTATACATCATGTAAATGTATACATCATGTAAATGTATACATCATGTAAATGTATACATCATGTAAATGTATACATCATGTAAATGTATACATCATGTAAATGTATGCGTGTAAATGTAATGCATAAATAAAATGTAATGTCCATAATAAAATGTAATAATTGACTGTCCATAATAGTCATAATGTACAGTACGGTTTGTCCATGTCACACATAGCATTTACCAAACGAACTGTAACTGTTCACCCACCCGATAAAACAAATTTTTTTCCACGTATCGAATTCTCGAACGGAATTTTCTAAATAAGTCATGCATTTGGATATCCAAAAGTATTCTATATTTCGGATGTGTATCACTACCTGGGTGGCAATATCAATCGTAGAAATTCAGTTATTCGGCGGTATCATTTGGAAGCCATCAAAATACAATTGATTCAGCGATGCACAGATAAATACTTTGGCCTCGTATATAGCGGTAAAAAAAAAGGTGATTTCACTTTTTTTACCGGCTTTTATAAATAAGTTTGATGGATAAAAAATGCGTAACTTTGTTGCAACTATAAAATGAAACAAAAAAATGTATGTTTATGTCATTATTTTTACATAAAAAAGAAAAACGTTAACGGGTCCTATTGAAGATGTAATAATATAACTTAACCCTCTAATGTATGAATTTTTATTTTCATTCCAAAAAAATATATATGTATCTTTAATACTCACACATTATGGGAAAAATACTAAATTTTTTTAACTGCATTAGAATTTAAATAATATAAATTTTTAAATTTTTTTCCATATGACAAAAACCAACTGCAAAATTCAAATTTTGATAATAATGACTAGAAAACCACTAAAAATATTTCAAAATAACCCTTTTCAACTATGATTAATTTTTCAAAACAATTTATTAGTATTTAGTACTAATATTATTATTCTTTGAATACTGCGAAAAACGTAAATTCACAAAAGTTAATAACTTCACTCTTTAATTTTTAATACACTTTTACTACTGTCATCTATGACGATTATTAGTAACTAAAACTTTAAAATGAAATGTAATAGTTGAAAAAAACACAGATTTGTCTAGGAGGAGCTCTAATTTAATAGAATAAAGTGGATTATGTTACTTGTTACCAAACAGTAACAGTATGCATTAGAGGGTTAAAAAATTATTACCTTTGGCAGTAACGCAAAGTATTCAAATACTATACATATCTCAGAATGATTCAATAAAAAAACACCTAAATTAATGCTATTTAATACCTTAAAAATAATATATTTTTTAAAAAGAAGTTAAATGAAAATCAAAACATTAATTTTCAGATTTAATTAAATTTACATTTGCTCCTTTTATAAACAACTAAAGAATTACTATAATTTAAAAAGAATAATATAATAAACTAAAATACATAATTTTAAAACAACTATTAACTTTTATAATGCATGTACAATTAATTTATTTTTTTTACATTTTAGATTATATTAAAATAGATTTATGTTTTATTATGATAGGTTTTAACTATTTTTTTTGATGCTTCAATCATTTATGGAACTTTTTCAAAAGTATTTACTACTTATTTCAATTCCAAAATTTCAGTTTAGAAAACTTTATTTTCAATTAAATTCAATGTCTATTTCTCTACTTCCAACCTTAATTAAAAAAATATTAACTACTTATTTCAATTCCGAAAATTCAGTTTCGAAACATTTATTTTCAATTAAATTCAATGTCTCTTTCTCTATTTCCAAACTTAATTCAAAAGAATTATTCTACAGTATTTAAAAAATAAATTTAAATACAAAAGATATTTTCTTTTGATATTGATCAACATTTAAATAATATTGGGGGCGTCATTTAAACGAAAATCATATTTTAAAAATCAGAAATCCTTCTCAAACTTCAAAATGCATACAATAATATAATAATAATGTAAAAATCAACAAATCATAATTTTGAAAAAGTTAGCAAGATACCAAAATCTAAAATATTGAGCATTATATTCTGCAAATAATGATACTTAGTTTTACGTAATGATACTTAGTTTTACGAGGGGAATTTTATCTATGCCAAAAGAAAACGAAAATGCACTGCCAAAGCTTTTGTACCGTGAAATTCAAGAATGAAAACTATATATATTTTTTACTTTAATCCTTTATTTAATTTACATCGCGGAAACACCCATAAAATCTGTAGAACAATAAAATATGTAATCTTCAAAAGGGTTCGACGAAATTATAAGCTGTGATGCTGTAAGCTAATAATACCGTAAAAACAATCAGCTACCTTAGGCACCACCATTACGAACTTTTTTTATAAACAGTTCAAATTTCAGAGCGCACTCGTCACCTAAACATACCCTTACGCCTTTTTACCAGAATTTTTTCTTCACACTAACTATACGTTCTCAAAGTGCTTTGCGGATGAATTGCACTGTTGAAAAAAAGGCCAATATCTTATCTTTACAACGCAGTATATAGGCTTCTTTTCTATTGAGGAACAGAAATAGAATTATCTCCTTTTTTTTGCTGGGTATCGTATTATGTTCTCTGCTTGTCCCCAGCAGCTAAATAGAAACATTCCGGTCCAGCGATCTTCTGTTTAGGTGGCAGCTTCGTTTGGCATTTGTAATTTGAAGAGGGTTCTTTATTTCATTATCGCCTCTCGTTGTTTGGAATGTGTCAGGATTAAGGATTACTTCCGTCGAATTTCGACCAATGTTTAATTGCGCCAGTGAACTTGCCTAATTTTATGCATCAGGTATCAAGTTCATTGCAATTAATGCAGGTATAGATTACTCCTTGGGAATGAGGAAATCTGGAGTTTGTCTGGCATTCGTTAGCTCCATCCAGCACCTTGTTAACTGGCTCAGAGTCCGTGATAATACAGGAGTAGCTATCTTGGACAAACTGAGGCGACTCTAATCATCTCGTGAGATTCACTTACAGTGGATCCCTTCCCACGTACTTGGAGGTAACGAAATGGCTGATGCCCTGGCAAAATGGGGTACTGACGAGTCTCTGCTTACTCCGACGTCTCTTTCTTATTCTGAACTGAACTATACTCTAGTCATAATTGAGTTGTTCGGTCGGCATTTGCCATTCCCCCTGTGCACCATTGGTACACGGGTAATCGTCCCGGCGGATCTCTATCCCTTCGGTGCAGCAGACAGGAACAAACTACGATAACACGATTTCAAAGTGGTCAACTAATAACATTGACAAATAACAACAAAGAAAAGGAATTCCCAAATTGTACCGAGTTTTCCAAAGGCCAAGCCACTCCGGGACACATCCTTGAGTGCTTGAGACTCGATAAGGATGATCTTCTGGAGCGATTATTATTGGTTATTGATTTCTTGAGAGTGTGCAATATCATAGACTTGGTCTACCTCTGCTGGGCAACATGGATCAACAACAACACAACAAGTTTATGTTTTTATTTTCGTTTCAGTTTTAAGGTGTGTTTTTTGCAAAGATAATGAAGGCACTTAGAACAGCAAGGCATCACTGTCATTGCCTAAATAGCCAATTAAATTAGTTTAAACTGTAATGTTGTTATATATTAGTTCAGTTTAACTTCAAGAATAAACATATAATGAACTCGTTAGCATTAGCTTTTATTCAACCATACTGTTATTTTAGGAAAAAAATAGCACTAACACTGCTTTGCATATTTGCTAATTTTATGCATCAGGTATCAAGTTTATGTTTTTTCGTTTCAGTTTCAAAAAGTGTTATTTAATTTATTATTTTAAACTTTAATGATGTTGTTTCCGAGTTCAATACAACTTTAAGTATTAAAATACAATGACATAGTTAGCTGCTATTCAACCATACTGTTGTTTTATGGGGGAAAAAAGCAAAAATACTGCTTTACATATGATCATTGAATATTTGTAGATAACTCGTTTAAAACTTACTGCCAAGTCTAATTTTATAAACATATTCTTTGAGTGCATATTTGGTTTGGGTTCTCTTAGCCAATTTAAATTCGGTTTCATTATAGTTCGAGCTTCAAAATTTTTAGCTAGAGCCTTGTGCCACAAAAATGGCTGTCAGTTTTGCGGAACATGCCGATAGTCAACAAAGCAGCTTTATCCGCCAGAAGTTAGTTACTTGAGCCACTCCGTTTTAAAAAAAAAAGTTTTAAAAAATTAAAAATTTGGATCTATATAAACACAAACGTGTACAATAAAGTTACATTTTTAAAAAGTGTAAGTTTGGTGTAAATTTGATAGTTCATTCCAATCAATTTTTAAAAAATCGTAAATTGTTTTCTGTGAATTATAGTATATATGCAAAAGCAAAAAAAAAAAACTTACATTCTACTGCTACCGCTGCCAGTAGAGTGATGCAAATTGCTCTCCACATTGGAGTCATGATTTTGGTATTAGAGGGAGGAGAACTCTGGATCGATGCAGCTTGAATCTGAAAATTAAAATTATTAAAATTTTCAAGAAACAAAATTCACATTATTGCCCAACATAAAAATTACATAAACATACAAATTTATTAAGCTCTAATAAACATAAATTATAGAACTTTCATATGGTTGAAAAATATTTTTATTAGTGTGTCGTAAAGTAATGGATTATATAATTTTAGATAATATCATATTTAATTTAGAAAACAACAAATAAATAATAAGAAGTGAAATAAAATAGACATCAAAAGCAATAAATACAAATATAAAATCTCTTGCAATTATTTGATAAAAGCATTCAACTTTTTATTAGTAATTGGAAACTAATAATTGGAAACTAATAATGGTTCATTAAATTGTGATTTATTTATCACTACTTTCCCCAACTGGTGAATCCCCGTTTAGCACTGCCTTACAGTGTTGAATCTCAGAAGGTTGTGTTAGAATATAGTAATATAGAAGCCTAAATTTTTCTTTCATATAGCTATCGGCATATTTATCAATTGATAATTTGGATTATTTTAGATAAATTTCAATAATATACTTTAACTAAATTTCAGAAACAAATCAAATTAATAATATACACTGTAAAGTAAACACCCTTAAAATGGTAATAGAAAAGGTCAAATGAATAAGGAAGTCAATATGAGGATTCTTATTTTAATCACCGCGAGCCCATAAGCACTATTTCAACTATGTATACAACCACGCAGTTATAACCGACAATTGAGACAAGAATTAAGATAACAATTTAGTAAAACACGAATAAACAACTGCATTAAGGGGAAAAAAACAACAACTAAGCTAATAGCAAGACGGTATTAAACATTTTCAATATTACTCAGATACCAAAAACGGGAAATAAGAAAATAAATTGATAAAACACTTCTAAAATAACTACATTACAAAAACATAACATGATTATTTGTATACATCAATCTTCACTACATAAATTACTTTCAAACAACTTAACTTGCATACATCCTTATTACCCTCCAATACATTGAAATTTAAATTGATATTGGCTTACAGAAGCTCCAATTGTGTGTGAGGTCTTTTGATTCAAATTTATTCCTTTCATCCCATAATCAGGCGATTCAATTACACCACGAGCAAGAGGCCCATTAGAAATAATTTGCTTCTGTACTGTCCAATCATCGAGTTCACACTTCCGTTATAAGAACAGATCAACAGGCATTGCAGTAACATTCGGTCCCCGGTAGGCGATTGTGTTTGTGAAAAATGATGAGAAAGTAAGTATAAGGATGATGAAGAGAATACCGATGTGGTAGTCTTACCTAATTTTAGAAATTAGGAGTTGCTGCGTATTGTGTTTTTGTTTCTTTTCCGGTATTTATTTTCTAAAAGTTATTGTTATATCGCATATTTGTTACTTTTCTTTTAATTACTTGTTCAGGGATTTGGGAAAACACAACGTTTAGGTAGCAAAATAAACGAGTAGCTAGTTTAGTAAACTATTTTGCAATTTAACTTCTAATGAGTTATATTGCAATAGGCTTGTTGAAGTATATCCTTCTAGCTTTTATTCCTGCATTTCTTTGAACATTCTCTGTTCCCATGTAACATTGATTCATCAATCGAGACTGAAGAAAGAATTGATTATTTCATACAGAGTTTCTGTTTTCGTCTAAGACCTGAAACATGCCCATATTACAAAATACTATCAAAACGTAACAACCTCCCCGCAACTCAATTGTACAATAATTACCGAAAGTACAATTTTTTTTTTTATGTTTAAAGCGAAGACCTTCGAAACATTTTCCCATCGTTTATTATGTAAATTCATCAAAAAAAATCTTTGTTCTTATAAGTTAAATTTTGACTCTTGGAACACATGCAGAGAAAGAAAACTTATATTTTAGACAGTGAACACACATCGTTGGTCAAATGAAAAAACCCCGAATGTGCAAACCTCAGAGATGGAAAACTGGATACTGACAAGCACACCCCATTTTTAAAAAACACCAATCTCTAGAATGTTCGCATTCGTAGTCTTGCCATGTGATAGACGAAATGTAATTCAGAGGCCCGATTTGTAGTGTAGTGTAGTCTCGATGGTGTAGTGTAGTGTAATCGTTTTCGGCTGCCTATTTCTAGCCTCCATTAGGAGCTTTAGCACAGCCAATAACGCCTCGTATTTTGGAACCCTGGTCAAGTGGCGAGGTCGACACCTGAGCGAGCACCCAAAGGAACTTCGAGCGACATCGTACGCTGACACCGTCGGGACTTTAGACTCCACAGATTTAACGAGCACGTCTGTCCCCGTCACGAGTTAGATTTTCTACTCTTTCCCAGTACAGATATCCGATTTATAGGATGACTAGCAGTAGGTGGGAACCCCAGCACTCCTGAGAACGCTGAATCCTGAGGCGGATGCCTTAACCACTCTGCCACGGACGGACCATGGCCGATTTTTTAAAACAAAAACAAGAACTTAAAACAGTAATTCTCTTTAAAGAGCACCAGTGCTGCCATACGGTTAAACAAAATGCCGCGGGAAAATGCAGCTTTCCACGATCCTTCGTTCCTGACGCCTTAATTCAATAGATGGATTGATGAGCCGAAGAAGGTAATTGAAGGACCACTCCCTCCCCCCTGCATCACTTTGATTAATGGAACAACCCGAATTGGCCGATCACGAACCAAGTTCCAGGCACCTGGAAAGCGTGGCCGTCTTTAATGCTGATTACGAAACCTAGGCTATGCATGCATGACGTTAATTTCTTGAGATTTTATGGCTGGTCTTTTGACATTCAAATTAAGTCTTGTTTAAGTAATCTAATATAAGACTTTGTGTATAATTAAACTTAGGGTCATCTTTGTAAATCATTATCAGATGATCCTGAACTTGCGGTCAAAGACCACCTAGTTGAGTTTTTACAAGCAAAATTATTAATTGCTATGAGTTTTAAAGAATGTTCAGAGATTGATTATGATTCTGACTAATTTGTTATTTTAATTAAGCGGAAATTTGATTTTTTGGAGGCTTATGCTTCGATAATCGTCATATAAAATTAGACAAACTTATGAAGTTCAATGAAACCTGACTTATGTCTGATAAACTAAACGAATTAAGATGTAATTTTATTCACATCCAGTTAAATTTTATCTTAAACCTGAATTTTCGATAAAAACCTTTAAATATACAACATATTAAATAAAAAATGTAATTTGTTAACTTAATGAGAAAAATAACCGATTTCCATAAGTTCAATATACTTTGATATCTGATTCAACATTGAGTGAGGAATTCAAGCATGTCATTAACAATACTTGACTTAAAAATTAGTGCTAATTGCATAGTTATCGAGCCACACACTGAGCATAGCGCGCAGCGCATTTTGAAAGGTTTGATGAACTTTTAAGCTTTTTGATGAACCTTCATCTAACTTGATGAACCTTCATCTAACTTGATGAATTGACTGCTGGATATGGAAGAGAGAATTTAGGATTTATTTTTTATTAAGTTCTGCCTCAAAGGACTGAAAAGTATAACTTGTACGTTCATAGATATAATTTCATTGGAATAAATAAAAATTTTAATTGATCTTAGTCCTTAAGTATACAAAGAAAGTGAACTTTGTTTACACTGCCGATGCCGTACAGATTTTAAAAAAATTAGTATTCCACAATGTAATTTAAAAAAGATTATTAAGTTTAGGTTATTTAATAGCATTATCTTATATATTCGCATTAAAAATGGCTTAAGATTTTAAAAGGTTAAAAATTTATTTTTTAAATCGTATCGCAATACTGTATTTAATTTTTACTAAAGTGAATTATTATATCAAAAAAATTTTATCTACAAAATTTAAGGTAATATTTATTGTATCTCTCAGATAGACATAATGATAGAAAGGATTAAATATCGGCAGAAAGGTTAAAATAAAAGAGTAAGTTTACACCTCCGAGAGTTTACTCACAAAATTTGTAAAAAACTTTTAAGCAACCAGTGTAAATTATTAAATCATGTAACCTTTTGGGCCCAATATATTGGTAAATGTATTTCGATTTCCAGTTAAGACTAAGTCTAAACCCATTTTAGCACTTCAACAATTCATTAGAAACTGCTGGTCCATCGAAGACTAATCCATCTAACAGACCGCAAAGGTATGAAAATGTAATTCTTCTTTTGTTGTCAAAAACTTGTAAATCCTTATTGGAAATACGGCTTAACGGATCTATTAACCAACCAAATAAGGTCAACTCATAGACAAGGAGACCAAAAGAAGATTCCGTTTTAACGAGCTGATTTCGTGGCCAACGGATTCCACAGGACGATCTACAATATATATCGTGCCTGAGGGCCATTAAGGTCCTCGGGGGTCGAACATTTGAACTCGCCGAAAACAAACTTCAACTTGGGTAAAAACTAGGAAGTTAGAGGAAGGCGGAAGGTGCGACTTGAAGTTCGCCAAATTGGAGAAATAGGCCCAAACAAACCGACTCTCTGACATTCAATCTGAATCGTTTTTTCTTTTAAAATCGGTAATAAAAAATTAGAATTTGACATTTTGCGCAGTTTTAACCAAGCTTTTATATAAAAAAAGCAAAATAGAAATGTTGGAGTATTTTCCTGCACATGCAAGTTTAAAATTTATTTTATATGATTGCCGCCAAGCTTATCACATATCACTTTAGCTATCGGAAAAGATTGTAAATTTGAAACTATTTTTGAAACGCTATTAGATAACTTAATATGAATCAAATCACATAAATAATAAATAATTTATTTAGATAGCACAGAATTTTTCTTCCAACGGTTTTGGTTCTAGTTTTAAAGCGATTAATAGCGTCCTACAGCAACTTGTTTTTTCTCTCAAAAGTTTTTACTTGGAGACATGTCTACTCTCCTCTTACCTCCCCGGGTAAAAGATCATCAAGGAATAAAACCCGTCCAAGAGTTCATGGTGTGCACGCTAACCCTGGAAAGGTTACTACTTTATTCTAAGGTTTATTTTTGGTAGGGACCGTAAGTAAATTTAGGTTCCATTGTGTGCGAATTGTAGGAAAATCGTTAAGACTGAACGGAAACACAGCCCTCACCCACGCTGGGCAGTGTAATGACATGATTCTCTCGATCGGACATTGAAGAGATGTTCGATGAAATGTCGTAAACATCGCCTTCGAGTGAACAATTGGATTTCCAAAGCTATACTTTGTTGGCATTAATGTAGGATAGCAAGAAAGCTATCGTTATCCGTCCTCCATTATACTCCTAAAAATTCCATTTGTCACGAGAGGAAGTGGATGCGGGTCTGTAATATTCTGAAAACGCGTTTAGTTATCTGCAATACGGAGGTGTTCAGAAGAGAAATTCTTCGCATCAAAAAGTTAGGTAAGTAATGCATCCTTTAAAGGGTTTTCAGGAAATGGTGTATCGTATCTACCTCCAATCTACAAAAGCTTCGGCATTCAAAAGACAATTGGAGGTATTTGAAGAATCCGGAATGAAAGAATAACCAGAAGCAAGAATATTTTTTCCAACGAGGCTGTTTCAGTGGTGGTCAAGCCTTTGCAGATTCGGCATATCCTCCAGAACTGAGTGCCATTTTTGTTGCACCACCTAGGCAGCTCACGCAACCGATTTTGACTCTTAGATTACAATGAAAAAGCAAGAATATTGCAACTTAAGAAATGTCAATTTCACCATGAAATGCAATTTGGTTACAAGTGGTCTGTTATAAGCCTCGGTCATCTTTAACGTGTTCAGAATTCAAGAGCTATTTTCTGGTAGTTATTCTGAAATTTTTGGTAACGTTGAAAAAATGACACCATATCTTTTTGGTCTAAGATCTATAATGTTTCTAAGAAGCTTTTGAGGTAATGAGTTCAAAAGAGAATAATGTTCATTTTTGTTGCACATTCATGGAACAGGAAACATGTCAATATGAATAGTATTTCGATATCAGCCTGGATATCGAGCTTCAAGTTCTAGAATGAAAGAAAATTGGCAATAGGGTTTTATTAAAGTAAAGGAAAAAATGGTGAGTTATAAATATTGAAAGTGCTTCGGAATTTTTTGAATAATTCAAAATCCAAATATCTAAGGTATTCAAAAGCTACCTTTATAACGTACTTGAATTTGGTGATTAATGATCATAAGCACATATTTATAATATGATTGTATTTAGAACGAAACAGGTAAACAGAAAGCACGCATACATGCATTTCAATAAGTATGAGAGCTATCAAGATTCCTGATGGTTAACGATAACGACAATTTCCTATTGCCCAAAGCACCGAACTTCAATGAAACATTTAAGAACCTGCACAATGGCATAAGGCCCGTGAACTTATCTGCTGGTCGATTAGCAAGACATCCTTATCCCATACCCATTAGACTTGCATCAAACATCGAATTGCTTAATTGACCGTCCTTCTCCATCCATCAAAAAAGAATTCAACAATAGATCGCACCCAAACTACAGAGTACGGCCATTAGGGTCGCATGGCATAAATTGAGCATGACTAAAATTACCTCTGTTTCACACAACGGAGCTTATAAACTCAAAGACATTTTATGTGTTTTGGATAATTTGAATGGTATATATATGCATTCACAAAGAATTGAGTTGTCTTTCAAATAATTCTAAATTTTTAGGTTTTTTTTTTATAGATTTATGAAAATCGCAATTGCTAAAAATTGTATCAAATCCTTTGTTTATTAACCTAAAACACTTTTCTCCAGGAAATTCGTAAATAAAACATTCCATAACTCAATTATTTCTAAATAAAAATACTAAATAAACCCATTTAATTTTACATTTAATAAATTGTTATCCTTACATATACTATAAACAAATAATTGAACTTTCCGTTTTTTTTTTCAAATGGGGCTGCAATATTGGCGATCGAGCCTTTTGCAGACTCGGCATATTCCAAAGAACTGAGAGCCATTCCCTTGTGGCACCATCTAGGCAAAACTCGCTACTAATTTCGACGCCCAGATTACAATTAATCTTAGCTCGCTGTGGATGTATGTTAAAGTATGCCGAGATAACAATAAATAGATGAGGAGTTAATATTGAAAATTTTCGAAAAGTCATATTTCAAGCACATTAAAAAGTTTACTAAATTTTAGAGGTAAAATTAAAGAGTATTTGAAGAGCAATCAAAACTGAAAGTTTATTTAGGTATATCAAGTTCTAACTAACCCATTCATACACAGTAGAATACTATAGATTACTTTTTTTAAGTATAAGTTGGTCTAAATAAACAACATATAATACATAGACCTAAACAATTTATGTGTGACAAATTAAGAAATACGAAAAATGAATTTTAAATATGTATTAAAGATAACGGTTTTATTACGTAAGAAAGGTGTTAAGGGTATTAAAAATGCAGCAAAAAAGGCATAAATTGATGTGAGTCACTAGTATCAATTTGGAGCTACCTATTAGTATTAATTTTACCCAAAACAGTTTTAAATTAATATTTCTAATCCGTTTGCTTACCAGGCCATTCTTACACATTTTTACAAACCTAAAATTCCAAGTTCCCAGTCAAAATTCATAGTGGTAATTCATAGCTCTAACAGATGCACACGTAATGAAGGTATCTATGGTATGGTATGGTATGATACATATATATTCCAGCTTGTGGGCTTGTTCAGAGAACCGCTTATAAGCTTTCGTCAAGTGGGACAGACACAGAAAGAAATTTTACAGTCACAAAGAAATGAATAACACATAGACAAATAACAACATTTATTGACTGTCACAAACATCCATGCCTGACCGGGATTCGAACCCGACCCCAGCAGCTCCAAAGGCTAGTACACTAACCATTCAGCCACCGAGGCGGCTTCATAGTGGTAATTTATAGCTCTAACAGATGCACACATAATGAAGGTAACTATGCCAGACATTAAAACTTATCTAGACTCATTAGCGTGTCTAATTCCCATGGTCTGAACCGCGTCTAATCTCCCCTCGGACCTATTTCCAGCAGCACCCCACTGAAACATATAATATTTTTTGACCGCATTTCCGCTCTACTTCAGGCTTATTAAAATATGTAAATGCGTCTAGAGTATGACCGTTAAGATTTTTTTTGGAGAGAATCTGATAATGATGATAGTTATGACATAGTAAAATGTAATTACTAAAGTGATAGTCGTTAACGGTTTTTATGTACGTTAATGAACTTCAAGTTAAAAATAGTCGACTTGAATCTTCCGGTAGTTCAATTGCTTTAGTTATGTAATTTGTATTTCGTTTATTATTATATTTGTCAATATTTTAAATTTTAAATTCTACTAATGAAAATATTATGACGATAGCAGTTAAAAATGGGATTTTTTCATTCATTAAAACCGATATGTCATTACGTGATATTTTTAAATTAGAAAAAAGTTTTAAATGTTACATAATACTTTTGCAGTGTTTAATCTACAAAAAATTCGACCTTGATAAGTATTTATAGATGGGTGACAAAATAATACGAACACCTATGAAATAGGAGAAGAGAAAAGCTTTATTAATAGGGAGTTGGACCCCCCTTTGACTGAATTACAGATTGTATGCGACGTGGGATGGAAGCATAGAGGTCATGAACAACTTTTAATGGAATACGAAGCCATTTTTCGTGGAGAGTGGTCTCTAATGCCGAATCATAGATGGTGGAAGGAATTACGCCCAAAGAAGCAGTCCGCTGCCAATACTGTAAGAAGATTGTCGATTGCTTCGTCGACGAATCGACGAATTGTCCGCTGCTGAAGCACGCCAAAGAAGCACGGAGTACTTCTTTGAGCGTTCTCCACACATAAACTCGTCAGGTGGTCTGGAATAGGGAGAACGTCGATTCACCCGACCAGATGACTTGTTGCCACAGTTGTGGGGTCCACTGTAAAGCATGTGTGTTCTACATCACTGGCGTCACTGTAAAGCATGACGTGCTGTTACCAATGGTTTACGAACTCCAACTCTTCCATACAAGTTCGAAGCATGCAGTTCCCTTAGGCAGTTCTTGCTGAAATAGGGTTACGAAGATGACTATTCACCTCAGACGTTATTTGGGATAGCGATTCTTTGGGCAACTATGCGAGTTAAGACTCTTTTATCCCTCTCGGTAAGCTTTCTTTTCCGTCCACTGTTGTGCTTGCCAGACGCCACATTCCCGCATTTCTTGTATGCTGTATATATAACGGCAGATACACCCCCAAAACTTGCACGCCCCAAATAAATGTCTGTTTCCGTCACCGAGTAACCATCGCACCTCATTCCATCAACAATCATACCTTTTTCGAACTCTGACAGGTCCGGCATTATTGCGTTTTTCAGAAATTGCAATAGAGTCGTGCAGCTCCTATCGCAGCTGTTGAGCGACTGATACTTTACCTTTCGAATCCGCTAGGCAGCCGACTGCAACGCAAAATAACATGCGGGTTGTGCGTCTTTGAAATGGACCACGCCTTTTTCACGGGTGTTCGTATTATTTTGTCACCCATCTGTACTTATTCAATACATAATGATATTGTATAATTTCTAAATCGAAAATTCTTTAAATGATACTTATGATAAGTTTACAATAATACCATCCTACTTATACACATACAATTACTACAATAATAGATGAATGTTGTTAGTTGTCATACGAATAAGTTGTTTTAAGTGTTCAATATTTATACAATAAGATAGGATATTGTATAAATGTCGAATTTACTGTTATGAAAATAGTTTCTTTTATAGTTTTTTTTTATAAGTTTTATTATCTCATATTTATGAATATAATGTTGATAGTTTTTCATTGTAAAATAATTTCGAAATGTATATATCAGGGCAGTTGAATTATACCACCTGCTTTGAACAGCGCATTGAACTTCGAACCAACATTTAAATTTAGAACTACTTTGATCATCAAATTCCGAAAGTACTGGTTCGGAGTGAGCAGAATATTGGCTTTTGTAAGATGGAATAAATAAAAACAATGGAAACAAATGTCCCTGAATCTATTAAGAATATCCATTATGTTCTATCTCCGCCGAAATCGTGTGGTGTTGATGTTTGTTTCGAATCGTACCAGATGCTTATCATTCTACACTCTTTACCAACCTAAGTTGGGTAAATAGAAATATGCTCTGGAGAAGATCCTTCCGAGCATGTAAAAAGTTCCATAAATTATTTGTGAATCCATCCAGAGAACATGTTTAAAACATTAATTTCGTTTAAGGTCTAATTGCAATAATATTTGAGAAAAATTGGCAATTTTATCAGAATAAAAAGTGTATTTTGGTTAAATTGTATTCAGATCATTTTATAAATATTACCTTACAAAGAGTTTCCATTTAACTGACGAATCGCTCTTTTCCCTCTGCATTTTTACTCTTAGTTTTTATCCAAGTTAGGTTGGCACGGAGTGTATCTCCCCCGAAATCGTGTGGTGTTGAAGTTTGTTTCGAATTGTACCAGTTGCTTATCGTTCTGAAGCATCTGGTAATTATTTATCATCAACGTCCATCTTGTCATGATGAAGTGAGCCATCAAAAACACCTTTTTATCGAGACTGAGGAAAACGAGTTGTTTCCTCGTTCAACCCTTTATTCTATTCAGCTGTAAATAAAACGCTTATTCTCTTTTTTTAGATTTTTCCTATTCACATAAGCCATTATTTTTGAGTTTATCTTCACGTTTATCTTTACTTCGGCACATTTTGCAACAGTTTAAATATAAATAGTTGTTAAAATAGCGGTTAGTTGAATGTGTAGAGTGTGGCTTTTATATGAATGCATCGTTTACTTTTTTGCAATGCATTTTTGCACAATGCCTTTTTTTACAACTCTTAAATATTTTTTCTTTACAACTTGTTCGCCTAAAATGAAAATAAGAACAACAATCTAAAAATATTTGTTATTATATTTCCTAAAAATAAATACAGCTCTAATAAAAAAAAAATATATTTATCAAATTATTATACTGGAAAATTATTTAATATTTGTGTTTAGAGACAGAATAATCTGCCTATATTTTTAGAATTTATAATACAGTGACCGCCGCTTTTTGGAATCACTGGTTAATTGAATCAACCGCTTAATTGGAATAAATTTCGTAGAACAGAACGGAATCACTTTTTACATTGAAAATCCGCCGCTTATCGGAATCAAATGTTCTTTTTACCGCCGTTTTAAGGACTCAAAAAATTCTATAAAAGTTCCTTTTTCTACAATTCGTGGTATTTTTTTTACCCCAAATGACCTCTAACTACAAATGCGAACCAAAGAGGCTCCGACGAATCCATCTTTAAAAAAAGGTAAATCGCATCAATTGTATTATTAAGGCAAGGAGGGAGAGAGAGAACTATAGTGGGGGGAAGAGAGGGAATTTGTAATCGACACGTGTTCATGAAGGGAATCATTTTGATTTTTGATCGATTAAATTAAGTACGTGTTTTTCGGAGTGTTATCGCGATGTTTAAACGGAAAGATTTTAGGAAAGATTTATAATCTGGAAAAATGCAGCCAAAGAGAAGCTGCAATTAAATTAGGACTTTCTCAAGCAACTTTATGTAGGATTTTGAAGAGAAGAAATGAAATTATAGAAAGTTGCGAAACAGAGCCCAACATAAATCGGAAATGTCAGCGAGTTGGCGAAGCAGAAGACGTAGAAAACGCTTTATTAGAATGGTTTAAGGCCGCGAGGAGTAAAAATATGCCGGGCTCTTCAAATATTAAGAACTTTAGAGCAACGGGGTGTTATGTGTGATGATTATAATTCCTCTTATGACATTGAAAGGAAGGTAAACGAACTTATCAGTTATACGACAACGCAGGCGAAAACAACGAAGTATTCATTCAAGTAAGCAAAATTTAACTAAATTTTAGCACTATCGTAAACATTGTTGTTTATGCTTTTAAATTTTGTTTTAAAATTATACATAATATCGTTGAAATTATTAAATTTTTGTAGGTATTCGTATATTACCTGTTAATTCGTATAACTCTGGATTTTATTAAACATAACATAACGTGTTTTTCTTAAAATGTAGTACTAGTATTACTCAGTAACAAGTATTTAAAAAAATATTATGTCTCATGATGACAACTTTTTCTTTATAATTTCATGACTTTCGGTTAAATGGTTCAGCCGCTTTATTGGTTCAAAACGTACTGGGACGGATGTGATTCATTTAAGCGGCGGCTACTGTATACATTTTCTTGAAAGTGCGTTGGTTTATAAAAACCATTTTAAGTTCATAGATAATCCATTGTAAAAATTCGCCGAAATAATAATCATTTTAATCTCAGAAAATAGGGACCTAAATTTAAAATAAATGTAAAACATTTATTTCATTTTCTTAAATTTAAAGCTCTAGCCCTTTTATGACTTCGGAATGATTAGGTTTTAATAATATAGAAAGCATATTTTAGTTTTTCCATGATTTTCAAATAAAAAATTAATATGCAAGTAGCATTCCCATTTAAAAATTTTGGCTTCTAAAAGAAATGTTGCAATAGCTTTACATTTATCTCAAATTATTTAGAAAATAGAACTAAGTTTACGAATATCTTAATATGGCACTTAGATATAATTTTCTGTTGTTATGGTAGTTTGCTATAGAAACGAATTTCAAAAATTGACTCCAATGTACTTGCAGTTTGAACAAACGCTATGGATAACTGATTTAACGGGAACAATTAGCGTTTAAATTGTAAAAACTTTGTATTTGTATAATCTTACACACTAGAGCAGTTTGACATGGAAAAAAATATCTAAGCTCACAAACTAAAAGAAAAACAATAAAATTTCAAATTGAATCCCACCAAAGACCCAAAGTCTAAATACTGGCATTAGCTCACTATGAAAGGAACATCAGCCAGAGAACAATGGAAGCATTTATCTTGTTTAACGCGTATGAAAATTGCGGAAGAAGCATTTAGAATATATATAAACAATTTGAAAGATATTTGTTTCTATGTTGCTTCTACGCTCCGCTGGTTCTCGAAAACCACAAAAATAGCTCGCTCAAAGCCAAGACCAATCCTTCGATTATTACCAGATCACGCTTGAACATCGTTTACTACGAGCTGCTCACGCATTGCTGAGCTACTTTGGATGGGTCAAATATCCATATTGCAAATCCTAGGCTACTTACACAGTTCCGAAAGCGGAGTATTCTTGTAAAAGGTTACATTGTAAATAAACATTTACTGTTCGAACCGTTTGAGATGGAGATCTAGATCAAAAGTGCATAACACATAAACGGAAAAGATGTTTTTAAATTCTGCTTTAAGTTTATTTAAATTTGTCAGATATATAAGTTACGAGGTTGACAAAAGATATTCTAACTATGATTTAAGTAACATGAATTGCTTTTTTATATTTAAAAAAAATAGCAATTAGAAAATCTATTTATTCCTTGCGATGTTCTTAAAACATATGCATGAATTTTAACAACACTATTAGAAAGAAAATGTGAATATTTTTGCTGATAAATAATAATGATATAGTGCTGAAAAACATAATGACGGAATACGACACAATTGACAAATTGAGAAATCTTTATAAATAATTTTAACGAAAACTTCTGCCTCAAGTTCAATTTACATTTAGTTGAAGATATTTAGGTGGTATCTATCCCATTTGAGTTTAAAATTCCTAAATGTATACAATTCAAATATCTTTAACTCTTTTGATTTAATACATCCAAGTTAAATAACTCTTTCAAAAATAAATTACTTCCTTCTTTTCTAATTAAAATATAGTGATGACGGTTGAATTTAACCAAGAGTATGCATTAAAATAAGTTGCTAAATATCTTTTGAATGTATAAAATTATTAATATTCTTCAAGTTAATAAAAAGTATCGGCATCCAACACTTAATTTGTAAAAATAGAATAACGGCCAAATAGTATGCAAAACAACTTGTGATTATTATATTATGATTAGAATTGTGACAAAACTGTGATAGTTAAAGGTCATAAATGTCAAATGCTTTGAAACTCTGAAATTAATGTAATTTAAATATTTATTATTGCCTACAATTATAGGATATAGTAACATTTTATAATTAAAAATGTCATAGATTGTTCCATCAGATTTTTTAAACGAAATTTGACGTATAATAAAGAAATGTACAAGATCTATTATTTCAACGTTTATATATAATTTTCATTAAAAATGAATGTTATACGTTTGTAAGAAATTGAAGAAATTGTATTGAAGTTTGATTGCATAAAAAATAAAAAGTAATGATTGCTTTTCATATACAGTACAGTAATATTTTCATAATATTTTTCATCTATGAATGCTGTTTTATGATACATATTTAAAATTAAAGCTTTTTCCCATTGTTAACTCGAAAAAATTATACAACCTTTTATGTAAACAAAATTTAATGTCTATTTAAAATAAGAATATGCATTTACAGGGCTGCCACTGGTAAGTAGCATTGAAAATAGTTGCTTTAGTAGCCTCAGATGTAAAAAATAGTAGCCAAAATAGTAGCCTGGGATACAAAATAGTAACCAAAATAGTAGCTATAAGAAAGACGATTAATCATGGGAAATGCAAAATTTTTAAGTTCAAAAGGGCTGCAATTTTATTTAACAAGAAAACAAGTTATAAAACTAATGTACAGAACTTTCCAAAATTTCAGTTGTAAAACATGGTAGAAAACATGGTACATGGTAGAAATTAATAGTAAGGAAAAACAAATTCGAAGGATACAGTTAGAAAATATAAGTTGTGAAGAAAGACTTTACATTTAACTTTTTTGGAATTTTTGGAGATTTCTCATAGAAATCAATAAAATTTGTTTTCATTTTTGAACTGTTTGGTTTATTTTTCTGCTTTCTGTTCATGTTCTCGTTTCTTTTGACTCATCTGCCCCAATTGGATTGGGAGATCCCTGCGGCCAAATTGCCGAAACTCGATGCGACTTTCAGATCACCGTAGTTTCGCGACTTTCGGATCACCGTAGTTTCGCGACTTTCGGATCGCCGTAGTTTCGCGACTTTCGGATCGCCGTAGTTTCGCGACTTTCGGATCGCCGTAGTTTCGCGACTTTCGGATCGCCGTAGTTTCGCGACTTTCGGATCGCCAGAGTTTCGCGACTTTCAGATCGCCGTAGTTTCGCATCTTTCGGATCACCGTAGTTTCGCGATTTTCGGATCGCCGGAGTTTCGCGACTTTCGGATAGCCGGAGTTTCGCGACTTTCGGATAGTTGGAGTTTCGCGACTTTCGGATAGCCGGAGTTTCGCGACTTTCGGATAGCCGGAGTTTCGCGACTTTCGGATAGCCGGAGTTTCGCGACTTTCGGATCCCCGGAGTTCTGCGTCTGTCGTATCGCCGTAGTTTCGTGACTTCCGGATCCCCGGATATTCGCGACTTTCGGATCCCCGAGTTCTGCGACTTTCGGATCCCCGAGTTCAGCAACTTTCGGATCCCTTCGTAGTTTCGCGACTTTCGGATCCCTTCGTAGTTTCGCGACTTTCGGATCGCCGTTAGCTTTTCGACTTTCGGATCCCCGCAGATTGCCGTAGTTTTGCGACTTTCGGATCCCCGGAATTTTGCGACTTTCGGATCCCCAGAGTTCCGTGACTTTCGAATCCCCGGAGTACCGCTACTTTCGGATCACCGATTTTCGCGACTTTCGGATGCCTATATACGTTAAAATTTTAATTGTATTTTTTTTAAAGACTAAATCGAACAAACATACATTATTTCCAATTTTTTTTATGGATTGCACATGGATTTACCGAATTTTGGTTTTTCCATCAGCCGATGAAAGACGGGAAACATCGGCCGGAATTCGCCAGTGGTCACGTGATCTGAAAGGCAACTTCTGCGCGCGCATGCCCATACAAGCTTATGCGTGCGGCGCCGGCCAGGGCGGGCCTAAAAGTACCGAACCTGAAATGATTTTGTTTCACTCCCGCTTTTTGACACGATTTTTTTTTCTCAAAAATAGTCGCCGATAGTTCAAAATAGTAGAAGTATACGCTGAAATAGTCGCTTTTAACCCAAATTTTCCGAAAATAGTTGCCATAGTCGCCTTCCCTTAAAAATAGTCGCTTTAGTCGCCTAAATAGTAGCCAGCGGCAGCCCTGCATTTAAAATGTGTATTTTTGTAAAAATATATACCTTTATGTAAATATAATTTAGTGTGTATTTAAAATAACAATATGTTAGTTTAATCGTTTTAAACTGCTTTTCAGAAGTCAATCGAAGTCATCGATGCAAGGATGTTTTGTGCAGCCACACTTTTTTAAATATACATTTGCCTAAATCTTACAAAAAATATCGGTAAATTAAAACAGAAAAAATTAACAATTAGAACTTTTTCACATGGATCACAGAAATATATTAGATAATAAGCCAATCTATATTCCTACGTCATTAATTTGGAATTTGAACTATGATAAGTTCAATAGCATGAATAGTTAAAATGGTATTGCATAATATTCACATCAGCAATACCATTTTGTATCAGAAAAAAACGGAAACTATATAATACGACTCATGGACCTGTGATTTAATAAATATTTCACACTTCATGTATATGAAGTAAAAAAAATCTATTTAAAAAGTTCAAGTCAATTATTTCAAACAAATGCAAAATAATTTCATTCGAAATTATCACACTTTAAAAAAGTAACTAAACTTTTTAATTTATGTGCGTTTTAAATATCATTAAATCTCTCTTTCATTTTGATGCTCCAAACTCGTATTTAAGGTAGGCGAATACCCAAAATTCTAAAATTTTTACTATTGCTTTAATCTTTTCCAAATTTAGCTTAGTGATTTCAAATATAATGAGCAGTACTATTTAGGCATTTTTTTATTTAAATATAATTTATTTATTTTAAACGGTGTTTTTTATTAAAATATAATTGATTTATTTTAAACGGTGTTTTTCACCTAAAAAGGGGGTTTACGCCAACACTTCTAGCATAAAAAGTTTTACATTAATTTACCTGAATTTTTTTACAGATGCTACTTCAATATATAGTATCTGTGCTATAAGCCTCTAACATATGGTTCAAATATAGTACTTTTTTTTAATGTTCAAGTGTAAGTTAATCGGAAAAAAAATCTTTATTTTAGTTAAATTCATGACATTTTTCTTAATAACATTTTTCTTAATAATAATTTGTATGTAACTCTAGAGAGTCGTTGCATGTATTAGTTCAAAACGGAGAATTTACACATAATAAATGTTTATAAGAGGAAAATTCAATGTGGTAGACTTGTTAGCGTAAACCTCTTTTTTAGTAAAAAAAACACCGTTTAAAATAAATAAGTTACATTTAAATAAAAAAAATGCCGAAATAGCATTGCTCATTATTTTTGAAATCACTATGCCAAATTTAAAAGATTAAAGTAATAGTGAAAATTTTAGAATTTTGGGGAATTTTTTGTATTCGCCTACCTTAACCATATTAATTAAAATGAGGCTTCTTAACGATTACGTCAAAATAACGTAATTTCACTTATATAGTAAAACACAGATTTTGAATCCTTATCTTTAAGCGACCTGACAATAGGCAAAAATGTACGGTTGTTTTCAATGATAAAATTTTAGTTTAATTTATTTTAAATAATACACTTATAGTTTAAAATTCAATACCAGATTTATTTTCAAAGAGATGATCTTAAAATCCTTTTCAGCAGAAAAGAGAGAATATTAATGAAAATTCAAATGATATTCAATGATAAAATTCATTGTAATTGCGGAGTATTAATGAAAATTCATTATTTATAAAATGTTAAAATGTATTGTTATTGCTGAAAAAACTGGTTTATAAATTACGGAAAAGGCCGGGTCAAATACTCATAAGGTTTTAATACTTGATAATGTTCTAAATCTAGATCTTTTAACTGTTTTGTTTTTTTAATGTTTTAAACTAGTTTTTAGAAGACTACAATAGCTTTGATGCAATAGCGTTTTATGTAGCCACACATTTAACACAAACTTTTGAACTAAAAATTTGACTTGCATTTTTTTATGAGAAAATTTTATAAGTAAATAAAACAAAAAAGTAAATTATTGAAAAATTCTAGTCACATATTAGAAACAAATTTAAAATAATTTCATTCTCAAATTTTTTAAAAATAACTTTACAATTTTGTTTGTGTATGTTTCAAATCTCATTAAATCATCTCGTTTTCATTTTGATTCCCCGAAGTTTAATTTTATTTGGCTTCTATATAAAAGAAGACATAATTACTGTTGCATTAAATGAAGGAGACTTATTTCCATTTCGAAGCACAAATTACGTATCCTTGTAATTTAATGCTACAACATCTGGTATTGCTCCCGCAAGCCCCGTATCAATGCCAGGGTCAACAACCCTCCCGCTGACAAATCACCTCTGGTATACCCCCTGAATTAATCGATAGCAATCTTCCGTC
The DNA here is from genome assembly GCA_023701765.1 of Hylyphantes graminicola. Lineage (NCBI taxonomy): Eukaryota > Metazoa > Arthropoda > Arachnida > Araneae > Linyphiidae > Hylyphantes > Hylyphantes graminicola. Next base: position 48,834,810 of record CM043114.1, read on the forward strand.
TTCGGAGACAATACGACGGGCTATTTGGGGAATGTCCGAAAAGCGTGACTGAAGAAGCAGAGCCTAGTTTGCCCAAGACCTTGATGAGTATTTTATAGTCGCCCAAGTGAGAATGCACGCTTGCTCCGTCATTTGCTTTTAATTGCCATCAAGGGGACAATGTTACCTCTCCACTTGAGGTTCGCTTCTGGTTCTGGTGAACGTAATGGCTCTGATTCTCAACCAGACGTCTGGAGGTATAGATAGATCTCACCATCAATGGAGGGTCGTTAGTTGCAGCCAGTGGACCATGTACAGTAAGCAATCTACCGGAGTTGGTTTTCCAGGAGATGTAAAACGCCGGGTTTTTTTATTATTCGACTCGAGGTCAATATCATTTGCCTATTTAAGGTAGGCGAATACCCAAAATTCTAAAATTTTTGCTATTACTTTTCCAAATTTGGCATAGTGATTTCAACTGTAACAAGTCTACCACATTGAAAATTCATCCTATAAACATTAATTATGTGTTAAATTCTTCGTTTTGAACTGATGCATGCAATGACCCTCTAGAGTTACATACAAATTACAAGAAAAGAAGTTATTACGAAAAATTTTATAAATTAACCACACACAAAAAAAGATTTTTTTATTAACTTGCTCTTGGACATTTTTAAAAAAAAGCTTGTATATGTACACCAGATGTTAGAGGTTCATGGCACAGATATATTGAAATAGCATCTGTAAAAAATTTCAGGTAAATTAATGTAAAACTTTTTATGCTAGAAGTGTTAGCGTAAACCCCCTTTTTTTAGTTGAAAAACACCGTTTAAATTAAATCAATTATATTTAAATAAAAAAATAGCCCAAAAAGCATTGTTCATTATATTTGAAATCACTATGCAAAATTTAGAAAAGATTAAAGTAATAGTAAAAATTTTAGAATTTTGGGTATTCGCCTACCTTGAAGAATGGTTCTACTTTTTTTACATTAAAAAAAATAATATTAAAAATTTAATAAAAATTAAAAATATATTTTTTTAAAAATTACTAGATAATAAATACCCATTTCTTTCTCAAACCAAAAAAAATCAAATTGATCGAAATAGACGCAACATTTAAACTACTGTAGAGGGTAAGTAGCTTAGTTTATTGTTCCAGTCCATTGTAAAGTATTATTACATACCGTTACTGATCTTAATTTATAATTCCAAAATCCAACATTACCAAAAAACAATAACTGTACTTAACCCTCTGAGTGTTAGACCCGGATTTTTCCGTATTTTGTGCATCTGTCCTTTCTTACAATAACTTTAAATTTTAAATTCTATAATTGATAAATATTATTCATAATGTACTACTTTTTTCTTGTGAATGTTTTTAAAATCCTCTCTTCAAAAATAAACCATTTTTTTAAATAAATATTTTATTTGAAATAAATTTATTTAAAATTTATGCAGTGAAAACTACCATACATATTCGGCCATTTCCAGCACGGTTGTAGGAAAAAATCATTGAAAAGTACATTTCGATCCTTTGGCACGGTTTTAGTAATAATTTGGCATGCTGGTTATAAAATGGAGAAAGCCACAAGCCGAGCCATTATATACAACTTTAGCGTTTTGACCTTCAAACAACCAATTTATAAATCATTAAAAAAATTAATATTTCGATTTATATTTAAACATTTATTGAATTATATTTAAATTTAAATACATAATATGATTTTATTGAATTACATTTAAATTTAAATATATAATATAATTTTATTGAATTTATTTAATTATATTTAAAATATATATAATTTGATTTTTAAACATTTAATCCTATCATTACAAAAATATCTCTAACGATACTATACTCCCAATGCTTCACAAATATAATTCCTTTGTTCAAAGACAGACACGGACTTTGTACAGAGTTAAAAAAAAATATGATAACAATTTATACTAATCGCATGACTCTCTGAGCTCGTATTAAAACAAGTTTCATGTTATTTTCTCAAATCTCAATGTATATTTTTTAAATCATATTAAAACTTCAATTAATTATTTGCTGACGCACGCATGATTTGTTGCTGCTGTGTGCAGAAATAAAGAGGATTATTTGATTGAATGGAGAAATTTCCAACGCACACACATTAACCATTCAAAAGAAATCCAGTAATGATAATTCTAAGGAACAGTTTCAAGCTTTAGGTTCTGGTGACTTTTTCTGAAATGCTTTAAGTCTCGGCTCATAACATAAATTAAATTGTATTTGTCATACTACATAAAAGAAAAAATAATTACAAAATAATTTAAGTTGAGTAAAGGCTATATTATATATTTACCGTTGTTTAAAAGGGAATTATTGTTGCACTTTAATGTACTTAGAGAGTATCAGAACAAAATAAAAAAAACACTTTTAAGTAATTTGTAATTCGCATTTTGTCAATCGAATTATTAACGATATTCTATCTCTATATTTTGTGTTTTGTTTGTCGATCTAAAAGGTCTAAAATTGTAAATGTCGTTCCTAAACCGAGAAATAACAACTCAAAGATCATTATACACGAGTTCCATTATTATGTTACCTAATAAAGCAACAAACACTTTAAAAGAAAAATTTAACAAAATTACTGTGGGATATTATGTGAGAAGCGATAAAAAAAAAGATAGGATCATTGGACTCCTGAGAATTAAAAAAAAATAGAACTACGTATTCTATTGATCTTTTCTTCTATGTGGTATTTCTTTAAATAGAAAATAAAACCACTTGAGCAAAAAAACCTATCAGAGAAAACATTCTTCTACGCTCGTACACCCTGCGTCCCTCCCCCAATTATTTCCCAATACTTTTACCGCGTATTTTTCTTTTATAGAGCTTAGTGGAAGAACGTGCTAAGTGACGAAAAGATGAAAACGAGAAAATGAGCTTTAAAGTTTTTGGTTCGCACTTAAATCCGTTAAAAACGGTACTTGCAACCGTAAAAAAATATACTAAACTTAGAGTTTAGAAAAAGGGAAAACTGTTTGTCGTGAAGGAAGTTAGTTATATGTTCATTGACACAAAAATCTCCATTTCTTCAGAAATGTCACTTAGCACGTTCTTCCACTAAGCTCTTCATTTATAGAGCCGCCATATTCGATTTTAGAGGTTTGTGATCGCTTAGGCAGAACGTGTTCATTCATCGAAGCGTTGATTTGTTTAACCGCGTGGAGCGCTCTTCTCTTACTATTTTTTATATATATATATCTGGAAGAAGGGAGGCAAATAAAAGATTAGTGGCTTTTAAAAAACATCTTTGGGAACTGAATACGCGGAGGAGGAAGGAAATAATGTTCATCAAGGAAGTGAATGGTTGCATCGAAATAAAAGGGTTCAAGTGATGATGGTGTCTAAGTATGTCTCGTGAGAGCGTCGTTCTAACTGCTGGATAAGTTGTTCTTTTAAATGAATCACTTGTTTTAGCAACACCATCTTAAACATATTAATAGTCATCAGAAAAATCATTGTATGCTATCAGATTCCATTGAGACCAAGGCTGATTATTTAAAACGTACTTAAATAACTTAAAGAATTTTGTAACTGTGTGTGTGTAAATTAAGTATGTCTCATTAGAAGATGATGGCGTCATTCGTATGACTGGATTTGTTGTTTCTAACTGAATAACTTGTTTAAGTTAATTTTAATTAGTTTATGATAATTAATGAGAAACGAATTTATTATAGAATAGCAAATAAATACCCGTTCTTTGCCCGGACTAAAAAAATATCAAATTGATCAAACTATACATGCCATTTAATCTATTATTGAATAATTAGCCTTTGCTATTATTCCCGCTTGCTATTAAGTATAAAATACCGTTTTATTTCCTTAAAAATCCGAAATAAAAATAAGCTACAAATGTGTTGTGCACGTATAAAAGTCACCATAATTTCCCTCATATGTATAAAACCTTTTAGTTCATTTGGCACGTTTTTGGTAATAATTTGGCGAGTTCGGCAACTCATTTGGCGAAAAATGAAATCGAAAAACCATATTATGCAGCTATAGTTTGATGGTTTTGAGCCATGATATTTAAAATTCACGGAAATAGCTTAAATATGCATATATGCAGTAAACAGAACCATCAACAACAAAAAAACATCACTTAAACCCACAATAAAATCCTAGAACTGTGACTGGACGAAATTACATCACAGGAAACACGTCAATTATTTTTCAAATAAGAATTTAGTTTCTGTAGCTAATGGCAACATAGTAAAAAAAATTCAATTTCAATTATTTGTTTGTGTTTATTTTAATTTCTCCTGCTGAATGGCAACGCGAAAGAAAGTAAAGTATCGGATTTGAGCATGATTTGAACATTGAGCGAAAGTGATACATTTTATTCAGAAAATTCGAAATTTTCTCTAAAAATAGAACACTTTGAGTAATGAAAGTTCAAAATTCGTAACTTAAGTAGAAAATACTCATTTTTGTTCCAAGTTACGAGTCAAACAAGTGTCTACTTTAAGAGTCTATAAGGAATACACATGCATACACAACTTTCTTTTTATTGTTATAGATTTCAACGAGAAGATTTACAATTTTAGGTTCTGCCTTCTATTTTTCGCAATAATTTGTTAATGAAGAATTGTCGTGTGAACTTTTCAGCAAATAATACTTTTTCTACAAGAATTTTGTTTATTGTAAAGTGTGAAATTATTAAGAAAATGTTAATTGGCCTGTTTTAGGCCAATAAAGATTAGTGGCTTTTAAAGAACATCTTGGATGATGGAAACTGATGACGCGGAGGAGGGAAATGATGTTCATCACGGAAGTGAAATGGTATCATTGAGATAAAAGGGTTCAAATGATGATGGTGGGACATCATCACCTGCTTAAGTATGTATAGTAAGAGCGTCATTCCTAACTGCTGGATAAGATGTTCTTTAAATGAATCACTTGTTTCAGCAACACCATCATAAACAGATTGAGAAAAATTGGTTTTATGCTATCACTATTTAGACAAAAGGTGATAATTTATAAGTAACTTAAGGAGTTTTAGAACTGTGTAAATTAAGTATGTCTCATTAGAAGCAGATGGTGTCATTCTCCCTACAGTATTTGTTGTTTCTAAACATGAATAACTTGTTTGTCATGCATCAACTTTGATAAATTCATAGAAATTTATGAAATATATAAATTTATCATAGACTTTTGAAAAGATTTGAAGTTTTCTGTTCTGTCGAATTTTTTCCCATAATAACTAATGAAAGAATTATCTTATGAACTTCTCGGCAAATGAAGAAACTTTGATTTTAAAATTTTGATTTTTTTATAATGTTATTTGTTTCGTAACTTGGAATATTAGTTAGTTAGTTTATTATTTGTTTTGCAACTTGTAATGGAATTATTAATAAAATGGTAATAGGCATGTTTTAAGTCTTAAGTGACAACAGAAATGCAGAATGAAAAAAGGTTTTTCTCGAATTGGTGAATAAATATCACGTAGGAACAGAGCACCAAGCGGAGCATCCATCGAATGATAAAAAAGAAATAAAAACTGGGATTTTTATTACCACTTAAAAAATCAGTTTTCGTTTTAATTTGTAAGTTTTTCTTGCTTATTTTTTGTTTAGTTTTTCATGTTGATAACTTAAGTCCTTTTTTTAAAAAAATCCTAATGTTAAAGTACTACTGTTTATACTATACTTTTAAAGTATTACATTAATCTGGCTATTTTAAATTATGTGCGCTTTTCAAACACACAATTACGCTGAGTTCATAAGAATATAATGTTTGATAAGATCCGAATACAAATTTTTAACTATTATAATTTGATTGTAAATAATTGAGATTATCAATCTTATTTCTTAAAATTAATTATGAAACAAATTGAATGCAGATATTTTTTTAGAGAATAAAATTATTTATGTTTATAGAATCTCCCGTTTATTTGTAAAAATATATTTTCATAAAAATATTTTTGTATTATAAAAGAATAACATTTATTCACAAACATTGTCATAATTATACATAAAAATAAGAAATTAGATAGTTACAACAATACATGGTATGAAATTGCCACTTTTGACATTCTTTTCTTACATCGAGGCTTACATTTAGGATCTAAGATCAATAAAAACTTTGTTTTCTAGTCAAAAAAATTTCAGATTTATATAAATTAAAATTTATTAATTCCGAACGCTATTTTTAAAAGACTATCAATGGAGTTCCAAAGTTAAAATTTATTTACAGTTTAATTCTATCGGTGATCAAATTTGCGGGCAGAGATAATTTCGAAATATGACGATAGTTTCAAACACGGATGGCTTTGATCTAAAACTACTATTTTTTAACACAAAAAAATTTATACATCCTCGCAAATAATATAGGGGAGAGTGTTGTACCTTGGGACTCTTGTACCTTGGGACACTGACAATTTCTAAGAATCTATTGGCAATATTCATACATTGTTTATTTCTAATAGTAGCTTTAACCAACAGACATCATCAAAATAAAATTTAACACTAGCATCATTGAATTGATGAATTGGTGACAAAAAATAATATTTCATTACCCCAAAGTAAATATTTTTCTCATTCTAATATAATTTTTTACCCTTGTACTTTTACAAAAAGTCAACTGCATTTTATTTTCATCATAAAAGAGAAGATTTTAAAATATTTTGGTTATGAGAAAATAATGATAATGCATTTTGATTTTCCACTATCTTGCTTTTATTTGAACCATGTAGTGTATTGTACCTTGGGACAGTAAAGCATATTGTATCATCATATAATGTTAAATAATTTGGACTTGCAATTTTGCTGTATAATTTAAATTATTCTTGAATTATGAAGTTTTTTTTGTGTATTTCCTTGAAAAAACAATAAAGTTTGTTTCCTGACACAAATTAGTTCAAGTGTATGAATATTGACTGAATTATAAAGTATGTCCCAAGGTACAACATCATGTTGTACCTTGGGACAGTTTATCCTCTCTACTTTATATGAGTGGCAATTTTTTAATTTCAAGCTGCCAGAATTTAAAAAAATATATTATAGAGGAATATATTGGTGTGTTGAAATGCTGCTTTTAAATTTTTTTTTGGACTCTAATTATCGAAGAAAAAAATTAAAATGTAAAAATTGTCCCAAGGTACAACACTCTCCCCTACATTGTTTAATTTTTTAATGAAATCAATATAAGTGTTAAAATACATTATATTAAAAATACTTTTATTTAATTTTTTGTTACTAAAACGTCTAATTTTTACAAATCTATGGTTGCATGCATGTAAATTAAAATTTAAAACTAATGCTTTTTTCACTAATAATTTGAAATAATTTGATTACTTTATCAATACAATTTGTTGGAGAAAAATTATAAAACTATTTGATACATCTTATGAAATTCTTTAAATAATTTCTTAATTTGAATATTTCCATTATGGTGAGAAATGCAACAAACCAAAAAACGTTTTCGAGCAGATAAGTAAAGTTATTTTTCAAACCCCATAAGCACAGTTAATAATTAAGTAAAGTAAAAGAAATCATTAATACGCAATTTACTGGTAAAAAAGTAATTCACGCAGAATAAAATAATTCCAAATAAAATTATAATTCACAATTAAATTCTACCGATCATTGGCACAACGCGGAAAAAAAGAAGTACCGAAGGGGAGAAATTCGATTCCAGGTAACTTACCGGCGCGGCAAATCCAAAGGGGGGAGGAAGGAAGAACTTGAAGGACGAACGGAAGAAGAAGGTTTTCGTCTGCTCTGAATGAAGGCTGGTAGGATAGTGTCTTCCGCCTTTCTTGCTTGGTAATGACCTAGGGTGGTCAAGGTTACTCGATATCTCTCCCCCCTCCCCCCCTACACGCTCCACTCACCGAGCGAATCTTCTCTCTTTTCTAACGGCCTCTCCTTCCGTGATATGCATTGGGATTGTTTATTGCTCTCCTTTTTTTTTAAACATAAAAAAATTTAAGATAGGGTCAGGAGAATGGTTGAATTTTATATCAGAAATCAGAAATAAACTTTTGGGAAGCATGAGTGGGCAGCAAACAAGGTGTTTTTTTTTTATAAGGTGACTAGGGATGTTGGAGTTCCAGGGATTATGTTGATCGACATAACTGTTTTGTCGATTTTAGTTCAATAAAATGCTGTAGCCAAGAAATTCTATGAAATCAACATATAACATTATTTGCTTTTTTTGTATCTAAGAAATAGACTTTGGAAAGCATGAATACGAGTAGGCAGTTAACTGTTTGTATAATTTTTGAAATGCGATTAGGGATGTTGGAGCTTGTGGTAAAATGTAAATCGACATAACTGATCTTTTGAATTCAGTTCATTAAAATGTTTTTGCCAAGAAATTCTCTTGTATAACTATTTAATATTATTTGCTCTATTGTATGTAAGAAATAAACTTTGGAAAGCATGCGTAGGCAGTAAACAAGATGTTTATTTTTAATAAGGGGACTAGGGATGTTGGAGTTTCTGGGATAATGTTAATCGGCATAACCGTTTTGTCGATTTTAGTTCGTTAAAATGTTGTAGCCAAAAAATTCGATAAAATCAACATGTAACAATATTTGCTTTTTTGGCATCTAAGAAATAGACTTTGGATAGCATGAGAATGAGTAGGCAGAGGCAGTTAACTATTTGCGTAATTTTTAAATGCGATAAGGGATGCTGGAGTTTGTGTCTCCTTCCGTGATATGCATTGGGATTGTTTATTGCTCTCCCTTTTTTTCTAAACATAAAAAATTTAAGATATGGTCAGGAGAATGGTGGAATTTTATATCAGAAATCAGAAATAAACTTTTGGGAAGCATGAGTGGGCAGCAAACAAGGTGTGTGTGTTTTTTATAAGGTGACTAGGGATGGTTGGAGTTTCTGGGATAATCGGCGTAACCATTTTGTAATTTATTTTATTTTATTTTTTAATTATTTACAATGAAATTATGATATTTAAAAATTTGTACTCGGATCTTATCAAACATTATATTCTTATGAACTCAGCGTAATTGTGTGTTTGAAAAAGTGCACAAAATTTAATATACATTCTTTAAAAGTATAGTATAAACAGTAGTACTGGAACATTAAGAATTTTTAAAAAAAGCAAAGGATAAGTTATCAACTTGAAAAACTAAACAAAAAAAAGCAAGTCAAACAAAAATAAAAATTAAAACTGATTGTTTAAGTGGGTAATAAAAAATTTCCAAGCATTTTAGGATTTTAGTTAATTAAAATGTTGAATGCCAAGAAATTCGATAAAATCAACTTATAACATTATTATTATTATTATTATTTTGTATCTAAGAAATAGACTTTGGAAAGCATGAGAATGAGTAGGTAGAGGCAGTTAACTATTTGTGTAACTTTTAAAATAGTTGGGATTGTTTATTGCTCTCCTTTTTTTTAACATAAAAAAATTTAAGATAGGGTCAGGAGAATGGTGGAATTTTATATCAGAAATCAGAAATAAACTTTTGGGAAGCCTGAGTGGGCAGCGAACAAGGTGTGTGTGTTTTTTTATAAGGTGACTAGGGATGTTGGAGTTTCTGGGATAATGTTGATCGGCATAACCATTTTGTAATTAATTTTATTTTATTTTTAAATTATTTACAATGAAATTATAATATTTAAAAAATTGTATTCGGATCTTATCAAACATTATATTCTTATGAACTCAGCGTAATTGTGTGTTTGAAAAAGTGCACAAAATTTAATATACATTCTTTAAAAGTATAGTATAAACAGTAGTACTGGAACATTAAGAATTTTTTAAAAAAGCAAAGGATAAGTTATCAACTTGAAAAACTAAACAAAAAAAAAGCAAGTCAAACAAAAATAAAAATTAAAACCGATTGTTTAAGAGGGTAATAAATAATTTCCAAGCATTTTAGGATTTTAGTTAATTAAAATGTTGAATGCCAAGAAATTCGATAAAATCAACTTATAACATTATTATTATTATTATTTTGTATCTAAGAAATAGACTTTGGAAAGCATGAGAATGAGTAGGTAGAGGCAGTTAACTATTTGTGTAACTTTTAAAATAGTTGGGATTGTTTATTGCTCTCCTTTTTTTTAACATAAAAAAATTTAAGATAGGGTCAGGAGTATGGTGGAATTTTATATCAGAAATCAGAAATAAACTTTTGGGAAGCCTGAGTGGGCAGCGAACAAGGTGTGTGTGTTTTTTTATAAGGTGACTAGGGATGTTGGAGTTTCTGGGATAATGTTGATCGGCATAACCATTTTGTAATTAATTTTATTTTATTTTTAAATTATTTACAATGAAATTATAATATTTAAAAAATTGTATTCGGATCTTATCAAACATTATATTCTTATGAACTCAGCGTAATTGTGTGTTTGAAAAAGTGCACAAAATTTAATATACATTCTTTAAAAGTATAGTATAAACAGTAGTACTGGAACATTAAGAATTTTTTAAAAAAGCAAAGGATAAGTTATCAACTTGAAAAACTAAACAAAAAAAAAGCAAGTCAAACAAAAATAAAAATTAAAACTGATTGTTTAAGAGGGTAATAAATAATTTCCAAGCATTTTAGGATTTTAGTTAATTAAAATGTTGAATGCCAAGAAATTCGATAAAATCAACTTATAACATTATTATTATTATTATTTTGTATCTAAGAAATAGACTTTGGAAAGCATGAGAATGAGTAGGTAGAGGCAGTTAACTATTTGTGTAACTTTTAAAATAGTTGGGATTGTTTATTGCTCTCCTTTTTTTTAACATAAAAAAATTTAAGATAGGGTCAGGAGTATGGTGGAATTTTATATCAGAAATCAGAAATAAACTTTTGGGAAGCCTGAGTGGACAGCGAACAAGGTGTGTGGTTTTTTTATAAGGTGACTAGGGATGTTGGAGTTTCTGGGATAATGTTGATCGGCATAACCATTTTGTAATTAATTTTATTTTATTTTTAAATTATTTACAATGAAATTATAATATTTAAAAAATTGTATTCGGATCTTATCAAACATTATATTATTATGAACTCAGGGTAATTGTGTGAAACAAACTAACTGACAAATCAACTAAACAAAAAAAGCAAGAAAAACTTACAAATTAAAATGAAAACTGATTGTTTAAGTGGGTAATAAAAAATTTCCAAGCATTTTATGATTTTAGTTCATTAAAATGTTGAATGCCGAGAAATTCGATACAATCAACATATAACATTATTTGTTTTTTTTTGTATCTAAGAAATATACTTTAGAAAGCATGAGAATGAGTAGGCATAGGCAGTTAACTATTTGTGTAATTTTTAAAATGCGATTAAGGATGTTGGAGTTTGTGGGATAATGTTAATCGGGGGGGGGGGGGGGGGGGGACATAACTGATCTTTTGAATTCAGTTCATTGAAATGTTTTTGCCAAGAAATTCTTTTGCATAACCATTTAATATTATTTGCTCTATTGTATATAAGAAATAAACTTTGGAAAGCATACGTAGGCAGTAAGAAAGACCTGTATTTTTTTAAGGTGATGGGATGTTGGAGTTTCTGGGATAACGCTCATCGGCGTAACTGTTTTGTTCAATTTATTTCATAATAAAGTTAGTTTTTGTGGGATAATGTGCATTGGCTTAGCTGTTCAGTTAAATTTAATTTATTGGAATTTTTTTAGCCAAGAAATTCGCTTATATTAACATTTTTTTATATATAAAAAATAAATTTTGGAAAGCATGAGTATGAGTACGAATAGTAACTAGGTGTGTATTTTTTGTAAGGTGACTAGGGGCATAGAAGTTTCTAGAATAATGTTCATCTTCATAACTGTTCTTTTAACTTCAGTTCCTTAAAATGTTTTAGCCAATAAAATCGCTCATTTGAACATTTTATATTACTTTTTTTTAACATCAGGAATAAACTTTGGAAATCCCGAATATAGGCAGTAAACGACATCAAGTGTTGATGGTTTTTTCAATCAAGAAGCAGGAATGTTTCTGTTAAGTGGGTGGTAACTCTATCTTGTGTTATACTTGCACTTTTTTAAATAGAAAACTGCTAATAGGATTTTATGCTTGGACCAAAGTTACCATTAAAGGACCAAGTGCCTCCCTTGACTGCATCTCCTGGACCTACCAAAAAAATACACTCTTAAAACAAAAGAGTGAAATCCACTCCAGTTGGAGAAGTGCATTTTTGACACTGGAATGGAGTGAATATTAACTCAGACTGAGTTAAAATCACTCGTTTGGAGTGATCCTGTTGGAGGTTTAACACACAAAGGATCCACTCCTTTCGGAGAAATGCATTTTCAAGAGTGGAGGAGTGAAAATTACTCAGATTGAGTTAAATTCACTCGTTTGTTTTAAGAGTGTACTATCTTTAAAATCAAGCTGATAATACTTAATTTACTAAGCTTCCTTTCATAACAAGGCAGTGAGCTTACACTCTTAAAACGAACGAGTGATTTTAACTCAGTCTGATTTAATATTCACTCCTTTCCAGTGTCGAAAATGCACTTCTCCTACTGGAGTGGATTTCACTCTTTTGCTTTAAGAGTGTATATGGCAAATTCACATTTTATTTTAGTTAGTACAGTTGCGAATTAAATTTTTAAGGCTGAAAACTAAATTAATAATTCATTAAGCAATGAAAATTTAAACGAAACGTTAAGGTCTACATAGTACTTATTTCTTTTATTTACTTTACTGCATTAGTTTTCAGAATCTAAAATTTTCTCTTCCGTTAAAAATAAATAATGTTAGGCATATTCAATAATAAGTAAAATCAATATTCATAATTATAAAATCCTTCTCTATCCTTACCCCCGCCATATAATACTACTATTATGACAAATTCTTCCAGTGTGTCTGTATACTTAAAATAGTTGATTTCTTGAAATTAGCATACATCTTGGCAAGTTCAAAAACAAGCACAAGTGTAAATCTGTGGAGAATGGAATAACGCACTAAACTTGTTAGTTAGCTTAAATTATCAGCCGTTTTTTTTGCATAATAAAACTATTTTCCTGTCTGTGTTGTGTATTTGCATGCCTAAATTGGTTCATTTTCAAATTTAAGCGTTAGCTTTAAAATTGTTTTAAATGATGCAGTCTATTTTTTAACAAACACAATATGCTTATATCTCACTAATAACTTGTTGAAACCAGTTGAAATTATATTCACACAACTTCTTTAAAAGAAAATATATATATTTTCTTCTATAATTTACAGTAAGAGTTTTCAATTAACAAACATAATATTTGGTTTGGTTATTATAGTTATTTAATATTTCCAGAAATAATAAGTATGCATATCTCTTACATATAATATTTCAAAATTAAATGTTATTAAAAAATTGCTTGTTTTTTTTTGTTTTCTTCATATTTTTACATATATTTCCTTAGCCAAAACTGCTTTTTTTTCTATTACAAAAAATGTAAGATCTGTAAATTCTCTTATGTATAAACACTCATATATTTTTGATATAGAGAATTATTTGTTTAATATTAGTCTCACAAAAAATATCAACGGTCGACTTAACAAGTAAGTATAAATAAAAAAATTTAAAAATAAAGATTTCTAACTCTCACTAATTTATTGTTTAATTGAAAAAATACAAAAACTTAATCAAGGAAATACTTTAAAAAATTCCCACTTTTTAAAATTCTGAATAAGACTATATAGGTAAAGAGTTAAGTAAATATAAAGAACATAAGTATTCACGATTGAAATTGACCAGTTCAAAATCTATTTAAATTTTTTTTATATAAATTTTGGTAAAATTATTTACTTTAGTAAATAAATAAACTAGTTTAAGCAAATAAAGGATTAGTTGAATTCAAAAATCTTTAAACACAATTAAACTAATATATACATAAGAGAGAGGTAAACAGAACCAGCAAATAAACTTGTCTGTTTAACACAACAGTTTTGCTTGAATCACTTATGTTGATAATCAGAGCAAGCAGCATTGAACTATCTTGCCGCTCATTTTAGTTTAAGATATCTCATCTCCAAAAAAATTTGTCTGCTGCTTAACCATGGTAAGTATTTAAGAAAATATTTTTTTCTAAAAATAATCTGTTTGGTATTTTGAACGTTTGTTTAAACTCAAATTAGCTCAAAGAAAACAGCGAAACTTAATGGAGTATATATTTTGAAGTTTTTTAGTGGAAGAAATAAAAAAAACATTCACCAAGGAAAGGTTAAAAATATCAAATTATATAAACAAAGCTCTAATTATTACTTATTATTACTTTATTGTTAGTTTATAAATTGTTTAACTTTTTAAAATCTCAATATATATTCATTGGATTCATACTTTATCTTACTTTCGATGTAAAACACTCAAGGAAATTTGTTACTTTAAACAATCTCGCAAAATAAATTAAAGAAATAAATGCATTCATATAATAATAAACTGTATTGTATTTTTAAAGAGTCATAAATAAATAGTTGTAATAGACTTTTTTCGGTAAAAAAATATATATAATTGGCATTTATCATGAAAACATAAAACAAATGAAACTAAATTAACAAATCTTTACGTGTAGTTTTCTTAGTAAGGGGATACGGTACCCAAAACATTATTTCCAGGTATAATAACATAAACTTGCAAATTATAGTGGTTTTTTTTATATAATTTGCACTCTAAATAAACATTTTCTAGGATTAAAAACAAATATTTACAAGCAGTTTTTCGTTTATTTATTTTTTTTTTAAATTCAAAATTGTGATTTTTTTTCAAACTCTACTCCTCTTTCCATTTTGAGAATAACTTTACCGAACTTTTACAGTTTCTTTTTAGTACTATTTGTTCAAAAAACTGTGCATGGATTTTAAATTGTGAGCTATAGTTTAAAAGTAACAAGTATTTACACTGAAAATCACAAGAAAATTCTAATGATTAAATTCAACATTTAAAAAAACTATACAGAATGGACCTTATTCCATGCACAATTTTGTGCACCATATATATATAAGAATACAGGTTAAAAAATTCAAAATGCTAACTTAATTTGCAAAAAAGAGGGAGGGGGAGGTTGAAAGCAGACGAAATACGTGTATTCAAACTTAAAGGAATTACTCCAGAAAATATTTAATAAAAAATTTTCTACAAAAGATATCATTATGAAACTTTCAGTAAATATTCAGAAAGATAATGTAAATAATGAGAAGTAAAAAGTGAAAAATCTATATTTTGATCATTTTTTTTTGGTACCGTATCCCCTTAAGTTGTTATTAATTGATAATTTTTTTTAATTGGTTCTTAATGTGATTGTAAATTTATTTGTTTTTGATATGAAAGAAACCTTAACTTGCTTACGGTTTTGAAAACTCATCAAATGTTGTTGCTGAAATCCCACACAACAAATAAAACTATTAAAAAAGAACATTAGATTTTTATATAGACATAATATATGAAAACGAAATCAAACTATTTAGTAATAATTATTATGGTGAATAAGTGCATTCGAAACGAAGAAATCTTTCAAATGCAAGGTCTTACACTCCTTGCCAACTTAAGTTGGGTAAATATAAATATGCTATGGAGAAGATCCTTCAGCTCATGTACAGAGTTCCATAAATTATTTGTAAATCCATTAAGAAAACATGGTTAAAACATTAATTTCGTTTAAGGTCTAACAGATTTCTTGAAAAATTTTGGGAATTTCATCAGAATTAAAAGTGTATTTTTGTTAAATTGTATTCAGATCATTTCGTATGTAAATATTACCTTACAAGAGTTTCCAACTAACTGACCAATCTCGCTTTTTTTTCTCTGCTATTTTACGCTTTGTTTATACCCAAGTTAGGGTGGCACGGAGTGTAGATGAAACCAACTTATGATAGATATTTAAAAACGGCCAGAAATTTGTTTGAATAGGCATCAATAATCTTAATGCGTAGAATCATTCAAGTGAAAAACCGGAATTCTTAGGAGATAACTATTGAGTGCATAATCAGATTACAGAGACTTACTATTGGGGAACCGTATACTTAAGAGAAAGTTATTAAGCATTAAAAACTCTATGCATTTACTTTGGGAATTAATTTGTAGAAAGCAGTCAAATTAAATACAGTTCTGAGAACTAAAAAGCAACGTAAATCTATTACAATTACAATAAGAAAAGATCATGCTTCAATAGTAATTAATTTTTTTTATGGAAAGATTTAACAGATAGCTTGTGTGTGTGTTTTTTTTTTAAAGTCTTGTCTTACCAAACAAATGATCATCTGAAAATATCATTGAAACGTGGTAGATAAATTTACAAAAATACATGAATAAATTACTGCAAAATATGTTTTTTATTTGCCGTTTTTTAACATCAACATTGCTTTTTTTAATTAAACTTCGTATTATTAACAGTATTTTTCTGCAAATTTTACATATATCTACAAGCATAATTTTTTTTAATTTAAAATTTTGATATGTTAATTTTACAGCAATGTAAAAAAAAACTACGCAGAATTAACGAGCACGTTAGCTCCAGTGTACTTGGGAACGTTTGTGATTTTTTTAAGCGAAATATTAATTATTTTTAACAACAAGAATACAATTTTAGTGACTGAGTTCAAAACCTGGTACCTTCACTATAATAAGCTGGTCGATTGATCTACTTCTACACGAAGTCCTATGTATACTTGTTCGTTTTTCTTCATATATTTCAGATAGATATTCATATATTCCACAATAGAAAGAAGTTGTAGACTTCGTTCACATAAGGTGCTGTTGCCGCTCCGGTAGTTCAATCGTTAGGATGCTGGCCTTTGGAGCTGCTGGAGTCGGGTTCGAAATCCCAGTCAGGCATAGATGTTTGTGACCGTCAATAAATGTTGTTATTTGTCTATGTATTATTCCGTTCTTTGTGACTGTTAATATTCTTTCTGTGTCTGTCCCACTTGACGAAAGCTTATAAGCGGTTCTCTGAACAAGCACAAGAGCTGGAATGTATATGTACCATACCATACCATAGGGTGCTGTTAATATTTAACATCATTTAGTGCTGTTTTTATCCCTTTTTCACTGTGAAATTATGTAAAAAGGTAGAGAAAATAATTATTATGCATTTCTAAAATATTTTGTGAATAAAGTTTTTAATTTTTTAAGTATAAAGTTTAAACTCATAATAGCAGATTTTCATATTTTGAATTTTTTGAGGGAAAATTATTCTTACTTCACTAATTACTTACTTATTAATTATGTATTTATAAAATTCTAGGATATAATCTTTTTTAGTGTTGCAGTGAAATACAAATGAATTGAATTTTGTGATTGAAACTACATAATGAGTTTTTGTTTTCCAAAATTCATTTTATAAATTTCAACATCTTTAATAAAATTAGTGAATACATTGCTCTTTGTGGGATTCAGCTAGAAGTAAAACGATACAGATTAGTTATAAAAAGATGTTTCACTTTTAAATTTAAAATCAAACCAAGGACAGATAATAAAAATTTAAGTTAAATTTTAAGAGAATTTTTTTTGCAATGATACACAAATGATAGAGTCGCCCCGGTGGCTCAATCGTTAGGACCCTAGGCCTTTGGAGCTGCTGGGGTCGGGTTCGAATCCCGGTCAGGCATGGATGTTTATGACCGTCAATAAATGTTGTTATTTGTCGACGTGTTATTCCTTTCTTTGTGACTGTAAAAATTCTTTCTGTGTCTGTCCCACTTGACAAAAGCTTATAAGCGGTTCTCTGAACAAGCACACAAGCTGGAATATATATGTACCATACCATACAAATGATAGTTGCTCTGAAAGCTGCGTTGAGAACGATCCCCTCTTAACAGACGTCGGTTTAAATGCTATTATAATTGTCACAAAACTCGAATATATTGCGCCAAAAATATGTAGATTGTGCTTATATTACTAAACTAGTGATCACTTTCATATGAACTATTTTAGCTTTGATTTATAGATAGGAATTTTATACACTAAAGCTTTTTATTTTAAATAGAAATGTGTACCCAAGTTGCAGGGAATAGGGGGTAGGTATAGATACATAGGGTAGAGTGTTGTACCTTGGGACAATTTTTACATTTTAATTTTTTTCTTCGAAAATTATTGTCAAAATAAAAATTTCAAAGCAGCATTTCAACAAACCAATATATTCCTCTATAATATATTTTTTTAAATTCTGGCAGCTTGAAATTAAAAAATTGCCACTCATTTAAAGTAGAGAGGATAAACTGTCCCAAGGTACAACATGATGTTGTACCTTGGGACATGCTTTATAATTCAGTCAATAATCATACACTTGAACTAATTTGTGTCAGGAAACAAACTTTATTTCAAAATACATCAGAAAATGTGCTCTTTAGAACATTTCATCACATGGAAGGAAAAAGATTTATCAGGTGTTGCCAGAATTATATTTTCAAACTTCAATCACTATAAAATATATCCAAAACAAAGCTGAGTTGTATTTTACATGTTTTGTGGAATTGCTCTTAAAATAAATAATAAAGATATTTTTATTTATCCAAATTATTAAGAATTTAATCAAATTATTAATACTGTCCCAAGGTGCAACACACTACATGGTTTAAATAAAAGCAAGATAGTGGCCAATCCAAATGCATTATCATTATTTTCTCATAACCAAAATATTTTAAAATCTTCTCTTTTATGAAGAAAATAAAATGCAGTTGACTTTTTGTAAGAGTACTAAGGTAAAAAATTATATTAGAATGAGAAAAATATTTACTTTGGGGTAATGAAATATTATTTTTTGTCACCATTTCATCAATTCAATGATGCTAGTGTTAAATTTTATTATGATGATGTCTGTTGGTTAAGGCTACTATTAGAAATAAACAATGTATGAATATTGCCCATAGATTCTTAGAAATTGTCAGTGTCCCAAGGTACAAGCGTCCCAAGGTACAACACTCTCCCCTATATATTACAGCTTGTGTGCTTGATCAGAGACCAGCTTTATAAGCCTTCGTTAAGTAAGACAGACACCGAAAGAATTTGTACTGTCACAGAGAAAGGAAGTACACCCAGGGCGAAGGCAGGAATCGAAACCGCACCCGTTACAGTTCTCGGACTGCTGGCGTAATGGTCCAAACCACTCGGCCATCCGGGCCCCACTGGGAATATTAAGTAAGTATTCTCAACCATCAAAGAAAAAAAGATATCAAAATAACCGCAAATTTGTTTTTTGGTAATAAGTATATAAGGAAAACATATTTTTTCATAAATATTTAAGAATTAGCCGAGTCAAACGCGATTCAACATATTTGTCTTTTTTATTACAAGTAATATAAGGGCAGTTCAATAATGAAACTATTATTGACATGCTGTGGTAAAACTTATTATACTAAACCAGTGATACAATTAGTAATTCAAACGGTGCGTGACGCATGTGTTTATTTTTATAATTTTAATTTTTTACAAGAAATAATTAACCAATCGGTACAAAATTGGTCTCATTCGATGGATCGGGTCGATGGTAAAGTTTACTTAAGACTTTTATCTTGCATTTGTCCATCCATCAATCAATTCATGAAACTATTATATAAACTCATAATTTATGGGGAGATCATAGTAAAATGCCAATGACCAAACAATTGAATTTTTGAAACCATCATTTTCTGATAGATGAAAGCCCGATCCATCGAATGATACCAATTTTGTATCGATTGGTTAATTATTTCTTATAAAAAAAATTTAAATTATAAAAATAAACACATGCGTCACGTTTGAAGTGTATTATTTGTGTATTACATTATAAAATAAGAATTTTTTGTGTAGATTTTTTAAAGAATATTTACTGGCCCAATGTAAAAAAAAAATCCTGACTGTTAACATGAAATTTGGTTAACACGAAATGTTTCGACGGTCCCTTCGAGTTCGTGTTAACGGTGTTCGACTGTATTTGTTTTTGCGTTTTTCTCAAAACTATAATTTTCAACACATAGGTACACTTTACTCCAAATTTATTAAATATTTATTGATATTTTTTTGGGTGTTATAAAACCATTTTTCGATCTATTTAAGTCACCTCAATTAGTCTTACAAATTAAAAAATATATTTTATTACACTTTCCTACGTTGAAAATCGGAATTTTTATGATTGTAGAATATAATGTTTTTAAATAAAATTTAAAAATTGTTTTCGACAAAAAAAATAGGTGACAAATATAAATCTAACTGCTTACTTGCATTTGAAAAAGTTTATAAAATAATTACAGTTTAAGATGGTTATTTTAAAATATATTTAGTAGTTTCCTGGATCATTCTCATCAAAATTGGAATTTTGTAGTTTGTACATATTTTGTAATTTTCGCCATATGTTAAAAATTTTAAAAATTGGAATTATTTAAATTCCAATGCAGATAATTTCTTTTTCAGTATTTTTCCAATATTGAATGAGTATTAAGGATACAAATATACATTTTTTCGGTATGAAAACAAAATCGTGCATTACAGCGTTAAAAGAAAACAGAACACTTTTATTAAATAATAATAGAATAATCTTAAATATTGATAAATTTATCAATATTTGAAAGTAATACTTTGGTATAAAAGAGTGTTAATTATTTAAATCAGTTTTATAGTTATTGATGGCACGAAAATTTTGAAATTTTGAAGATTCATCCACCATTGAAAAAAAAACTTCCAAAGTTCATTTTATGAATCAAATATTTATAAATCCGCTACAGGTAAACAAAAAGGTCATTTCATTGTCTTTTGGTGTTACTTGCCAAAAATAACGAAAAAGTCACAAATATTAGTGAATTTTTTGGGACTTTATTTATGAACACAATACATTATTATTTTATCTGAATACCTACTCTTAAAAAAAAATTTACTTTACCTCTCAAAATTCCATTTTTTAAGAAAATTTTAAACAAGTTAGGATAATGTTCTGTTAAAAGTTGTTTTAAATCAAAAATTGAAATTTGTATTAAGGTAATATTTGTATTAAGGTAGTAATATGTTCCGAGAAAATATTACTACCTTAACAAAAATATTGCTATTATTTTTTTTATAATAACAAACATAGAACAAACACCATTGTTATTATCCAAACCAGGTGTAAGGTGCAAAATACTTTGTTGAAAAATTGTTTTTTGTTTTTAATGTGTTTTTAAGAATAATACGGAAGATATAGAATTGCAAAAATATTTTCAAACAAGAAATTTTGAAATGAACTTGAATAGCCTACTTTTTTGTTATTTGAATACTTACTCAAATTCCAATATTTTGGGTAGACTGACGAAAAAAGTATAAAATACGCATAGTATTTGATAGATATGGTTTATAGTATCTGATTTCTTGCTTTTTTTTTAACAAAATAGTTTTTAAATGGTATTATTAGAACTTAAGTTAAAACAGAACGTCACAACACATATTGACAATGACATGGAAAAGCGTACAACACAAACTTTCGATTAAAGATAGGTTTCTTATGACAAATCTTTCCAACCACAAAAAATAATTAATCGAACTTTTAAAATTAATTTTATACCAGACCGTCGTACAAAGGACATAAAAACAAGATGGACAAACAGCATAAAAGTTAATTGGTCTTTGATTCGGGCTGGGGTAGGCACATATATATTCCAGCTTGTGAGCTTGATCACAGGCCCGCTTTTTTACTGTCACAGAGAAAAGAAGTATACCCATGGCGAAGGCAGAAACGAACCCTCACCCGTTACAGCACGCAGACTGCTGGCGTAATGATATAAACCACCCGGCCTTCCGGCCCCCCCTTTGATTTGGAAGACCTTTACCCTTTCTAATATATATACATATATATATTTTTTAATCTGACGGTTAGAACAGAATTTTGAAGTTAGGTACGTTCTGACAAACATAACGGGCGAAAATCACAATGCTGTCATTAATTGCCTTTCTTTTTCTTAAGTCCTTCGGATTAGAAAAAGAAAGTAGGATTAAATCTAATGAATTTACATAAATATTTTCAAACTCAAAAAGACGTGTCACAGTAAAACAAAAATGCAATACTCACTCTGTTTAAGAAAACTACTTTAATAATAAAACTATCATTGATATGCTGTCGTCAAAATTATTAAATAATCACTTAATTGATAAACGAAAAAATCAGATGGACTTATGATTTACGAACTTTAACTCATAGGATTGGCGAGTTCAAGTTCTAATTATTTTTTAAACTGTGAAGGATTGTTATTTTGAAGATTAATTATTTGTAAGATATTTATGTAATGAAATAAAATGTAATTAAGCTTTTAAACTTGAATGTTTGATGCATACATTTGAAAATATTTGTCACAATAAAATTCTCAGTTTTATGTAATACGTTGGTGAAAAGTCAACTGTATTGAATTATAACCTAAAATATTAAAGGAAGTTTATTGTAATAACATAATGTGGAGTTATTTTGTACAATATAACGAACTAATGCTTTTTTTATTAATTCTTCATTTTTGTCAGCTGAAAGTTGTTCATTGGTTGACTAAACTAAAGTTTTTTATTCGATGACATAAATCAATTGATAGTTTTATTAATTATATTTTTTTAATTTGTGAAGAAATAATTGTAACCATAATGATCTATAATCCCAAGCATATTAATAAGTTTATTTTAGTTATTAGTTTTATGGAAATTGAACACTTAATTGGTGGTAATATAAGGGATATTTTCAAGTTTTCCGTGAGCAAAATTCTAAATTGTGTAAAGTTAAAATTGTACCACTTTTAAAATAACCAGCAAGCATATATTTTATTGAGAACACAACTGAAAAACTTGGTTTCGATGAATTTCGATAAAATTTGAGGTTTTATGTTATAGGTTGATGAAAAGTTTACTATATTGATTTAAAATTTAAGAAATCATAGAAGGTTTACTGTATACTAACAGTCAAGTGCACTTATTTTGCAAAGTATTACCTTTTGTCTACCTGCTCCATAACATTTAATACTAAAAATAATACTTTGATGCAAGTAACATTGTCATATATATAGTCTCTTAAAGATTTTGAATTGATTAACTAAAAACTTGGATGATCTCAAATATTTTAAACTCGTGGTGCCCTGTGTAGAAGGATGTATTGTACCCGTGGAAAACTATTTCAAGTATTCAATAGCAATGTAATGGTTTTCTTTAACAGTTGATAAGTTGCTGTTAAGAAGTTTTGGTTATGTTTAATAAAAGATAAAACAACACAGAATGATGATAAGGAAAGGGTTCACTTCAAGAAAAGGTGATTCTCTTTCATGATGAAAATTGTCGTTCAACGGAAATTTTCAGGGGCAACAATTTGCCAAGCGAAACGTACTTCAAGTAGCAAAATAGTTGATCCTGTAAAAATAAAAATATTTAGATTTTTATTTGCAACAAAAAGTTTGTGCACATATATTAACGGTATAATCCTTTTTCTAAGAAAAATCGAAGACTTACGATACATGATACGAAATCGCTCTTTTAATGTACTTTTTTTTATTTAAAAAAAATATAATGTATCCAGATGTATGGAAAATGAACTAGTGTGTGAAATATGTTACATGGGCTTTTTTTTAAAAGGTTAAATTAGCCCAATGGAATTTTTTTTTAAAAAAAAAAGAAGCTTGAAATTTTAAAGTAAACAATAATGATGTTAAATATAGGTATGAGAACAACTATACACGTAAATTATGCATTATTAACCTCCAAACTTATATAATAAAAACTCAATTAGAAGTGTCATTCAATTTTGGATCTTTTTTTTTTATCTTTCTTTTATTTTTCTATCTTCTCTACCAAAACTTTCGAAGAAATCGCTCTTTACACATCCTTACATCTCTCAAAAGGCAAACGAATAAATCTTCCTCCCAATTGCATAAAAGTTCACCTTTTTAATGTAATTGTGGTCTATTTTGGTGCGTTTTGTCCATCGGGAATGGGAACGGCTTGACCCAAGTAGCGACATCAATCAAAACTGCAGCGTAGAAAGTTAGCGTGTCTCACACAGACCAGGAATCGGTTCCGCAAACAAATACGCGCACAAGTTAATGGCTGATGACAAATATGCAAAGGGTACACATGGAATTCTGAAAGGGGTAATTGATTTTCTTTTGACCACTAGTTTTTTGCTTAAAAACTCATACAAACCTTAAAATGGATGTTTTAATAGAATCCAGTAGTTTTTTCAATTATGTATCCCAAAAGCTAGAGGTATATATCATTTTAAATATTAAAGGAGAACTTTAAAACTGCTGGCAATTTCAATTTCTGTTTATAGAATTCTAGAATTTTTATTCGCTTGTAAATTTTTATTTTTGACTTTACCAAAATGTAATTTTAAGATCCGATTCAGATTTTAACCATGCAACTTAAAATCCTCTTTTTTAGATAGGCTTCTGAGATATAAAACTGAATAATGAATAAACGTACCACTGAAGCTTTAAAGTGTGACTTATTTTTTTTAAATCAGATATTCGCAATTATTATTTACGATTTCTTTATAACGGTTGGTTTTGTGCTTAAACTGGAAGAAATCTATCGTAAACATTGCCATGAGCCGTTACATCATCTATTTTTAAATTTTGAATAGAAACTTCTCTAAAAAACTCTCTGTCAAACAAATTTGAGTTCAGATTATTTACTAAAAATTCATGGTTGGGAAGGAAATAAACTGGTATTTGAAGCATTCATGCATGGAGATTTTAGAGAAAATCATATTATCTTAATTTGATAAAACCTTCTAATTCAAAGGCCTCAGTTTTATTTAACTTTGTCAAACGAAGCTATGCTAACGATTCAAATATCTAGAATCATCTAAGTTTTTATAAACGAGTCTGTAAGTTTTTATAAAGTCATATCCTAATGCAATGGTTAGTAGCACCATTTCATAAGTATTAGGGGAGGGCAGGGGAATCCCGCCACCTCGGGCAATGCCACCACCCCTCGTATCTCGCCAGCAGCGGTGTGTGTGGGAGGGGGGCTGTGGGCGCTGACCTGTAGCAGGAAACGAAGTAATTTGAAGTAAAGGCGCTAATGGTCGTGCGGTGAGTTGGTGTAAAGTTATTTTAAAAACCACGGTTTTTAGTGATTTTCATCTAATTTTGGGCCTTTTGAAATTAAGAGATAATTTACAGTTATCTCTAAGTTAGATAAATAAGTTATATATCATTGAAAAGAGTAATTATTTGCCTATTTTATCACGTTGTTAGTTTGGACGCTAGGCTATCTACCTTTCTTTAAACAAGCCGTCTATGCCATTTTGTCTTACTGGGGTAATGCCGCCACATCACTCTGGGGTTATGCCGCCACATGCAAAAGGATGGCGGCATAATCCGTAAAATAGAAATTTCATGTATTGGCCCTACAACCTATTAGTTTTCGTTCTTGATGCCACTTATCCGAAAAAGAATAACTGAACTGGCTAAATAGACCAACGAAACTTTGAAAAAAAACTGCATATTTAGTTGCAAATGGAATGGCCTGAGTGAATTGTTAAGAAATTCATTCAGGAGTGTTGTACCTTTGACTTGGTCAAAACGAGTACAACAATCATAAAAAAAATTTATCCCTTGTTTAATAAAAGTAGAAATAAAATATAGGGCTGCAAGATGAAAATAAATAATAATAGTTGGATTGAAGAACGTTTCATTTTTTGTTTTCAGAACGACATATATGACAAGTTACGCGGCAAGGAAAATCTTACGCAGAGAAAGCGGTAATAAACTAATAGAGGTAATAACCCAATTTGTAGCTATTATAGTGGTGAATAAAATAATATTTTCTTGCCGCGGTGAAGAATCACACTATAGTTTGGACTCGTCAAAAACACAAGTCATCGATGCTGAGAAGTGATAGGATTACTACATAATTACTGACCCGTCCGTGGCCGAGTGGTTAAGCTATCAGCATCAGGAATCAACCTTCTCAGGAGTGCGGGGATTCGAATCCCATCTACTGCCAGTCATCCTATAACTCATATCTCTGTACTGGGAAAGTGTAGAAAAATCCAATTCGTGATGGATGGGCCCGAGTACACTGGGACAGACGTGCTCATTAAATCTGTGGTGCCCAAAGTACCGACGGCGTCTGCGTACGATGTCGCTCGAAGTTCCGTTGGGTGCCCGCTCAGGTTTCAGCCTCGTCACTTGACCAGAATTCTAAATTACGAGGAGTTATTGACTATGCTCAAGCTCCTAAAGGAGGCTAGAAGTAGGCAGCCGGAATCGATTACATTACCATTACATAATTACTTATAATATAACTTAAAGAATGGTGATTAATTTCTTGCAGAGGTGAAGAATCACTCAATAGTTTGGACTCGTTAAAAACACAAGTCAACGATGCTGGGAAGTGATAGGATTACTACGTAATTACTTATAATATAATATAACTTAAAGAATAGTAACTAAAAGAAAATTAATGAAAATAGCTCATTTTGGCTTTTAAAATTTTAAAAGTCTTTCTTTTTAGGTGTATAAATGTGGGTGATTCTAGTTGACAATTTCCGTTAAAATATTTTTTTAATAAGAATTTCAGTGAGTGTAGGAATAACAGAAATAAGTAGGGTATATTTTTGTTCTTTTATGATGTCTTGTTTATTTTCAGCGCGTCAAAACATGCCTCTTCTTCTGTATCGTTGAATTAAATTGGCCTTATGGATTACCCTCCAAGTCGTTATGTAAATACATAAACACGAAAAAAAAATGCTCTTTCGGTTACCCAAATCAAACTTGTCTAATTTTATAGCGGATTATCGAAATGAAGTACCCCGGAAGTGTTAGATCCACATGCTGAGAGAATCTTCCAGCTTAGGAAAGAAAGTTGATTTAAAAGATGGGCCCATTGACAATGAGACTATAAACAACACTTTCTTGTTACTTTTTTATACGGAAGAGGAAATACACTGACCACTGGCTTGGATACATCAACAATTGCTCTTACATATGTTGATGCAAATAGCAGTGATTGGGTAGACAACAAAAACAACTGTTATCATACAGTTAGTAAACAAAATTAGTAATTTCGTTAAGTGGCTAATTGAAAATGGCGGCATTGCCAAATTGTTATATATCACTACTTAATTTATCTAAATTGAGTTCAAATTGTGCGTGGCGAACGTTTAGTATTGTAAGTGATAGTCTTCTTTTATAAGATTAATCTAATTAAAACAATAGCCTTTTAAATGTAAAGGAAAAGAGATACATTCATTAATAACTTCAAGAGAGAATGTTAAAAAAAATATTTTATGGCCTAGAAATACAAAACAGTAATAGTAAAATTCAATTTCCTAAAGTATTTTTAGTAAATTGAATTTAACTTGTAGTAAACTAAGATATATCAAAGGTACAAACTATAATATGTACCAATATTATGAAACTTATTAGTATAAAGATGTTGTTAATATTATAGCAATTCAAGTTTTTTTTTATTTGGCGATAGCATACAAAATTGTATTAATGAACCTATAACAACCAAGATATTTTTTTTATGCATTTCATTTGTTAATTTTCCTTTTTAGCCTACTTTTCTTTTTTTTTAATTCGAAGAATTAAAAAAAAATGAAAAAGTAGGTATTGATATGCGGTCGATGTCCGTCCGTCTGTCTGTCCGTCCGTACCCCCCTTCCAAAATCAGTTCTAGCAATCCGATCTTTCTTTTTTCCGAAATTCTTTTTTTATTAGAAAGGTATAACCTCAGACACCCAACTTTCATACCTTTTGTCCGTCTGTCTGTACGATAGGACGGACATAAATCTACTATTTGACGACGAATTTCCCATTGAATTAGCATTGAAATTCAATTTCGAGTCATTTGAATCGCTGAATTTAACTACAAATGCTACGGACAAGTGAGATACGTCAAAAAATTCAGCGCATCGAAATTAGTATACATTGAAAATTTCAGAAAAGAATTCGAATTCGAAGTACTTCAATTATTTAAAAAACATCAAAATTTAATGCTCATTTAAAAAGCATTAGGAAGCCATTTTCATTAGAATTAAATCACCATTGCCATCGCAACAATTGCTTGAGAAACTTTAATTCTTTTCGACAATAAATTAAAATAAATTTATTTTTGAGACATCGGTCAATTTAAGATGACGTCAAATATATATTTCACTACGAATTGTTTTCATTATATTTAAAAGCGAGGAATATTACATATTTATTCTTTGAAATATAAATTTTTGAAAACGATTTACGTTATAATTATTTAATTTTCGAAATAAAATAAATGAAACTAGCCGAATTTAGCAAGTAAATGTTTATTGAGGAGTAGTTTTTTGGTTTTTGTTCTACGAAAAATTAAATATTATTTTTAACTGCAAATAAAGCTGTGTTTAGTGCTGTGTTTAGTTAGATGCTGCGTTTAGTGAAATTTATTTTAAATTTAATGTGGAAAAACGGTTGTTGATGTCACTTACTGATACGAGCCTAGTTTTTTCAAGATAAGAATTTTGGTAAGTATTTAAGTAACAGGAAAGTAGGCTATTTTAGTTCTTTAAGAACTTCTTGTTTTCTTTGAAGTTTAGTAGAGTTTCCTTCTAAATAAATTAAGATATTTTTTTTATATCTATCAATGGTCACTACGTGCAAATTATGCATGAGAAATTAATGTTATCTTCATATCATTTTCTACTAGTAAATGAAATTTAAAAGCATTTGATCAGTGTTAATTTTAAGATAAAAATTAAAGAAATTAATAAAATACGGATACATCATAAGACTAGCTGTTATACCCGACGTTGCACGGGTAGAGGTGAAAAAATAATTTTATAGTCAATTTAACTATTTTTTCTTTCATTTGAGTTACATAAGATATGAAGATTACCCAGTATTTTTTTCCATTTAATTACCCATCTTGGATATAGTAATAATTAATCCCCCCAAAAAACTTCGTAAAAGTAAACAAACGCCAATCTCAAAAAAATATATATATTTATTTATTTTATCAAAAAACAAGTCATTATGAATGTTGTGGCTAAAAAAGCCGTGATATAAAATGAATGCCAATCTCTTGTGTAAAACTTCCTGGTCATAATAAATAGTATAACTTAAGTTTCCCTGCAATAAAAAAATTGCACTGTTTGAGGTTGGTGCCCATCTTAACCACCCTCTATACCTCTGTATAAATGTATTGAGATCATACATTTGTCAAAGTTTTTTTTTTTAAGTATCCTTCGTTATTATGATTTAGTAATTCAAGTTCATTTGCGAGATTTAATTTTTTTCGGGGGATTAAGATGGGCACCAACCTCAAACAGTGCAATTTTTTTATTGCAGGGAAACTTAAATTATACTATTTATTATGACCAGGAAGTTTTACACAAGAGATTGGCATTCATTTTATATCACGGCTTTTTTAGCCACAACATTCATAATGACTTGTTTTTTGATAAAATAAATAAATATATATATATTTTTTGAGATTGGCGTTTGTTTACTTTTACGAAGTTTTTTGGGGGGATATCAGTAGTTTTTTTTTCTTTAAATAACAAAATATACAGACACAAAATGACTACAAAATTGACGACATGATTTCAATGTTTATAGAGAGTTATATAACTCGCACTCGGAATTTAGAACTATTTATCCTTTTCCCGTAGAACATTTGTATACTGCATACTTAAACTGTGGTGAGGTACAGATGACGTTTTATTCCCGATACATTGTTTTAGACACATTTCGAGATTGCATAGCAGCTTTTATTTTTTGTGCACCTCAACCGTCTCTTATGCCCAGTTTTTTTCACTTTTGTAGGCATATTTATTTTCAATTTTCTTTTATAAAACTAAAAAATATCCAGCCTATTCAAGAAAAAACAACAACCAAATACGTTTCTTAGGTTACTGTTATGTGTTATAATACAAACCTTTAGTAATAGTTCATGTTAAAAAATGTGACTTTAATTATAAAATATTACTTTGGCATAATAAAATATTCCTCAACAAATTTTAGGGAAAAAATATCATTTCCATTCATAAAAAATAAGCAAAGATTACTTTGACATAATTAAATATTCCTCAGTAAGTTTTAAATATATATATATATATTTCTTACTTTTTAAGAAAAAAAAACAGACTAATTTTTTGAATGGTATTGGTAACTGAATATGGCAACCAATTAGGCAAATATGACTGTTTACATTTGATCAACCGATAAACTCGAATTATTCATAAGTTTTCTAAATAAAAACGCCAAAAAGTTTAAATGAAGCATTCCGTTAATTAGAATTTTTTTTTTCAATCTGTCTATTCAGGTATTAGATTAATCATATTTTAGAAGCTGTAATAATCATCCAACACTTAACACGCTTCTATGCGGCTCTTTGAAGAAAATGCAGTAAACCTTGGCTCGTTTTCGGTGGTACTTGGCCTCTAGGATGACTTGTTTATCGCGCATTCATACCGCCAAAGGTAATATAGATTTTAATTAATTAAAAATAGAAAGAGTTATTTTTGAAACTTCAAACCTATGAAAGGGGATGAATTGGAGCATTCTGAATCGTTTAGTAAAAACCGCGTCCAGATTCCTGATCTAGTAATGGCTGCAGGTCTGGGCAAAAATTAGGTCAAAATTTGACTAAAACTGCTCGAAAGATTTCATTTTCGAAAATTTCCATAATTTTTTTCTCCGCTGTTTTTGACTCTAGAATAACCAATTTTTTTTTATTTAAAGTAATCCACAAAATCTTTCTACTGTATTTTTTTTATTGTTCTACGAAGTTTAGTTTGCCTGGCAGAAAATAAAATCAATTTCTCTGTTAACATAGCGAAATGTTTTCTGTATATATACATAACTGCCGTTTATCCCTTGGCGTCATTTTGAGATTGGCGGGCGGAACGACCGTTTAATAGTAATTTCAAAAATACCTTTGATAAGAAGCTCAAATTAAAGAGAATACATATTTAAGTAAAAAATAATCAGTAAGAATTAAAAATAAGCTACTCCAGCAAACAGCAAACGATTTGCATTTTTTATAAGTTTATTTGCTTTTTATTAAGCTTATGTTGCTGATACCGTTTGTTATTAAAGTACAAAATCCCGCTACTTATATTACATAAAAAAATTCAAAATTTAAAAAATGCTATAAAATTAACAGATAATGTCGTAGTAATTTCCCGAATAAAAACATTTTAGCTCATTTGGCATGTTCGAAAAAATTTGGCGAGGAAAATATATAGCTACCATTACACCCATTCAGCTCTAGACCATCGCACAACCAACCAGCTATTTAAAAAAATGCTCTTTTGCACGTTCTTTGTAATGATTTGGCGAGTTTGGCAAAGTAATTAGCGAAAGAAGGAAAACATGAAACCCTAATATGCATCTGTAGTGCAACGGTCTTCAAAAAACAACATAATTCAGTAAAAGCTTAACTATGCTTTTAAAAAATTCATAATTAAAATCATATATACACAATAAAATAATAGAATGGAGACTGGTAGGATTACGTAACTTGAAACATATCCAACTATTTTTTCAAATTATTAATTTTGTTTCTGAAGGCAATGAACAAATATTAAATAAATTAAACATTTTCAATTTCAATTGTTTTCCAAAAAGTTTTATTTAAATTTGTCTGCCTGATGGCATCACGAAAGAGAAAAAATTATCGGATTTGAGCGAAAGTGGTGTATTTTTCCCCTTAAAACGTTCGAAAACGATAGAAGGAATGGCCCGATTCAAAAAATTCTTAGCCTATGTTTGTTCTGGAGATGACATGAATTTTTGTGCCAAATTTCGTGACAATCTGTTGCGCTGTTCTTAAGTTTTTGCGTCCTATACAAACAGACAAACAGAAGTCGCCTTTTATGTATATAGATTACCTATATGAAGAACTAGCAGTATGGTCCCGCCTTGCTGGGAACCCGTTAACTTAATGGAAAATGGGTGTCGTAAAGAATATTGAAAAGTTGTTCTCTGCTTCAATAAGATTGACTACCTGAAATTTAGCAAATCCAGTGGTTTGTCAGATTCGAACATTAATGTAGAAGAACTTGAGGATACAAAATGTTTGCACTCCTTCCGTCATTCTGATAACATATTTGGCGCAAAAATGAAGATTCAACAGTCTTTGATAGTTTGGTACAGCTCTAGAACACGATGACTTGGTAACAGCCAGAAAAAAAACCCAAAAAAAACTCTTAGGTCAGTGGCACATTTTTGGTAATGTAATTTGGCGAGAAAATATAGATATAGCTACAAACCCTGACATTTTCAGGCCAATCACGATGATCTTGGAGAAACCAACCAGATTAATTATTTAAACAAAATAAATTTTACCCATCTGGCGCTTTTTTAGGTAACATTTTAGCAAGTTTGGCAATGCATTTGGCGAAAAAATGAAGACATTAAATAATCATAAACAGACCTACCGCGATATCCTTGAATAAATTATTTTTTAAATAAATAATGTAGTTTCTAAATATAATGGCAAAAGAATAAAATAAACATTTCAAATTTGAATTATTTTGAGCTTAATTTAATTTCTTAAGCCAATGACAACGCGAAAGAAAAAAAGCTATCGGATTTGAGCGAAAGTGGTGTATTTTTTTCCAGTTATTTCGAATTTTCTCTAAAAATAGAACAAATATGAAAAAACTAAGCCTCAGGTGCACACGTAGGTATTAAAAGGAATCTATATTAAAAATTTCGAATTTTTTAGAGCATTCTAAGTAGGTGTTTTGCGATCCACAGACATACATACACACAGACAGACTCTTTCTTTTATTATTATAGATTAAAAAATTTTATTGACTGCTTAGTTTCACGTAATAAACATTTCAAAACAATACAATACAGTTACAAAAAAAAAACCTCTGTTGTAATGTTACTCAGTAGAAGTGGACACAAAAAATTCGATTTCTGATTTTCGACCCCTTCTCAATATTTTCATTACATTATATTTCACAATAGGTAATTGAAAGTTTTAAGAACAATGTAACTTATGCAAAAAAATTAATGACATAAAACTAATTAAAAATGGCTTTATAAAGGTTAAGGGGACACGGTACCCAAAATATTATTTCTGGAAATAATAACATGAACTTGTAAACTATATAATTTATGAACTTGTAAACTATATAATTTATGAACTTGTAAACTATATAATTATATAATTTATGAACTTGTAAACTATATAATTATATAATTTTCACTCTAAATAAACATTTGGCATTAAAATAAATATTTACAAGCAGTTTTTCATAAATTAAAAAAAATTAAAAATTGTGAACTTTTTTTAAACGCTCTATCAAATTTGAGAATAACTCCACCAAAAGTTTATAGTTTGTTTATAGTACTATTTGCTCAAGAACTGCGCATGGATTTTAAAATGTGAGCTACAGTTAAAAAGAAACAGTCATTTATACTATAAATCAGAAAAAAATTATAAATTATTTAATTATTTAATTCAACTTTAAAAAAAATAGATAGTAGACCTTATTCCATGCACAATTGTGCACCATATATATAAGAACACAAGTTAAAAATTTCCAAATTCTAACTTAGTTAGCAAAAAAGCCTTAGTGATTTATTAAACACAAGAATTTATAAACGCGAAACGGAGAAAAAAGGTTGAAAGCAGACAAACTTATAGGAAGGACTCCAGAAAATATTTAATAAAATTTTCTCTGCAAAAGTTATCATTATGAAAAGAATCAGTAAACGTTTAGAAAAATATTGTGAATAATAAGAAGTAAAAACTGAAAATTCGATATTTTGACCAATTTTTGGGTACCGCGTCCCTTTAAAACATACCACTGGACTATCTAAAAAACAAAAACATACATTTACTTTGCATTTTTCATTTGCACTAAAAAAAGATAATAATTTTGAAAGAACAACTTAATGTTTCTTTATTTATTTAGAAGAAGCTTTGCTGCTTAATTCCTTGTGAACAAACAACATTTCTATTTGCCTTTGTTTGATTTAGTAATTACAATTTCCTGAAGTTTGTTTCATGTTTGAATCTAAAAGTATTTTGTTTGACTCTACTAACTATTTTTTTTTTATTTTATTTTTGTTTATTTTCTTATATTAATTATTAAAAAAAAGTTGCTTCATTAAATACTTTAGGGGGAACCAGGGACACATGACCCAACTTGTAGTTTTTGGCTTGTAACTTTATAAAAACACTATTTATGGACTTGCAAATGTCAGTCAATTAATACTTTAATAAGTATTACACAATATATGTTGGTATATTTCTGAAGTATTAAGTGTAACTTAAGTAAAATATAAATTATTGAAAACTTTAGTTTTGGGTCATGTATCCCAATGCATAAGGATACAGGACCCACCTATTAAGGATACGTGACCCAACCCAAAAAATTGGTAGTAAGACTTAAAATTATCAAAATATTTTTCCTAATAACAAAACTAACATAATGTTATAAAGTTTAAATAGATTTTATTGCTTTTTTAAGACAAAATTATTACTTTATATTTTTATCACATTAATTATGTTTATATTAACAAATTGATCAAATTGAAACGAACAATCTTGTCTAAATACAAAAGTGGGGATTCTTTTATTTTGTAGAGAAAACACAGGTGATTGAAGAATCTTCTATTTGATCAATATCAACTTGAAATGTATTATCCATTTTAGGCCATTTACATTTTCCACCCATTCTTTATGCATATTGAATTGTGAGCCAATTAAAATAAAATTCCCTTGTACCTTCCCAACAAACCTTATGCACCGTGAAGAACCCAGTCATTAACTTTTGGTACTTCCGTAATTTTTTTTAATGTTTTGGTTAACTTCTGTCTACTTTTATGATGTTTACTTGGGTCACATATCCCCAATTGGCTTGGGTCAATTATCCCTAGTTGCACTTTTTTGTCCAAACTTCAATACAAAGTCATTTGCTAATAATTACAATAACACTATTATGCATGTAATTGTAGCTAATAAGGTGGATCGAAACACGTTTTTTTTTTTGTGAAATACAGTTCTAATAGGGCGGAAAACTTGCCCATCGGCGTCACTTTAAACGAAAAAATATTTAAAAATTCTTTTTTTAAATTTGAAATCGCGCAGAAGTTCTAAAGTTACCAAAAAGTCTAAAAACCGGTAAATTCTAAACAAATCCAAAAAGTACAGAAAATACTTTTTTCTGATAGTGAAAAAAGTGTTTGTAAGAGTGTCCTTAATGCATACAAAATATAATTAGACCCATTCATGTTTTACTGAATTTCTCGCAAAAGGCATAAAGTTGCGGCTTGTATCGTTAAAAAACGGTATTTTATGATTTTCGACGATTTTTAAACATATGCCAAAACCCTGTAAAAGTTTTATTTTTAATTTGTAATTGTGTAAAAAAACATTCAATATAGTGTTCCCAATCCAAAAATAATACTTTCAGACCCGTTATTTCTTAACTGCATTAGCGCAAAAGGTCTAAATTATAATATAAGTTATGTTACAGAGTTTCATAAAAATGCCGTTTTTCTACATCTGATGACTGCTTGTTTAACACATTATAGTTTGTAATAAGACTTTAAAAAGTGATTTGCCAAAATGTTTTTAGCCAAACATATCATATCGAATATCTCAGCTCATTTCAACATTTAATTAGTGCTGAAATGACCCAAGAATCACTGCGAGGACGTTGCTGCAATTCATAGATGTTCGTTATAGGTAAAAGGTTATTTACATAGAAGCCTCTTTGAATCCCCTGGATTTAAGGTTGCTCCTGTATCCAAGTTATCCAATGTTTATTCTCTCATCCATTATCATAGCCAACATCATATTTTCAGGGTGGCAGAAAAATTCGTTCTTTTGAATTACTGGATCAATGATTCGCTTGTTATTGTTCTGTACATGTCTGTTTGTTTTAACTACCTTCAAAATATGCTTATGTCCATTCATCTTCACATAGTAGTTTATCTTTATATCAAACCATACAGGTGCATATGACTTCAATATGTAGTTTGCAAGAGTCTGTAACTCAATTGTTGCACTAGTTTGAAATGCATTGCGCCTACACTCTAAAAAAAAATCTGTAAGGTTACTAAGAATTCTCTAGGAAACTCAGCTTCCATAAGTTTTTTTAGTAATGTTACATAAGAAATATGTGTATATATTACTAATTAAAGCTTAGTATCCAATACAACCATTTAAATTGCAAGCATACTATAAAAACTTCAGTAAACGTTACAAGATATATTCTAGTAATCAATACAACCACTTATGTAGTATCTTTACTAGGAAAACCTTAGTAACTAGCAGTTTCAAAAATGTTAATCAAGAGGGCGCCACTATTTTTCTGTTAGTCAGGTATTATTTCGACTTTTCTGGAGCAGGTCGGAGGACAGATCTCGCAACCTCAAGATCCGCTCGGTCGTCTTGCAACGAGAAGTAGCGCGCTTGTCCACGCGGTCATCGGGACATGTAGATTACTTGCTTGTAAATAATGAGGTTAAAATCTTGATCGATATAAAGCTTTCGGATATGAAATTTTAGAAATAATTTAACGCAATTTGTATGCATGTGCTAAAATAAAAAAAAAACCCACGTTTTTCGGTTTCTCATCGTTGTGATATCGATTAGTCATAATTTTTCGATGAAACGTACATTGATTGAATTTTCACCTTTGACCGATATCGAATCAGACTTTTATCTCTTAGTCTCGTACATTTTCAATTTACGGATGGGATCACCGGTTAGTTTTTGCTAAATCCGATGGCCGATCGAACAAATTTCGAGAAACAAAGCAATGCAACAAGGGAAAACGCATATCTCAAAAAGATAGCCAGGTGGCGCTGTAAGCGTTACATCAATTTACTTAGTATTTCTTAGTATTGCTACAGTAGTTTCTTTAGGTTACAGATGATTTTCTAGTAAATGGTGTTTTCCTGTAAAGTTACTAAGTAATCGTTAGTAAATTCAAGCCAAATTTTTTACAGTGTAGGATCCCCAGCAGCCAATTCTGGATTACAGATTCCTGTGTTGACCGTTTTTACAATGCCAAGGAGATGCTTTTGATCTCAACTAATATCGTTCTCAGTGCTGAAAGTGGGGGTAGACGCGGCGTGACGCGTCACCTCACTTTTCAAGAAATTTGCTATCCATCCCCCCACTTCTTATATCTCTCAAATCCATAATCCATACACTCTTAAAACAAAAGAGTGAAATCCACTCCAGTAGGAGAGGTGCATTTTCGACACTGGAAAGGAGTGAATACTAACTCAGACTGAGTTAAAATCACTCGTTTGGAGTGATCCTGTTGGAGGTTTAACACACAAAGGATCCACTCCTCTAGGAGAAGTGCATTTTCCAGAC
Organism: Hylyphantes graminicola; assembly: GCA_023701765.1. NCBI lineage: Eukaryota > Metazoa > Arthropoda > Arachnida > Araneae > Linyphiidae > Hylyphantes > Hylyphantes graminicola. The sequence goes on from CM043114.1 coordinate 48,871,993, forward strand.
TGGAGGAGTAAAATTAACTCAGACTGAGTTAAAATCGCTCGTTCGTTTTAAGAGTGTAGAGGGGGCGGATGGGGCATGAAATTCTAATTGAAGGCAGAAAAAATCTTCCCTTTATACCAAAAAAAGTAGACCGAAAAAAGTATATTTTCTTCAATTTTATCTTCATGACGAAATTTGATTGTGATTTTAACCTTTCTATATATTTTTTTAGAAGTGGGACATGTATCAAGGCGTGTTCATTGCGACAACTCGCAAAAGCAATCATCTAACCCATAAGTGTTGCAACATCCAACTCATCCGAATACCGGCCATTTATTACAGCACTAAGAACCAAGAAAAATCCATTTGCAGCATTTATTCGCTATAATTTACGCCATTGTGCAAGATTGTGTAATAAAAGATAAGCGAAACGAAAAAAAAGTAGTAATGCAGGAAGGCCCTGTAATCGGTTTAATAACTTCACCCCCACCTCACCATCGTCGGTCAAGTCTGCTTTTGGAAATAGTAGATAAAAAGAACTCCATATATTTATTGTTGGTCTTCCAAACGTTCGATTTGAAGGGTGACCACTCAGAGAGCGAATTCATTCTTTGTTTTATGCCTCGTTTTGTTACTTTTTTATCCTTCTTTCGTACACTATCTCCCTCAACTGAACTCGCTGCATTACTTTGACAAGACAGTATAGACAAAATTTTTGTAGAAAATCGTATTTTTTGGCTGGGCTGGATCTGTAGCACTGTAGCACCAGATTCTATTGTATAAGTCGCTTGGGGCTTGTAAATATCAATGAACGAAGGTGTAATCTTCAATCTAAATTTCTTATTTTAAAATCAAAATATATTTATCTTACATAAAAGTCCATTTTTAGGAAACAGGTGTCATGGTGTCATTGCAATAGAAATCGGGAAACTAGGACCACAACTTTATATGAGAAGGGCATGACCATTTTGTGATCTATTTTCAATTACCCTAAAAAATGAATTCGTTGTTTTGCATTCAATTCTTTAATTAGGAAAAAATACATTTGCTTCCATTCTAGAATATCCCAAGAACCCAGAATAATGTGTGGCATTCTTTCATTTCCATTGCAATATTGCTACAACGGTCGACAGGAAGAAAAGATTATAAGACATTGAATAAGATACAATTTTCAAGATGCATCTAGTCAGTGGATAGAAATGCATACAGTGGTGGCAAAAAAAAAATACCAGAATTATATTTTTCAGTCTATGCCTATGTTTCCGTTACAATTCTCATTTTTCCGTTACAATTCCCATTTTCAAACACAGTTGAATCGAAAACAGTTAAGTATCACCTACAGCCTTGTCAGCCCAACAAGAAGAGCTGCTACGGAAACATCTTACCTCATCCAAGTTCAAGGACGGTGGTTAAGTCGCACACTATTTCATTGTTTTCCACAGATGGTCTGTGGCAAGAGAAGAAAGAAAAAAACGGAAGAAGGGACGCTGGTGCCTTTGTTGGAATGATTTTTTACAGAACGAAATAATGCAGTAAGGAGCTTAAGTTAGACCGCAACAACACTAAATACTGCGTCTTGAATACATCGCATGTTGCAGAAGTTTTCGGAAATCCTCCGCTGCTCTGGGAGGAAAGAAAGTATGCACGAGAATAATTTTCTAACGGATCAGAATGTTCTGCTCGACAAAATGTTGTAATGAGGATGAAAGAGAATTGTATTTACTGAAATCGCGCTTAATCTTCAAGGCAAATGACGTTGGGCTAAGTATCAATCACGTCTTAGCATTCGTTCATCGTGGGATTTCCACATAGTTCAATATCAATTTTACTAGAGAATTAGCATTTTTTGGAAAATGTATTAGTTAGCCTGAGTACAAATTTGGTTGTCCAAATATCACTTCTTATCCCAAGCATCACTTCTGTCAATCACATCTTAGCATCCGTTCATCGTGGGATTTTCATATAGTTAAAGATGAATTTTACTAGCGAATTAGCATTTCTTGCAAATGTATTAGTTAGCCGAGTACAAATTTGGTTATCCAAATATCAGTTCTTATCCCAAGTATCACTTCTATCAATCACATCTTAGCATCCGTTCATCTTGGGATTTTCATATAGTTAAAGATCAATTTTACTAGCGAATTAGCATTTCTTGCAAATGTATTAGGAAGCCGAGTACAAATTTGGTTGTCCAACTATCACTTCCTATCCCAAGTATTTCTCTATCAATAACGTCTTAGCATCCGTTCATCGTGGGATTTCCACATAGTTCAATATCAATTTTACTAGAGAATTAGCATTTCTTGCAAATGTATTAGTTAGCCGAGTACAAATTTGGTTGTCCAAATATCACTTCTTATCCCAAGTATCACGTCTATCAATCACATCTTAGCATCCGTTCATCGTGAGGTTTCAACTCCCTTTAATTTTCTAGAAACCAGTAAATATATTGTAGTTAATTATTTCGCTTTTATTCTTTAAAAATATGTGTTTTATGTTTTTTCTATTTTATTTAAAAGTGACCAGATAAAGCTTCGTTGGTTGTTTTTATAAGCGATAGTAAGTGTTATAAAATTGTTTTAAAGTTACACTTCCACTCAAATTATGATTAGACATAATATGAAAATTAAAGGGGGGCTATGGATGTTAATCAACCAAAATAATGAGGCGATGGTCCAGAAAAGGTTGGGAACCACTGATGTATACCAACCAACGTACCTACGTCGAAAACAAAATGGCGAAAAAGTGATCGAAGTGCGAATGAATGAAATAAAATTTCACAAATGCACCTTCTTAAGGTCGTTTACCTGGCGGCATCTTTTGAACCGTGAATCTCGGCACGTCCATACCTTCCACTCGAGTTGTCTGCATTTTTTTTTCTGCTCTATTCCCTGCATGAATTCGCACCGTTAGTTACGGATGATATTAAAAAAACCTGTGAGACCTAATAAAAAAAATATGTAACGAGTTAATGGTTATTCATGTTCATTTTTTAACGATATCTCTGAGTTTACGGAATTTTTGTTGAATTGAATAAATTGCTGATGATAAAATTACACACTTAGTTCTTGACTTTAAAAATTACTTGTCATTCGAAAATGTATATGTTTTTCAACAAAAAATCATTAATCTTTACTCGTACACGTCGTCCATACCTTCCACCAATTGGATTGAGGAATATCTCAAACTTACCAAACTTAAATATTACTTTACTTTATTTGTCAGAAAGAAAAAAAAACAGTAAACGAGTGTGTTTTATGATTATGGATTTTTTGTCTACCCCTACAGATTTGATTATTTAATTGGAAGTAAGATATAACTCATTACGAAATTATTTACAATTATTTTACCCATCTTCTTCGGAATGACAATGCATAGATAATTGTCTTTTATATAAAACTCGATTTCAAAAAAGTTTTGTTTAAGGTAATACGAAATATGGAATTTTTCATTGCAATTTACATGTTTTGTAATACAGTAGTAGTTTTCTTTTGTTAGTTAATTTCCTTATTAGTCTCGCTTGAATGCGAATATTAATTTTATTATATAAAACCAAGTTCCCCTTAAAAAGTATCAGCACAAAAAAAAATAAGAAATGCTTTTAAACATTGCTTCTAAAATTTTTAGAAAACAGGCTTGGTTCCAATCATGGATAAAACATACTAAAAAAAAACATTTTTAATCAAAGTAAAACGAAGATATTTTTTAGTTGAGAATATTTGCATTATTATATGAGAAAGGGATTTTCAAATTCATATTAAAATAAACTCCATGTATCAAATTACATTAAATTCGAATGTAAAAGTAACCCTTTTAAGGTCCTAGATATGTTTGGAATAGTTTTTTTTTAAATCGGTAATAAATGTTTTATGTCAAATTATAAAAGTCTTGAAACTTAAAAAGACAGTTTTGACAGCATAATTTTTAAAAGATGAAATTTTTAAAAATGTATGCTCTTTTCCTATCTATATTAATGTGGCACTTCTGTGAAATAGTATACACATAAAAAAGGTATTGGAAAATTTCTTGTAATGGAAAAACTCTGTTTTAAAATCAGGATTTCTTATTAACTGAATAAAAATGTGTTAATTTTGAAAATTTATTGACCTATCGTTAGAAAGGCGAAGAACTCCATAGTTCTGCTTTGCTACTGAAGCAAAAAAAATTTGAATAGCCACTATGCTTAGCATTGTGATCAATGCAGACGAAGCTATGTCTCCTTTACCGACCAATCCTAAGGTGTTTCTTTACATATTCAAAATATACCTCATATAAGTAAACTGTACAACTGTTAATAGACTTAACACAGGCCTTAGTGCAGTCTAGCTCTGAAGTATATACGTACATTATAATATAACACCTTTCGCCACAAGAGGCTTGTTACTGCCCCGCCAGCACATTGGGACGGAATAAGAGTTTTATTACCCGAGACGTCGCTCCATAAACTATTGTTATTTCCACAGATGAATTGAGCTTACCGAGCCATGGTGGGCGAAAATATGTTACAGTTTTGCACACTTTCATAATTTTGTAATAAAAAAGATCCTTTACTATCATACGAGCGATTGATTCTAAGGTGTGGATGTGTTAGAAGTCCTTTTAGAGTATTGTGATTTGTGAAGAGGAAATTGAAAATTTGAGGATGGGAGGTCAACTATCTCTTTATCTCTCCTCTTTTTTTTCTCTTTTCCAATTTTTCTTTTTACCGAGCATTATTTGAATCCAGCCTTTCATCCCCTGAGTGGGTCGATAAAATGGGTACCAAGCATGCTTGTGGGAACTAAACACTGGGGGTTCCGCGTGAGGCTGACTACCTTGCCGGGACATATGCCTAGCACCCCAGAGCCCTAAGTCACCAAAGCTGAAATGGGCACAGCAGGCCTTGGCCCAGTAATGGGCTGTTGCGCCAGGGAGTTTAGTTTTAGTTTTTATTATTTGAATATTGAGAACTAATTATCATCTAATATTGCCTTTTAATCAGTGTTATTAATCTTTCCTACCTTATATAATGAAATATTTTTAAAACTTATATAATGAAATATTTTTTTTACCAAAATGTAGAATCTACTAAAATTTAAAAGATATTCAGTGAGTACAGCAGTGATCTGCAACTTTTTGTTGCTAATTTAAAACAATCCTTGTAGCTTTTTTTGTTGCTAATTTAAATGTTGATTCCTTTTTGTAAACCTTTATAATTAAGATTTATTGTATACATTCATTACCATACAATACTCTACGAACTTCCTGAATCCAATAAAATATCTAAATTATGTCTATTTAACACGAAAGCGTAATACGATACATATCCTAGTGTAAGCATATCCTCAGATGCGTTTTTCGCAAACTCTGAACCTCACTCTTCCTTTTTGTAAACTTCAATAATTAAGATTTATTGTATTATATTAATTATCATACAATACCCTAAGAACTTCCTGAACCCGAAAAAATGTCCTATTTATTTCCATTTAACACGAAAGCGTAATATGATCTATCCAAGTGTAAGCATGCCCTCATATATATGTTTTCCCAAAACTCTGAACCCCACTCAGGATTCGCCTTGACCTTGCCCATCAAAATTAGCCAATAATGCTCGACATAGGACCTCTCCAGCTACCCCCTTATGTACCTCGCCAAAAAATATCCAATTAGCGGTGAACTCCACGAACAAACGGTGACCTACTGTCGATCGTTAGCTGAACAATCCGAAGGGTTTAATTGCTGACAAACAGACAAACGCTTGTTTCTTTCTTTTCCGATATCCATATGGATGGGATCATTGAGTTAAGAAGAAGATGGAGGGGCTGCAGGGCAAAAACCAATACAAAAACCGGTTTGCCAAGTGTAGCCATTGATCGCTTTGTAGTAAGCCCAAACAAACGCTCTCGGCGAAGTATTTGGCGCTATTCTGCAGTTTAGTTAGTACACTCTTAAAACAAACGAGTGAAATCCACTCCAGTAGGAGAAGTGCATTTTCGACACTGGAAAGGAGTGAATATTAAATCAGACTGAGTTAAAATCACTCGTTTGGAGTGATCCTGTCGGAGGTTTAACTCACAAAGGATCCACTCCAAGAGGAGAAGTGCATTTTCGAGACTGGCGGAGTGAGAAAATTACTCAGACTGAGTTAAGATAGCTCGTTCGTTTTAAGAGTGTATAGGCTTACTATATCGACTCTTGGCGATTTTTTTATGTCCAATAAAAAAAACTATAATCACAACGCATTTTTCTTACCAGTGGAGGAAATAACTACTATAGCAACGTACTATAAACGAAGCACTATAGCTACTATACAACTTGGCGATTTTCGACTATCTAATAAAAACTTTTATCACAGAGCATTTTTCTTACCTGTGAAGGAAATGAATTCCTTCTTGTGTAAATCCAGATCTAGTGCTACAGCCTACGACTGCGCAAACAGTCGTTTCTTGATATTTAATCAAAATTTTTAAAGAATAAAACGTTGCGCTTTACATTGAACCAGCGTTGAGTGAGTGGTTTGTTTGGGCTTACTTGGCGACTTTCTGGCGGCTTCACTTTGTTTCTCGCCAAGCCTCTCCATCTTCTTGGATGGGACTAACAATTGGTGGAGGGAGGAAAAAAACGAGGAAGTGAGTTGGTGGAAGATGATGATATGGCAGGAGAAAGGAGTTGATTGGAAAGAGGTGTGTAGGGATCTCGAACTGTTTTATAAGTTTACAGGTCACATTTTTAATGAATTCTATTTTATTGCTTTCACGTTTGACTGTAAATGTCACAGCATGGAGCCTGTAATTAAATTGGGGAAAATTGGAGCGGTGCAAGAGAGTGGCTCATTGAGTTCTCTAGACCTTGTAAAATATATATGGGGTAGCTTTTTTTTTTTAATTATATCTCGTTACCTCAGGTGATGAAGTTGAACTACATTATTGCTAGAAAAATTGTAATTATTATGTAAGCATTTTCTAGAAATTCCGAAACTGAATAGGTGTTGAATTAATTAACCCACCACAAGTTTGCGCTTAACCTGCTCCAAAAGTATTCGTCTGACGTGTTCTCGCATTTTGTTATTAGTTAATATAGACTCTATTAGTTCTTCTTTAATTTTGAGAAAAATAATCCTTTGTACATTTAATAGCGTTAAAAAATACATTAATTTAACAGTTTAGATAAGATAGTTTAAGATACAGATAAAATTGTATGTTTGAAAATGTAAGCATAAATATCGAAATCATTATATATATTTATGAATCCTGTGTTTTTTAAATATTTCTAACTATCAATTGGTGCAAATTAATGAAGGGTTACAAAAACTACAAATTTGTCAAATTAAACTTATGGTTTATACTGTAGAATATTCTGACGAAAAGTAACCTTAATCATGAATAGTTTTCCTGAGGCCAATACATAACAGCTGCGTAGCCAGAATTGTCCCAGGGGGGCGGAAGAGTTTGAAATTCGAATTTGTAGACTAAGCTTAACCAAAACTCATACTAATTAATTATTAATCTACTAAGGTTAAAAAAACTAAACTTTCAAATTAAGTCATCATAATTTCTTTGAAATCAAAATTATTCATTATTAGTAACAAAACATTTCTTATTTGGAAAATAATTGCATGTGTCACAAAACGCATTCCGCCAGCTTTCATACCAGAATTCCATTGATAGTTTAGACTGTTTAGATGATGGCCTTTGTTGACTGGCGCATATGTAAGCTATTACTATGTGAATTGCGTAATTATGATTGTTCAAACTCAATTCGTACAAACGATGCCTGTACAATCTCCTTTTTTTGCCATATATAACGCCAAGCTTATCAAATTATCATCAAAAACGCTATAAATGACTAAAACGAGAGCAATTTTCTTTTTTATATGCTGCTTGGAGCTACATAATGGCTCATTAACGGCTATTGAAATTTTATCGCCAAATATGTTCCCAATCTCGTCAAAATATACGCCCAAGGAGCGACATGTTTTTTTTTGTCTCCTAATTAAGACTTTAACTTAAAATTATGCCGATATCAATTTTCTCGACAAATATTCAGACTGAACTAGTCAAATGTGCGTAAAGCGTTATTTAACGGTTTGGTCGTTTGGAAGTCATCACTCTATAAAGGTATTATGGGTCGTTTGTGACGATCTTCATCAAAATTCGTTTTCAATCCAGCCAAATTATTGCCATAATAAAGGGCGAAATATGTTTTTTTTTACAATGTAATTGAAATTTTGGCATGAAATAACATTATTTTATACAATTATGGTTCAACTTGAACTTATGAGGTAAATTGCGATGACAATACGTATATATTGCGAACGATTTTTGTTTTCTTAGATTGTGTATTATGTCAGAGTATTTTGGATTTAAGAATTATATTTAATGGTATGATATATTTTATAATGGAAGGGAACAATAACACAGGTTTGTTATCCTATATCATATTGAATGATACTTATACTGGTATCAATTTAATGTTTCTAAGAAAGAATACTTATTTGGTAGTAATAATAGTATGGAAATGGAGAGAATAACTACATAAAACATAACAAATCATCACTTACATTTTATCCACAAGTTTATTACACGTCGGGAAGACTTTCGAACTTTCGTAATCAAGGAAATATATAATTTTTTGAAAGAATATAGCAATTTCGGTTATCAAAGTTTATTTTTTGATCGAAATATTAATTTGCCGAAAACAAGAATAAATCACTGCAAAATATCTACTAATTCATTCTTTTTTTCTTTGTCTTGTCCATTTCCACACGCATGACACGATGGAGAGAATAATTACATAATGTGGCAATGTGGCAATAGTCTTGCTATACAATTGGTGAAAGGGGAGACAATCGGGAAATCAAGGCGTTGATATGATGCACAGAAATATTTCTTTACATGTACTATTTATTTAGAATTTTAGCTGTGTTAATCTTAGCATGAAAATTACCTCACATTGGTTTAAATGTGGGATCTACTTCTTCAGGTAAGAATTATGAGTTAATTTCCGCCCCAACTTTTTTTAAAATACGACTCTAAGTTTACACTAAATTTCAAAATTTTCTAATAATTCATAGTGTGATGATGCATACCTGCGGATTTCATTTAGCAAAAGTTTTTTTTCTAATTAACTACAAAATAAATAGTTGTCAATTATATGCAAATGTGTTGTGAATGTGATTTATAAGTCGAAAAACTCATATGGTTTTGAATAAACTCTAACTCTCTCTCTCTCTCTCTCTCTCTCTTTATCTGGATTACAACACAAATACTTTTATACTAAGAAGTGTATACTCTTATGTAAGAAGTAATACGCAAAAAGTTCTGACATTTTATAAATAATTTATACCATGGGTAGTCATGGCACACGGGCAAAAAAAATTAATAGTTTAAAAGAAGTTATTTGTGTTTTTCTTTTTAACTTTCATTAATGAGTTCTATTGTGTATTTTCATGTAAAAGATGTTGCACTTTTGTATTTTCAAATCCATTCGATTTATTCGAAGTTTATAGATTCCTTTACCAGCTTGAACACAGATAAAAAAAAAATATGTAAGTATGTTTCTTTCTGTGAATTTTCGTGTCCCCCTATAGTTATTTTCAAATATTTCGGAAAAGTCGCAAAGTTAACGTAAACTGGTAAGCGTGCACCTGAAAGAGCATGAGGGTAACCGTTGTTAACCTTTTCCCCTCGACCTTCCACCATAAGTTCACAACCCAAGTCGGGGGCAGCCTCCATATTTCAAGAAACGCGAACACAATACATTAAAGAAACATTTCCACAAACCCCCTCATTATTCGAACAAACTGTTGACATAATGGTATTCAAAATTTAATATCGTGACTTCACTCTTTGACGCCGCCGAGTTCAAGTTTCATGGTCAATAACGTGAGAGCACCCTCAGAGGAAGAAGGGGGAGGGGTAGTAAAGAAAAGTACATTCGGTTATTTTCCGCATATTATTCCTATCACAAAAAAAAAATTAAAATCTTCGTGATTAAACTAATTTTAATGTATTGAATTAGTTAACTATATGATTTCTCGAATTCGAAGCTTCAGCTTCGCCAATAGACATACTCCATTACTCATAAACGATCAATCACGAATTAACAAGTTCCAATGTCTAACCGATAATGTAATGATATAATATATTACTTTATGTGATACTTGTGTGTTCTCTCACGACGTTATCATAGATTTTAAATTGTCGTAAATTTTCTAAAAATCACTGGGGAAATTACCTATTAAGTATTAACACCAAATGCTTCGTAAGTTGACGACTTTACTTGCTCTTCTTTGCATTACAGCCCTTATGCAGGATTCAGCCTCCGCCACAACAGCTATCCACCTGTCCCGCCCTTCCTCTTTTTAATTATTTTATTGACGGTAATTTCGTTTCTAGGCTGTATATGTTCTAGCCAACAAAGTATTTGCAATTTAAAGAATTTTCTAATATTCTAATGGGTTTTCTTTTTTAGTTGGTTCAGTTCGCTGTTTGTTCTTCTGATCCACACTTGATTTTCCTGTTTTGCACCATATATATCTTCATCAAAATTTTTCTTTCGAATGTTCTAATGTGTTTGGCGTTTAATGCCCACGTTTCTTCTACATAAGTTACAATTGGTTTCATGAGTGTTTTATAAATAAATAGTTTTGTATTCCGTAAAATCGGTGTATTTTGGAATATTTTTTAAGGAACGATTAGCTGCTTGCACTTTCTCGCATACTATATGTCTCAATGAAGTATCTAAAGTTGGCGACTTGCCACGTAATTTGTGCAGTTGTGAAAGCGAGAGGCCTCAGATCCAGTCATTTCAGTCAAAGATACTTTATAATGAACCTGAAGATAGCATTAATCACCAAAAAGAAGGTGATGGAAGAACCCCTTAGGTGACTGAAAGAACACCAGTCACCAACCTATGGAAAACACCACTTTACATGCCTAATCTTCCATTAAGCGTGTTAGGCCTGGGCCTAGAGCCCTTAAATTTTAGGGTCCCTAAATTACAGTTTCTTTTATGCTAAATGTAGTGGTACCTCAAATTTTTTATTAAAATTTATATGTTTTTAGACCCCACTTTTTTTTTTAGCTTGACTTTGACTCAGAAATAGACCCAATATATTTGGTCGTATCAATGTATAACAAGAAAGATGATAGAAAAAACTTGATATATAAGCCAACCATAGCAATATAACTATATAACTATATATAGCAATATAACTAAGGGAAATCATCACAAAATGTTTTGCAGGGACGTCCAAAATATATTCTGCCTATAATCTTGTTTTCCTAGATCAGGACCTGAAGATAACATCAGTCACCTATCCAAGGCCCCCCTCCCCCCCCCCCCCTTACAAGAAACATATAAATTGCAAAAATAACCCCAGAAACTGTTCTTTGAAAGGAACACTTCCAGCACCCCTCTTCCCCCGGTGGAGGGTGTCCTCCGTCCATGACCATAGTCCTTGGGATGTCACTGAGGACTTTTTTGGACAACGGTCCACTGAATTGTGCCATGAATGAAAAGTTAAAGACACCCGAGTGCGATTTGTTCACCCGAAATTGTGAATCGCCACGCCGCGATTCGCTTGACCTTCCATTATCGCTGCACACGCGCAATTACAGTTACAAAAGAGGGGGGATAGAAATATAGAAATGGAGAAGGAAAGTTCATGTTTTTCTTAAATAAAAGAACCTGGTGCATAAAAGACACGGTTTTGTTTTCTTGTTCCGGTGTCGCTGAATAATGACACCTTTGTGAAAATCGGTGGAGAGTGGGCATAATTTGAATATCTATTCACAACTATTCTAAAGTTTACATTTGATCGTTCGCTGAAATGATGCTTTTTTTTTTAAAAAAAAATCTAACAGAACAAATTTTAAAAAGTGTCTGTTTATGATCCAAAGAAAACTTTCTAATCATAAATTTAGTATTTTTTCAAAAATTTAGTATTTTTTCAATGACAAACACTTGGTTAATTGATTTGAGCTCCTTAAATAATTATACAGTTAAAGATGTTTTATGTAAGAAAGTATTATTATGAAAAAATAATACTTTCGAATCCTTTTTAAATTATGATATGATTGAAAACAAATTATTTTAACAAAATAATTCTGAAAATTTAGACGTCTAATAAGTTTAGCAAACAATTCTAAAAATTAATAGAATCCAAAAATTTAATTGAAGTATACAATTTAGCAACCATGTCTTTACTTAAATTTAACTCCAGTCAATATTTTCAATGACTCGAGAAAAACGTTCTTACTAGCTCTTGTAAGAGGAGACGGTGCTTGACGCAAACCTATTTGTAACATTGTTCCGTACGATTTTATTTTCGCATAAAAATTCAAACAATACCTCTTAAAAAAATAATTTAAAAAAAACCTATCTCCTGAAAAAAATTAAATAAAACTTTAACGAAAATATTTAAAACTAGGGGGCACGACCCTTATTCGCAATCGTTCGCCAACCCTTCCTTGAATTATAACTATAATGGCTATTCAAGGCTATCGTACTAGAGCTACATATTATGTTTTTTTTTTCATTTTTCGCCAAATGCTTACCTAAACTTCATAATGGCGGAAATAATAACACAAGTTTGTTATCCTAGAGCCGATCCGGCTGCGTAGTGGTTAAGGCATTGGCCTCTAGAGCTACTGGGTCCGGGTTCGAATCCCGTTCAGGCATGGATGTTTGTGTTTGTCGAGTATATGCGGAGAACGCGCTCGTAAAATCAGTTGGGTCCGAAAGTCCAATGGACGGTCATTGCGCAGTTTCCCATGGGTACAGGTCCCTGGAGAAAATTTCCCTCCCCTTCAGGGACATGTCTAAATTGCGGAGGTGGCGACAGATATCAACATCTGTCATATGTGTTTGTGTGTGTCTTGTGTTGTCCTACTTGACGATGGTTTATAAGCAGGTCCTTGCGACCAAGCACACAAGCCTGAAAATATATGTCTACCAACCAACCAACATTATCCTAGAATGGACTAAATGGCACATATACTTGGACCGATTGCAACCGTACGAGCGAAGAACGGGTATTTATTTTCTAGTTTTAAAATATTTTCTTGAGCAACAATGAAAACCAATAATGACAAATGAACATTTTATCAGATTTCGTCATTTCAAATTTAGCTTTCACCAACTATGTTGAACATTAATGATTTGATGAGCAGCAATATAAATTAAGAGCTAAAAATTTACTTTTAAAAAGTAAATAAATTCTTAAAATAGTTTCGTTATACAATAACCGAGCTTAAGTTTGCAGCAGAGAAATGGACTAGGCGGAAGAATCTGTGCAAACAACGCCGCTGGCGCCGAAATTTTGCGTGCTCCTATTGGCTGCTCCTCTGACCCTGATATTCGTGCGCCCTGTTACGTCAAAATCGAAGGAAAAAAATAATTAAAATAACACTCTAACTGAAGCTAAACTAATAAAAATAATAAATTTATGTCTTGAAATAACAAATAAATTTGTTAAATAGTACACCAGGTAAAATAGTACACCAGGTACAATCCAGGATCGCAAAGAAAACGTTAGCACTTGTTCTGCTATCAAGAAGTTTGTTTGGTGGAGAAAGGGGTTGGTGGCGGGCTCATCTTTATATGAAAAGTCTTCATAAAAATAAAAAGGAGATAACAAATCAGATACTATCCAGGATCTAAAAGAAAACGTTAGCACTTGTTCTGCTATCAAGAAGTTTGTTTGGTATTTGCTTTAAAATTTTATTTTCTGCTCGTTTTATGATTCCTTTTCCCCTTTTTGAATATTTAATTAATGCAACATTTAGCATGTGCCAAGACCCCACATATGGGGCTAATGGGACATTTACATGTTTTTTTAAAATGCTCAGCAACCAGAATATGGTAATGTTTTAAAATCTGCCGAATGACTTTTTAAGTAAATGAATGTTTAGTTTATGAGCTTGTAAAAAAAACTAAATTCTTGTCTTTTTGCTGAAATACAGAGGTTGAAAAAATAAATTGTCCCAACAGCCCACACTCTCCCCTAATCATAATTTATATAAAAACTCAATTTATTATTTATTAGGTACATTTTATTCATTTAGTTTTGTTCAATGTAATTAACTATATACAAATTATTTTATTTTCTCTATTCTCTTTCTCTATTGCTTATAAAAATTATATATGTCTTCTCAAAATTAGAAAAAAAAATTTCTTACACGGATTTGTAATTTCCCTATATGATATTTAGAAACAGCTTTATGGTATACATTGCAGCACCAAATTCATCGTTATTGTAAAAAAAAAAGTTATATTAGCTTCCATAGTACGTTTTATGACGTAAATCGTTCAAGTCTTTATAAAAGCTCCGTTCGTCACCCACTTTAGAAGCTTAAACTACAAATTCTACTGACAAAAAAGGTGATATATCAAAAAATTCAGCTCATTTAAGTTAGACGACATTGAAAATGCAAGTTATTATTTTTTCCGAAGTGTCAATGAAGTTGTAAGTGACAGTCTCTATTAGGGTAAGGTGGGGTAACTGGGCCACCCCCCCCCCCCCTAGCATTTCCCCATATTATCGTAATTCACACCATCATACTATTTTTTTATTTATTTCCAAACAGTTCATGATACAAAACAAAATTTTATATGTTTTGAAAGTGTACAAAACATAGTATCTTTTGTAGTGTCATGTTCTTGTAATGTTTATAAGGTTAAAACAAAATTGGGGGGGGGGGGATTTGCCTCGCGTTTGTGGTAAGTGGGCCACTACAATGGCGGGGTAAGTGGGCCAGGGGTGGCCCACTTTCCCCAACTCTTTAATATACTCAAAAATAGTCGTATTCACTGATTCATAGGGTTAGTCATAGTCACTATTCATACTCATATTCACTGCCATAGGCCCAGTTTAAAATCTGTAGTCCTAACATTTAGGTTACACTACATGCAAAAATTAAACGGTGAAAATTAACGTATTTTTCTTTTAGTTAGCTTGCATGCTAGAAAAAGTTGCTATGGGGGAACTATTGAAGATACATCATTAATTTGTTGTTTCAAACACTCAAAATATCATGTAGATTATCCCACTTGCCCCACCATATCTCTACCAGTAATGTGTAAAAATATATTGGGGGTGGGTGCCCACTTACCGAAAAGAAAAAATATATTTTTTTAATTTATTTTTTCCAATTTGTTTTAAGATTGTCATGGGTACAGTAAAAACATACGAGAGAATGGACCACACAAAAAAAATAAGTTGTTAGTCCTATTACATCCAGTGCTATGATGATATTAAGTCGAATTATGCCAAAAAGGGGTCCCATTTACCCCACCTTACCCTACAAACTAACTTTTTGTAGAGTTTACATTATAAATTTAGAAGTTAAAAGAAAAATGAAGCTAAACAGACACACACAAAAAAGGCCTTCCATTTTTTTTTTATTATTTAAAACAGACACAATTTTTTATTTGCATCCAATCATTAATTAATTAATAATGACGTCCAAATGCTAATTATTCCTTAAGGCGATTTTTTTATCGAAGAAAGTTGTCTCCACATTGTAATTAAATATTTTCTTTATATGTATATGAGGAGATCTCTTAAAAAAATAAATATTCTTTTTTTTTATAACCCGGTAATTTCTTTGATGTAATCTATAACATAAAAGGCGGCTTTTGTTTGTCTGTTTGTTTGTATAGGACGCAAAAACTTAAGAACCACGCAACAGATCGTCACGAAATTTGGCACAAAAATTCATCTCATCTCCAGAACAAACGTAGGCAAAGAATTTTTCGAATCGGACCATTCCTTCTATCGTTTTCGAACGTTTTAAGAGAAAAAATACACCACTTTCGCTCAAATCCGATCATTTTTTCTCTTTCGTGATGCCATCAGGCAGAAAATTTTAAATTACAATTGAAATTGAAAATGTTTAATTTATTTAATACTAGCTGTTATACCCGACGTTGCACGGGTAGAGGTGAAAAAATAATTTTATAGTCAATTTAACTATTTTTTCTTTCATTTGAGTTACGTAAGATATGAAGATTACCCAGTAATTTTTCCCATTTAATTACCCATCTTGGATATAGTAATAATTAATATTAATTTCAAAAATACCTTTGATAAGAAGCTCAAATTAAAGAGAATACATATTTAAGTAAATAAATAATCAGTAAGAATTGAAAATAAGCTACTCCAGCAAACAGCAAACGATTTACATTTTTTTTAATCAGTTTATTTGCTTTAAAATAAGCTTATGTTGCTGATACCGTTCGTTGTAAAGTACAGAATCCCGTTACTTATATTACCTTAAAAATTCAAAATTTAAAAAATGCTATAAAATTAACAGATAATGTCATAGTAATTTCCCGAATAAAAACATTTTAGCTCATTTGGCGTGTTTAAAAAATTTGGCGAGGAAAATATATAGCTACCATTACACCCATTCACCTCTGGCGCTAAGACCATCGCACAACCAACCAGATATTTAAAAAAAAATGCTCTTTTGCACGTTCTTTGTAATAATTTGGCTAGTTTGGCAAAGTAATTGGCGAAAAAAGGAAGACATGAAACCCTAATATGCATCTGTAGTGCAACGGTCTTCAAAAAACAACATAATTCAGTAAAAGCTTAACTATGCTTTTAAAAAAATCATAATTAAAATCATATGTACACAATAAAATAATAGAATGGTGACTGGTAGGAACTTGAAACATATCCAACTATTTTTTCAAATTATTAATTTTGTTTCTGAAGGCAATGAACAAATATTAAATAAATTAAACATTTTCAATTTCAATTGTTTTCTAAAAAGTTTTATTTAAATTTTTCTGCCTGATGGCATCACGAAAGAGAAAAAATGATCGGATTTGAGCGAAAGTGGTGTATTTTTTCCCTTAAAACGTTCGAAAACGATAGAAGGAATGGTCCGATTCGAAAAATTCTTAGCCTATGTTTGTTCTGGAGATGAGATGAATTTTTGTGCCAAATTTCGTGACGATCTGTTGCGTGGTTCTTAAGTTTTTGCGTCCTATACAGACAAACAAACAAACAAACAGAAGTCGCCTTTTATGTATATAGATTTGTTCATTGCCTTCAGAAACAAAATTAATAATTTGAAAAAATAGTTGGATATGTTTCAAGTTACGAAATCCTACCAGTCTCCATTCTATTATTTTATTGTGTATATATGATTTTAATTATGAATTTTTTAAAAGCATAGTTAAGCTTTTACTGAATTATGTTGTTTTTTGAAGACCGTTGCACTACAGATGCATATTAGGGTTTCATGTCTTCCTTCTTTCGCCAATTACTTTGCCAAACTTGCCAAATTATTACAAAGAACGTGCAAAAGAGCATTTTTTTAAATAGCTGGTTGGTTGTGCGATGGTCTTTGCGCTAGAGCTGAATGGGTGTTATGGTAGCTATATATTTTCCTCGCCTAATTTTTCAAACACACCAAATAAGCTAAAATGCATTTATACGGGAAATTACTATGACATTATCTGTTAATTTTATAGCATTTTTTAAATTTTGACTTTTTAATGTTATATAAGTAGCGGGATTTTGTACTTTAATAATGAACGGTATCAGCAACATAAGCTTATTAAAAAGCATATAAACTTAAAAAATGCAAATCGTTTGCTGTTTGCTGGAGTAGCTTATTTTTAATTCTTACTGATTATTTTTTTTACTGCAATATGTATTCTCTTTAATTTGAGCTTCTTATCAAAGGTATTTTTGAAATTATTATTAATCATTACTATATCCAAGATGGGTAATTAAACGGAAAAAATTACTGGGTAATCTTCAGATCTTATGTAGCTCAAATGAAAGAAAAAATAGTTAAATTGAATATTAAATTATTTTTTCACCTCTACCCGTGCAACGTCGGGTATAACAGCTAGTACAATAATATGAAGAAAAAAAGGATAATATATACAACCTCAAACAAATTATACTCTCAAGGGACGCAATTAGAAAGGTTTATTTTAGATTGAACACGGAGCAACAAGAAGGAATTTTGCTCGTGCTAAGTTCAACGATTAAATATTATCTAGATGCTTATCAACACAATCTTTTTTTAATTAAATTAAAAACATATTTAATTATTTCAAATGAGGCTTGTCTTCTTCGATGTATTTCAAACACTATTATTTATTTCAACGCTTCAGTTTAAAAATAGATTTGCAATTAACAAATTATTACTCACCAGAGAACCTTACACTTTGCATTCAAATTCAATTCCTATGACATTTCGTAAGGTAGAAAAAGTTGTTATTCTTTTTTTTTATTGAACTTCAAATTACATAAGTGGTTTTACCCTCCCTCTGTAATAAATACAAAAGAACTCCAATTATCCAAAAGCTGTTGGCATGCTGCTTCATCCATTTATCTATCCATCGTATGCTAAACACGTAAAAGTGTCGTCTTCTCATTTAATCAGACATTATTATCTTTAAATAATAATAATTTTTTTCTATTTTCAACATACATAGAATAGTTAAATAAACACTTTTTTTCGCAAAGCATCCGATTATTCAAATTTTTGATTCTCGAACGAGCTCAAATAGTTCTGTTCAAAATTGTTCCAATTGATTCGCAGGGCCGTCTTAAACTATGCTGGGGCCCTTGGGCACACAAGAATTTGAGGCCTTTTTTTAAAGTAAAAAAAGCGAACTATAATGGCATTTTTTTACTTACACTGAGAAAAAAATCTGTAGCCATTACAGAAAAAAATTTTGTAGGAAACTTTTCCTAGAAAATTTCTAGTAATAATTACTAAAAATAGTGCTGTAAAACACATAATATATTTTTGTTAGCATTACATGAATATATCATGTAGATTTACAAGACTATTTTATGTATCACACACAAGTATTGTTTCTGTAACCATACAAGAAAATTTTATGTATCCTATACAAGTAATGTTTCTGTAACTTTACACGACTAATTTATGTGTCCTATACAAGTAATGTTTTGTTTTTGTAACTTTACAAGACTATATTATGTACCCTCTACTAATAATATTTTTGCAACTTTGCGCGACTAATTTATGTAGCCTACACAAGTATTGTTTCTTAGAAAATTCATCTTTAATTTAATAAATGTTGGCAAGTTTTTTTTCCCCAACTTGCAATTATGTTGCCAAAAATTTCTTGCGAACCAACCAATAAATGTTCCAGAAATATAAATTCTTGGATTAACGTTTTGGTTTGCCACAAAAGACTTGAACGTTTTACAATTCAAATCCCTTGTGGTAAACTAAAACAAGCAAAGAATGTATGATTTTCCTATTTCCAGTACATAATGATACACAAGAAGTTTTCGGCAACAAATACATATTTAAAAAATCTAATAAATGTTAATTATAAGTCTAAAAAACTGAAAACGCTAAAAAAAATAACTCCACACTAACTCACGAAGCTGTGGGAATAAATTAAAACTTAAAATTACTAAAATTAGTTGAGATATATTTATATAGAAATATCGTTTCATTTTATTTAACACTTTCAAGACAGAATTAGAAATTTTGTTTGTAACTAGGAATTTCAGCTAATGCTTGCAGTAAAAATGCAATACCGAAAAAAAAATACTAAAAAAATGCAATACTGAAGATTACTAACATAATGTACACAAATGATATAACACCAGTTACAAATTTCATATTTATTGACAAGCAAAACATTTTTGCCCTAATGGACCAAGACATTTCTTCTTCCTGTACAAGATCAGCATATGGTGTTTTCAGTCTTATGTATATTCTTCATACATTGCGAGAATTTTTTGCATCCTTAAAAAAACCAAATTGTTAGAGAATTTAAGAAATTAGTTGTATAAATATCACAAGTAAAGAAATTGAAGAGTACACGGGAAGAACCAATTGATTTCTTTAGAGTCTTTCCGTAATTGAAGAGTACAGGGGAAAAACCGATTGATTTTGTATAGAAGTTTAATTAGCAGGCCACTTACTCGATGATAGCGAGTGATCGCCTAAACTTGTTTAAGGAAATCAGTTCCTACCACAGAGATCATAGTTAAAGTAATAAAGGGGCAGATCACGTGACCTCCAATGCTAACGAAGGGACGCGCAAGGAGCTCCTAGAAGAGCCCCAATGAAGCCAGTGTTGTAGGTCACGTGAGCTTCCACTCTAATACTTTAACTAATATCTCTGTGGCTCCTAGCTACCAACATTAAGGCGATTGACGATCCTGACGCTTGGACTAAGCGAAGAAGAAAGAGAGAAACCGTTTTTCTGCCGCCAATGTAAGCCAAGCAGACAATTGCGGGCGTCCGCCTAATGAACCAATCGGTTCTTCCCCTGTACTCTTCAAATGTCTCCGCTTGGTGGACATTGGCGACCGGAAACCGGTTTTTCTTATGGTTCTTCATTTGCGGTACAAACGTGTGACTCGTTCAACTCAACTCTGGCGTGAATTAGGGTTAACGCGAAAGATAAACAAAGCGAGTAACTGGCTTACTTTACACCAGTTTAGGCGATTTCTCGCTATCATCCCCAAAAGAGGTTTTTAAGAAAATCCTTGTACAAAATCAATATTTAAAATTTTGTTCAAATATTTACTTTTACGGACGGAAATCTCCACGGTATCAGTACCCTGTTTTCATTTTTTTTCTATTTAAAAGAATTGACTAAAAAGGCGTAAGATCAGGTGTAATAATTAAGTGGGTCAAGGATATTGCAGTTTGCAAATAAGGGTAAAGTAGGTAAATTTATAAAAAAACAATTACAATTTTTTCAATATTCAGGAAATTTTTGAATAAATAAGTTATGCAAAAAAAAGATGTTATAATTTTACAAATAAATCACAATTTACATCTACTTTCTTAAAACTTTATCACTTTTATAACACACTAACCTCACAAACACAAATATTTATTAGTTACCTAAAAATATTTTTTTGGAAAATTTATTTTTGCCACTAAAATTTCATTTTACAAAATTCAAATCCATGTAAGGTATCTATATAATTATAAAGAAACGAAACTTTTGTTCCAAAATTTAGTTCAAAGCAAAAAAAAAAATCTTACTCAAGAAGATATTCTATCAAAGGAATGTTTATCAGTACCTCTTTAGTATAAAAACTAACAAAAATATTCTATATGTTTAACATAAAAAAATACAAACACCTGAAAAATCAAACAAGAAGTTTTAATAGAACTAAAATAGACTACTTTCCTGTTACTTAAATACTTACTGAAATTCTTACCGTAAAACAAGTAGAAAAATCCCCAAACACAGCATCCAGGTTATATCCAAAATTTTTAAAAGAAAAAAATCGATTAGTTGCGTTAATTTTATTTCAGTTTGAATTTAATTATACATTTAAAAATAAAAAAAACATGAAACTACTCCAAACTGCTACAAAAAAATGAAAATTAAACCCGACCAGATTTCTTATTAAACAGAGCGTTTCTTAGAACGGAACCCCCAGTGTTTAGTTCCCAAGTATGCTTGGTACCCATTTTATCGACTCTCTCACGGGATGAAAGGATGGGTCACCTCGCCCAATCCGAGATTCGATCCTCGAACCCGCAGCGTGGCAATGCAAATCACTACCACTAAGCCACTGGGCCTCCTGGGGACTACATATTACATAAGTTATAAATACAGCAAACACAATATCCATACAAAACCAAAAAAGGAACTTAAAAAAAATCAAATTGCTTATTCTTTGTTTAATAAACATAGCTGACTTTCGACTAATTTATCACCAATCGCAAATGATATTTTGTTTATAATTACTCCGCGAAACTAAACACGATCAAAAAAGCAGTAATCCTCGCAAACAGAACACTTTTCATGGTATATTCACGAAATTTTCATGAACATAAAAACATTAAACAATCATTAACAATGCTGGATACCCTAATAAGAATTATAAATAGAATAATTGAAAAAATATTAGTACTTACCTATTTTTAAACGTGTGTTGCGAAAAAACTTAAAATGGCGATTTGCGACTTAAATTACGATCGAGGTCAAACTTTAGTTGTCGATGCGCGCGCAACTTCATGTAGAAGAAGACGATTGGCTGAAAGAAATTGAAAATACTAGACATTTCTTTGTAACTGTAGAAACGAAGATTTCTTGTCCGAATTATAAAAACTTTTTTTGTAAACTGATTATTCCTGAAACATTACTAAAAAAATTTCTGTATGTTTACAGTATTTTTTTCTCAGTGTAGTATGGCCGTTTATTATATTTAATCAAATGCAGTACGACCTGCTGGTTTTTTTTTTTTTTTTTTTTTTTTTTTGTTACGATAACGGCTTGTTTCGGGATTTCTGTTGAGCAAAATCTTTTATTATATCCTCAAATTCAATTTTTTGAAGGATATCACTATCTATGCACATAATTGACAAATTACTCAACCTATAAGATTGTTGTTCGCAATTCATTTTTTATTCGCTTATATTGCGAAAATGTCCGCAAACGGTAAAACGCCGCAATAACAAAATAACGCCACTCATTCCTATCAGACTGAAAGTTCAATACATCATTCGAGGATTCCCCCAACCATAAACAAAGTCGACATTATGTTATGCGGTGTCCTGACTACGACATCAACGACAACACCTGTGAGCGCATGCATATACAATTTGTACTTGTATATGCATAGAAATTTTCGGTCCTTCGGGGCCCCCCTGAGAATGGGGGCCCTGGGCACAGGCCCCGTGTGCCCTTATGGTAAAGACGGCATTGTTGATTCGGATAACTGGAGTTCGACTGCATTAAATTCAGAAGCAGGTCGAAACACGTTAATTGTATGTATGGAAATATTTTACAAATGACTAAAAAAACGGATTTTGAAAAATTCATTCCCTGTATTTCTGATCCATTGTCATATTAAAGGAGCAGCATTATATACTAGCTTTCTTTCCTTCGATAAAATCCTATATAAAGTGCCGTTGTATAAGAACAAAGACCTTGTGCACCGCTAGTTCCAATGTAACTACTAATTGGAGGACAAAAAATGCTGCCATTTTTTTGTGGGCTTCTCTCAGCAAAACTATTCAGTTTTGTTCAAGCGGCTAGAAGGTCAAAGTGAAAACATTTTACGGTGTCATTGGCCGAATCGGCTACAATGAATACCATAACATTGATAACGGGCATGTGATTATTTGTAGTGTCCCGTTTGGTTTCGGTTTCAGGAACTTTATAATTGGTGAATGCAGGGTCGTTAAATAATTTAGATTATGAGATAATTGTATTACTTATCGTACACAAAAGAGACTATCTTTAATTCGATATCACAAGTTATCTGAACTATTGTTTTGTAATTTTGTTTACTATAAATTAAAACGAAGGGAATTCTGAAAAATCAAGTTACAACTTACTAGTTTATACAATTAATTTCCATATTCTGTTATATTTTAATGTTGAAATGGGGGCAATTTATTAAATAATTTCTTCTAAATATCTTAATATTTAATAGTATTTTAAATTTAAAAGGTTTTTTTTTTGAATGAAACAAAGGGTAAGCCTTTTTTAATTAATGATTCCAAAAATTGGTACTGAAATGGGACAAAGCGACGATTTTCTTGTTGAAGCTTAGATCCTCCTTATTTATTGTAAAGACTTTAAAAAAAAAAAAAATGACAATCAAGAAGCTGTAAAGGTACAATAATAGCCTACATTATTGTTATTTTAAATGTTCTCTAAAATTCTTATACAAAACCAAAGACTTGTTATACAATAACCAACACCTAGGATCTCTCCCATACAAAATTTTTACACCTTATAAAAAAATCTTGCCTAGCATTTAGATGTAACTTAAAACTTAAATATTCTATTTTTATTAATCCCCCCTCCCTTTTTTTCAAATTCAATTATTCTAATTGTTTGGGTTACATGCATGAAGCATGCTATTTGCAGCATGAATTTTTTTAATAAACAAGTAATGAACCATCAACTAATTACATTGTGCTGTACACTGTTGTTAGAAATTGATTTTTTTTACAAAAACATTTTTTCCCATCAAATGTTCATTTTAAATAAATATGGATAGTTTTTCATATGATAGTTAATGTGGCAACAGTGATTTCAATGAATAAAAATTTTCAATGTTGTTTAAATGAGCCGTCGACAGGCAGGATGAAAATAGGTGAATGAACTAGGTTTATATTTGATGAAATAGGTTATGAAATGGGTTTAGGAATTTTATTAAATAGGTTATTAATTTAATCAGGCTTTTAATTAGATTTGAAGAGCAATGTTTGTCGAAAGTCAATTTTATTATTTGTCTGTCCTCTCATTTGCTGGTGATTCGAGGTCTTCCAGACCGCGATTTTGGTGAATGTTGATAGCCACGTGCTAACACTTTATAAATACCTCGAACGCTTTAATTTGGTAGAATTATCAGAAAAATATCAACCCCTCCCCTTTGATGACGCAACCACTTCCTGTAAAGAATTTGCATAAAACTGAAACTTGTGCCTATACTTTTGTGCCAAGGAAAGTATTGGCATTTTTAATTTGTTGATGGTATGATGGAAGTCAAATTTTATATTTTTTGGCAAAAATTTTTACCATATTATTTTTCATGGTGCCTAAAGAATATATATTTTTAAAAATACTGAAAAATATTAACATTGATGATTTTTTCTAACACTTTATAAATACCTCGAACGCTTTAATTTGGTAGAATTATCAGAAAAATATCAACCCCTCCCCTTTGATGACGCAACCACTTCCTGTAAAGAATTTGCATAAAACTGAAACTTGTGCCTATACTTTTGTGCCAAGGAAAGTATTGACATTTTTAATTTGTTGATGGTATGATGGAAGTCAAATTTTTTTTGGCAAAAATTTTTACCATATTATTTTTCATGGTGCCTAAAGAATATATATTTTTAAAAATACTGAAAAATATTAACATTGATGATTTTTTCATGAATTGTGTCTGCGCCTAAATTTTTGTGCAGAACTGTATATATTTAGTCGGTTTAACTCATTTGATTCACCAGGTAATTTTACTTTCTCTGAAACATATTAGTATCCAACATGGATCTGTATTGTAGGACCCATGGAAATCCTAAACACTGCTTTGGGGCCTCAGGCTACTTTTTTTCTCCTAAAAAATCAGCATTCAACATGGAGCGGTATGAGAAATTTAAAAAAAAAATCATGAAAACTTCAAAATGCAGATAAAAAAACTCCACTCAGTTTTATAATTGAATTTATTAGTTTTAACTTACTGAAAGCCACCCAGAAAATTTAAAAAGTATGATAATAAAGAATAATTTTTGTCATCCTTTGAATTAAATTAATTTTTTTCACTTGACTCGAAAAAACCCAGATATTTATATTATAAAACATTTTTAAGGACATAATCTAAATTCGCATTTTATTTATTAAAAAAATCAGCACTGTAATTAAAAAAAAACAAATATTTATAAATAAACTATTTATTATATTTTTAAAATAAAGTTCAAATACTAAGTACATAAACAATCATACATTGAATAAACAAGTTTACACTTTGAATGGTGAATAAATAATGTTTAGATGAATAAATAATATATAAATGACTATAAGCAAACTTGCCATGAGCAGGAGATGAATTTTATATCACAAATATGAAAATAGCTAACTAAAAGCATAAAACTATATAAAATCCATGAAGTAGTTTGTTTCTTTGGGGATGATAAAATTTATATATACATACTGAAAAACATTTTTTAAGCACTATAATACAATTTTAAAATAAATGCAAATAATGAGATAAAATAATGATCAAGTCTTATAGAATTTTCTCGTACTTCATAATATACTTTACAAATAATTTAGTAATATTTATATTTTTTTTTATTAATTTTTGACAATAAATATATCTTAAAAAATATTTCGTAAGTCAAGCAATTCACATTTTTATTCTTAAAACATGAGATCCGATACAGATTTGCAGTAGCAAATCCAATTTTACCAAAGGCTTCAATAAAAAAAAATAGTTCTATTTAAAACAATTTTTTTTTTAATATTTTCTTAAGACAATTCACAAAATAAATGCATATGTCTAAAAGAGAGTAAAAGCCAGAGAAATGCAATTCATTATAAATAAAGCTGCTTTCTTATATTAACGAAATATATTTTTACCTTGGATCCCGAAAAATGGTATCAAAATGAAAATTTTCAGATTTGTATATTATTTTATAAAGGTTTTACATAGCTCAAAATAGTCAATTTATGCAAGTTAAGTAAAGTTTTAATTTAAAAAAAAGTTTTAAAAATTTTACTGGTGTGTGAGTAGGCAAAAAAATTGGATCAATTTGACTCAAAGGCGCATGTTAAACATTTAATAGAAAATAAACAGAGCAACATTAGTTTAAAATCAATAATTATAGTCACTGCTTGAAAAAGAGGCCATTACTGTTAAAATTTAACTTTTTATCAATTTGAAAACTAGTAACTCAGTGCAAAGTTTCTTTTATAAAGACTAAAAAGGGAATATGATTGGGGAAAATAAACCAACCTTTTTCTCTCATGAAAAATAAAAACAATTGAAGAGCTTAGTGAAAGAACGTGCTAAGTGACAAAGAAATGAAAATGATAAAATGAGCTTAAAAGTTTTTGGTTTGCACGTAACAATGTTAAAAACAATAATTGCAAACAGTAAAAAATACTTAACTTTAAGTTTATGAAAAAAGGCAAACCTGTAATCTTTAAAATGTTGGAACAATATTTTCATTGACAGAAAAATCTAATTTTTTTTTTCAAAAATATCACTTAGCATGTTCTTCCACTAAGATCTTCAATTCGATATGCTACAAAACTTTTAATTCCAAACTAACAGAAATATTAATCATCTACGAAAACCTATCTCATAAAGAAGGAACCACGCCCACACCTACACCCCCTTCATGAGCACACATGGAGGCAACAAATTCCCACCGGTCAAGCTCAGGAACATAAATCTCCACCGAGCTCAAGTTTGTTGTTCCGTCATACCCTCCTATGGCGTAAAGTCTCCCACAATTGGCAACCAAAGCCACGCGGCTACGCATAGTGTTCATTGGGGCAATGTAGGACCATTGCTTAGTAATAGGGTTGTAAACTTCGGCTGTTAGGAGAAATGTCGATCCATCGTAGCCGCCACAGACATAAATTTTACCGTTAAGAGTGGCAACACCCAGTCTGCAGCGTTTGGTGAGCATTGAAGGCATGGTGACCCATTGTCCAACCAGGGGGTTGTACCTTTCGACCTACAATAACATAATAAATGCTTAGATACATAAATCTAAAACGGAAAAAAATTAGTTTGAGAAAATAACTTTTCCTTAGAAACAATTCCTCTTTAGATTTTGACATCAATCTGAGTATTAACAAAAATGTGTTATCCTAAGTTCATGTGTTATCCTGAGTTCATGCATTGAATGTGCTCTTTAATTCTGTGGTCCCAGAAATCCTTTGGGCGATTTTGGTGCAGTTCCATGGGTGCAGGTTGTCCTGATAAAATTTGCCCTCTTTTCCAGCAACATGCCTAAATTGAAGAGTGGTGCCCTCTCAGAGCAGAAGATTTCCACCCGCTCTTAGGTATTTAAAGACTTGTACTAATGGTAGCTACTGCATGGAAGCTCATTAACTTAAAACCTAAAGTGTTTCAGAGAAGCAACACTTTGCACATGCACGATTTTCTCAAAAAAAACTTATTAAGACATCCAACAGGTATTTGGAATTGGTGGCCACACGATTCGGTAAAAAAAATCTAGGACTTTTTAAGGATATAATTCTCCATTTTCAAGGACAGAATATTAAAATATGCACCTAAATTCCACAATAGTTTTTTAAAAATTAATTTAGAAAACGAATAAGAGCTCTCTAACTTTCAAATGAACTTAAATACGTGTTATAAAATAACCATTTAGTTACCGAAAAGATTCGTGAAGAACAAAGCGCAGAAGAATGGAAAGTAACGAAAATTTTCATTACCAAAAAAGTAACCGAGTTACAATAACAGTTACTTTCTGAAAAATCTAACAGCATTACTTGGCGTTACCAAAAAGAGTAACTGTTGCAAGTAACACTTTACTCCAATCCATGGAAAAAACGGTCACTTCAAGATAAATTCATCAGCCCTAAAAAAAATTAGGACTTTTCAAGGTTGATAACAAGCACTTTTAAGACCTTGAAAATCAATGGTTTTTTCAAGCACCATGGCAACCCTGGAATTCATGTTCCAAATTTGAAGTCCTTATCTCTTTTATTTTGAACCGCAGAGTGATTTCAGACAGACGGATGGACTAATATTCGAAAACCAATTTTTAGAATCAGCAGTCCTCCAAAATATGTCAAAAAAACTAACTTTCCATTTTGGGTTGTAATTCATTACCTTATATTTCATATAAAGGAATTAAAAGTAAAAATACATGCAGAAACTTACTGAGTCAAATATGGAAAGACCATCATGACCGCCTAATGCATAAATATGATCTTCAAATGCAACAACCCCTGCAGCACTCCTGTGTTTTGACATGCTTGTGACCATGCTCCACCTGAAACAGTAAACAAATCATGATAGTTTCTATAAAAAATATATATATATTTTCATTGCAAAAACAGAAATAATTTTGATGACAAAAAGAAACAAAAATTTTAAATTTAGTTTAAAATTAGGTGTTGGATTTAACAAAACAGAGAATAAATATATTGCAAATAATCTTTGGAGAAAAAAAGGCATATTAGAAAAAAAAAACTTAAAGTATTAAAAAGTAAAAATAAAAAGGTAAATAATTTCATGCAAAATTATCTAAGGTAAAATATATTTTTCAAATGTTAGAGAATTTTACTCATATTAAATAAATCTATTCACAAACTTACAAAATGCATACAAACATAGGTAAGAAATTTTGACTTAAATAAGTACCTTTTTTTCGTATGGGCTATCAGCAACTGGTGTTAACATTTATGCATCCAAAATTATAATAGGATCACTTAGAAAGGTTTTGATTCATTAAAAAAAATGGATCTCCGAGTAAAATTTTTAAAATTTTAAATGGATTGTAAAACATCCTGAACTGAAAGAGTGGTAAGTTCATGAGTACGAAGCTTGCTCTGCTGATTAATTTCTTAACTGTACACTTTTGGAGGAATGAACGTGGGTCTCCAAACCAAAGTGCCTCTGTTTTAATCCAAGAAAAAGGTACTTTTCTAGCCACATTACTCCAGCAATACTGAATACTTTTACAAACGTTTTTATATAGATACTAGCTGTTATACCCGACGTTGCACGGGTAGAGGTGAAAAAATAATTTTATAGTCAATTTAACTATTTTTTCTTTCATTTGAGTTACATAAGATATGAAGATTACCCAGTAATTTTTTCCATTTAATTACCCATCTTGGATATAGTAATAATTAATATTAATTTCAAAAATACCTTTGATAAGAAGCTCAAATTAAAGAGAATACATATTTAAGTAAAAAAATACTCAGTAAGAATTAAAAATAAGCTACTCCAGCAAACAACAAACGATTTGCATTTTTTTATAAGTTTATTTGCTTTTTAATAAGCTTATGTTGCTGATACCGTTCGTTATTAAAGTACAAAATCCCGCTACTTATATTACATTAAAAAATTTTAAAATGCTATAAAATTAACAGATAATGTCGAAGTAATTTCCCGAATAAAAACATTTTAGCTCATTTGGCGTGTTTGAAAAATTCAGCGAGGAAAATATATAGCTACCATTACACCCATTCAGCTCTAGCACAAAGATCATCGCACAACCAACCAGCTCTTTAAAAAAATTGCTCTTTTGAACGTTTTTTGTAATAATTTGGCGAGTTTGGCAAAGTAATTGGCGAAAGAAGGAAGACATGAAACCCTAATATGCATCTGTAGTGCAAAGGTCTTCAAAAAACAACATAATAACAATAACAATTCAGTAAAAGCTTAACTATGCATTTAAAAAATTTATAATTAAAATCATATATACACAATAAAATAATAGAATGGAGACTGGTAGGATTACGTAACTTGAAACATATCCAACTATTTTTTCAAATTATTAATTTTGTTTCTGAAGGCAATGAACAAATATTAAATATATTAAACATTTTCAATTTCAATTGTTTTCTAAAAAGTTTTATTTAAATTTTTCTGCCTGATGGCATCATGAAAGAGAAAAAATGATCGGATTTGAGCGAAAGTGGTGTATTTTTTCCCTTAAAACGTTCGAAAATGATAGAAGGAATGGTCCGATTCGAAAAATTCTTAGCCTATGTTTGTTCTGGAGATGAGATGAATTTTTGTGCCAAATTTCGTGACAATCTGTTGCGTGGTTCTTAAGTTTATGCGTCCTATACAGACAAACAGAAGTCGCCTTTTATGTATATAGATATGGTAAATGTAGCTGACTTACAGGGCTCTATAGTAGGGTGGGCCGAAAAAAGCGAATTTTCGAGTACAAACTTCTAATAGGACTCAAAAGTTGCGTATTGTCATGCTGATCACTGGAAAAATAATAAAAAAATTCCTAATTAATATTAAGTGCTGCCTCAAAGAGGTTGAAGTTTGAAAAAAATGCCAAAAATTGACTTGTTTTAATTTTACCCCCAGAATTTACTGATTACATTTCGGCCTTAAAACAAGAAATAATATTGTTCAGTTATATGTCATTATTATAAAAAAAATATTATAAAAATTATCCTCAAAATTTCAAATTCGTAAAAAAATTGTTAAAAATACGCGATTTTGATGAAAAATCACTAATTTAAAGCTTTTTAAACTGAACCTGTTTGGAAGTTTAAATTATAAAAAAGTGCTCTTATACACAGGAATGGAGGCTATCTGTTATGTTCAACTTATATAAGCAGCAGAATAACATTTATTATACAAATGCAGGGCCGTAGTGTGGGTAGTGGGTAAACTTGCTCCACTATAATTCAAATTGTAAAATGCAAACTTATTATTGCTTTTTTACTATTTTGTGCTATTATTATAAATATGTTATAGTAAATGATAATTAAAAAAGATTATGAACCATGTTATTAAAAATGTTCCGTAGTTTGCAGCTATTGTCCCTTTCCAAATTTTTCCCTTTAGCAAATGACCTAATATTCTACATAGAAAGGTGGCTGCAATTCAAGTTTCACTCGAGTTGAACCATCAAAGCAAATAGAATTTTTTTGTTATTTGATTATGACAAAGTCTTAGATTGTGCAGTGGTATCATATATTAGCACTATAGATCATGAAAGCATAATTACTTGAATGCAATTGTCTCTGTTTGCTGTTTTGCATACTTTTCTTGAGATTGTCTGACACTTATTTCTAATGTTGACAAACCCATAAAGAGCAATTTATGAGCCACATAATTTAAAAAAGATAAAAATGCCAATGTTTCTTTTTTTCTGTTTTACAGCTTCAAACTGTAATGCAACCCAAAAATTCGCTAAAAGCAGATAATTACTGAAAAAAGAATTTTGAATATTCATTTTTCACACTTATCTATATAGTACCAATAAACTTTAAATAACCTATTTTTTACGAGGTTGCAAAAAAAAAAAAAACCAGCTGTGCTGCATTCCAGCAAAAGGCGAAAACTGTTAAATGTAGTGTATAACAGAGAGAGAGAGAGAAAAAAAAACTTCGTTATTGCCATTCGCACATGTGGCCACTTGAGAATATATAAAGTACGAAGATATGACATGCCACTTGAAAAAGTTCTCTATTTGTTCCAGTGAAATGAGCAGTTACAATTATATGAATTAAAAAAAACCTTTCAAGATACTAGACTCTAGGCAGGAAAACCGGTGTTCGATTTTTGATCACCGAAATTCTAAACGTGATAAACCTTCCAAACCAGAATAAAATTCCCAATGACTATAACATTGCAAACATGGTTTTTAAGTTATACATTTCGCAAATCTGCTTATCAAGTAAGAGCGAAATTATTGTAAATTACTTATTATATTTTTTTCTGTTCGAAATAAGAACTTAAAAAAAAGCTACATTGACATATACGGCACAAAGCACATATACTTAAGGCAGTTGAAACGAGAATGCATGTGTCAGAAGAGATGTGTAGGTAAAGTAATTGACCCTATCATACAAGTAACGCATTCTTTTGTGATCCAGAAACTTAATACTTTCCACGATAGTTGGTAGGTTTTTTTTTTTTTGCAATGTTGTAAAAAATAAGTTATTTAAAGTTTCTTGAATATTTAGTTATTTGAGTGAATTTAATGTATCCGAAATTCAATTATAATTTATTATATCTTCTTTACTCGCTATTTTTGAGTAGCTTTACTGTTTGCAGTTTAAAAAAAGAATATATATTTCTTCTTTTGGAACCTATGTGGCTCATAAATTGCTCTTTATGGTTTTTCCAACGTTAGAAATAATTGTCGGACAATCTTCAAGAAAAGTATGCAGAACAGCAAACAGAGACAATTGCATTCAAGTAACTATGCTTTCATGATCTATAATGCTGATATAGGATACCACTGCACAATCTAAGACTTTGTCATAATCAAATAACAAAAAAAATCTTAATTGGTTTGATGGTTCAACTCGAGTGAAACTTGAATTGCAGCCACCTTTTTATGTAGAATATTAGGTGATTTGCTAAAGGGAAAAATTTGGAAAGGGACAATAGCTGCAAACCACGGAACATTTGTAATATAATAACATGGTTCATAATCTTTTTTTAATTATTATTTACTATAACATAGTCATAATTATAGCAATAAATAGTAAAATAGCAATGATAAGTTTGCATTTTACAGTTTGAATTATAGTGGAGCAAGCTTACCCACTACCCACACTACGGCCCTGCCTTTGTATAATAAATGTTATTCTTCTGCTTATATAAATTGAACATAACAGATAGCCTCCATTCCTGAAAAAAGAGCACTTTTTTTATAATTTAAACTTCCAAACAGGTTCAGTTTAAAAAGCTTTAAATTAGTGATTTTTCATCAAAATCGCGTATTTTTAACAATTTTTTTACGAATTTGAAATTTTGAAGATAATTTTTATAATATTTTTTTTATAATAATGACATATAACTGAACAATATTATTTCTTGTTTTAAGGCCGAAATGTAATCAGTAAATTCTGGGGGTAAAATTAAAACAAGTCAATTTTTGGCATTTTTTTCAAACTTCAACCTCTTTGAGGCAGCACTTAATATTAATTAGGAATTTTTTTATTATTTTTCCAGTGATCAGCATGACAATACGCAACTTTTGAGTCCTATTAGAAGTTTGTACTCGAAAATTCGCTTTTTTCGGCCCACCCTACTCTATAGTTCCACTATTTTAAATGGGTATTTTGTTTTAAAATTGATTGGTTAGATTGATTGGAGATAAAATTGAAAATTTAATAAAACAGTCAAATGAACATCAAAACGTGGGATTATAAAACCCTGTAAGTCAGCTACAATTATAATATAAAAAAAAAAGTTAGTAAAAATAATCAATTCAGCAGGAGTAATGTAGCTTAGAAATTGATTTTTTCCCCATTTGATAAACGCATCGGCACTTTGTTTTGGATTCACAAGTCCATTCCGTCCTAATTTTATCCTGGTTGCTGATGCAAAAAAATAAGCAGGTTTTTTTTTTCAAATTTCATGATAACTTCAGATAAAATTAAAGTGAATAATATAACTGAAAAAGTAAATTATGAAATATTAAAAGTAACTTATAGAAAATTATTCATAAGAAAACTTTCATTAAGGAACAAGGACAAAAGTTTGAATAACACTTACTGATTTCTTGACGGATCATAGGATTCAACAGTGTTTAAGGATGATATTCCATCATATCCACCACAAACATATAGTGTATTGAATAGAGTGGCAGCTCCTACAGCACTAAAGATATGCAAGTTTTTTCAGTTTAAGTTTTTGTCTACTTTTAATTTAGATAACTAATTTTAATTGTGCTTCTATAAAGCATTTTAATATTTAAAAAACACAGTCATAAAACTCAAACAATTTAGTTTAGAAAACTACTACAAAGTATACATTTTTTTCTCAAAATATTTTGAAGTTAGGAAGGAAAAGGCATTTTAAATTTAAATTAAATCAAAAGATCCTACAGAGATACAAATTATTTCAAAAATGATGGTTTTAGTAACTTTCTTATCAGTTATGAAAGTTAAATTAGTTATCACTCAAAACTAAATTTATGGATAAAAAATACTAACTTTCCAATTTAGCTGTTAATTAAAAAAAAATTAGAACATATACAATAAAACTAAATAATTAATAAGGTAAAACACTAAATTATAGTGTGAAACTTTCGTGGGTTTTCATTTTTATGTAATAAAACAGCCACAGTAATAGACTAGTTACTAATTTCTATAGAAGGGACTTTCGTCTTATCCACATTCATACATATCTGAGATCTGAGTAACAATATTCGAAAAATTAGAACCAAAAAGTAAATATACAAGGCGAAACCGAAAAAAATTTTAATAGTAAAAAAAATCTTAATTTCTAGATATGGATATTTAGTGGCATCTAGTGTATTAAGGGGGGATCATAGTTAGCGACAGCAAAAATGACCAATTCTTAGTATTGATTTCGAAAGGCTCTAAATCATTTAAAAATTATGGTACAATAAAAAAAATTGTGCCAAATTATAAATTGTACTTTTATTATTATATTTAAGCCTAAGAATCTTATTTTTAAAAATTATTATTTTTGAAAAAAGACATCTTTTGAAACATACAATTACGAATTTTCAAAAATACAAGTATTTTTTCGGTACACTTTTCTCCAAATCTATTAAATATTTCTTCATAATTTCTTTTTTGTGTTATAAAACCATATTAGATCTAATTAAGTCACCTATTTTTTTGCCTAAAATAATTTTTAAATTTTATTTCAAAAACATTATATTCTGCATTCATAAAAATTCTGATTTTCAACGAAGAAAAGTGTAAAATAATAAAATATTTTTTAAAATCTGTAGGACTAAATTAGGTGACTTAAATAGATCCAAGATGGTTTTATAACACACAAAAAAAATTATTAAAAAATATTCAATAGATTTGGAGAAAAGTGTACCTAAGTGTTGAAAATTATAGTTTTGAGAAAAACGTGAAAAACAAATACAGTCGATCCCGTTAACACGAACTCGAAATGTCACCGAAACATTTCTTGTTAACCGAATTTCATGTAAATCATCAGGATTTTTTTTTTACATTGAGCCAGTGAATAGTTTTCAAATATCAACACAAAAAAAATATTTTATAATGTAATACATAAATAATACAAGCATACAATTAGTAATTCAAAGGAGGCGTGGCACATTTGTTTATTTTTGTAATTTTAATTTTTTATAAGAAATAATTAACCGATCGATACAAAATTGGTCTTATTCGATAGAATGGGCTTCCATCTATCAGAAAATACTGGTTTCAAAAATTCGATTTTTTGGTTTTTGTTAACTATGATCCCCCCTTAAAATGAGCAAAAAGAATTAAATTTGAATACTTTTTTCAAACAACAAATATCCTTAGATTATTTATATGTCCTTGTGAGTTTTAAGTATACCTCACAAAATCGGCACACATATAATAAAAAGTAACATTAAAAACAGCCCTAGAGTAGTACTTTAAAACCTAAAACTACCTTCTTTTACAGTTCATGGAAGCTGCAGTAGACCATTTTCGCATTTCCGGATCAAAAACTTCTACTGTACTGAGACGTTCACTGCCGTTGTACCCTCCAATGGCATACAACTTGTTGTGCATCACTGCTACACCAACCCTGCTTCTCAACATGGTCATGGCCTCGCCCATTTTCCAGATACCCACATTCGGATCGTACATCTCCACCGTACTCAAGGAATCCCCTGCATTCATAAAAAAATTGTTTTAAAATAATATACATGTAAAATTAGCCAACAAGGAATCGTAGTTAAAGTGAATCTTCTTTAAACATGTTAAGCAGGAATTTTGGTCGTTTTGAGTAGACGATCTGGAGATGGAATGTAACAAAGATGGTGAAACATCTACGAGACTCACCCAGACAGACCAATCAAATCAAGAGTTTGTTATGAGAAAGTTGTTAAAAAGGTCAAAGCGTGGGTAGATGAATCATGAAAGTTGGTGGGAAAACGACTGTTTGTCGGGACAGGGTGTGTTTGGGATGTTATAGTGCAAAGTGATATTAAGAGTATTTGAAAGGTAATTAAGAAATGAACTTTAATTGAGGGTAACAAAAATAAGTTTTTGAGGGGTTTAAATCAGGATATGTCACACATGAAGTGACTTTTTCTTTAAAGTATATAATTTTAACAAGTGACAATAGATGGTCATAAATATAAACCTGATTAAGAAAAAGATGTAATTTGCACCAATAATATAATTTCGGCACGAAAAACGTAAAACGAAAGTTTCTCAGAATATCGCTTGCTGATTTTATAGAGCACTGTGCAAAGACAAGTGATGTATCTCCAATTGAGTTAACATAAAAGATACATCATAATTTTTTCATACACAGTGCAATATGTCCTAATGAAGGGTCAAGTTGCAAAACTCACATTTTCCAAAGTGTAACTTAGTCTATCTTGTTCATTTTCAATTTTTTTAAAATTGCAAACTCAATTGGATTAAGTTGTCAATGAACTGACAGAACCTTATATCTTAGTTATACTTTGAAGAATGCCCCAAATTCGACAAACAGAAAACCATTTCTCTCTAGCAGGCCATACTAGTCTTACACAAATGCAAAGGTAATACATACTATACACATACACTAGATTATAAACTGAAGCATACACATATTGTAAACTTAGTATGCCTAAGTTTACAATATGTGTATCGTAGATAACATAGTTAAAGTATTAGATTGGCGGATTGGCAATGCTAACGACAGGACACGCATGGAGACCAAAATTGGAGGGAAATGGGGCCAGTATTGCCACCACTTTAAGGAGAAAAGAAAAGTGCTACGAAAAAATAAAATTTAATTAACAATTTTTTTTAAAATACTAGCTGCATTTTGGAATATTTTTAGTGACTCTAAAAAACATGAAACGCTTTTCTAGTATTTTCTGTAATTTTAGAACTAAATGGTTTTTCCAATTTTGGTCTCCCTGCACGTCCCATCGTTTCTATTGGAGGTCAAGTGATTTGCCAATCTAATACTTTAACTACGATATCTATGATGCATATGCTTCAGTTCATGCAAAGGATTCATCAATAAAGTAAAGTGCAAGTTAACATTAAAAATCATAGACATTTTTAAAAAAAAGTCAGTTAGGAGTTTATTATCACCTGACTTAGTGAGTCCACCTACTGCATAAATGCACCCAATAATATCTGGACAACACCGAGGCCTTGTCCTAAAACTTTGCAATAGCGGCCTACGTTCTGGCATCAAATGGTAATCCTTTGCTTCGTCCAAGAGGTCTCGACATTGGTGGGAGCTCCTTATCAATTCCTCTGTTGCCACATGGTCAGTCAAGTACTGGGGTGAAAGAAGGGGCATGCGAACTTGTGTCAGTAGCTCCGGGAGATAGGTCTTTCTAGAATCCTTAGCTTTCACCCACGAAACTACTGCATCAAAAACCTATGTAGCAAAATTCAAAATTGTATTGTCATAAAAAAAAAGAAAG
This sequence comes from Hylyphantes graminicola, assembly GCA_023701765.1. Lineage (NCBI taxonomy): Eukaryota > Metazoa > Arthropoda > Arachnida > Araneae > Linyphiidae > Hylyphantes > Hylyphantes graminicola. The sequence goes on from CM043114.1 coordinate 48,909,516, forward strand.
TAATAACTGATTTTGTAATTGCACATATATGTTAAGGATTTTCAATGGTGGAAAGTGCAGTTTTCAAACAAAAAGGCATAAATTGAAAGTTTCAATTAGGTTTGTGGTTGTTGATATAAAAAAAATACATGGAAATACCATAAACAATTAGATCGTAAAAAGTTGCAAGTTTAACTTTCAAAATTTGAACATCTTAAAATAGTTATGCGGACGAAACATCTATAATAATAAAAGAAAGAGTCTGTCTGTGTGTATGTCTGTGAATCACAAAAGACCTACTTAGACTGCTCTAAAAAATTCGAAACTTTTAATATAGATTCCTTTTAATACCTACGTGTGCACCTGAGGCTTAGCTTTTTTCATATTTGATTGTGATTTTTAATTAATATAATTAGTTAAAATAAAAAACGTCATCCACGTGGGATTGCGGGACCATAACAGGGCTTGAAAATACATGGACCGGGCCGAAATGGGGGCTTGCCGCCATCCCCTATTAGTTTGATTGATTGAGATTGGTTGAGATGTGCGCTTGCCTTAAGGCTGCTTCATCCTCTATTAGTGTTTGCTTTTTTAAGTTTGCATGCGCCAACACGACTTTTATTTTGTTTTGATTTTGAGTGTATTTTCACAAGTAAGCATGCCTCTAAAAGGAAGCAATGCGAAGTTAACAGGTTTCCAGTAGGGCGTTACCATACTGCTAGTTTAGAATTTAAAAAAAATAGTGGCCTTATGGTTGAGCATAAAAGTAAAATACAATTAAAACCTTTACATCATATCACTATATTCCTTGCAACAATGTTGAAATTCTAAATATATGTCCTTTAAGGAGTTAATAAGGTATTAGTTTTTGCGAACACACCAAATCATGGAAAATCTAAACAATTATAAGAACAATAAAAGTTTAAAACTATACCTGCTCCTCACTTGTTACATGGAGTTCATCTCGACTGATAATATCTTTCACATCAGTGAACATCAAATTTGTGAATTCTTCAGAACGAGCTACTTCAGTAAAATACATTTGAATGTAGCGGTTTGTGGCTTCTACAAGATTTATGCATCCCAAAATGTCTGCAAACGATTGTACACCCAATACATTATTTGGATGTAACCTGAAAATTTTTAAGTACATAAATTACAAAAAACCGGACATCCTCAGTTGCATTTCTTATAATAAAGAATAATTTAAAATTGTTTTCCATTGTTCAAGCATAACACCTGTAAAATAAATCATTCAATACTCACCAAAACTATCACCCGCCTTAGAACAGGTCACTATCATGGTATGAAAATCTTGGGAGATGGCAGTAGAACTTACTGCCTCTGCAGTAACTGTGATAGTGTTCCACTTACACCAAAACATATTTTTCACTGCCCTGCCAGTTTAAGATCCCTGGCTCAGCTTGGGGCTGTGTTTTGAACAGTCATAGATATCTATAATTATCCCCATGGACACGACACCAACCAACCAAATAATTCAATGGCAGTATATAATGTATACTTACTCATTTCTTTTTAATAAAATTATCACCAAATCTCATTTCCATAAGGTTTGTAAAGTTGAGATAACACAATTTCAGTTTGCAATCTAAACATTTAAATTGCATATTTTCTCAGAGCTACCTGAAGACTTAATTTTTTTAAACATAAAAAAAAAAAATTAACTTCCCTTAAAAATTCCATCATAAAATTCAATATACAAGAATTGATAAGACCTCTATTACAAATCCTATTAAATAAACTTACAGATTTAAACATAAATTACAGTTATACTATTTCTTATATTTATAACTGCAAAAATAATAAAAATAAACTATTTATAGAAAACTAAAGACTTAATAGCATTATTAATTGAATGTTCAACATTTTATGGATTTTTAGTAGGCAAAGTATAGAAAACAATTTGAATATAAGTGTAAACCTAATACTACTAGGTACCAAGCAAGTATTGCACACAAAAATTCATAAAATACCTTTTCTTTAAAAAATCACAACAGGCAGATCTAACTCTATTAAGTTGAAGAAATGATGCACCCACAAGCAAAGATTGGACATTTGAAGTACTTATAACAACTTTTCCACTATAAGCAAAATTAATCAGAAGTTCAAGGGCTCTGCAAAACACAGAAGAATCATATTAATACAATAAATCCTGTATAGAATTAAATTCCTAAGATAGGAAAAAAATGGAGATTATAGAAAATACACACAAAATATTTTATTATTTTATATTCGACCCTTTCTTTAATATAGCTCAGTGGTAGAAATTTACTGTACGGTAACCATTGGCGAACTTTCCGAAATCGCGCCAGAAGTCCGTATTCTGGTGACTTTTGACGTCATGCTCTCTTCACAACGATGACCTTTTCCGGCAACCCTATCTAACCATTATGCCTTTCAGTCAGGTCAGACAGGTTGCCACCAAAAACTATTTATCGCCAAATCGGAAAATTGCGCCAATGGTTACCGTACAGTAAAGGTGAACCAGCTCAGTAAATTTTTGATGTTTAGTTCCTGTTTTGAATGGAGCCATTTATTTATCTACTACAGAAATTAAAGTTTCAGTTAAAATATTAAATTTAAATCTCATATAGTGAAAACAAGTTAACACTCCAGCCAATTTGCTTATTCCTCAGAGAGCTTAACTTTATTGCTGTCCTCTTCTAGGCTTTGCCTTAAAAGCAACCAACTTTTTTTCCTATAGAGCCTGGACACATAATTTTGATCGTTTGGAACTTTTGCCTTTGTTCTCCATAGCCATCTTACTTTCTGATTAGCTTACTTGGTTTAAAATTATCTTTAATTTTTTTTAAAAAAATCCTTTGGTTTTCAAAATGTCTTTTATTCATAGAAACAGCTTAAAACTTCATCTTTAACTTCAACATTGTGTATGATAAATGAAAAGATTCATGAGGAAAACAATGTGGATTATTCGCACAAATAGTTTATTGATACATATTTAATTGTTTAGATGGGAACACCAGAGCCCACCTTCTTCAGAATGATAAACAAGACACACTAATTAAATAATAAGTAAGCTTTATGTGCAAATTATTTATCTACCATGCTTCTGATTTAAACTTACTCAGGGTCAATTTCTTTTATTGTAATTTCTCCTTGTGTGCTTTCAACCATGTCATGAGTGAACATAGCATGAAAATAGGGAATAGTACCAGCCAAAATAATCCGATGGGCATGTATTCGACGATCTTCAACCTAAATATTGGAGAAAAACTAACATTAGAATATTCAAATATTTATAGTGCATACTTTCATTTCAATAAGCAGCCGTCAAAACATTATTAGCTATCTGGAAATATAGTTTAACCAGATCACCAAGTTTGAATGATTCAACAAGAGTTGGTTGTTGCAAAAACTGAACTGGACCCCACACATCGATCTTTAGTCAAGAAGTTTAATTTTTTTAAATGAATATTTCCAGAATTTCTTAGTAGGCATCATAAAGCTTATGCTAGATATATGGTCACTTCGATCAAATCCTAGTAGCTGTCCCGGCTACTTTTCGAAGCCTGGAGGCAGCTTGATCATTTTTTATCGAATCTAATGTAGTACCCCCTTTCCAAGAAGTTTAAATTAAAAGTTGTATTGTAAACATCAAATCAATTTTTATATATTTTTATTATTTTTATATATTTTTAAAGTTTTTTTTTACCTTCAGCACTACATCACAAAGTTTCCCTTCGCGCTTTATGTCTTCAAATATGGGGAAAGATTTAGTAGCTAAATTTTCTTGAATGAAAGTAATACTATCTTCAGTTGCCATGGTAAACGTAAGCCAAAAACAAGTTCCAATACTAATAAATATATAGTTTAAAAGTCATTATAATTTTAAACATTTAAACAAAATGTCAAAGGCATGAAACCAAGATAAAAAGAACAAAACTTGTATTTTTATTTTGATGTATTCAAACTTCAAAAATAGAAGAAACTAAAATTAAAAAACCAGAACCATTGCCATAAAAAAGTTAATATCTGACAGTTAATGCCCAGGTAGTTTGGTTTTGTTATCAAAAAATTGAACTTTCTGTTCCCCCATGAGCTAAAGCCAACCACTCCAAACTTATGAAAGAATGGCCAGGTTGAGGTAAGGCTCAAGTCCTGAACCTTGCCTGTAATTTCCTCCGATTTATATAGATATTTTTGCTAAAGTGCCCGACGAGTATCGCCCTGAGTCATTATCGCCGCAAAAAGTTGTTATGGGTGCCAGCTCAGATGACGCGCCCTTTGTCACTACACACTTGTAAATAAGAAAAAAATTTAGTTTGCTAAATGTAAATGCGGCCTGTATGCAGGGGCGTAGCTACCGCCGTATCAGCCGTATCAATTATATGGGGCCCCCGGGCCACGGGGGGCCCCCAACTCTCGTAAGCAAAAATTAATAAAAACTTTTCAATTTTTTATATATTTCTCAAATGACAAAAGTAAAAAAAATTCCCGCGTAAAGCGTGCGTTCAAAAGTTGGTAAGTAACCGACCTTTTTCGGTCTACTATTATTCATATACCAATAAAGCAGGCATAAAAATTCTAAGACCATGGTTATGTTATTCTAATGTTTTGAACAAACCGTATTGTGGCCTGATTTCCGGCAGGGCAAATGGGGCACGTGCCCGGGACCCCCATTTTAAGGGGGCCCCCAAATTTTCTTCATGAACATTTATGCTCAATTCAATTGCCCCAAACTTTTTAATCTGAAGTAAACAAAAAAATTAAATACTTTAACAAAAGTTTATTATGAGATTGTGTTTAAACTTTGAATAAATCAATTCACAAAAATAGTTATTTTGGGGGATTAATCATGCCTTCCAAGCTAATTACTTCGACTATTTTTTGGTAAACACTGTAAGATAGGAAAATACTCGCAAATATTTTATCGAGGAATGTTTTGGGGCCCCCAAATTTGCTCGCGCCCTGGGCCCCTAAAGTCGTAAGTCGGGCCCTGATTGTCACATCTGTTGGTTATTAGCAGATCGTCAAAGCAATTCGTACTCCTCTGCGTAGGTTAAGGGTGTTTCCATTCGAAGCAATTTTACGCAAACTGTACTTGATCATGAAAATTCACAGCAGCATATTAATGCATCTTTATCTAATAATAATTGGTTACAAGAAAATACCATCGATACTCTATTGCAAAGTGAAATCAATAGTAAAATTATATTCTGGAGAGACGTATTGCATCGTATAATTAATGTTATAATTACTTTAGCATCTTGTAATCTACCTTTAAGAGGCCATGATTCTGATTCTGGAAATTTTATGGCAGTTTTACGTTTGCTATCTAACTATGATGCAACTTTAAAAGAACTTCTTCTAAAGCCTAAAGGCAAAATAAATTATTTAAGCCCTACGATTCAAAATGAAATTATTAATTTGCTTGATACCGCAGTTAGGAACAATATTATCTCAGAAATTAAAAAAGCTCCATTTATGAAAATAATTCTAGATACAACACAAGACTTGTCAAAAATTGACCAACTTTCTGTAGTTTTTCGATACATATCGATTACAGAAAAAGATGATAATGTGCCTAAAAAATTAAAAATCCGTGAGTCTTTTTTTGGGGTTTACAACAGTATCCAACTGCATAGCTGAAGGACTTAAAACTGAAATTCGATTAAACAATATGGAGCCGCCCCGGTGGCTCAATCGTTACGATGCTGGCCTTTGATGCTGCTGGGGTCGGGTTCAAATCCCGGTCAGGCATGGATGTTTGTGACGGTCAATAAATGTTGTTATTTGTCTATGTGTTTGTGTCGTCCTTCTTTGTGTGTCTCTTGTGACTGTCTCTTCTGGCGAGCTGGGTAATGGGCTATAAAGCCTACACTCTCCCTTCTAGAGGGCGCAATCACTGTCATTTGTCAAACAATATGGCATTGATTTGACTAAATGTAGAGGACATGGTTACGATGGAGCAAATGTTATGCTGGGTGTTTATGGGGGATTGGAATGGAATGCAAATGCGCCCTCTAGAAGGGAAGGGCGTAGGCTATGTAGCCCATTACCCCGCTCGCCAGAAGGGACAGTCACAGGAGACACACAAAGAAAGGACGACACAAACACATAGACAAATAACAACATTTATTGACAAGTACAAATATCCATGCCTGACCGGGATTCGAACCCGACCTCAGGTTTATGGGGGATTACAAACCCTAATAAAAGAGCACGCTCCGAATGCCGATTATGTTCATTGTGCTGCGCACGCATTAAATTTAGTTTTAAACGATGCTGCGAAACATGTTCGCGAAGTGTCGTTTTGATAATTTAGAAAAAATATATACATTTTTTGGTAATAGTATACAAAGCTGGGCAATGTTAAGTGATGATTCATCTGAAAAATACTTAATTACCCTTAAAAAAGTATGCCCTACCAGATGGTTTCAAGGAACGACGTTTTATTTACAGTAAAGAAAAATTATTTATTAATCATGAAAACTTTGTACCAATTAAATTTAATTTCGAAAAAAAAAAAGATGAACGTGAAGAATGTAAAAATATAATTAACATTCTAGATAGTTATGATTTCTTATAGTGCTAGTCACATTTTTGTCTTCACTATTTGAAATCCTTCATCCTGTTTCTAAAGCTCTACAGCATGAAAATAATGACTTACAGAAAACAAGTATTTTATTAAGTAATCTTTTAAATAGACTGTGCGAATGAAGGAATCACAATTCATTCAATAGTTTACTAAATGTGTCCAAAGATTTAGCAAAAGATTGGAGGGTAAAAACTGCTTTTAAAACAAAAGGCGAAAGATAATAAAGCGTTTTTTTGATGAGTTATCACAAGATGAGAGAATTTCACACCCAGAATCCTATTTCAAAGTCAATGTATACTATTGCTGTTCAGAAATATTAATGTTTCAAAACCAAATAAAGATTTCAGAGCCTTTGCGACCTGAGTAGTATGTTCGAAATATTATAAATCAGAGAAACTCCTGTCTTCTTCAAACGAAGAGATATTAAACGCTTCCGGAAAACTGTCGGCAAAATACAGTAAAGGCATCTCAGTTAATCTTTATGATCAATTAAAAGATCTAAAAACATGCTTAAAATCTGAAATTCAAAAAATTCATCCCATTAAGGAACTCAATGAATTATTGTTGATAAAATTCAATAGTCTTGCCCCCAGTTTTCCGAAGTAATAACAGCATATCCTTTTTATTCTTAACCCTTCCAGTTACAACCGCAACTGCTGAAAGAAGTTTTCAAAATTAAAACTAATTAAAAATTACCTAAGAACTTCGATTGGACAGGAACGCCTGTCAGACCTGTCGCTATTGTCCATAGAGGCAGAAACTTTAGAAAAACTTAAGTCATCATCAGCTATAAATGATTTAATAAATCAGTTTGCCGAAAAAAAGGCAAGGAGAGTGTATATTAAATTTGAATTGCTTGATATGCATATATATTATGAATGCATGCTTTTTAAATTCTGTGTGTATGCTTGTATGATATTATGATTCATAAATATCTCTTTTAATTTTATGCATTTTTTTATTTTGTGAGAAATCTTTACCCTTTCTAAGGGCCCCCCAAAATTTTTTATACGGGGCCCCACCATGGCACGCTACGCTTCTGCTTGTATGCCTATATAAATTACATACGTGTAGCAGCGGTGGTCCTGGATTATTTTTGTCTATAAAAGCTGTATGAGGTCAGGCAGGGCCATCTTGAATAGGGAACCCTATTCAAGATGGCCCTGGGTCAGGGCATCATTTCCCGCAGGGCAAACCGAGGGCTCCCACATTAAGGGGGGGGGGGCAAATTTTCTTCACGATACATTTATGCTCAACATAACTACCCCAAGTTTAATGTTTACCTGATATTAAGTATGCAAAAAATATATAAATAATGAATTCATACTAAAAATGTAGAAAAATACAACTCGATATTATATGGAGGTGGGGTTTTTTTTTGGGAGGGGGGGGGGGGATTTGCTCGACCCTAAAATTATAAGTCGGTCTCTGTATGAGGTACAGTGGCTTCATAAATATGGGCCACTCTAGTATGGGGTTGTTTCGGTATTTGCATATGAGTTTAAGAATATTTTACTTTTAAATTTAAAAATGAGATTTCAAATGAAAAAGCGTTACATCATCTGAAAGTTGATACAGATCTTATTACGCCGAAATCAAGTTGCACTTTAAGACAAATGAATGCTTTCTCCCCCAAAAGTTTTTTTTATTTCTCCTCTTAAGTAAAAACACACACTTTTAAACATAAAACTACTATGTTAGAAGAAGATGTAAGAGTAAAAACTATATTCTAGGAAAAACACTTTTCCCTGAGTTACTTGAAAAGTTGCAAATGATAAATTAAATTTGATTTTCTTTCTCCGGTTACCATAGCTCAATACTAAACGAATTAAACTTGTAGGTGGAGGCCATAGAGAAAGTAAAACCGTGCGTATGGAGGCATATGCGTAAAAAGCTATGATTTCTGTGGTAAAAAGCTCGTCATACTTCACGCAAGTCCAAAGGCATGCAATGTTTCAGTTCGCATACGTACATGACGTCAGGGTAGTCTTTTATAAAACAGTCATCCACTAAAAAGAATTATCATCAGAACAATCATTGGTTGCTTTATAATATTAAGTTTAAATTTTTTGTAAATATTTACAAAGGTGACAGATTAAAAAACTATTTTAATTGGATGTCAACTTTTTTATGATATGTACGTGCGGGAGTGTGAATTTTGTGACGTTAAAAGGCCCACGTGATAAGTAATGGCGAATTGTCATTCAGTCAAAATTCGTAGTTCAACACCAGAGGTTGGTTGTTGATTCGGTGGCGTAGGTAATGGTGATTTTGAAGAAAAATACACCTCAGAAACATATATTCAAACTAAATTCGATATCATTTCACAGTAAAACACACATTTCTCATCAAAAAAAGCACAAAATAAATTGTTTTAAAATTAAAAGAAATTAATACATATATTTTTATAATCACGTGATCTTTCTCATCCAATGAGAATTTAGTATTCCAACGGCTCCATAGAAAGTTACTCTCGTAATGAAGGAACCATTGTTGGTCTAATCGGTATTGATTTGTAAACAATCCGATTTCATTATGAAATATAAACAAGAAATTTTTAAATTTATGTATGCAGTAATAACTATAATATCGGCTCCATCGAAATATTGCGTTATTTTTCAATTGTGTTAAGTGTTAAAGTACTTTTAAGTGGCAATGGCTGTAAGCTTTCAAGGGCAGTTATATCGCTGTAAAATGTGTACTGTTTACAGAAGCGTACTTGCAAATTAATTAAAGAAGAAATCATTCAGGTATTTAAAAGCATTTTTGTTTAACTATAATAACGAGTGTATCTTGTAAAACACTTAAGTTTAAGCTAAACTTTGCCGGATTAGGCCTAGTATATACATATCTTAATATGCGATGTAAACCGCCATTTTCCTATATTTCATTTTGAGTAGTTTATTCTAAATTCGTTATAAAATGTCTGAACTTTGTGATAAATTATTGTATAAACTTGCGGGCTTTTATCGCGTATGGTGGGACACATTGGTTTGCTCCATTATATTGTAGTTTATGAAGCCGAAATATACATGATAGTCTAGATGTGTTTGGGTTCGGAGCGGCAAGAAACATACCTGCAAATTACGTTTACTGAATGATTAAAATATGCATTATTTTGTTTAAAAATGAATCCGCAACTGGCATTGAGGTATTTGCAAAGCTTTTAAACAAGTATGTTTTGTTTGTTTCATTCAACAACTGTTATCTCACAGTGTCTAAAGCTAGCTTAATGCAAAGTATTTTTGTAAATGTGTTTCCAAATAACCCTTTTTCACATCATTGCCTGTAATTTATGATTGCAAAGCTAAATTTATGATCAGTTTGTGTAAATATCGTCGTTTAGTCTTGTTTACTATTGTAAACATTGTCAAATTTGACATTACAACAGCTTTTTCAGCAATCATATCTGGTTGAAGCAATTAAAAATGTACTATTTCATATTTTCACTTAAAATTTTGTATTATGCCATGTTTTTTAGTATTTAATGAGCATCATAAGTAATTTGAGACAAACATAAGGCTATAGTTTTGGCTCTTGTTTACATTATTTCAAATGTTTTGGTTTAGCTCATTCTTTTCAAACAATTTTTCATTTTTATTTCCATATACTTTCTATTTTTAACTAATCAATCTTCTTTGTATACCTATTTGTAATGCTTGACTTGCATAATTATTTTTAGAATTATTCATGTTGATCATTGGGCACTTATTTGTTATGGTTAATATATTGGTTTAGTTTCTTTTTGGCCTGTGCCATTTTCTCTAAAAGTGTATTATTGGATACCTGCTGTAATATAACTCTTAATCTAATTTGTGAACATAGCTAGTTTCTGATCATGATTTATAAATTAAAAGTTGGCTAAACTTGTGCTTTTAATATTTCTGGCGCAATAAAGATTAGTAAAAATTACTGAAGACGTTAGCGTTGGAGAAAAACTTCATGTTTATATCTGGTTCAATGCTGCTTTTCTTGTCTTGGTAAATTCCTACTGTCTGGTGTTACTTTTCAAATTTAAAACGCTTGGCAAAAAGCCAAAATAAAATTTTCCCTTTAGCTGCTATTATATTTCACACCGAAGTATTAGATCCTTATTTTTACTGATTTTGTTTTTAAAAAGTATAGCTTGTACTAGAACTGCTTTACAATCGTGCACAGCACAATGGGCTAGTACGATTTACCCTGTTAATTGTAACACACTCAGACTGAAAGGTAAAAATTAATGGGGTAATGCTAATATGGCGTTTCAAAAATGGTTTGGGTGAAATTTCTGGTAAAAAGACCAGGTAAAATCTCTGAGTTTTTCCGAGGTCTGGGTTGTGGTTTTCTTAAAACTCTTAATCAATTCATAGTACTAACACATTTCTTGTTCTTAACATTGTTAATAATTTCAATAATTAAAAATAACTTTTCTGGTATTGCATAAGATATTTGAACAGCAGCACAGCATACTCGCTTCAATATAATGCGCAAAATAGACATGTTTAAAGCAGACTGTATAACTAGTATAAAACAAGTATACACTGTCATCAGTCTTTTTTTTTTGTGTGCTTAATTACGACTATTTGTTAGCAATTTGTTTGACTGAGAATATGTGTGGATGGATTACTTTTAATACATGAATCAGGTTCCTCACCGACTCATGTACAGTAAAACTTCAATTATCCAAAGATATTGAGGCAGGTCATCTTTGTCTGCCTTTTTCTTTTTCTCGAGCGTCTTTATCTTTTTCTTCTCTTCTTTAGTAATACTGGATAAGTCTTTCATCTTGCTCCATGCTTTTGGTCGGTCCAAATTTTTTTTTTAAAGTCATTGAACAGTAACAGATAGGCTGGGTGGCATTTTTTCCCCTGAAATTCATAGGATAATCAGCAACTCTTTGGATAACTGGAGTTTTACTTTTTCATTATATCATCAAGATGGTTAGTTCTGAAATGTTCCAGCTATCTAAAAATTCTTTCTAAATTCTGTAGCTGTTTACGTCAAATATTAATGACAAATGAAACTAAGGTTATGTTATTATAAATGTGGATAGCTAGGCAATTGCCTGTTGAATCGTTACCCGTTGAATTATTGAATCTTTACAATTTGCTTGTATTTTGCAGGAGTAATTTGATAGAGCGTCAACTACGGTTTCATCACTCATTGCTTTTGAAATTTCAAAAGTAACAAGTGATGAATATTTATTGCATAGCAAATTGTAAACGAATTTAAATACAAAAAGGTAAGTTCCAGAACTGTGTGTAAGGATTACAAAAATGAAAATTATCTTTTAATAATTATGCTAGCTATGGTTAAAATTTAGTTAATCCTTGTTTGAAATGTTTTGTTGGAACAACCAGTGAGCATAGGGTATGCTTATCAAAGTATAGAAATTCAATTGGCAAAAAAGTTGGGTGAAGGCTTGTGTATGTGTTATGTCTGTACATAATTGATTGTGTGTGTTATATTATTAATTAAAATAAATATCAAACTTCCCTTTCTAAAAAAATGTTAGGTTTTTCTTAATTGTAAAAAGTAATATTTATCTAACATCACTAATAATAGAACATTCGTTCTTGTAAACAGCCCTTTTTTTATTTTGTTACATTAACACTGAGATTATCTTGGATATTCCAGTTACACAAAACCGAAAAATGCTCTTTAATACCTGAAATTGTAGTAATGGGTTTTGTTTTAGACAGAGAAGCGACAGAATCTGAAAATTTCAGATTTATCAAAGCTAAAGCTCCCTTTGCTTAAAGTTGCTGGCTAATTTTCTTAAGTGAAGTGCTTTTCTAATTTAAAGTTTGAAATGAACTCCTAATATTTTTAAATAAATACCCTGGGAAAGTATCCCTTGGTAGTTACTTGGGGAGCAAACAGGTTAATAATACAACTTAAAGTTGTGTATAATAAATAACATCAATTAAGTGTACAATATTGATTTAAAATGTTTTGATGACAGTATGATATTTTTTCTAAAATTTTCCAAATTAAATGATTTTATTGAATGTTTGAAAAATATTTAGTTTTTTATTTAGAATTCTACCATTTATTATTTTTTTATTGAATGCGACTTATACTTTTATGATTTCCTATTTATTTGCAAAAGAATTTATACAAGATACACATATATTTTTTCATTTTGACACAAACAATTTCTAAGCCTTATTAAAATTAAAATTGCATATCAACAATTAAAATAGTTAATGTCATTTATTTTTTATTGCATGTGTCTTTTATATTTTACTTTATGATTTCCTATTTATTTGCAATCGAGCTTATTCAGGTTACACAAATCTTTTATTTTTACTAATTTTTGACATTAAAATGTCCGAACCATTGTTAATAACTCTTGATTCTAAAAATTGCATGCAAAAAAAAGTAAATATATAGCGCTTCATGGATTTATATTTTTGTTCGTTGATTTGATTTTCATTTCATTTGTCTCTAAAAGGACAACCCAATATGCCATAAACTATGCCTTATTTCTAACCCGAGTATCAATGTATGTAAAGTGTAAAAAATTCCATATTTCTGTGTAATACACATATTTCTTTTTAGTCCTAGTATACTCAAGAAAAGACAACAAACCAATTATCTTTCCAAATGAAATCTAAGAAGAATTCAGGTGGTGATAGCAGGTTAGAAACTTAATACTTTAATGACAAATCCTGACTGATCCCTTTTGCAAATAGATAGGTCGTCTATGAAATCAAAAATCGGGGAAAGAAACAGAAATTTATTCCCAAATCTAATTTTGTATTTCCCGTTTGTGTTAATATGAGGATTGTATTTGTGTTAATTCAAGAGCGTTTTGATAATTTGAACATGGAAGTTTATTGCCTATATTTATTTTGATATTATAATTGAAGCATTGATATTTTTTTTAGGATGGGTAGTACAAGGGAACCTGTGGCTTTGGCAGTGGTAAGATTTTTTTTGTTTGTTTCTTGTTTTGTGTTCATTGTATTTTTCAATGGTTTTAAAGAAATTTATTTCTTAGTAATAATAAAACAAAATCTGTTACTGCTAAAAATATTAAATATTTATGTACTGTAAAAATAGTTAGCAATACAAAACTTTAAACAGTCCCCCTTTACTTATTCATTTTGAAAAATAAAACACTTTTAGTTTTAGCCTATCCAATTAGAGAATTGACCGAAAATCACATTTTATTTTCGGAATTACTAAAATTTTGGATTTTTAAATTGCTGAAGCTCTCCAAACTTAAAATCACCGGAGTTAAAATATTTTGGCAACAGACTGTGACTACCAATGGCAAATAGCGCCTATGTTGACATTTGATCTCCTTAAGAAGAGTGGCAATTGCTAATTTTTACCTTTTCTTTATCCCAAGTCCTATTAATAGTATTTCTAATCACAATGTTGCCTATTTTATAATGCAATGCCAATGGTCAGGCATCTTATTTAGAGACTACAACTGCAGAATACCTTTAACCTCTTGATGTGAAAGGTAATAAAAATTCAATCAGTGAATCTATGTTTTAAGAATATATCTAAAAAACAATTTCTCTCTTCTCCCACTAGAACATGAAGGATGAGGCTGCCTTAGCCCAATTTGAGGCTATGGACTTAGGCCTGGAACCAGTTAATGGCGTCGTACAACCTCCTGTGTACCCACCAGACGGAAAGCCTCATCGTCACACCAACTGTTTAGAGTTTGTGCTTAAAGTTGTACTTAAAGCAATCTCGAAACACAATTTCGCCTGGCCCTTTCGAACACCTGTTGATGCTGTTAGGTTAAAACTCCCGGTAAGTAATGTTTTTGCATCTTTATATGATTTGGTAATTTTATTTCATGTCATATTATAATAAAAAGTCTTCTTTATTTTATCTCTTGGTTTATTGCTAAATATCTTGGCTATCTTCCTGTTACTTTGCATTGCAAAGTTCTGAAGGGAATGTCATGTTTTAGAGAAAATCTCAATTTTATTTGCATTATATATTTCCAATGTAAAAACATCAAATCACTATTTCGTATTTATTTCTTGTATTATATTTTAGGACTACCATAGCATTATCAAAAATCCAATGGACTTGAACACAATAAAAAGAAGGATAGAGAATTTTTTTTATTATGATGTCAAGGAATGTATACAAGATTTTAAAATCATGTTCTACAATTGCTATAGATACAACAAACCTGGCGAAGTAAGTCTTACTTAGTTCTTTCTCGGCTTTAAAATCAACTGTACCACATAAATTTATTTTACATATGTGCTGGCATTCATTATCCCAATTAAAACTAATTGTTAAAAGCAAATAATCATCAAATTCAAGTTTGGCCATTTTTTAAAAAAAAAGTATTTCTGTCTAAATAACCAAAAACTGTTTCTTGATCAACTGACATTGGCAAATGTCTGAAATTGAGAAATCAGCAGTCTTTTTTTTTCCTACAACAGTTTTTTAAATTGTGGATTGTGTGAAATATATATATTTTTTGCCAAATACATATTTAGTTCCCTTTTCCCAGGATGTTGTTTTCATGGCTCAAACCATTGAAAATATCTTTGTTAAGAAAATGGAAGATTGTCCTAAAGAGGTAACTAATATTAAACAAGTTTTTATTTATGAAAAAAAAGTAGTTATTAGTGTTTTGTATGGTTGGTGTGACATGGTAAAAACCAAAAGCAATTTTTAGCCAAAATTTAGGTTGTTTTAAACACAAAAAGCCTATAATAATAATAAAAATCCTGATGTAGTTATTTTATTCAGTCATTTCAACTTGTCCTGAACTAAAACAAAAACTGATAATGTGCTGAGATAATGCTCAGAACTAGAATATATTAAGAACTAGCAGTATGGTCCCTCCTTACTGAGAACCCGTTTAACTTCGCATTGCTTCCTTTTAGAGGCATGCTTACTTGGGAAAATACACTCAAAATTAAAACAAAATTTAATTCGTGTTGGCACATGCACACCTAAAAGAGCAAACACTAATAGAGAACGAAGCAGCCCTAGGGCGAGCGCATATCTCAATCAAACTAATAGAGGATGGCGTCAAGCCCCCGTTTCGGTCCGGTCCATGTATTTTCAAGCCCTGTTATGGTCCCGCAATCCCACGAGGATGACGTTTTTTTGAAACTAATTATATTAATTAAAATTTTCAATCAAATATGAAAAATCTAAGCCTCAGGTGCACACGTAGGAATTAAAAGGAATCTATATTAAAAATTTCGAATTTTTTAGAGCACTCTAAGTAGGTTTTTTGCGATCCACAGACATACACACAGACGGACTCTTTCTTTTATTATTATAGATTGCCAAAGTTTAGTTGTCCCATCCATCCTGAATTAATATTAATGAGACACTACTGTTCTTTCACTGTTAATTGTTTCATATTACAAGCCATTGAAGTTTGGTGGGCCGAACTTGTTTGTCATAAACTTGCAAATATTACTAGGCTTTAAAAATTTTGATACTTTTTGGTTTCTGTTCAAATTTTGGGTTTTCTTTTTACAAGGGTATATTAAGTGGCGTTATCATATAATGGCTAAAAAAGACTTGCTACCTTCTCATTTTTTAAAAAAACTATTTGATGATGCATTGGTTAAGCCTAATTTCATTGTTAGTCATGGAGCTTGCAGATAAAGAAAGCTATTGCTTGTGGGACTTGAATGTTTTTTAGTACATGGACACAAAGGGCTATTGAATTAATAAGCTGATAGACAGGCAATAAATTTCTGATTATACAATATTCTTTTTTTCTGACTTTCTATAGGAGCTAGAATTACCTATTCCTTCTAAAGCGTTTGGTGGTAAAGGAAAAGGAAAGAAAGGCAAAGGCGCTGGCCGCCCTAAAGGTAATTGCAAATTTAAGTAGTTTCTGTTGAAGTTCTTTAATTTTCACACACAAAATAACCACACCTGAAGAGTCCAGGGGAAACCCCCTTCATCCATAGGATATATGTCCATATTGGGCCTCTTTGACAAAAATAGCTAGTTAATCTCTAAACTGGTCTAAGAAATCTGGATTTTTGCTTGGTTTTTCTCTCGCCGCAACTCTGATGCCCGTAAGACACTAGTCCTCTTTTGCCACGAAAGAAGAACCAAGAGAAAAACTGGTTTCTGGTTGCCGCTAACCGTCAAGCAGACCTGTATACAGGCAGATTCCTAGTCAATGAGTTTCTTCCCCATTACTCTTCTTCTGATCTGCATCATTTTCACTTGTACGATTCTCGATATTGCCTTACAGTTGCTGATTCCACCTCGCCACCCCATTCAAAGTCAACTTCCCATGTTCCTAGTGCAGCCAAAAACCACGTTGGGTCTGTGGCCAACTCTGCCCCAGCGCCACCCCCCACCCGAACAACGGCACCCCACTCCATTCCAGGCAGCACAAACTCAACAACGGCCCTCTCCGCCAAACCTTCTTCTCCTCCCACCCTGCGGCATTCCAGTTACTCCTCTTCGACGAATGACAACCATCATCACTCGACTCACACCAGGGCCTCGGAAAGCACCAAACCTGTTACGAGGTCGCCTGATATTATTGTGACGTCTGCTCCCAGTAAAGTAAGTGTTGAGTTGATTTACTCGTGGTGATAATAAGCAATCAGACTTCCTCCAAGAAGTTCCTACATGGCGACTCCCTTTTTAGTACTTTCCTTTTTTTAATTCAAAAGAATTAAAACACGAAGTTTTAAACGAATAAAACTAGCCTAATTTCCTGTTACTTTTATACTTGCTAAAAAAATTTATCAAAAAAACAATTCGGTTTGCAACATCTAAATTCGCACTTGCACAAAATGTATAATCTTTAAAAAAAATCTCCAAACACAGCATCTACTTGTAATCTAAACTTTTTAGCACTGCTTTGTACAATGTAACCAAAAATCATGTTTGGCTATTTGTGCCTGTACAGTTTGAGGGTGTGGATTGACTTATCAAATCTGAAGGCAAACAAAAGAGATTTTTCCTTCTCCTTTATTATATTGAATAGATACACATAGTTCGTACGGTGCTTAAAAACCTTAGAAAGTACTTATTTTTTACATTCGTTTATAAGGCCCTTAAAAAGTGCTTAAAAAGTACTTATTTTTTTACTTTATTCTTATTTTTAATTTTTAAACCAAAGTCCTTAATAAGTGCTTATTTTTTCCTAGAAACTTTAGAATTTTCGTCAAATATTTCGTAATTAGTTTTTTTCATGCGGCTTAGTAGCTCGCTTGTAGCTCTGCTGGGTAAACTAACTAAACCAAACCACCTTCTCTGCAAGCAACTTCATGGCGAAACAACTCAACTCTACTCTCTTCTGTTTACAAACAAAGAACGTTCAGCAATCGAAAGGCAAAAACGTGGACGCCGTTTTTCGTGATCATTCTTAGGAAAGTGTGAAATTATCATTATAAAATTACGCTTTTAAGCGAGGGGAAGTGAATATCTTTAAAAGTTGAATGAGAAGGATGATTTTTGTTTTTATTTGCCTTTTTTTTTTAATTTGTCATTTCTCGTTACTGCTTACAGCAGGGTTCGCAATTTGCCGTCTTTCGGATCGCCGGAGTTTCGCGACTTTAGGATTGCCGTTGTTTCGCGACTTTCGGATCATCGGAGTTTCGCGACTTTCGGGTCGGCGGACTTTCGGATCACCGGAGTTTTGCGACTTCCGGATCGCTGGAGTTTTGCGACTTCCGGATCGCTGGAGTTTTGCGACTTCCGGATCGCTGGAGTTTTGCGACTTCCGGATCGCTGGAGTTTTGCGACTTCCGGATCGCTGGAGTTTTGCGACTTCCGGATCGCTGGAGTTTTGCGACTTCCGGATCGCTGGAGTTTTGCGACTTCCGGATCGCTGGAGTTTTGCGACTTCCGGATCGCTGGAGTTTTGCGACTTCCGGATCGCTGGAGTTTTGCGACTTCCGGATCGCTGGAGTTTTGCGACTTCTGGATCGCCGGAGTTTTGCGTTTTTCGGATCCCCGGAGTTTCGCGACTTTCGGATTCCCAAAAATAAAAAATTTTAAATTTGCAAGTCCCTACTATTTAATTAATATGTTGGTTATATTCTTGTTAAATTTTATTTTAATAACTTTGGTAAGTTTTATTTCTTAATAAGACCACTATTGAATATTGTCTATATATAACTGAAATTTCCCCTGCATGCTTTTTAATTTAGTATTTTATAGGTTTTGAATTTTATTTCTCACCTGTTGTTGATAAATAATATAAAGCACAAATTTCTTTTTTTTTTCTGTTACCACATTTTTCTTAGTAAGACATTATTATTTTTTTTTTTGTATTTTCTCGAATTTTTTTTCATTATCTTAACTGCACAGGAAATTTTAGCTTCCGATTGCTCTAAAACTTTTTTAATGAGGTCCTTAAAAAGTACTTATTTTTTTTTATAAAATTGGAGTATGAACCATGATACAATAACATCTGTTTTGAATCTCAATAAGCAACGCTGACTTAAATGCTGTTGTGTCATGTGGTACAGCTTTATTGCTTGCTCGAATATGATCTGCTTCATGATCTGCTAATTAATTGTAATTGTATCAATGAGATGAATAGAATGTCAATGCATGGGATACTTCTAGAATCAAATTTTTTTAATGCAGCCAATAACTAAATTTTTAATGTATCATTTCAGTCTAAAAAAGGAGTGAAACGGAAAGCAGAAAATATTGAGATTGCCGCAATACCAGATACACCACCACCTCCTGAAAAAGTGACAAAAATATCAACTCGTAGAGAAAGTGGACGGCCCATTAAGAAGCCTTCTAAAGACTTGCCTGATGCTCCTGTTGTTGTCGAGGTGTGTACTTTGTGCCTCATTATGACTAATTCAGGGTGGCTACAGGATCAGGGAATCATGGAAAAGTCAGGGAAATTGGTGGTTTTTGTTAAAAATCAGGGAAAATTTCCAAAAGGGTCATTTTAACAGGTATAAGAAGGGATAAAAAAAAGTTTAATCCGGAAAAGGCTTTCATCTAAGTGGTTGAGTTGCTGCTTAAAGTCTTATCATAACTAAAAAAATATATTTTATGGGCTTTAACGATTGCTTTTTTTATAGATTTGTTTTAAAAAGCTCATTGTATATTCATTAATTAAATTTATTTAAAAAAAAATCTTTTTTTAATGTTAAATATACTAGAAAGTGGTTTTACAAATTCCAGAAGGAAACCAGCATGCTAATATAGTTCATTGCCGCTAATCAGGGAAATTTCTTACATTCAGCCTGGAAAATCAGGGAAAAGTCAGGAAATTTGTTTTCACAGATTCTGTAGCCACCCTGTAATTAAATAAAAGCAGGAATAATGATTGTAAATTTTAAATTGGAAACTTACCAAAATTAAAAAATCTATGGTTTCTTTCAGCCAATCAATTCTAAGTTGAAGAAAAATAAGATGACGGAACAGATTAAGTACTGTCATTTAGTTTTAAAAGAATTATTTGCTAAGAAGCATGGGGTAAGTTAAGAAAATATTTTGTTCATTAAAAATAATGTAAATTCCATCAATGGTTAAAGAAGATGGGCTATGGTGCTTTTGTACTTCTTTTAACTATAGGGTCATTCCATGTGAAATCAACCAATTGTCTGGACCTTGACCTCTTGGATTTCAATAATTTTTGGTATATAGTTTGTACTAATGGAGTATATGAAAAATCCAAAATTTTAAATTTTTTGACCCAACCGATTTTTTGTAACAGAATTTTCAAAATCGTAAAATGTGCCAAAGTTAAGGACTTATAGCTAAATAAATCCTAGTCGCCTCGTTATTTCTGCTTTGTAGCGAGATTGTCGTGGTGTCCTATATTTTTATAGTTCAGGACGGATCGTCTAAACTCGACGCATCATATTGTAATTCGCCGTGTGATCTCGTAGTTTAGGATCCTTTTTTTTTCTTCTCCTCCGGGCAGATTTCGGCCAATCAAACCTGCAAATGTTTTCTTACTTTGAGGTTTGAAAAAGATGATAAAGGCTGGCCCAGGTTATGATTTAACAGCCTGCTACTTACATCTGTCAAATTCTCTAATTACAAAAAAAAAACTAACGCACAAGTAAGTCCTAAATCAAAGACAAAACGTAAAAAAAATATCACTGTTATATCATATTTTTTGGTTGTGTTAGCATGAGATGAATGAATTTTGTATTGAATTTGTTTCCATCGACTATCGGCCGATGAAAAGAAAATTAATCGGTCCATCGGCCGATTTTATTTTTAAACAATTTGCAAAAAACAACAGCGGTCAATCCATAAAAACTACAATAATTAAGACTGTACGGTTTTAATGAGGATGCAATGCATAATA
Organism: Hylyphantes graminicola; assembly: GCA_023701765.1. Classification (NCBI taxonomy): domain Eukaryota; kingdom Metazoa; phylum Arthropoda; class Arachnida; order Araneae; family Linyphiidae; genus Hylyphantes; species Hylyphantes graminicola. The sequence goes on from CM043114.1 coordinate 48,930,329, forward strand.
GTTACTTAGTTTACATGGTACGAAATTTAAACGTTAAATTTATCATTTACCAAAAGTATTTCCTTTAAATTTGATATATTTTATTCATTATAGACTTATGCATGGCCATTCTATAAGCCAGTAGATGTTAAATCGTTGAGTCTTCATGATTATTATGATATAATAAAGACGCCCATGGATCTTGGTACTGTAAAGGTATGTAGTAACTAGTAAATAGTTATTAATCTATATATTTAAAGTTCCATTAATGATACAAAAAATTGGCCTTATAATTACCAAATTATGAAGTGTGCACTCTTAAAACAGTTTTAAATTGTATCTTTTCCAGTCAAAACTGGACGACAATTTGTATAGATCACCTGAGGAGTTTGCTGCTGACGTCCGGTTAATATTCACCAACTGCTACAAATACAACCCGGCAGACCATGAAATAGTAGGCATGGCTAGGAAGCTTCAGGCAAGTGCACTTAACTTTTTTTACAAATGAAATTGTGGTCTTTTAGTATTTGGACCAATTGATACTAATTTCGAGTGTTCTGTGGCACAGGACGTCTTTGAAATGAAGTATGCCAAAATGCCTGATGAACCCAAAGTTGGCAGCACTCCTATCAAAGAAGAATCCCGTGCACGAAGTAGTTCTGAGTCTTACCAGTCTTCTGATTCTGATGAAGATGAAAAGCGAGAACTAAAGTTGCAGCGGCTCCAGGAAGAAGTAAGAGCATTTATTCTATTTTTAAAAATCTTACCAAGCTTGCATAATGATATTTTTAATGAAGTTGTGTTTATCATGCTTTTTATTTTTTAGGTTAAAGGAATTTTAAGTTTTTTCAATTTTTATGTTTACTGCAGTGTAAAAAATTGGGGACAATATATTTTTGAATACTTCTTTGAGTTTATATAATGAATTTTTAACTGCAGGCTTAGCCGGAACAAAAGGTTCAAAATATTTAGGGTGATAAAATGGCATTTTTTTTAATAAATTATATTTTTATTTGAGTTAAATTTACATGTGACAATGTTTTCCTATCGTTTTCAGTTCCAGTTATTTTGAATCCATTTGATAGTTAAATCTTGTGTCATTATTTATGCTTTAGCAGCACTATTGGAGACAAAATATCCAACTTGCTTTCATTGTGGCAGCTGAACTAAAACAATTATATTTTATTTCTTAGTCATGTTTAATGTTGTTATGGACAATGGTTATACATCTCTTCCTATTATGTGTTCTGTGATGAAACTGCGTGTCATCAGATGTAATGAGAAATTTGCATTAAATGTAAATTTGCTTGTTACTGTGAAGATATGTTAAGCAAAACTGAGAACCAATCTTTAAATCTTTTTGTCCAAAGTACTTTTACCTTATTTTACTAATTCGTTTTAGTCTTTCAAATTGAATGTAATGTTTACAGAGTTAAATTTTTTAAACCTAAATTGGTTTTGGTTATCCATACACAATGGTTTCAAGGTTTTAAACTTCCATGTATTTTCATTCGTTTTAGTTCTTTATTATCATTGTGAATTTTTCTTCGTCAAAATCATTGTAAACTCAAAATTGAATAATGTTTATAAAAAGCCACTTAATTATGACAGAAATTACTCTGTAAGTCAAAACTTAATATATATATATATGTATTACAAATTGTTTAAATTATACACTCAGATTTGAACTGAAACGCTCTTCTTCATTTTGGTAATTTGAAGTCTTCCATCTATGTGTAAAATTCATTTGTCAACAATTTTCCTTAACTCATGTTATATGGTTATTTACTGTGGATTAAGAATAAAACTTATACAGACATAAAATGAGTGTGTACATAAAATATGTATACCACTAACTAAAAGAATTATTAAAAAAATTAACACATTATCACTAAATTCTGTATTTACTAACTTTACATGCAAGGAAATATAAAATAAACTGTAAAAAGAATGTTTTATGTTAAATAAAATGTAATAGATATTCTGTGTTTAGTTCTAGATTTTAAAAAGTTATTTTATAAAAACTATTTTAATCAAAACTAGCTAAATTTTTTGAATAAATGATGTTTATTTTGCCAATGTCTTTTGTATTATTATCTCGTAAATAAAGGAAAGGGAAGAAAATGTTTAAAGAACTTTTCTCTAATAAGCAAGCGGAAAAAATTCCAAAAACTTAATCAGTTTGTCACCGAAACTATGATTTAAAAAAATCCTTTTAAATACACTGTTGTCTTCTACTTTATATCATTATAACACGTGCATTTGTTTTTGGCACATAATAATTTTAACAACAAAAACTTCTAAAAGTATTAAAAGAGTCTACTTGCTTAAATTCTTATTGAAAAGTAGGTTTGTAACAAAAAATTCCACGCAATATCAACGTACACAACATAGAGACAGACAGACATCACAGCTTGTCAATACCTACTTTTAAAAAATTCTTTTGAGATAAAACAAGCAGTTTTGTGACAGGAGCTGTCACTTAGCCGCTTCGACACAAAATTTTTGTTAAAAAAAAGTGCCTGACACAATATTAATTCTATATCAAGCATTTACACGCTAAACTTGGCTAGTTGCATTAATTTTCTTTCGAAAATGCACTCATTATTTCTTATCGCTTCTTCTTGCTAAATTAATTTATATTCAAAGAATAAATAATATATATCATTCCTCACTTTTAAATATTAGACGCAAATCATTTCGTAGCAACATGCAATCAAAGAATCTTTTTGTGTAATGTATATATTTGACTTCATTTCAAACTGATTTATGAAACAAAAATTAACTATTTTAAGGGGGGGGGGGGATTGGACTGGTAGTGTCAAGGATTTTTTTTTATTGGGTGGATAAATTTAGGGTTATAAAATATCCATCTCTTTTATTTTATGGAAATAATTGTTAAATTATTAAGTCAAGTTAACCATTCTCTCCCTCGAATCCATCATCGAATTGAAATCTTAACTTGTTGTAAAGTAAAAGTGGTTTGAAGTAGTTTAACTTTAATAACAGCAGTCATAGATTGATTGAAAATACTTTTTTATAAAAAAGTTGCATTCAGTGTTTTGTTTTATTCTTCAAAATTCGTCAGCTACTCCTCAAAGTTAGACTCCGTGTTCCCTCGACTAATTAAGGCTATTACCAATTTTTTAGTAAGCAAAGGCCTAGTATTTGTTTTGCTAGTGTTGTCCCTTTTTTGTTTCCATTCAGTACTCTTAATAAAAGTGAACTATCTTCGAAAAGACAGGAAAAAGGCATACGATAGCATATTTTTAAACAGTGGATTAAAAAAAACTTTTTTTTTTGTAAAGTGATCATAGGCCACAATTTATCAGGGTATAGTTTGTTTGATAAGTATTTTTACATTGTATTTTTAACCATGAACAAAAGAAATAAATTATAATAATTGTAAAATATATATTTTTGTTTCATAAATATTTTTACATTGTACTTTTATTAAAACAAACAAAATAAATTCTGACCGAAGGGTAAAATAGCCATTTCAAACGAAAAAACACAGTAATTTTGAAAAATTTGATTAGAAAGAAAATTGGATAGGTATGGAAAGGTGCTCTTTTATTTTACCTATATTGACTGATGGTCAAAGTATTAGATAGTTCTATAATATTATACTGTTTAAGCGAAAGTTGAAATCTGGTAGTTAAAAAAGAAGTAAATAAAACTATGGAAAGATTTATCGATGCATAAAAAAACACATAAAAAAAATAGGTCTTTGATGCTATACTTTACGAAAACATAAACAAAATAAATTGGACGGTTAGAATAGAAGGTAAGATTTCAAAAATATTCTTTTTATTGTTCTTTTATTGAAATTGAGGAATTTAGGCTAAAAATTTAGTGCTTTAAAAAATAGAAATGACCTGGTATAGAAGTTTTACTGGTATTTTGGTTAAAGTATTCCTATTTGTTTCGTTTGTTTTAAATTAAGTAGTAAATACAATTATGTATTTAAAATGTTATACCAATACCTGAAGTTTAATCGCAACAAGAAATTTTAAGGTTATGCATGAATTTAATGCAGTTATTATTTATGCTAGTGTATTTGTTTTTGCTACAAAGCATAAAAAACACCTTAAAATATGTTCATGGATTTGGGTTGCACCCTGTGAATGTTAAGGTATAAGGGGGGAAAACAAGAAAATTGTTCTTTTTTTAGTTTCCCAACCAATGTCTAAATTTTAAAAAAAAAATTTAGCATTAAGCCTCCTTTAGAACCCAATAAAATACATTCTGTTCTGAGTTTTGCTCAATGACTGTTGAAAATCATCTACTTATCAACTATTATTTTGTAGCAAATGCATTCATCTTACTTAAACATGAAGATTAAAGACAAAATTCTATTATAGAACCGTAAATTGTATTAAAAATTATTTGCATCGAAAAGTTACGAGGTACCTAAAATTTTTGTTAAAAAAATAAAGAACTATTATTTCTAATCTAAAGTATCTTAAAATTAAAATCCATGATTTTCTATGCTAGCATGAGTTAGGGTTGTTATTGCAAAATGATGCTATTCATATTAAATTTAAGAATTGAGTAGAGAATTACTCGTGTTTGACCTGATGAATGTAGAAAGGTCAAAAGGGTATTTTTGCTTTGACCAGGGGATGTTAGGAGCCTCCGTAAAATCAGATACAATACATCTGGTAGTAAACAAATATTTAAAAGCAGAAGAGATAGCTTGCATCAAATTTTGTAACAATTACAATGGTGTGATGCTCTGCATGTGTGACTTTCGAACTGCCAGCCTGAGAACTAATTCCAAACTAGATAATTGCTTATTGTCATTCTCAGCTCTTTATATATATTTGGTAGTGTGATAAAAAAAAATACTGCTAGAGCTTGCTTTCAAGGTTAAAGTTTATGTGGGTATTTTTATCAGAAAAATATCCTTTCAGGCTTAAAGGCTACAGAAATGAAGAATGGCACCATCTCATAAATCTGAATTTAACATTCCACAATAATTCAGTAAATTTAATTTTTAAAAAAAGTTGGTTTTTATGATAAAGAAAACATTTTCCACCTCTTGCAAGGGAGGGGTTATCTGCAACAAAGTTATTACTTTGATTGCAAGGCCTAGATTAGATTTATGTGCAGAACGTACTCTTTTTCCAGTGAGTCGTAGGAGAAACTCTTAAGGTTTGTGCTACTGATGCCTGTAGCAAATCTTGCTGTTTTTCTGTCTGCTTTAAGTCTCAAGACTTTTGCTGTCTGCTTTAGATCTCGGTATTTTGCTTTTGGTTGCATGAAGGTTGCCCAATGATGGTACCACGTCCAATATCAAGAGATTCTAAGCAATCTAGTTTGCATGTTAACCCAAATCTGAACTGTTTGCGACCAAGAAATTACTAAATCCTGAGGATATTATTGGGTATTTGTGCAGACTGCTACAGTTCTTCTGCATCAGTTTTATATTGAACTTATCTTACTTCTTTACACTTAGAACTGACTTTTGTATTATTGCTTAGTTTTTCATAGTTTGATTTATTCATATCTAAATACAAAAGTGATGAACTAGAATTACTAAAGTTGCACTAACAAACACAGCATTTCAAGAAACCCTGGGTAAACAATGGAATGAAAACAAAACTAAAAAAAATAACAATATGTATGCACCTATCGTAATTTAGTTTCTACTAATGTGTTGGCTTGCATGGTTGATTGGAAAGCCATCTTTTATTAATGAAGACCTTTTTACACTTTAGTGAGCCTCAAAGGAGTGGATCACACATGCAAAGGCACTGGTGTGTAAGAGCTGCTCAGCCAAAATCTATGCAGTTGCAGTTTTTAATACTGAGCAAACACATAGGTAGCTTCCTGACTCATTGACTCTATTTTTGACATGTTTAAAAGTATTATTTCCATTGCAGCTCAAGAAAGTGACTGAAGAAATCCAAAATCTGGCCAAACAGAGCACCCGTGACAAGAAGAAGAAAAAGAAGAGGAAGCGCTCCAAAGTTGACCACATCAAAGAAGAGAAACACTCTGCCCAGAATGCGATTTCTTCCTCCACTCTTCCCCCAGCTGCTGCATCCCCTGTGTACACCCCTGCACCACCCCCTGTGGAGAAGGCTCAACCAAAACCACCAAAGCAGAGGAAGCCCAGGGCTCCACCTGCCCCTAAGCCAGCACCCAACAAGGTGGGTACCTTGATGTTTTAATACAATCAAGCTTGGTTACCAACAACAACTTGTTTATAATGCCATATATCTTTGGTCCCTTGAATTGCCTGTACATGTACACCTTAATGTTATAATAGCTTGCTTAAAATGACAGTTTACAATTAAAAGGCTAAAAATCTGCACTTTTATGGTATCAAAAATGCCTTAAAAATGTAACGATACTGCTTAACAAGGTAAAAAGTCGCCAAATTCTAAATTAAATTTCTCGTCTAAAAATATTTCCAGAGAAGGATAAATTTAGCTTCTGCTAGTAGCATATTAAAATAAATTCAATCTATGCCATCTTATGACTTAAATTAATAGAGTGTATAATACATTTTTACATGGATTTACTACATTTAAAATTCAACCACGTTTATTAAATTTATTGTTTATAATTATAATGGCATAAGCCTTCTTGGTGCTAACAGTAATTTATGACTTTTAATTATATACCTCCTGAGCCTGAACTATTGCCTCTACTGCCTTATTTTTTAAAAATAATAATTGATGTTATTTTTCATTTCATATTTGAGACCTTTTGTTTGAAATATTAAGCTCTTTCCTTCCTCAACTGGCTAATTCCCCACAGAAATATTACCTTTCCGTAGGTTAAACCCATGTGTAAATACTGATCATCACTACAATTCTTAACATTTAATGAAAACATTTAGCCTCCTGTTCCACACTTATTGCAACTACACTTCCTGTTCCACAGCTGTTCCACACTTATTGCAACTAAATATTGTACCATGCTTTATTAAATAATTTGATTTATTTTTCAAATTTAAAAAAGGTTTTTTAAATTGTAACTTGCACTACACTGAGTTAACATGAAATTGGCCTGCTATAGAAAATTAAAATTTCTATAACTATTTTTAAATTACTAAAATGTCCCTCAATTTCCCTTCTCAGCCTCCCCCTAACAAGCGTCAGAAGACAACCAACAGCAAGCCCAGGAAAACCAAGCAGGCCCCACCAGCCACTGCACCCAGCCCCCCTCCTGCCGTTGTCCCTGCCAAGAGTGATGTCTACGAACTTGACAGTGAGGAAGAGAACAACGCCAAACCTATGTCTTATGACGAAAAAAGGCAGCTCAGTCTGGACATCAATAAACTGCCAGGTTAGTGTAGGAAACGTTTTATTTGCAGTGGTCTATACCATTTCTAGCCATAATGTAAGCTTTGAATAGACTCTCTTCCCCCATCCCTTCACTGGGTTTTCTAGGTAAAGGGGGGAACATCGCTTGTCTAATCCTATTGCGCTTGAGGTTTACAATCAAAGCAGTTAGTATTTCCCCATGTAGTTTGGGGGAAAAAACGGAACAGCTATCACTCAGTTTCCAAGAAAAACCACACTCGTGAATGGGGGAGAAATGCTTTCCAAGCTTACTTTCTAAATAGACCTACTGGAAGTAAATATGGGCCAATTAGTGAATTCTTTTTTGCCTATAGTTTTGGTTATTTTGACCAATGCTTGTAAAGCGAGTGGGCCCGGGTTTAAATATAAGGCATGGATATTTGTGATGTCTCGAGTAATGTAGAGGACATGCTTGTTAATTATGTTGGTCCGAGAGTCCATAGTGCAGTATCAGGGGTGCAGGTTGTCTGGAGAAAATTGACCCTCTACCGAAATGCCTAAATTGAGAAGGTACACCCTCTTGGAGCAGATGTCAGACTACCACCTTGTCATTGATGCTCAAAACTTTGTGCAACCGAAGCTTTTGCACCCCTGCCTTCCAGGCTATGTGCTGGAACAAATAAAGACAACAATGATGAATTCTTTACGAAATCCATGTTCAGAAAAAAACTTCATAAAATTGTGTGTTTGAAAACAGACTCGGTTAAGTATAAAAATATCGTGTTTCTGGGTTCACCTAAATTTTGTACAATGATTATTTAATTTTTATTTTAAAACCAAAAAGTTTCCTTCTTGGATTTTAACTGTAAAAAGCTCATTCAAATAACATGAATAACTAATGTATGTTCTTAAGTTATAATAAGTTTTTACTTGGTTTAAAAAAGTTTAAACAAAAAGTTTATTTATGAATCCTGTGATATTTACCTAACGGTGTGATTTCCAATCCAGCCTATTTAAGTCTTTCAATGCAGTTTTCACTGAAAATGAACTGTGGGTTAACTTAATGGTATTTAATCACTTCATCATTTTACAGGTGACAAGCTAGGGCGAGTTGTTCACATCATTCAGTTTAGAGAACCATCTTTACGGGATTCAAATCCTGATGAAATCGAAATTGATTTTGAAACTCTTAAACCTTCAACCTTACGGGAGCTTGAAAAATATGTGGCTGGTTGCTTAAAGAAAAAGCCGAGTAAGTGATGTTAAAATATTTTAAATTTGAATCAAAGTGTTAATTTATTTTTTAAAAACAAATGTGTGTAGTTAGAAACTGATAAGACTTCCTTTTTACAATATATATCTGTGGCTTGATTCTAAAAGGGGCCAGATAGAAAAACTTAAATAAAGTTACATTCAAAGTATGTATTAGTGCATGCAAACATTTGATAGCTATATTATTAATTTTTTTCTTTTGAATATGAATTGACTTAGTAAGCTTTAAATTATGGCAGTGAAGTTTCATTTAATTTATATTAGTCGTTTTACAAAGTGTTTACGTGCTATATATTTAGTTTGCTTTAACTAAAATGAACTTTTGTTCTGTTTCAGGACGGAACAAGAGCAGTGGCAAAACAAAAGAGATTGATGTAAAAGAGAAAAAACAAGAACTTGAGAAAAAGCTTCAAGATGTTGGTGGCCAACTTCATTCTAGTAACAAAAAAAGCAGTAGGAAAGGTTGGTTGTTAATATATTTGCTTATTTAATAACTACTACTTTCCATTTTAAATACTTCAAAGTTGCCTGCTTACATTAATTACATTTGTTTTCTAAATAAATCAATATTAAATTTTGACTACATTAAGAAACTTACAGAGCCCAAAGAGTTTTATCTTTTTGTTAACTAAATAAGATATCTCTGTGGTTATGTCTAACACAAGTGCTATCTATATCTAGTAACATGATAATATAAGCATTTGCTTGTTGTTTTTGTGGGGTGGTTGTTTTATTAAAACTTATATAAATATAAGTTGAATTGCCAATGAATAATATAGACTGGCCACTCTAACAATTTTCAATTTAACTCTTGTTTAATATAGATTCCGAAAGCTCTCATGTTGATGTAGTTGGAACTGCTTCTCGTTTAAGTAGTAGTAGCAGTTCTAGCGACAGCGATTCTAGCAGTAGCAGTAGTTCTAGCAGTTCATCTGATTCAAGTGATTCTGAAAATGGTAATTTTTATTTTCCAAATAGGTCACATTTAAAAATATATTCAATTGCTTTAAAAAATTTTTATTTCCATATTATCCATTTCTCAGACAGTTAAGTGTTTACTGATGTTACTTTTTTTTTACATAGATGTGGCGAAGAAACCAAAAATTGAAGAAAATCAGGTAATGATCCTTTGTTGCATTCCATTTTAACAAGTGTCAATATATTGGAATTAAAAGGATAATTATTCAATGTAATCAATATATATTTCCTTTTTAAACTCTTGTTTCTTTGGAAGTGTTCATATTTTCGTAACATTTTTTTACTTAAGCTCTTCATGCCTCACTGCTGCATATTTTTTTAATTATCCTATAAATGTTTCGAGTAAATATCTTATTCTAGATAATGTTTTTAACCTTTTAGATTGCTTACAATTATATCATTTTTTACAAATGGCAAAAAAGTAAGTAGACAAATGACTTGGACTATTGTTGTAAAGCACTCAACTACTCTTACTTATAAGGAAGTATGCTGAAAGACAGAATATATCATTGTATAAATAGTCCAATTCATTGTTACCAAAGTTTACCTGCCCACGGCAACTCTATACTACAACATTTAAAAAGTCCATCAAATTCAGACATTTTATGCACATCAAACGAATAAACTTTATGGCATTTTGCAGCACTCCAACCTGGAGCCCCCACAACTAAACCCTCCATCAGGCCCTGTGGGGGCGTCTTCCCACGGCCCCCCATCCCTTGGTGGCCCTGTCAATGCATATCCTCCACCAGCTGCCTTGCCAGTGGCCAACCACTATGTGCATCCACAGAACCCTCAGCTGCCTGCCTTTCCCTACCCCCCTCAGCAAAGCCCGCCACAGCTACAGCCCACCGTGGAACAGTCAACTGTTAACAGCAGTGCTCTCTTTCCTGTTGTGAACCAGCAGAGTAAGTTTTATTGTTCAGTAATATCGATGTGTTTTTGTTTTATAGTTTTATCAATTGTATCTAACATACTAAATGTTATGCAGTTATATTCTTTAACCAGATTTTAGGCTGTTAAAAAATGTAATGTGTTGTGTTGGTTTCCTTTAGATTAAGCTTAAATTAGATATGCAGAATTAATACAGTCGAACCCCATTAACACAAAAGCGAAGGGAGCACTGAAATTTTTTTTGCATTGAACCAGTGGATTTTTTAAAAAAAATATTACTTCTTATAAAGATGTTTGTTTCTTTAGTTCATCAAAACTTTGAATTACTAAAAAAAGAGTCAAATTCTGAATATTTTTGTTTTGGGTTAAGCAGAATTTCACCCACAGCGATATTACATTAATATGTTACTATGAAGCATTATCTCAAAGCTTTATCGGCCAGGGATGTGCTTTCAGTTCATCTTAAACAAAATTCCACGTAAAGCAAGTTCCCATTAACAATGTTTGACTATAAATCTTTAAATAAAATAACTGTTGAGATAAGTAACGTTTCATTTGTTACCATTAACTCAATGTATATTTATTTTAAAAAAATACTATTTAACTTAATTTTGCAGTTCCTGTTGCACCCCCACGGCCACCAATCGTTGCCAGTCATAATCTTCCACCCCAACCATCAAGGCCATCAACCACTGCAACTGCAGCACCTGTTAAAAAGAATGTCGTACCGCCAGCTCCACAGACCAGGCCTTCAGGTAACTGGACTTGGATAGTTTGTTGAAAAGTATTAGCTGGTAATTGGAAGCTAAAATAGTGAATGTCAATACAAAAACACTAGTGCTACTAATTAAAACATTGTTTTTACTTAGTTTTATATGTACGAACATTATTAGTTAAATTGAGTTGAATTATTGTAGCACTATAGGAACACAAGGGCTATCAGCCATAGTCGTTGTAATTTAGAACCTCAGCCAAGTGACAAAACAAGACCTGAGTTGGGATCCAATAAAAAAAATTTAGGAGCGCATTGTATGTGACGACAAGACTTTGAAGCATATTTGCTGTGTATTCCCTCTATTATTCGTTTGCCATTTTGGGTGCCAGGTTGTTTATAGGTCAACAGTTAATTCGGCTATGCCTGAACCCCTTTGACCTTTTGCATGCAAGGTAGGCAATTAGCACCTTTCTATCTAAATGGGCTCCCTAAACTTGTAACTATTTTTTTTATTAAGTATTAAGTTTATTTTTGATTTTTCAAGTACAAAGCATTTCTACTTGCATTTGATCAAAATAATCCCATTTCATTAATTGTTTTCATCCATAACATCAATTTATTTGTTTGTAGGTATTCCTCCTGTGTCTACAGCTACCATCACAGCTCCCGTATCTCAGGCTCCCATGCCCACGCAAGCCAATCCCGTTCCTTCCGAGCCATCGCCCAATTCTCCGAGCACTCCCCCAAAACTGACCCCTGCCGCTGACATGCGAGCCAGGACACCCCAGATCTCCACCCCACCCCTAGACCCAGTTCCCCCACCCTTGCTGTCAAAACCCAGTGTGAGGAACTCTGAAGTGGAGCATAACTCTTCCTCAAACAGCTATGTGCCCACCAAGGCCCCAGAGTTAACTGCACAAGCAGGTGAGGCATTCGCTTAACCATTTGTGCATGGAAATAAGTTTTAATTGTATGGTCTTGCAACATGTTAATGTTAACTATTGCAATGAATCGGTGAGTGCAGAAACAACGTCAGCTACAGATTTCAAATTTTTCAGGAGGGAGGAAAAACGTAATAACTCCTCCTCTATTTCTGCACTCAACACTGGAAACAAACGTTCTGTATTTACGGAACTACTCAAGAGACCAACATAGTTTTTGCACCCAACATGCTCTTGTCTTTCTACGCTTATTTTCATTGAAAACGAGTTTTTGGATTTTTTTTGACTGAAGTGGTTTCTGCACTCACCGATTCAATTACTGGGATATAAAAGAGTAAAAAGTAGTTGGGACACAAAATGAAATTGATTTTATAAATTCACATTTTTTTTTCCCGTTTTCGTCCCTTCTACTTATTATTATTAAATTGCACTGGCTAACAATGGCATTTTGCTGAATGAATGTTTCTCCTCTTTAGTCTTAAATGTGTTGATATTGCATTAATAAATGCCACTACTCTCCATTTTGCATCAAACGCGCAATGAAAAGTTAAATAATGACTTTTAAGTGGTACTTACTATTTTAACAAAAATTCATCACAAGTTGTCGCCGGAAAAACAAAGTGTTTTAAGAAGAATTTATTAAGTAGGACTTTTAAGTGCTGTCTGTAAGTTGATATTGGGTTAAATATTTTGTTTCAATGAAACTTTTGATATGGTAATAATTGACTTTATTATTTAATCTTCTGTTTTATTTTGTTTATAAAAGTATCGCCAGTGAAAATTCATATAGTATCTTTTATTTTATAATATTTGTTAAAAGGCCCATATTTTTCGTAATATTTTTACAAACATTAAATATAATGAATACATAAAAAGTACATTAAAGTAGGGAACCCACATTGCATAAAAAGAAAGCAATGTAAACAAAGGTTGAGTATAATTTTATTATTTAAAATCTATTCATTTTGAAATAGATAAGCTTGGGCACACACACCAGTTATTTGCACAACCAGATACTTGATGGCTCTCAATACTTCCCACAAAACTTGATGTCTCGGGCTTGTACAAGTTAAGTGTTAATGTTGTAATTTTATCGTTATAGGTCTACCCAACTATACTGTTGGTAACCAAACTCCATCTAACAACAATACGGCAGTCACCAACGGAGAGAAAAAAATGGAACAAAAACTTTCTCCTGTGTCTTCTGCTTCAAATAGTAAAAAGGTTTGTATTTTGCCGAAAATCAACTTAACATTAAGGATTTGTGTTCTGTAATTAGAAATAAAGTATTTCAGTTTTGCATTTATTAATTTGAAAATGAAAAATAAATGCAAGAATTGAGCTTTATCAATAGTATATTTTAAGACTAAACATTTACTATTCTTTATTTACTGTACCTTTGACCTTACTGTGTCTGAATTACACTAAACTTCATATGCTATTTGTATTAATGCTTTACTGTCCTTTTCTCCTCTGTAGCAGGAATCAAAATTAAAGAATTTCGGATCTTGGTCTAGTCTTGCTCAACCCTCAGTGAATAGCCCTAGCACTAGTAATTCAGCAACGAAGAGCAATTCAACAATGGATAGCTTTCAAGCTTTCAGAAATAAGGCCAGAGAAAAGGCAGACAAAGTGAGTTTTATTTCATGAAAGATTTTATGGTGGAAAAAGTTCTTAAAAAGTTAACTTAATATATCTGAAAAAGAATGCACACTAAAAATTATGTATTAATTTAATAGCAAAGGCAGCTGGTGGAACAGCAAGAACAGAGAAGGCATCAAAAAGAACAAGCAGAGAAGGAGAGAATGCGTAAGGAAAGAGAGAGGCAAAGGTATGTCAAATATTTTATGCTTTATTTCAAACAAATTTCAAAAACTAATTAAAACTAAATGATAGTACGTTAACAAATATTAAGATGAGAAATACTGTTTGATTTTAGAGGATGTTTTTCTATAGACAACTGATCTTGTTAGTTCAGTTTATAGTTCATGACTCATTTTTCAAGGAATCCAGTACATTCTTGCCCTTTTCGAGACACAGCATGCCATTTATTTGACAAGGTTTCAGTTTCATGTTATAGTGACTACTCCTTAACAGCTGTAAAGGGTAGTGTTTGTAAGAATTAGGAAATTAAAATATACAAATTATTAGTTTTTGCTAAAACTACAGCAAACTCTCATAGCTTTTAATATATTTTTAGTATTACACTTCACTTCCTCTTCAGTTAACCTTTTCACTCTCAATGATTTAATTTGTAATCATCAGCTTGCAATATTTTTTTCTCATCGAGTTAAACTCACCCTTATTTCATGTAGAATAAACTCTAGGAAAACCACAGTAAAAAATTCCTTGTGAAACAATTTTTTCATTTGTAGAATTATAATTTATATATTAAATAATTTGGCCCTTAATTATTCATGCTTGCATTTTTAAATGTTTAAAAATTTAATTTTGGTTACTTTTTAACAAAGTTTCACAAAAAATATTATTATAATTTATTTAAAAGTTATGGTTCCTAATCCCCCCCCCCCCCCCTAAAATTTTAGTTTAAAATATCCCCTCTGCCCTGCTTCATTGCATTCTGGATGCATAATGAGTCTTACTTATTTCACAAATTTTAGATTTTTTTCAAAGATAAAATAAAAAGTTAGGGCTGAAAGCATAATCTGTGGCAGTACTAAGTGCCTAAATTTGATCTAACCATTAAAGAATGTTTACAAAAAGTTATTATCAGCATAAATTATTATCAGTTATTATTTATTAAACTTATCTCTTTTAACAGGGAGCGGGAAGAAGAGGAAGCCCTGGAGCGGCTCAAAGCACAGCACCAACAACAGCAGCAACAACAACAACAGCAGCAGCAACAACAGCAAAAAGAGATCAGTGCTCCTGTCAAACACGAGAAGCAGCACTCTCCCCCCATGGCTATGAAGGTCCACTCCCCCATTGCCCCCACTTCCACCCCAATCAGCGAGAGAGAAGAACTCAGGAGGCTTGAGCAGGAGAAGCGGAGAAGAGAAGCAGTAAGTGTGGTTTTTCTGTGTAATGATAAAGTGCATTTGGAAGAACTTAGTGGAAGAACATGCGAGGTGACATTTAAAAAAAAATGATTTTTGCGTCAATGAACATTTTACTTTCTTAAATGATAGCAAGTTTCTCCTTTTTATATAAGCTTTGAGTTTAGTAAATTTTTTATGCTTTACAAGTATCGTTTCCATCAGATCCGAGTTCAAACAAAGAACTTTAAAAAGCTCATTTTGTTATTTTCACCTTTTTGTCACTTAGCACGTTCTTCCACTAAGCTCTTCATTTCAAGTATGGTGTTTTATTCTTCCGCATGCAGGCAAACTGCTGTATCTAGACTGATCACTTGGACCATTGTTGCAAATATCCAATTACTCTGGCCCATAAGAAAGTATACTGAAGGACTGATTCTTTCAGAGCGAAAACGGTCCGATTTATTGTCATTTTTTCTGCAGTTTACCTGCCAACGGGAGTATTGATAATTATGAGTCAAATTCAATACAAAGCTATGGGGTTCCATATTAAAAAGCCCCTTAATTCGGAATGGTTTTAATAGGTTTCGGAAGCTTCTAGAAAAGCCCCTGACATAAAACTAATTGCGAACTCCTAAACATGTTAAACAAAATTTTGGAATATTTGACTGTTGAAAACACCTTCTTGTCAAAACCATAGTTGTGACTTGTCACTAACCTAGTGTCCTTTTGAATCAGCCGCAGTCTGAATACTATTTATTAACAAGTTCCTATTGATATTTAAATTTGTTATGAGTAATTTGTCAAATTTGTTTTGGTTAAAAATGAGGAATATGTGTTAATAAACGTGGTTGTTGTATAATGTTAATGTAATCTAAAGCAGGATAATTAAGTTTATTTAACATTCTGCTACTTAAAGAGACCAACCTATTGTCCATATTTTTTTTACCTAAGTTTTGTTGAGCCATAGCAGGTTTTAGTTTTGTAAAAAGTGCAAATTTTCGAGATTCCATTAAATCAATCATTATTATTTTTTCTAGCGAGCCAGCCACATTGACATGAACAGACAAAGTGATATAATGTCAACTTTTGAAGAAAACCTGTGATGTTTCTTTAAAATTAATGTAGCTGGGCTGTCTTCTTGAGCCAGAGAACTCTGTACAAAGTGCTGAAGCAATTTAAGTGATCTATGCCATGGTTGCCGGACCTCTGTGAGCAACGATGAACGTTCAAAGGCGCCATGGTGGACTCCGGAAGCATATTTTGTATGCGTCGATTGCAATACTCATTCCTTTCATCAGGGTGCCCAAGCCCGCCCCAGTCAAATGCGAAGACATCAGTTTATCACTTCTTTGTACAAATCATTGTCATCCGGGAGCTCCCATCACGAGAGAGGTAGTAGTGTGACATCAGTTCTTCATCCCCAGGAAAGTCTGTGACGCCCGCCTCCAAGTTCTAGCAATAGGAAAATTAACTTTTCTACTCGTACGTTAACAAAAATTGTAGGTGTGATTGCTTAGTTTCCAACTGTATATGAAAGCATAGAATGTATAATAAAATATTTATGTTGTCAGGGTTCAAAATGTGCTTGAAAGTCACTATGGCGAGTATGGCTCGCTTGCATCAATTTGTTGCCAAAGGGGGTTGGTTTTCTTTGGTAATGGTATATATATGTAACAGTGTCAATAGAGTGTATTATGGTTAGGGGCCAGTAATTTTCATTAGTTTAAATTATCCATTTAAAAGGAATTACTGTTAGTAATCTTTTTGCTGAAGGAATTTAGTCTTTCCATTTTTTTTTGTTTCCACAGCAGACAGATTTCTTCAGTGACAATGCTTCACAGGATTAATTTATTGGTGGTGTGGATTGTTTTCCCAACTTCTGTATATATTTTGATGTTAGTGGGTATTGTCCATTTTGGCTAGAGGTGTTAAAGCAGTACTTTTTCATTTTCTTATAATTTCCAATACAACTTAATGTCTGACTACCTCTTGTTTATTTATTTCTCATGTGGAATGCATTTATTTTATCAAACACTCTTGCATCGTGGCTGTTTTATTTGTGCTGTTTGGTAGATAAGTGTTTTTTTTTTTATCTCATTGTAACTAAACAACATTGACATTGTGTGTCTTATATATATGTTAAGGCAAATGTGCCATTTTGAAATTATGTGAAAACTTTGTTTTTGTTATAGATTCACGCTCCCGTTACAGCAATACTTAAAAAAAAAATTGAAGCAGTGCATCGTAATTCTTTGTGATATTAGATGGTTTCTGTACATTCTTATTTAAGTCTGTATGTAAATGTATTTGTGTTTAGCTACTAGACAGCATTAACAAAGACAAGTTTTATGGGCAATTAATTAAATATGCCCTCCCTAATTTTTACAAACCAACTTTTATAATAGAACTCTTCAGGATTGAGTCAACACATCATTTAAAAGTCAGACTCGATCCGTTTTATCCTCACCTCCTTCTTAAAGATTTGAATGTGCATAAGTCCCTGATTCAACTTCAAGAAGGAGATGTGTATTTTGTATATAAATGTACATTAAATATTTAGATTTTTTTTATAGCCAGATGAGTTAATTTGCAAAGTTGCATTAATAGCTTATGAAGAATCCTAAAGGACAAAACTTTTGTGTATTAAATTAATAAAAAAAGCAATGGTTGTAGTCATACTTGTTTAATCAAACTTTTTAAATACATTGAAGACAGTATCATACTGTAGACTCATCTGGCTTAACAATTTGTTTTATACAAAACTTAACTATAAAATAAATATAATGAATGGTAATATCCTGGTGTTAATATTTACATATGAAGCATAGTACTTTCGGAACTGCTAGCATGTGTTTATTTACTTAAAATAGAGTAGTAAAATATTTAAATTATCTCTTATAATATGTCAATGGTTTATTATCAGATACTGAAAACATGATTTCCCTGCAAAGGACATTGTGGTTTTGAATAATTTTAATGTACTTTTCGTTTTTAAAGTATACAATATAAATTTATTACTTTTCTAAAGTTATTTTCAATATTTGATTCAAAGGTATGTATGATTTTTTAACCTTACTAGTAGGAGGGGTTTATGTCGTATAAATATTTCAGTTACCGGTATTGCTCTACTCTTAATTTCCTATCAGAAAGGAGTATTTCTTGTTGTAGATGTATTTTATGAAACATATTTTTGTAATATGTTAGTGTAAAAGTTTTTTTTTCCAGAAAATTAAATATATTTCACTAGTAGTTCGCCCTTTCAAATAACTTTTCGTACAATAACTAGAATATTTTATACCTTGAAAATATTATTTTCTATATAAATGTTCAACTTTCTTGAAAAAAAAAGTTAAATTATCCACTTTTAATTTAGTTCAAAATGAATGATGTACTAAATACAAACTACTCATATGTATAAAACTGCAAGTAAGCTGCTAACTAGTCATATGAATGTATTAGTTTGTAAATTTATTTACTATTAAATATTTAAAAAAACAAACCGAAATTGAATGTTAAATGCATAAATTATATCCATTTTCATTACATTATATTCAGTTAACAAATTCCGCAAAAAAATTCTTTAAATGTATAATATTTTTATTGTTTGCAAGGCTTTTTTTACTCCTTAAAATGTTGTTGATTTCAGTTAAATTTATTTAGTTTGCACTATATTTTTTTATTAAAAGAATTGCACATTTTGTTTAAACACTGATTAAAAGTTTCTATTTTATACCTTTATTTGTGAGATTCTTATTTATTCACCAGAAAAATAATTCTGACCAATTCCGTCTTGTACAGATAAAACTATCACTTTTTAACTATGATTGCCATAATCTGGCATCATTAAATTATATCAAAGCATTTATGAACTCGAATTTGAGGATTAAACATATTTATTTCATCAAAATTGTACTACTTTATGGCTAAATGAATACAAATATATATATATTAAATTTAGATACAACTCCTTCATAAAAGTCATAAGTTTGGCTGTCCACATTTCGTATTATGTTTTTGTTTTTCATATTTTATGAATTTCTTTATTGATGGCTTTTTGTAACCTCAGAAAATGAATTCAAAAACTATCTTATTTGCTAGATCATGTTTAATAGAAGTGTTTCAATGTTTTGTGTACAGGTGTCCTATTTTTTTTTGTATGTTTTGTAAATAAATAATGTATAAAAAGTTTATATTTTTCATCATACTAAGTCTCACTAAACAATAAGTTTTCTTTTCTTCCATATTTCTCCAACTATGCTCTCCATTGTACAGATTGTTTAAAAACAAGCTTTTAAAAGTGTATTCTATTCCCATATATGTTTTATTAAGCATTCAGTATCCAGTAGTAAGTTTTGCTTGTTTTTATTTCATGTATATATAACTATTCTATATAGTAATATGGAATTTCATTGCATCAGAAAAAGTACGTTTAATAAAAATGTTTTTTCATACTACTTCGGTTTCTTTTTAAAAATGCTTATTGTTTAAAAAGATGCTTTTTCACAACAAATCCAAACAAGGTTAGGTTCTGCTCTAGACCATAGAAGTTAAAAGCGTACATTATAACTTAACCCGTGAATGACATTTTGCAAGATAATTTAAAAAGATGTTGCCAATTCCCATCTGGTCTGACGGAGTCAGACCAGATCAATAAATCCATTGACATTCAGAAAGTCCGAAACCAAAGGGGGGAAGAAAATGTCCTCCCAGTCCAGTCATAGGCAATCAAGGATATGGTCAGGTGATGCCTGGTTTTGGTGGCACTTGGGGCAAAAACATTCTGGGCAACCATGAAAAACAAATATTAGTAGGGTCAAGTAGGGTAAGTGTGATAAACAGCTCTTGTAACTTTGGAAATCCTTCTAAAAATCTGAAAGTTTGCAATATATAACATTAGACCACTTATAATTAAACTAAAAAGAAATATTGACCTTACTTTTTGTTTAAAGAAAGTTTTGAGCTTTTGAATATGCTAGTTTATTACATTATTTTCCCTATGTGGGGAAGTGTGATATACAGCAATGGATTTTGAAATGCAAATTTTGTACACTTAAAATTGGAATTCAAACATATAATTTTTTTTCTACACATGTATGTTTCTTATAATAATTCCCTACCAATTTTAGGATTTGGAATTTACTTGAAGCAGAGAACGAATTTTCTTAATGAAAAATGCAGAAACCCTATCACACTTACCCCACTTGACCCTACGAGAAAAATTATCGCCAAAACTTGCCCAATTCAAGAGGGTATATCATCGTCTCCTCAAATCAATATCGGAAGAAACTGTACAAAATGCCATGATGACGGGCTAAATGAAATCTTCGCAAAATGACTTAAACAGGGTGGCTACAGAATCTGCGAAAACAAATTCCCTGATTTTCCAGGCTAAATGTAAAAAGTTTCCCTGATTGGTGGCAATGAACTATATTAGCATGTTGTTTTCCTCCTGTTATTAGTAAAACCACTTTTTAGTATATTTAGCATTAAAAAAAATCTAAAAAGAAATTTAATGAATATAAAATAAGCTTTTTAAAACAAATCTATATAAAAAAGCAAGCGTTACAGCCCATATATTTTTTTTTAGCTATGATGAGACATTCTTATTAAGATTATCAAGCTATGATATAAAAATAAATTATTATTAGGTGTTCGATGTCATCGGTGAATTAAAAAAAAATTACTAGGCAGCAAAATAAGTTCAATGAGGAAGCATTGTTGGATTGCACTAGAAGTTAGTTGGCCAATATTTGAAGAGATCTTAATGCAATTGGAATCTTAATTAATCTTCAAATTTTAATTAGCTTTCTCATATCTTAAATAATCTTAATCACCATTTAAACTTGTTTTTTACTGAAATTTAAGTTTAGTTTTTATTGATATGGGCCGAGATTGGTGAAGTTGCATATCGTTGCACTAGAGCTTGGGGGAGGGCAAGGCAGTAACTCAACCACTTAGTGAGCCTTTTCATGATTAAACTTTATTTTATCCTTTCTTTTACCGGTTTAAATGCACTTTTGGAAATTTTCCCCGATTTAAAAAAAAATCACAAATTTCCCGACTTTTCTAGATTTATTAAATTCCCCGACTTTTCCATGATTCCCCTGATCCTGTAGCCACCCTGTTAAAGGTGTATATTCGTCGATTCAAGATATCAAAAGTAATTAAAATGTTGGTTTGTCAATTTGGTGCAAGTAGCATTCATGTGAGTAATATTTTGGTGAATTTTAAAGAAAATCAAGTTGTCTCATTCTTATCGCGGGCACGCTTTAAATTTATCTAAATAAACGAAAAACATGACAAATGAAGACCATATTACTAAAGAATACATATAGAATAAACTAAGTCACTTCCCTCAATTAGCAATTTCTTGATTAGTTTTATAAAATAATTTATTTAAATTATTGAAAATCTTTTATCTATAACTAATAGTACTGTTCTTGATTACAGCCATAAAAATCATTTTTAGGGAAAACAAATCTAAGAAGGGGCTGTAAAATAAAAGAGTGGTGTTTCTGAAGTAAATTTTAATAAAAAATCAATATCTTAACTAAATTCAGTCTAATTAATTAAGACTGAACCACATTTCAGTGTGTACTTTAGTGGTCACACATTTGAATGAGATGGAATGACCACAACCACAGGTCTCCAAACCGTTTCTTTGACAAAATACAGGGGGAAAAAGGATTTTCTAAGTCACATTTTTCTGGCAGGTCAATATTTTTTTTGCAAATGGTTTTTTTATGATCAATGTAGCAGACTTACAGGGCTCTATAATCCAATTTTTTTAAAATTGGTTTGAATATAATTTTTAATATTCCATAAATAATTCTTATAACAAAATATGTGAAACAATAAAAAATAATTAGATTCTAGAGCATTATAGGTCAGGTTGTACTTTTATCATGTTATCCAAAGTTTGAAAAAAAAAATCAATACAGCCTGATATATGTGGCTTAGGAAATCTTATTTTAAATTATCATTTGAATAACACAGAGTCACTTAGATATGGAGACCCAGGGCCATTCAGTTTCATTCACTCTTAAGGGATAAGGAGATGGCAGAGCAACCTTGATGTTATGTAGTTGCTTAATACATATATATGGCTAAAAAAATTTTAAACTAGAAACTACCCTCTTTTGCTTGATCTGGTAGTGTAGAAACTCAAATTGAGAACTGTAGACTTAGGTACTAATGGCAAAGTATCAAACATTTTACAGTACAAATAAAATATACATTTTTTAATAAAAAACAGTACTTTTAATGTCTATTTATAATTTTTGGATACTTTATAAATACAGAAAATATCAAATGTACAGGAATAACATAGGAAAACATCAAGCTTTTGTCTGTATATTTAGCAGCATTTCAAAACTCTACAAAATTTAAAAAAAAAAAAAAGTTCAATAAAAAGCCAATTTTAACCAAAATGTTTATAATTAGTATTTTCTAAACATAAATGATTCTTGTACAATAAGTACGGCTAAAGTTGTAGTTTCCAAATCATGATATGAAATAACTTGCTATCAGGATTGACTTTCATCTTGCGGAGGAAAAAATAAAACAGGCATTCAAATAAACTTTGAAGACATTAAATAAATTTATGCAATACACACAGGGGCAAAATGGAGTTTACATATTTTAAATATACAGTAGAACCCCGATTATCCGAGTTAATGTGTTCCGAGACTAACTCGGATAACCTAAAAACTCAGTTAAAGCGAAAATTGTAAATAAAACAATTGTGGGTGTCGAAATGTATATTTTAACTAATACAAATTTATATAGAGACACCTCGTGCAATTCATATGCATAAATGACACTTAAAGATTTCTTTTACTTAAAACTAAAAACAATTAAGGACTTCTTTTATGCTATTTTGGCGTTTCTCGGCAGCAATGTATCGTTTTTTTTTTTTTTTAAAGGATAACTGGTGTTGCTTCTTGTTTTTCTATCTATTCAATAGCACTTGCGATAGCTTTTAGTCTGAGGCATGGGGTAAAGGGGATATTGTTGTTGGATTCCTTTTTCTTTAGAGTTTGTGAGATCGTGTTCTGTTCAGATTTTTTTCGGTAGCCGTCGGAAAAATCTTATAAATATTTAAAAGCTCGGTTAAAGCGGAAAATCGGGGCTCGGATAATCGAGACTGTACTGTATTAGTAATTAAGACAGTCTTACACTTGGCATTGAATCGTTTTAAGTAAGAAATATAAATTTTATGCTCAAAGCATTTATCATATTTTCTTCCGAGAGCCAGAGATGTATAAAGATGTACAAATCTCTTGTCTGGTTAATTTAGAAGGGAAGTTTGGGTTTAATGGCACAAGGGCATCAAAGGCCATACTGTGCCGTTGGTTAATTATAATTACATTTCAACGTTACATTTGAATGCCAGCAACAGGCTCTATTTGCACTTAATTTTTACAAAATTAGAATGCAAGACAATATTAAAACATATCTTGGCAGTTTGGCATGAAATACGAAGACATTTTGCGGGAATCACTTGTTTGCAGTTTCCGCAATGACTGACTTTTCAAGAGAAAAATCATAGTCTTCTTGATAAGGGCTCGAGCTCCCAATGCTTGCAATGCTCTGGGCGATTGTCTGCCATATTTGATCTAGTTTGGCAGAAGCTGTCAGACTGGAGTTGATGATGAAAGGTACGTCTTGCAGCGGCATAATGGGAAAGTGTGGGTCTTTTTTAGCAGATGAAATCGTAGGTTTATCGTCGTCTGGAAGAAAGCTGGGTCCGAAATCTCGCTTCTAAAAATATAAATGCACATTGAAGAAAAATTCTATTGTATTAACATTTGCATTAACACCTTAGTAGCACACAATATTTTAGAATATAATTTTAATTCCTAGTAGCAATACAGCTCTAAATTTATAATATTGAGTCAAACCAGAGAGGTGATTGCCTTGCATATTATTTGATAAATATTGTGTACTACAAAGGGTAGGATTTTGAATAAAAAAAATTATACAATTTTAAAAGGAAAAAACATAGATTTAGAAAGTAGCAGATCTGCCCCTGAAAGGTGAAGCCACTTTTGAACCAGTATCCCATAAGGCAGTTCGCAAGCTTTCGCACATGGCACGCCATACCCCACCAGATGGCACCATGAGATAATTCGACTAATAAAAAATATATATTTAATATTAACTTATTAAATTTTTTTTACCAGTTTTGCTAGCATAAGTTGTTTAAGCTGCATATGCATTGATAATTTCTGGCAGACCATGAGATATATATTCATAATCATAAAAGAAGCACATTAAAAATGCAGTTTTTATTGCATGTAACTCTTCGACAAAAGCATTTTTTTGTGAAACAGTATCCCTTGATGCATTGCGAAACTGGCGAAATGTGGCTTCATCGCACAATCGCGCGGTTTGTATTGCATAGTACGGGATTGCACAATCAATGGACATATCTGCTACTTTCTAAATCTATAGGAAAAAAAGGACACAATGAAAGCAAGCTATTGTTTTTACATGGATTTCGAAGGGTTTCTTTGTTTAAAAAGGTTGTTGATAGAAAAAATTGCTAGTTTGAGATGAATTGGGAAACATCACACTCTATTAAACAATCTTAAACCTCAAATTACTATGATATAGATTTAAGTAGGCTAACATGCAGTTTTTATCAGCTGAGTTTATCATCTGTATGTTACAATCTAGAGTGAGATGGACTTACAGGAAAGAGACGTTCATGGGGGATTGGATCTGCTTCTCTGATTGGGGGTGGGTCACTAGAAGTCTGACCAATCATCACGAAATCGTCTGAAAAGGGCTTTTCTTTTTCGGCTTCTGCATTGGACTTCTTTTTCCCAAATAGGACATTTTGAAATACATCAAACATCTTAGATGTCAATTACTGGAATATTAAAACCCATATTAATACTGAATTCAGAAAGGGCAACAATATTGGAGACTACGTATACTAGTTTTTTTACTGGATAATTATAATTTGTAATGTTTTGTAAAACTTCATGCATCCTAAACTAAAATAACCAATGAAATTTCTTTTAGCTGAGGCCTTCAATTGCACAAGAAAAGTGATAAAATATCCAATAAGGAATGTATTTGTTAAGATACGATCCAGAGTTAAATGAAGTAAAAGCTAGCAAAACACTCAAAAAGTGAGTTGTAATATAGAGACTACATAATAGTTGCAAGGTTTACTAAAACTATGAATTATTAACAAGTTATTACAAAAGAAAGTAACGAACAACAAATCACTTTAGTAAATGCCTCAAGTTCACCCTGAAGGCCTTATGACACTACAGCTCGTTCGTTCAGCGACGTCCGTACGCTACATCAAAAACCAGTTTTTCGAGCAGCTTTTGCTGGCTGAGTTTTTTCGAGTCGACCCTAAAAAATTCGCCACTTTTTTGCTGCTCGAACGGCTGCTCCATTCAAAACGAAGTTCAGTCGTGACGTCATGGGCGAGCCTCCTCCTTGTACCTCCTCCTCTAATACCGTGATAATACTGCTTTTAAGTTTGTGATGTCAAGCATGACGTAGGCATTCTCGTGTGTGACGTTTTGCTGAGTGAACCAAAAGTTGTTCAACCAGTGACTAGCGACTTTCCTACCGTCTGATAAGGGCTTCAGAATGCAGTAAAATCTAGATACTCTGGGGGCCAGGATAGCCTGGTCGGTGAGGTCTTGGACTGGCATCCCTAAGGTTGCGAGTTTGAGCCAAGCTGCCTTCTGAAGACCCCTGTGTATGCTAATGGTGACTGGTGCAAGTTAAAGTCCTCCAAGTTACCAGTTACCATACCAAATCAATACCTCTGGGGGTTACAAGTCAATTCTGGGGATCCTCAAGTTGGCCTCTGTCTCTAAAAATTACATGGATCCAGTTTTATGTGTGTGCGTTGTGTCTGTGTAACTTGACGAAGGTTTATAAGCAGGTCTCTGACCAAGCACATAAACCTAAATATATGTCTATAAACCAACCATCTAGGTACTCTGTTGATTACTAATGCTAGGAAATTCTGGTTATTTTGTCACAGACATAAAGAAAAGAGGATTGACACAACATTGAAATAAGTAGTTCGTGGATGGGGAAATCACACACCGCTCTTTAAAATTGGTCGCTATGGGCATAGACATCAACTTCAGAAAGGCAGGCCTCCCCACTTTTCAAATCTTGGAGATGTTGCCCACCCTGTTTGCAGAGAGACCAAGTATTTAAAATAGTAATTAGGTTTATTATTTTGATTAATAGTTTTACTAATTTTATCAATTTTTTTTAAACAATTCTTTAAGTTTTGTTTTGAGAATTTTAGCAGCTCAGTTGTTACTTACCCATTTTATAAATAACATGGTTTGTGCTAAATATGTTACTACTGTTTTATACCCAATATTTTGATTTTTGCAAGAGTATTTCTCCACTTTCTTTTTTAGAATTAAAAAAAAAGGATTTAATTGTATAAGGTTGGTTGATGGCTCCACCAGAGAAAAGTTCTTATATTCAAGCTTCATAATATTGTAAATAGCTATTTCTACTGGCGCAAATCTTTATGTTACATTTACCTAGTTTCACTGAATCGGCTGTTAAATCTAAACTAGGGCTGCTTATCGGGCTCCGGGAAGTTTATTTTTCTCTAAAGAACATCAGTATCTAGCTTGAGGTGGTAATGTAGAGCCCACTGAAAGCTTAAATACTCGTTTGGGGCAGTGGGCAATTTCATTTGCTCAACAAAATTATCAGTAAGTTGATATGGGGAAGTAATGTAAGACCCATTAAAAGCCTAAACCTGAGGCAAGGGCAATTTTTTATTTGTTAGGATACAGACATTTTGTTAAGTTTTGTTTAGGCGACATGTTTAGTTTTTTTAAAAATCAAAACACACTCAGGGGAATTTTGAAAACATGCAAGAAAAAATTATGAATTTAAATACGCACCTTTCATAATAATATTGTTCAATAGCCAAACCTGCTTACAGAATAAACTGAAACTCAACGAAATGACAAAACATTCCAAAATATTCCCATGAGTGTTCTACCAGGGCCACTAATTATGCATTTTGTCAGAAAATTCTGCAAGATCACAAAAAGTATTTATCGCCCCCAAGAAACCCGCCAAATCTTGGCAACAGAAGCATCATAAGGATTATCCTTAATTAATAGCTCTACAGAAACTGGCTTCCCCAAGTTTTTCTTAAAGTTGACGCCTATGGTTATGGATTATTCAAAATCTTTAGCTCCAGCAGCTGTTGGATCCTAGCAATGCCCCACCCTTGGTTCAGATAATTTTTGTTGGCAATAATTGGGTTTTCTTGGCAACTCGACTTTGATGCACCTGGTTTTGTAATATCCACTAGACCAGTGGTTCTCAACCGGTGGGTCGCGACCCCCTGCAAAAAGTTTTTAAAAATAGAAATATATTTTTAAGTAACGTTTTATACAATACTTTTACAACTAGAATGGAAGAAAAAAAATCACCACACATATTTTTACTCTATATCTTGGTTAATTTACATTTCAACTTTTTTAATGTTATTATTACATAATTTTAGTTCTAGTACGTTACGATGCAACAAGCTAATGAGAAACTTGTGCTTGTCCGAACTTTTCGGAACCTTTTTAAATTCGTAACATAAATGGAAGTTTTCAAAATTAGATTTCTTAACTTTAGCATTTCATAAACATTCAGTTTCTTTAAGAATCCATTAATTTTGTCTTGGGTTTTGATTATTGTTATATTTCGACCTTGTAGCTCGGTATTTAGCTAATTTAGGTGCATAAATATGTTTGCTAAGTATGAAAGTTGAAACAACCAAGTTGGGGAGCTAAAAAAATCCGGTCAATTCTGGTTTAGCATCTTGTAAAAATATCAGCATTTCAGATTGCAGCTCAAATAACCTGTTCAAAACCTTCCCACGGGACCAGCCATCCATAGGCGCCGACTCCATAGGGCCTGAGGGGGCCCGAGCCCCCTCAAAAATTCGTAAAGGGGGGCAGAGCCCCCCCAATAATTTAAGAAAAATATTAGTTATATTATACATAGTAAAATCACAAAAAAACTTGGTGTAATTTTATTCACATTGTTTGACGATAATGAATGTGATATTATTAATAGTGTCAGTCAGAGATTCGACATGTGCACCTTTTAAAGACACTCTAACGCTAATGATGGAATTTAGAGCCTAGAGCAATATTAAAATTCCTTATTAAATAGAGAAATAAATACATACAGAATGCCGAATTTTCATTTTCGAAGCGTTAGTACTAGTTTTGTACTGTGTTACTATATGACTGTATTAGTTATTATTAAATAAATAAATATTTTTAATGAGTAAGACCCAATTAAAACCCGCTATTTACATACTTTTTGACTGAAAGTATTAGGCACTCTGTATTAACTATATTAGCATTAACTTTGATACATTGCTTTTATTTAATGAACCCTAAACCTTATTCAAAGTAATTAACTATTTCACTTATTAACCCTCTGGTGTCTAGTGCCATATGGCAACAAGAAACATAATCCACTTTATCTCTTCAAAAATATTGATACCAAATCAGCTGACTTGTACCATTCGTTATTTGAAAAATAAAATGACCCAGTTTTTAGAGAGTTGCTTGCATTGATGCCGTTTAACTCATTTTTTTCAAACAAAACTCACAATTCAGTCTCATAATTTTAAATCAGCGCCATCTGACAGCCAGTCTAAAGTTTTAACACATTTAAAATACAATAGAACCCTGGAAATTCGGGACTTGAAGGGTGTCGAGTTTGACGAGTTTGCAGGAGTGATGGGTTGTACGTACAGTATTAGTCTATAACCATAATTAGTACTGTAAATTTATTTAGCTTTTTAAGAAAATACTGTGCGTGTTTATGTTAAATTTCGTTTTTCAATGCCAAACAAATGAGACATGCTTGTCGAGTTTCGCGGAGTGTCGAGTTTTCGGGGTCATAATGGATGTTCAGCATATGACTCTAAATTCTAAATGCTTAAAAATACTTTGAAACTCACTCTTTTTCATCTAAAATTTGGAAAATTTTCTGGGACAAGACCGCCGGTATGGGCCCTCGGCCCCCCCAATATTTTTGATAAGTCGGCGCCTCTGCAGCCATCGTAAATTAAAAAAAAATACTCAAATATAATAGTTAATAAAGAGTACCGCATACGTAGGACAGAGGGGGGGGGGGTTGCGAAGTTATTTTGTGGCATTAGGGGGTCGTCACCTACAAAAGGTTGAGAACCACTGCACTAGACACAGCTGTTTTTCTTTGAAGCCATTTTATTCTGGCTTGGGTGTCGGCTTTACTAGGATTTTAGCCCATCAAGGTTGTTTTAACATAATATAACCTTAAAATATTAATACCGTTATGACTGACTTTCTTACACAAACTTTTCAAATTAAATCTATTCATAACCGTCAATTAATCAGCTATTTCTTCGTAATGAAAAGTACTGTTTTGCCTGCTTAAATCAACTGTATGCACTTACATATTCAAACCATGCACATTGACAAAAGAAAATCTTAATTTTTGAGTTTGAAGAAGAACCACAACTTAGGTAGTTACAAGTAGTGGGAGCTAGTACTTAGGTAGTTACTTTTAACTATACAACAACAATACTGCAAAATAATTGTCGACAATTAAACCGTTTCTCCTTAGTCCAACTTAACACTTACCAAGTATTTTATACTAAAATCGAATCTAGAGTAGAATACAGTAGACTCCCTCTTAACCGGATCTCCGCTTTAACCGGGCTGAAAATTTTCCACCCTTAAAATGTTAAAAATAGCTAAAAATTCAAGTTTTTGGTTATTTCAATCGTTTTTTGGTGTCGCACGCGTTTCAAACGCGTGGTTTATTGGAAAGAATGGGTGGGGGGCGACTTGTTGACCTTTGAAGGCTGTGGGGATTGACCGGACATCCGAATGAATTAGCGAGGGGTTGAAAGGGGGGATTTTAAAGGGACGCGTGACGAGTTAGTTTAAATTGTTGTCCTTGTAGGATTGTGGCTCTTGGGCGGATCTTCCCAATCTATTAGTGAGGGGTGGAGGTATATTTTAAGGTATGTAATCAAAAATGTAAAATACTAATAATAATATATAAAATAACCTGTAAAATGACATCTCATTTCGATTGTACATGTATTTCATAAGGCAAGTATGCTCAATAAACAAAAGTGCAATCAAATACACATCTAAATTTCAATTTATTTAATTTCTCCGGTTTAACCGGATTTTTGTTTAACCGGCTTACCCTCGGTCCCGTTTAAGCCGGTTAAGAGGGAGTCTACTGTACCTTATTTTCTAAATGTTCTTTACACTAGGGGTTAGGTTGGGCATCATTAGTATTCAGGTATGCAATTGAATTTAAGTACTTTGTATTAAAATAAGCGAAACCTAAGGATTTATTTTAGTATGGACTACAGAAAATCGTCACCTTAGTTTAATGCAAAAACATTTGTGCAACTATTAAATAAAAAAAAATTGGTGAAATACGTATTGACAGATAAGATTCAACTTCATCTTTACACATTTTATTTATTTAGGAAAGGAGCTAAATTCGACTTACTGAGCTTACAATATGAAGTGCGTAGTTCGTGAATTAGAATTATAAATACGAGTCAAACACTGTATAATATAAGTAGGATAAATATAATATATGACGTACAGTCAAGCTACAGACAAAACAAAACAACAATCAACAATGCGTTGGTTGGTTGGTAGACATATATTTTCAGGCTTGTGTGCTTGGTCGCAAGGACCCGCTTATAAACCATCGTCAAGTAGGACAACACAAGAGACACACAAACACATATGACAGATGTTGCTATCTGTCGCCACCTCCGCCATTTAAACATGTCTCTGAAGGGGAGGGAAATTTTCTCCAGGGACCTGTGCCCATGGGAAACTGCGCAATGACCGCTCACAAGACTTTCAGACCCAACAGATTTTACGAGCACGTAATCCTCATATACTCGACAAACACAAACATCCATGCATGAACGGTATTCGAGCCCGGACCCAGCAGCTCCAGAGGCCAATGCCTTAACCACTACGCCGCTGGATCGGCAACAATACGTTCTTTCTCAAAACGAACAGAAACCAAGAGTGTTTGCAATTTCACATCCACCGAAAAAAAATTAAGTCAGAGAGACATAAGCGAATGGTAAAAACTGTAACGCCATCTATCCTATCAATACTTAAGCAGAGACCCATTTGAAAAATTCGATTTAAAATGAAATATATTTTTTAAAATCATATAACAATTCGACTCCACCTTTTCAAAGTTCTTTCGACTAAATAATCCTAAGAATTACAGAATAATTTTTATAGAAACTAGTCAAAACTTTTTACAATGAAATTTTTAAAAAATAAATAAATTGGGCTTGGCTAATTTATTCAGTTTTATCATTAAAACATGCGGTATCGGCCGATGCCGGAAGCAAGAGCTTATCAATATCGGCCAATCTCGGCTCATACCACTCAATGCATAATGGACTACGTTTTACTTACCGTACCGACGCTGGGCAATATCGGGGTCGGGGTGCAATATTGGGCGATGCCGAGCGGATAACTCTACCGATATTGGGCAAGATTGCATTGCTGATTTGACCAGTATTAAGGGGGAATAGG
Organism: Hylyphantes graminicola; assembly: GCA_023701765.1. Taxonomy (NCBI): domain Eukaryota; kingdom Metazoa; phylum Arthropoda; class Arachnida; order Araneae; family Linyphiidae; genus Hylyphantes; species Hylyphantes graminicola. Next base: position 48,961,979 of record CM043114.1, read on the forward strand.
CGCTCTAGACTACAGGTCAGCAAAGCAAAGGGCATCAGTGTTAATCTAATGAAGAGAAAAATATTTTCTCTGCTACATTTCTCCGAGTGTATTGAATATTTTTACAAATGGATTTTTTTATGTGATAAATGTAGCTGACTTACAGGTTCGACGAACCTACTTTTTAAACTTGGTTAGAATATTTTTCTTTAAATTTTCAATAAATAATTTTACGCAAAATATGTAAAGCAATTTCAAAAAGTAGGAAGATAAAGACTTGTAAGTATCTACATAAAAAAAACCCGTTCGTTAAAATATTAAATATAGCTGGAAAAATGTGGCAGAAAAAATAGCTTTTATCTCACTATATTAACACTGAGGCACTTGAGTTAGGAGACCCGCCGTCCAGCGCGCCCATTCTCCCTTAACATCTTTTTTTTATCAATTACATTGCAATAAGTATTATTTCGCTCAGTTTTTCTTGCAGCATTTTCCCAAAAAAAGAAACTTGCTATTATTGCGACTTGTATAATTTTAGTGATTAAGAATAGATAGGACAAAATATCTTCTTAAAACTTATATCTATTTAAAACTAATAAATTAAATATAACAATGTACTTATATTTCGTACTTACTAAACAGCAAATTATGCAGTTCTATTGTAAAGCTTACTAAAAAGATAATACACTAAAATAGCTCGCTTTTATTGTACAAATTTAGATATGAAATTTTATTGCACTGGGCCTCGACCAGTTTACAATGGAGGTAAAGTATAAATGTTTCTTGCTGTTATGCATAAAAAAAGTTAAAATTATATGTTCCGAAGTTTCATTTTCGGTTTTATTACGCAATAAATATTTTTAAAAAATAAGGAGTAGTATCAGAAAAATTTGCAAAGATCACAAAAGTTGTTTTCAGAAAGAAAAAAACTACATTGAGAATTGTATGAACTGTAGGAAATTCCGAGCTTTTTTTTATGTGTAATTGCATGATAGATACATACTATATATTGCATATAATTATATTATACATCATATTTTATAATATTTATCATAAATGTACAAATATAGTAACATTTTATATTTCTTTCACCAACTTCAAGCTTGATATATGTCCATTATAAACTCAAATTTTAGCCACATTGACATATTTTTACATTATTAATTATCATTCATCATTGTTACAAGGTAATTAATTTAATGTTACTCTCTCTTTTTTTATAAACATATTTTTTTCTCTTTATATTGGGCATAGTTTACTAGTGAACTAACGATTGTACTGAAATATATGTATTTTTCATGATCAGTAAATATTTGTTCATAAAGATGATGAAAAAGTACATTATATCTGCTTTATAAAAAAATGTGCTGTATAGTGGCTCGTTATTATTTATAATTTGTTTATTTCAAAAAAAAATTGGAACATCAATAAAAACTAAAAAACCACGACAAACTAAGTTCATAAGAGATTGGTAAATATCTTTGAAAACTAAAAAATATATTAATATCTAGAAATTTTCATATGAAACGCACGTATAACTTCATGTACAATGCGATCTAAAAGTTTAGACAATGACGTTTTTTAGCGGTTGGAAATTATCTGGCTTTTCAATCCTTTAATAATTTATTTTTTAGGAAATAAAATTAAAATGTATTACACTATGCAGGCCCCAATGCTTGTTAAATTTAACTTAATGAACCTTTTATTACTTTAATTTTTTCAGTACGAATTCCATTTTAGCATCCGCACTACATTTATAACGTAAAAAGTGGAAGGTTTGATAATCTTTCAGTCCGCCTGTCTGTCTGTCTCCCACTTTCACAGAACGAACCGCAAGCCTCACAAACAAGTGATATACGTCATTTTGAAGCAAAAAATCAGTTCGGCTGCATTCCAAATTTCATTAAAAAATTTAAATTAGAAGTTTATTTGAAATTTTAATAACTAAACATTTAATCTACATTGAAATAACATGCATATTCTATTTTTATTCAATATTTTCACTGTTGCCATTACATCAAACGCACGAGAAACTTTATTTAAAATAAAAATAAAATTCTTAGAAAATATATTTATTTTTATGTTTAATTCAATTTGGATGTTTGTAATAGCACAATATAATTATTTTGATAGTTAATCGTATATGTATGAAGAAAGATGCATATAAAATTCTAAATTTGCTTTAAAAATATGTCAAGTTTCGCTTTTATTTTAAAAATTTATTTATTTTTACAGGAAAAATTTAAAATTTTACTATATATTTTTCGAAATGTAAACTTGTGGCTGCAAAAAGATATTTATTAAAAAATACATTCATTATTCTCGAACTTAAAAAAAAAGCAAACGATAAATAATAGTTATCAAATATGCAAAAGAAGATTAAAGAAAATTATTAATTTTGGCATATAAAAGTTTGAATTAGAACTAGCTAAAGGCCATGTTTGGCGAATTTCTTATGAGGTAGGTAGGTAGTGTTGTTTCCTGTTCAGCGTGAATGTTCTGTGGAAGCGGATGTAAGTGACAGGTTCTGTAACAAACAAACTTGTTTTTTATTAAAAAGAAATACAAATAACAGAATTAAATTATTTTATGTAAATACTGACTGTCTTAATCATTATATTCGAAATAAATGGAAGAATTAAAAAAAATTCTATTTAGGAGAGAAACTTCTTCAAATATATTCAAAAATTCTTTTAATATACTTTTAAGTAAAATCCTTCATTGCAATACATTTTGATATATATATATTTTAAATCTGTAGTATAATAATTAAAGATTGTAAAAACAAAAACAAAAAAATCCAGTATTTTATGTAATTCTCAGTATAAAAATCTTTTACTTAAAAAATGAAATTCTATTTTGCATTCTAATATTGAAGAGCAGGCGTAAATAAAGGATTTTTTTTTAATCTATAGAATGTTTTAAAGATAAAACTGAATGAATTAGCCCAATTAATTTTCTGAAAAAAATTCATTATAACCAGTCTTCACTAGTTTCTATAAATATTATTCTATAATTGCTAGGATTATTTAGTCGAAAGAATTTAGAAAAATTGGAGACGAATTGAAAAATGATTTAAAAAATTTTTAAATCGAACTTTTCAAATGGGTCTCTGCTTGAGTATTACGCTACAATTTTTGTCATTCGCTTACGTCTTACTGACGTCATTTTATCCGGTGGATGTGAAATCACAAGTACCAAAACAAAGACGTTTTTGGAATTAAGCACTTTAACTTCTTTATCTATATATTAATTATTATAATTCATGAGTTTATGAATTCTTATGTGTTTTTATTTAATTTTATTTATTTTACTTAATATTTTCAGAATAGAAATCTTTGTATTAAGAGAGTTTTCAAAATTTTGCTTTTTTTAGTTTTTAGGTATTGATGCTTTAAATAACAACTATAACTTTCACTTTGCTTTTTTTACCGCTTTCTCGATTTTGCTGTACATGCGTAAATTTCTCAAAAATTCAATATTGTTGTAGACGCCATTTGCATAATAGGGTTTTAAAATGAGTGAATTTAGTTCATCAAATAATTACGATACAAACTCTGCATTTGCAGATGCAGTACAAAGGGCAAGACAGGTGGGTTTGATTAATACTTTTTTAACAACTTTCCCCAGAAGGTCGCACTAAATCCATCGTGCCGAGCTTCAGCCGGCATATCTATCAACAATAATAACCATCATTGTAATGTTTTGTGAACGCAGCGCTATATTAAAGCAATGTTAAAAAACAATTTATGTAGTTTTCTACTAAAGATTTTGTAGAATAACTTGGGCAAATATAAAGATTACCTAAAGCAAGTTTTCCTCCCTCTAGATTGCAGCAAAAATACATTCAGGTGAAGATACAACCGGAACCAAACGTTCTATCGAAGAGGTTGGAGCTACACGTAAGTATTTCATTGATTAAAGCTTTTACATTTCTAAATTTTTGCATGCATTCGATGCACAATTAAATTGTGATAGTATTGATGAAACTTAAACATTAACACCCACAAAGTTTAAAAGCTAAACTATATTTTAAAAATTAGAAAAAAATTTAGGAGAGCAGGTATAATCAGATCATAATCAGATATCCAGAGAATGGTGAAATTCTAAGTCTCTAGTCCAACAAGAAAATACTAATTTTGGCGAGTTTTTAAAGTGGTGACAATAATAAAATAACTTATTCTGGAAGCAAATAAACTTATCATAATCAGATGCTTAAATAATGTTGAAGGCAGCTACAAGAAACTTGTGATTATGGACGCAAATAGCTTTATAGTAGAACATCCTGCCTTATCAGAATAATAATGCTTCTGACTTAAAACAAAACCAGCTATGCAATGGTAGGAAAACTTTGATTTGATTTCCAGAAAAGCGTTGGCTGGTTTGGGGGAGAATTATGTGTGGGTGGAATAGAATAAGAATGAACAGTGTACATGTATCTTCATAAATAAATGTGTTCGTAACACAATTTCTTTGATATGAATTACTTTCTTATAACATGTAAATTCTACCTATGGAGCAAAGCAATGTGCAAAAGTGATAACCATTAAATATTTAACAACTAAAGATATATCATTACTTTCTTTAATGATTCTTGGAAAATCACTAGAAAGTTAAACCCAAACTATTGAATTTTTCATAGTACTAATGCGCATACACAAATATGTATTTTAACCTATACTTTAACCTAACTAAAAGATCACTACTACGTATTAAAAGGATTTCCTTAAAGATTGAATTGTATTAGCAGTATGGGATACTATACTGAAAAACACATAAGGGCAGTCTTGTATTAAATTAAAAAGTATTTCTGCACAAAACTGGTGATACAAAAACTATGTTACTAACAAAAACTTATAAACTAACATTTCAAAATTCTTTATTTACTACATGAGTTTTTCTTTTTAACAAAATAGTCTTTGTATGTCATATGGTATATAATTTATTACTATTTTGCCATATGTTATACAGTTTTTTTATAGCTCTTAGACTATTGATTAGACACAAAATACATATTAAATATTTTTTTTTTTAATATTTTGAAATAATTATTGTAAGCAGAATTAATGTATATTTATGTGGCCTTATAAAGCAGTTATGTAAGAATTGAGAAGTGCTGCCAAAAGAAATTTGAATTGATGGTAATATTATTTTTTCAGTTGGTTTACCTGAAGCTAAGAAAGTAAAGAGTTATGATGAAAGTAAAGGTAAATTTTTTATACTCTAATTGCAAAAAAATGTTGTTTGTTCAGACTAAAATCTTGTTACCTGATTAAGCTTAAAAACTTTTCCCAGAAATGTGTTGCATTTTAAATATGTTCTGTATGATAGCCCCTTATTTGTTTTCTTTAAAAAAATTTTGCAGACAAAACATTTCCCTGTATTTGATGTTCTACGTTAATTTTTTTAATACTTAGCGCTAGAATAATAAAAATGTAACTTTTTCCTCCTATTATATTTCTTGAGTACATAGTAAAGGAAAATTAGGTGAAATTGCATTCAGGTAATGTTATTTTCTTTTAGAAAATCTTTTGGAAATAAATTTTTAGTCTCATAAGTTGTGCAAGTATAGTTTTGTTTAAGTAGTACCAGGGTGTTTAGAGTTGGTCCCTTTGTCCCTTAAAGTCCCTTTTTATATTTTCGGTCCCTTTTAGTCCCTTTTTTTCACATTTGGTACCTTAAGTCCCTTTTTTTTAAAAAATATTACCATGTGACTAGCACGCACCATTTTTTTTTTATTTTTTCGATATTCTTTGTCACTCAGAAATGGGGTTTGGGCATATTCTTTAGCATGGCAATAAGTTATCATGCAATGAGAAAGAGTTTAATTCAGTCCTGCACAAAAATTTAGACACAGATGCAATTCATGAAAAAATCGGCATTGTTACTATTTTTCGGTATTTTTTTTTTAAATATATATTCTTCAGGCAGCATGTAAAATAATAGGGTGAAATTTTTTGCAAACAAATATAAATAAATTTGACTTCCATCAACAAATTAAAAATGTCATAACTTTCCTTGCCACAAAAGTATTGGCACAAGTTTCAGTTTTATGCAAATTCTTTACAGGAAGTGATTGGGTCATCAAAGAGGAAGGTTATTAAGTTGCTTTAAAAGGTTGAAGGTAATTTTCAATGCTTAGAACCATTCTGAAGTCAACTGAATTTTCGTGCAAAGAGGTTTTAAGGATATGGACATTAAAATTCAGAGGTAAATCTGTTCCTGATATTTCTACTCAATTAAAGCGTTCAAAACGAGGTATTTTATAGAGTGTTAGCACGTGACAATCAACATCCACCAAAATCGCGGTATGGTAGACCTAGAATCACCAGCAAACGAGAGGTTAGACAGTCACAAATAAGAAAATTGACTTCGACAAACATTGCTCTTCAAATCAAATTAAAAGCATGATTGTGGCTCAATTTTCATGTGAACCTATCGAAAGGTGAGTCAATGAATCTTTATACTTGATAAAATCCAAGCTGAAGTTCAAGCCTAGCTTGCTATCTCATCATAAAGATGCAAGACTGCAATGGATAGCTGTAAGACATGTGTTGTTAAGTCCATTGCAGTCTTGCATCTTTATGATGAGATAGCATAAGCTAGGCTTGAACTTCAGCTTGGATTTTATCAAGTATATCCAGATTCATTGACTCACCTCCTGATAGGTTTACGTGAAAATTGAGCCACAATCAGGCTTTTAATTTGATTTGAAGAGCAATGTTTGTCTGAAGCCAATTTTCTTATTTGTCTGTCATCTCGTTTCCTGGTGATTCAAGGTCTTCCAGACCATGATTTTGGTGGATGTTGATCGCCACGTTCTAACACTCTATAAAATACCTCGTTTTGAACGCTTTAATTCAGTAGAAATATCAGAAAAGGGTTTACCTCTGAATTTTTATGTCCATATCCTTAAAACCTCTTTGCACGAAAATTCAGTTGACTTCAGAATGGTTCTAAGCATTGAAAATTACCTTCAACCTTTTAAAGCAACTTAATAACCTTCCTCTTTGATGACCCAATCACTTCCTGTAAAGAATTTGCATAAAACTGAAACTTGTGCCAATACTTTTGTGGCAAGGAAAGTTATGACATTTTTAATTTGTTGATGGAAGTCAAATTTATTTATATTTGTTGGCAAAAATTTTCACCCTACTATTTTTCATGCTGCCTAAAGAATATATATTTAAAAAAACTACTGAAAAATAGTAACATTGACGATTTTTCATGAATTGCGTCTGTGCCTAAACTTTTGTGCAGGACTGCACACTAATAATGTTCTTACACCGTCTTCTGTTTTTCTTGTGTTTCTTTTTAGTCTGGTTTAAAAAGAAAAGAAGGGTTTTTGCCTTAATAAACAATTTGCGCTTTTCCAACATGTCTTAAGCACTTGTCGATTTTTTTAGGTGGTCCCTTAGGTCCCTTTTTTTAATACTTTAGGTCCCTAAGTCCCTTTTTTTAGGGGTCCAAGGTGCAAAACACCCTGTAGTACTTAAAACTTATTTTGCTTCTATTTTTCAATAAAGATATCATAAAAAAACAATTAATTAAAAAAATTAATTCTTTCTAGGTATTGCCCAACAGTTGGCATCTTTACAAGCACAAAGGTATTCACAATTTTGTGTTTTTTTTCTTCTGATTATAAGTTGTAAATGCATTTAATAAAGATTAAAATTAAAGAACTTTTCAAAGCCTTTAACTCGGGGGTTTGTCAGTTTATTCATAAACCACAAAAGCACTGGGTTTTATCAAAATGTTTTTTTTTTCCGTATCCATATTTCAAAAGTAGTTTTTTCAATAGATTGTCTTGTGAAATTTATTTTTAGGTGCTTAAAATTTCATTATGAATGTCAAGTTTTGCAAGTTTTTGTTCTATTATAATTCAGATATAAAAGCTTTTAGTCTAATTTTAAAAACCTAAATGATTTGTTATTGCTTTTAAAATTTTGTGTATCAATTTAATTATAGAAATATTTCTGGAATACCTATTGCAGTTACAGTAGAAGAATGGAAAGTACCAGACAAAATGGTGGGCTTAAGTAAGTATTAAGTAACTAAACTTCATTGGTGCAACAACCAATTAGTAGGCTTTATATAGCCTGCTGTGCCCAGTTTAGTTCTCAGTACCAAGACATCTGGGGTACTAGGCATATTTTCTGGTTAGATCATCCTCACACAAAACCTCTAGTGTTAAGTTCGCAAGCATGCTTTGTCATTTTTAGGGATTGACCGGTGGCGAATTTCGGCCGATGGGCTGATGCCGATTGTTCAAAACTTACATCGGCTGATGGGCCGATGTTTCCCGCTTTTCATCGGCCGATGGAAAAACCAAAACACAAAATTCGGTAAATCCATGTGTGATCTGAAATTCTCGAAACCCCGAAATTTGCGAAACTTCGGGGATCCGAAAGTCGCAGAACTACGGCGATCCGAAATATTTGAGGCAATTTGGTCGTAGAGACCCCTCAATTGGGATGAAAATGTAGGATTAAAAGAACAAAAAACATCGGCTTACATCGGATCGGCGGCTGATGGTCAAATTTTCAAACAAATGGCGCCGATGCATCAGTCTATCCCTAGTCATTTTTATTTATCAATCTACTAAGAAGTGATGAAATGTTACCCATGACATGGCTGTACAAAGCACATCAAGCCGCTGGGCCTGGTTTAAATAATAACTGGTTCATAAATTAAATATGCAAGCAATATTGTTAAAGTGTATGTATAATATTAATTTATAGTCGTCTTATATCCCTATCCTATCTTTTAAAAATTTTGTTATTTCTAAACTTTTAAAAATTATTGAATTGTCTTCTTTTTACAAAAACCTAGTTATTGGCAGAGGCGGTGAGCAAATAACAAGATTACAGGCTGAATCTGGATGTAAAGTACAAATGGCAGCTGATAGCGGTGGTTTGCCAGATCGAATTTGCACGCTCACAGGAAACAGACAAGCTATTGAGTAAGCATAGCAAGTTTTTAATTGGGTGTCTAGTAATTTATATTTATTGTTTAGGTAAATGCCAATTACTATACACCCAACTAGATTAGGCTTTTAAGAAATGAAATAGCGAATTGTAGGCATAAGAAGCTAACCTAATTTACTTAGTTTAGTATTTTTAAATGTTAAGGGACATATAAAAACTTTATAAGGCCACATTTGTATTAAGAGTATGTTCACTTATACATTTAATTTAATCTGTTTTAAATGAAAAATGATTTGTTCAATTTACAGAATAAACCACATATTTGATTGTCTTCTCTTTGTCTTTGACTTTCATATTTTCAAAATTTGAACTATGCACCGGTTTTGATCTAATAACTGCATCTTCTTCTAGTAAAGCCAAAGAACTTATGACTGCAATAATAAGCCGTGGTGGCCCTCCTTTGCCAGTTTTAGACGCAAATCATGTTCCTGATGGTCATAATATTGTCGAAATGATGATTCCTGGCCCAAAAGTCGGACTAGTTATCGGCAAAGGGGGAGAGACAATACGAAATTTACAGGTTTGTCCACTGATTTTTTTTCATCGTAGAGAACTTTTTCCTCCTCCACAGTTTTGAAGTATCATGTAATACAATACAAACAGCCCTATTGACTCCTGAAAATTAATGTTTGTCACCAAAATAACATTCATACTTTATGTTATGCCAGACTGTGTCATCGGTTTCAATTTTATTGGTTGACCTGCTGAGGGACATGCAATTTATTTGTAATCTTGTTTTCATTGCATGGGAAAATTTGAAATAATTAAAACTATTTTAACTTTATTTCTGTAATACATGAATATTAAGGACTGCTTCATACTTAAAATTTAGTCAAATTATAATTTTTATAATAGTAAGTGTGTTGTGCTCAAAAACCTGACAGTCAAGTGACAGGTTTATACATTTGTATCCCTTAGAGGGTTAATTGTAACTATTATGTTAATCTAATTTAATAAATTAAATATTTTTTATTATCTTATTTCTTAATTCGTGTTTTTTAATTTTCAATTTTTTTTTAAAGTTGGCTTATTACAACACAAGACAGTGTCTTTACATAGTTTAAGATATTTTTGCAAAATATATTAGCATTTCTGGAATTAAAAAAAAGAGCAGAAGTTTTAACAATCATTTTTCGCTGTATGGGATTTAAGCGTTTATTTTAACAGTACTATGTGCTTTTGATAGTAACTTTTTTTACGGCTAATTAATTGATCCCTAATACTTTGTGTTATAGGAGAGAGCCTCAGTTAAAATGGTACTTATACAAGATGGTCCACAACAAACATCACAGGAAAAACCTTTAAGGATAACAGGAGAGCCATCCAAATGTGAAGTAAGTTGCCCGATTGTTTTAAACAACAAAACTGTGGTTTAATTGTTATTTTATTGTTGATGGATCTGATTTGTCTAATAATTTCGTGATCTATTCTTTCAGTATGCAAAGCAGTTGGTAATGGACCTAATCACAGAAAAGGAGCTTGAAGTAAGTGTAAGCTTGTTACATCAGGCATCACTTTCTCTAAAGGTGTCTCGTAAGACAGTGACGCAATGAAGGGGGTGGGGCTATTTCGTACGTGGGCCAATAAGAATAGCGGATTTAACAGTTAGATTTGGCTGTGTTAAAAATGTGAAGTAGTTTTGGTTTGCTTGTCATCGTAGGGAGTTTTAACTGTAGCTAATAGATCAGAAACAACTAAACTTTTTCTTCTTTATTGGATTATTTATTTTCAAACAAAAGTTTCTATGGCCAACAGCGGGAAAAATTAGTCTGCTCACGTTGTACTCAAAACGGAACTCTATACAAAAACCGACCTTAAGATGAAAATGCATGTTTGTTTAATAATTGGTATTAATGGAAAGTGTTTTAAACGTTGTATTTTGTGCATTTCATAACTTACTGTTTCAAAAATCGCTTGGCGGTCTGGCACAATTGGCGTTATTTTGAAATCGAAACTTAGAATTAAAAGACCTTGGAAATAAGTGTGTTACAGGGATCAATCTGCAGTCGCATTTGTTACAAAATGCGATGAGTTGCACGAAAATGCGAGAAAACAATTATTGGCCCTCGCGAAAATGCAACGACCTAATTCGGCGAAACTAAACTTAAATTTTAATAAACAACAAGTTTAAATAACCGATTCTAATAATGAAACTAAAAAAATTTAATCAAAATTAGAAGATTAATTCAGATTGGATTACACTAAGATATCTTCAAATCTCTGCCAGCCAGTGTAACCTCCCATTAGAAAAGGAGTCCAATAATGCTTCCTGATTTACTTATTTTACAGCCTAATAATTTTAATGTAACCTACCGATGTTGTCACATTCGTCAGAATGATTCTCTGGCTCTGAGATCGGAAGAGTATCTCGTTACTTCTATGGCTCCAGTTCAGGTCAACTCTGACAACCACAATATATTTTCTAATCAAGTGCCCAATTCACAATGTCTGAGTCACGATCACGTGAACACCTTGAATGTTAAAATGCTTTTTGTTTACTTTTGAACCTTCTATTCTACTTCCGCCTGTACTGGGGTTTCTGATCTTAAAAATATTTAGTTTTTTTTTTTTTAAAATGGACTTAGATTTTATGTTGCTAGTAAATTAGTCCTTGAATTTTTCTGGAAAAATTCTAGAATTTTTTTTTCTTAACAAATGTATGAACTATTTTAAAATGTTTATAAAAAAAGTTTTAAGTGCTTTTAGTAGCATAGTTTTGTATAATTATTTAAATTTGCCTGGTCGTGATTCATAAAAATATATCAATGTATTGTTAAGCTATACTGCTGAACAAAATTAACTGCTACAAAAAATTGAGTTATGTATGGATTCAAGTGATTTAATTGGCGTGACATTTATTTATAAGCAACTAATTTTTCTTTAGCATTTTGCTACAGCTTTTTTCTACATTTTAGCATTTTTGCTATAGCATTTTTGACCCAGGTTGATCCCTGGTATGTTTATAAATATTTGTAACAAGTTCACTCGGTTTAAACTGCAGTTTTTATAATGCTTTCTTGATTTTTTTTTTGTGAAATTAAAATTTTAAGATTTGAATAATGCATTAATTATAACTTTTTTATTGTTTTTTGTGCATTAATTTCGTAGTTTCGATTCATAAAATTGGTATTTAAATGCTATTTTTGGAATTCTACTGCTTTGGAAATGGATGGGAACTGCTTTAAAATTATTCTGCTTTGTTAATTTCCAGAGAAATGAGTCTTTTAATGATAGTGAAAAATGAGTGGACAGATTTTTTTTATTAAATATAATTTAATGTGGCATTGATATACGGATTTAAAGTAAAACTAAATTAAGTTATTTTTGTTTTTTTATATGCGTGCATTTTATAGTAACTAATATGACTAATTTTTTATGGGTTTGCACCGATACGTCGTTACGGCGATAGTGCGAAAAATTTCAATTCGAAGTTCAGCCTTTTTGGTTAGTTTGCACTTTCATGCCTGTTACATATATTTTTTTTATTAAAACTATTTTTGAAAAGTGTGTCAGATGTCTCAATTTTTTTTGTTGACATTTATTTTATTGAGGCAAAACTTTTTTTAAAAAAGAAATCGTACCTTAAATTAATTGTTAGTATACTTATTTCATTACTAAGAAAAATATTAAATAAGTATACTTTATTATTTATTAATATACTTATTACATTTTTTTCTTGGTAACCTTTTCAATATTTATAATTTCCCCTTATTTTATTTGAATTTATACTAAAATTTAACACAAGTATATGGTAATTGCTTATTTTTATTATACATATTTTGCTAAATTACCAATTACCAATTTTTGACCTCTTTTATGCCTATCAAAAAGTTTTTTTATTGGGATAAAATGTGTATAAATGTATTATTTAGAATCTTCAAAGAGGTGGCTTTGATGGTACTAATGAATATGGAAGCTCTGCAGGTGGCCAAAGAGCTGGTAACACACATGAAGTAGGTTGTATTATTATTTTTTTTTGGTGCTATGTTTGCATCTTGTTAGCTTATATAATTTTGCTTGAAATATGAGGTAAAAGCAAAATTCCATGCTTCATCTCTTTGAACCATGCCCCAAAAAGATACTATGTCAGGTATAATAATTTTCATGGAGATAATGCGATGGGACTGAAAAGGAATGTAACGTTTTCTACTTGCAGGTTGTTTTATATGTACCCTCATGTTTGTATAGGCTTTTTAGAGCATAAAGTAAAAATACTAATTACTGATGAAAAATTTAGCATTTTGACGATTTGTAATAGCTATTAATAGAATAACCTCCAGCTTTCTAAAAATAACAAACTTTTTTTCTCTAATGGGGCTGCAACATTGGCGGTCAATCCTTTGCAGACTCGGCACATTCCCCAGAAATTAGAGCAATTTTTCTGTGACACCATCTAGGCGACTCTCGCTACCAATTTTGACACACAGATTACAATGAATCTGAGGTCCCTGTGGATGTTAAAGTATGCCGAGATTTAATTTTGCTGTGAGAGAACCCAGGCCAAACGGGCCCTCCAGGGAGCTATTACATGCCACATAATCATATGACATGCATGCCCAGAATTTTCCCATCCAGAAAATCCGACGGGTCTTGGCTTACAAGGGAGACACTTTTAACCTCTCAGCCACTAATGATAAACTTTTAGCTTGTTGTTTTCTTTCATTTATTGATAGATGATTTATCTTTCAGATAATGGTTCCAAAATCAGCAGTTGGTGTTGTCATAGGCAAAGGTGGAGACATGATCAAGAAAATCCAACAAGACTCTGGTGCCCGTGTTCAATTCCTTAATGTCAAAGAAGAAGGACCAGAAGATAAAGTTTGCGTGGTAACTGGCAATCCGGAACAAATTCAAGCTGCCAGTGCATACATTAACGAGCTCATCCAAAGTGTACTGGTGAATATTACGTTTCTGATATAGTATGCATGCATGGAAATTTAAATTTTTACTGTCCCCTGAGAGTTGACGCATCATATTTGTAAGTTGTGATATTTGGCCCAATTCAGTTTGAATCCTATTTAATCCTTTCATTTTGAAATTCTTCTGAGATAGTAGTGCTTTGCGGTGTAAGCATTTTTACACCATGAAAAATTCATTCTTAACATCAAAATGAAATAAATGCAAAGGAATGTATCACAAGACATTTAATTATTGATGAAGTTTTAAAATAACCGCCCTCTGCAAAATGTAACCATCTGTACAATATTTAGGAGTATTTATAAACTTACAAAATTAATGCTAATTGTTAAATAACCAGATTATAGTTTTCCTCATGTATTTAATTTTGCTGTTATGATTTTCATACATGGTGCAAAGGGTTATTATAGTATAGCAAAACTTTGAATTTACAATTACGGAAATAATGTAATTATGCCTATAGGACTGACTATGCCTCTTTTAAAAAAGAAAAAAAGTAATAAACTTTTCTTGTTTTACAACAGTAAATATAGCATTCTAGCATTTTCTGGAAATTTTATTCATTCATCAAGGCATTTTATTTTTTGAAAAAGAAATGGGTTAGAATTTAAAAGAAAATGTTCTATCTTCTTGCAATAATAAAATATAAAGTTACTGAACTAGTAATTCCTTACTGCTATTTCTAGTGAAGGTAATTATTTGTTGATTGTTTAAAGTTCTTTGTTTTAAAAAAATTACAATCAACTTACAAATATGATGCACTTACAAAATTCTGCATATAAAGCTTGAACTGAATTTAAAATTTATCCCTCTTTTAAAAACTTACACTTATTCCCAAGTGTTATTTTCCATGCATGTAAACTTAACTGTATGACAGTATTATGTATGACAGTTCATATCATGTTTTAGTATTTTAAATTTAGTTTATTAAATTAATATTCTGTTTTTTTTTAATACTACAGCTTGACTATTTATAAAAAAAAACAAAATGTTTCTATTTTTAAACTATTATTTTTTATTTAGCTACTTGAAAATTAATTTATTAGCATTTTTATTTAGCTTCCTTGAAATATTTTTGATGGAATTAAAATTGTGTTTCAAGTATACATATTCTTATGCCTGACTTAACCTTTTACTTGGTTAGAGCTGTCATTATGAATACAACGATTTAAATCACTATGAATCTCTTTATTTTAAATAACCTTGATACCAATATTTTATTAATGTTTGACTTTGATAGCTCTGAACAGCAAATACTAATAACTGTTATTAAAAGTTATTTAATGTAAGATATTGCAATCAGGATTTTTTTTAAATGTTATATGAAGGCACCATCAAAGATATACTTGCAGTAAAACCTAAAAATTTAGATTAGACTACATACATGTTCATTAAATAAAAAAACATGCTTAATAAATGCATGGTGGGTAAAAATGTCCATTTGATGAGGTGTTTACTTTCAGTCATTCTGGTCCTTGCAACATAAAGATAGTTCAATACTGCCATCTTTAAAATTTAATTTTTAGTTAAAAATTCAACCCAATATTTCAGAGGGGATGTTTATTAAACCAAAACTAAAAACCCTAAAATAATGGTATATGGTATAAAGGTGTCTGGTATTTGGAAATTTCCAACTATATGTAAACTACTAGGTCATATTCAGAAAGAAGAAAATGTTTTAACCCTGTGAGTCTACATTTAATTTTTAACAAAAAAGTGTGCCTTTTTAATTTTTATTATTTGCCTATTGAAATGATTCAAACGTTGTTTTCACATTTCAAATTGAAGAGTCATACAATATTTTTATAAATGGATAATCGTGATATTGTATGCTTTATTATGTTTAGGATTAAAGTATATATTTCTTTTTTAATTTGCAATAGGAAGTTTCTGCTGTACTATGCACATCCCACTTTATTCCCTTCACATGTTAAGTATCTTGAAGCACCTAAAACTGCAGATTTGTATTAAAATTAAATTTTAGAACTTGCACTTGTCTTAAATATGTACAACTTATTTATTGCTACTGCAAGACACCTGGAGTTTAATTTTGCTATTTTTTCTGCTTTGTGTTTTCTTGATTTTATTTGTATATTTATTCCTACATGTAATACATTTATCTTTAGCTTTCCAAATATCTACAACCCAGCCTTTCATCCCTTGAGTGGGTCGATAAAATGGGTACCAAGCATGCTTGGGAACTAAACACTGGGGATTCCGCGTGAGGCTGACCACCTTACCAGAATATATGCCTAGCACCCCAGAGCCCTAGGTCACGAAAGCTGAAATGGGCATGTCAGGCTTTGGCCCAGTAATGGGCTGTTGCGCCGAGGAGTTTAGTTTTAAAATATCAGGCTGAGCTATAAACATAAATGCTACAGTAGAACCAATAAAACTTCCAGGTAGATAAGATGGAAATATAAACAGAAATGATAAAAACTTCATTCACAGGTCCGTGACCAGCAAAATACCGGGCGAGGTAGAGGCAGGGGTAAACCTGATGGCAACGGCCCCAACTTTGGAAACAACCGAAATCGAGACAACCTCCCAGAAATTCACTATGCAGTTCCAGCCAACAAGTGTGGTTTAGTCATTGGAAAAGGTAAGCAGCTTTATTGGGCATACTCCCCCCCTCCCCCTTATTGGTAGGGTTGATAAAGTTTTATCTAGCACAAGCAGGGTGTCTACCAGTCAAGAAAGTCCCCAAAAAGTCATGAAAATAGAGCAAAGGTCCCGAAAATTTAAAAAATCGTCTAAAAAAACGACGAACTCCCCAAAATTAGTCCAAATATTTTTTATGAACAAAAAAAGTTAATTTTCTCAAATCCTTAAAATTTGTATTTAAACTTTCGCTCGATATTTATTGCAAAATCGTATCATATAATATATAAAAATTTTCAACATGATTGTCGAAGCAAGTGATCCTGATAAAGTTTCTAAAAAAGGTCAAGAAATTTTCTAAAAAAGTCCTGAATAGGTCAAGAAAAAGTCAGGACATTAGATTTATCAAATCTGACAAGCCTACACATCCTTGACAAGCACCCTGATAATCCTATTTTCAGTGCAACGTGCAGGGAATTATTTATAAAATTAGATGGACACCTCTGTTTTGTTGTTTCCTTTTCAACTGAGGATGGGATGTCCTAGTTGTTTTATATTTGAATAAAACTAATTACTTTTGGGGAAAATGTAGTTTTCTTTTTTAAGTCTGCAGCGTGATGCAGTCCTTTTCTTTTAAATTGTAGGTTTGGCTTTTATTTTTCTATTTCAGTGTTACTGTTACAGGTTATACCAGTTCAAGAACATTGATTTTTGTATGTATTTATCAGTTACTGGATAAAAATAGGCCAAATCCAGAGTGGACTACTTGGTTATTTAATTATATTATTTGTATAATGTGCATGAATTTGTACGTAAACTGTCCTTAAAAGTGATGAAGTGATTAAATTTTACTTAAAAAACTGTGTGTCCTGTGAAGCTCTCTGCAATTTTCTTCTTGTCTGGAGGAATATTTTATCCCTATTGATATTTTATTCATAGTTTATTTGCAATGCAAGATAAAGAACGTTGTTTGTTCACAAAATTTACTATTTCAGTAAAGTTTTTTAACATTACTTTGTCATTAATAAAGAGATTACCTAGATTTTTTTGTGTGTCCGTGGCATTTAAACTAATTTTTCTTATGTTTTTTCAATATTCTGTATATTTTGTTAGGTGGTGAAACGATTAAGAATATTAACCAGACCTGCGGGGGCTACGTAGCACTTTCAGGGTTGCCCCCACCCAATGCTCAAGAGAAAGTATTTATTATTCGTGGTCAGCCTCAACAAATTGAACACGCAAAAGAGCTTATAAATGAAAGAATAGGAGGACAAGGAAATGTGGTATGTGATATTAATAATGCTTTTGTCATAAAGCATTAACAATTTAATAAAATATTAGAGTTTCTTAGGCCACAGCTTGCGTGCGCAATGACTTTTAATTGATGTAGTAAAAGTAAGTTCTTATTTTCCAATAAAGAATATATGCAAACATTGTTTTCAAAACAATTCACATTTATTTTAGCAAACTTGAGTATTATATCACAACATTTTGTAATTTTAGGCAACTCTTAGCTACTGTATTAAATGTCAACCTTTTGTATTCAATGTTTATACTAAATATCTTTTTAGATTCAGTCTACAAATCCTCAGAATCAGCAGAATTTTTCACCACAGTTCCAACAACAACAACAATTGTAAGTATACAGATTAGTTTTTTCTTTTCAATTGCAACGAACATGTTGCTAAAAATAAATTTCAGTTGAATAAATTATTGTGGCTTCTATAATATTTGTGCTATTAAATTTTCTAATAATATCTTTCAAATTTTTTTAAAATCTTTTAAAATATAATGCTCCACTCTAACTTTAATGAAAGTTAATCGCTTTTCAATAACATTCAAATCTGAAGATAAGGTATATTTTTGTAATTTAATCATTGCATGATCACAATACATGTTAATGTTATTTGCATAAAATTGTTTAACTGTTGGCTGACTTAAATTAACGAATTTAATTGTCTTATG
This sequence comes from Hylyphantes graminicola, assembly GCA_023701765.1. Lineage (NCBI taxonomy): Eukaryota > Metazoa > Arthropoda > Arachnida > Araneae > Linyphiidae > Hylyphantes > Hylyphantes graminicola. The sequence continues at coordinate 48,980,428 of CM043114.1, forward strand.
TTAACCTATTCTTTTTAGTCAACAGCCACCTGCTCCTTCTCAAGCATATGCTCCACAAGGATGGGGCAATGCGTACCAACCTTGGCAAGCACAAGGGGCTCCTGCTGCTGATCCAAGTAAGTGGTGGTTAATATATTTATGCCTATAAGTTGCTTTAAAAAAATTAGAATACATTTGGGCTTTGGAGTAATTCTGGGTTTAAGCTCAAATGGCACAGGACAGGAGTATACATTACACAGAGATATGTGTAGTAAGGCCACATTAAATGGAAGGTAAGAGGCAAGAGAGCATAGTTCGTACGGTGCTTAAAAACCTTAGAAAGTACTTATTTTTTACATTCGTTTATAAGGCCCTTAAAAAGTGCTTAAAAAGTACTTATTTTTTTACTTTATTCTTATTTTTAATTTTTAAACCAAAGTCCTTAATAAGTGCTTATTTTTTCCAAGAAACTTAAGAATTTTCGTCAAATATTTCGTAATTAGTTTTTTTCATGCGGCTTAGTAGCTCGCTTGTAGCTCTGCTGGGTAAACTAACTAAACCAAACCACCTTCTCTGCAAGCAACTTCATGGCGAAACAACTCAACTCTACTCTCTTCTGTTTACAAACAAAGAACGTTCAGCAATCGAAAGGCAAAAATGTGGACGCCGTTTTTCGTGATCATTCTTAGGAAAGTGTGAAATTATCATTATAAAATTACGCTTTTAAGCTAGGGGAAGTGAATATCTTTAAAAGTTGAATGAGAAGGATGATTTTTGTTTTTATTTGCCTTTTTGTTTTTATTTGTCATTTCTCGTTACTGCTTACAGCAGGGTTCACAATTTGCCGACTTTCGGATCGCCGGAGTTTCGCGACTTTAGGATTGCCGTTGTTTCGCGACTTTCGGATCAGCGGAGTTTCGCGACTTTCGGATCATCGGAGTTTCGCGACTTTCGGGTCGGCGGACTTTCGGATCACCGGAGTTTTGCGACTTTCGGATCGCTGGAGTTTTGCGACTTTCGGATCGCTGGAGTTTTGCGACTTCCGGATCGCTGGAGTTTTGCGACTTCTGGATCCCCGGAGTTTTGCGTTTTTCGGATCCCCGGAGTTTTGCGACTTTCGGATTCCCAAAAATAAAAAATTTTAAATTTGCAAGTCCCTACTATTTAATTAATATGTTGGTTATATTCTTGTTAAATTTTATTTTAATAACTTTTGTAAGTTTTATTTCTTAATAAGACCACTATTGAATATTGTCTATATATAACTGAAATTTCCCCTGCATGCTTTTTAATTTAGTATTTTATAGGTTTTGAATTTTATTTCTCACCTGTTGTTGATAAATAATATAAAGCACAAATTTCTTTTTTTTTTTCTGTTACCACATTTTTCTTAGTAAGACATTATTATTTTTTTTTTGTATTTTCTCTAATTTTTTTTCATTATCTTAACTGCACAGGAAATTTAAGCTTCCGATTGCTCTAAGACTTTTTTAATGAGGTCCTTAAAAAGTACTTATTTTTTTTTATAAAATTGGAGTATGAACCATGGAGAGGGTTGGCCCATTGCAATTGTGCTTGGAGAAAGACTTGATGTCTTATGTGATAGCTTCAGGGGTGAAACTTTTCAGGGGGTACCCCGGAATTCCGGATTTTTTTTAAATTCTTCCCCCGGAACTCCGGGTTTTATTTTTGTCCAAAAATTTGTCTAAATGTTTTCAAAAAATTAAGTGCATACTTTTTAAATCACTTTAACATCAAATCGCATTAGCGCTACGCTTTTCACGGAGATCGGACACGAGCACGTGATTTTGTGATGTCATACGGGTGTCGACAGAATCGGGATGCCAAGGAAAAGTCTGGGAATTTAATCGATCTGGAAAAGTCAGAGAAATTCGTGATATTTCAATTCCTCTTTTCTCCGTCCATATCAATAAAAAATAAACTTAAATTTTTAATTAAAAACAAGCTAAATTATGAATTTATGTAATAAAGATGAAAAATTTCATTTAAATTTGAAGATTAATTAAGATTCTAGCACTTTGATCTCTTCAAATATTGTCTAACCCAACGTCCAGTGCAATCCAACAATGCTGGTTCACTCGTTTTGCTGCCTAGTAATTTTTTTACGAAATCCACCGATGACGTCGCACGCCTCATAATGATTGACAGTTCTGCATTATCGGAAGAGTGTCCTATCACTTTTGTAGCTCTGGTTCAGGTTAAGATGGATCAACCAAAATATTTATTCGATTGGTTCTAATCAAGGGTCCGTGAATCGTGATCTTGTGAAGGCAGAAAAAAAAAATTGAAGCGTTTTTCTACTATGCTTTGGTTTCGAATTTCATGCAGGTTCTAGTTTCAACAAAAAGGATTGAGGTTCGGCGCGGATTTAGGTTATAACGTGGTGTATCTATTCCGATTTTATGATTTGATTACTTTCTATTCCTTAAATTTTTCTGGAAAAGTCCTTGAATTTTTTCAAATAATTTTAAAGTGATTTAACTTGTTTTGCACTTGAGCTCTTCATATGTTTTTCAACAAAATCTTATATATTCTTAATTTTTCACCTTTGTACCTCTGACTTGGTTACCCCTCCCCCCCCCCCCCCCCCCCCATACCAACAACACTCGTTTTTAGTTTTTTAGTTTCAGGATTATTTAGTGGAGGGCAGATTCACCCCTGTAGCTAGGTGTGAAGAGGATAATCGGGAAAAAAATGGGCTTTGTAAAAAGTAGCCTGTCTGAAATTGATGTTGGTCTATTGTTTGAAATGCTAGCTGTAGGTGTGAAATTTATCACACTACTTCAGCAAAAAAAGATATGCTATGTAGCAAAATTATTTCCAAACTTTAATGAGACTAATTTTTAAATAGTTTTCATAAATCCACATTCATTTTGTGCATGTTCTCTCAATTATTAAATCTGGAATAAAATTATGTGCATAATTGCCATTTGATTTTGAATTAATATAAGCTAATAAAAAAAAAAGGGAGTTTAAAAGTTGACTTGTAGGAAACTGTTCTGAAATCCGTTTCTATCAGGTTTTTTTTTTAAAAAAAATCCTGCTTTAAAATGTATGATCTGTGTTATTTTGTAGATGCTGCTGCCTGGGCTGCATATTACCAGTACTATGGACAGCAGATGCAGCAACCGGCTGGTCAGCAGCCCCAAATGCAGCCAGGTGTGGCTCCAGCCCAGGAATGCCAGCTCAGCCAGACCAGAATCAAGCAGCTGCCCAGCAACCAGCTCCTGGTAAGTTTTTCTTTTAAAAAAAAACAATGTAGAGCAGGGGTTCCCAACCAGGTGGTACGCGTTACGTACCTCTGGTGGTACATGGGAATATTTGCCAGGTGGTTAGCGTAAAGATAAATCTTTAATTAACTTCGGGGTCGGATTTTTCCGAAGTTTGTAGACATTTTTTATTTGTATGTTTTTAGACCTATGGACAATAAACAAAACTGTAAATTAATACAATTTTAATCTTTTTATTTCTCCATTTCTAAGTTATTAAACGCATGTTATGAATAAACAAGTATCTAACCATTAAATACGAAGTTTTCTGGAAAATTTTGCTCAAAAAGCCTTTGAACACTTTTAGAAGAATAAATATTATACATTTATTAAAATATTTTAGGGTCTGGTGGTACGCCAAAATTTCTCAAAGACAAGTGGTATGCAGATGCAAAAGGTTGGGAACCCCTGGTGTAGAGTACATATTTGGAAGCTGTTTTTAGAGGTTGTCATATGATGCTAGGTTAATGACTAAAAATTTATATTATATGCTTTAAATCATCTGTTTGTATTTTGTAAAATTGAATCCTGCTAGTTATTTAATTAATACAATCATTACCAAGGACCTCGTTTATAATATCAGAGACTTTTGGTCCCTTGAATAGCCCATATTATATCTTGCTTTAAATGACAATTTTTAAATAACTATTCATTTATAACGCTAGAAGTATACATCCAGATTGCCTTTTTAGAGGAAAATTGCCTCCATTACTTACAAATTACTTTGATTTAACAACTGCTAATAACACATAAAGTTAAGTTTAATCTGTCGATGTCATTTTATAATTTTGATTAATATTATTATAGAGTGTTTAATACATATTTTACATGATTTCCTCTACGTAATATTAAACCTTGTTTGTAACGTCATAAGCATTGTATCCCCTTGAATGATGCTATAATTGTGCTCTACTGTATTAACAGTATATAAATATTTATATTCAAAGCTTTGCTGTCATGTTATTATTTTCTGTTACAGTTAGGTAGATCTAATATAACTAAAATAGGGTTTTTAGTTTTGAAATGGTGCCATATTGTACTTAGATTTTTAAATAACTGTTTAAATCACTTTTTTAATAATATAATTTATGTTAATGTTTGATTACTTTGTAAAAAGTAACGATAATTTTTTTAAAAAAATCGGGATTAAAGGTTCAATGTTACTTATTTTTCAGCCACTCCCGCAGTTCCAACCGCTGCAGCCCCAGTTGGCACCAACATAGCTCAACCCGATTACAGTGCAGCCTGGGCCGAATACTACCGATCTTTGGGCATGTTCCGAGAAGCCGAACTCATTGAAAATCAAGCAAGGACCCAAGCTACTGGTTCTGTGGTGCGTTGTTAACTAAATAAGTTGATAACAAAACTAAATCATTAAGTTGGCCACCAAGTTAGGTACTTGCAATGCATGTGTGTGGCTTCATAGCATCATTTGTGTTCAAAGAAATTTTATATTGTATTGAAAGAGAAGGGTTCCAATTCAATCTCATTCAAATTGTTGTCAATAAATGAATTATGATTTTAGTTTTACTCTTGTTTTCTTTATGTACTAATTATTTTATTTAGCTTTCAGATAAATAATTTGTTTCTGCTAATAGATACGATTTAGGTATCACTAAAATTAACGTGGATCTGCTTTTCCCCCCCGAGTCCAAATACATATGTAACACTGGACAACAAAATTTGAAAAATTTTCTGCGAATCAGATGAAAGTACCCAATTCTGAATGATTTCAACGTGCTAAACTCGAATATCACCTTAAAAAATAAAAGTTAGCTCTTGTTTTTGAGTTACGGTCGTTTTCTTCATTGCATAGGATACGGCGAAATGCATGGGCGCACCTAACACAAAATTTATTAAAGTCCATTTTGTTTACAGAAACCCTCCTAAATTTTGCTCATACAGGTTTAATATAATATTATCAACATGGGGTTGGTAAGAGATGATAATTTACAAGAATTTTTACACACATTCGCAGCTTAATACCCCAATAGGCAACATAATTGTTCTCACTTTAAAAGGTGCAGAAAAAAAAGAGCAATAAATTTCTCACATTTCTTCATGGTTGTTTTTAGAAGCTGTAGCATATTTAGCAGACGCATGGCTATTATCCTCGTTAAAACTATAAAAAATATTGGAGACTTTTTAGTAAGTAGTATCGTGTTGGACAGGACACATAGTTGAAGGAATGTTAGGCTATTTAACATTTAGCTTTTTCTAAATAACACTTCATTTAACCAATGAGATGATACAGAAATAAGTCATTAATCTGATTTGTTGGTTCCCTTTTAATCAGAAAATGACATTCCGTTTTTTTTTCCAATTAAATTTTATATAGCATACGGCACTATCTGTTGTCCCAGGTGAAGTCAAAGTGACAAATTTGCTACACAAGTTTAACTGCATAAGTGAGGAGTCCCGAAATTATTCCTAGTCTCCCATCTTGAAACAAAAATACAAATGATAAGCATTCTTTACTTTTGCACAGTGATGACCCTTTTTGTGTTCAAAAAATTGCACTTTGCCGCAAATATAACAGAAGTTATTAGCTTTATTAATGCATTTACAAGGCATTACAGTTATAGATGTATTACTAATACTAATTTTTGATATTCTACAGCTTCTAAAACAACCAAGTGCGAAATACAAGGAATTTATTGCTTTTTATTCTGCACCTCTTGAGATGAGAACAATTACGTTGCTTAGAAGGGTTGTTTAGCTGCTAATATGGTTGCAAAAACCTTGAAAGTTATCATTTCTTCCCACTCCCAGGTTGATAATATAAAATAAAATCTGTATAAGCCTCAAAATTCGGAGGTTTTCTGTAAACAAAATTGACTTTAATTAATTTTGCGTTTGGTGCGCTCCTGCATTTCGCTGTATCCTATGCAATGAAAAAACGACCGTAACTCAAAAACAAGAGCTAACTTTAATTTTTTAAGGTGATATTCGTGTTTAGCACGTCGAAATCATTCAGAATTGGGTACTTTCATCTCATTCGCATTTTCACTGTTGACCAGCGTAATCAGAGTAAAGTTGAAGATTAGAGAAATTTTTTTCCCTTTCACAATAACTGTTAGACATACATGCTTATGCGACTCAAGCATTTTATTTGCAATATGCTTGTAGTATTACTAACTCTCTTATTGTTTAAACTCTTTGACAAAACATCGCTTACACAGTAGAAGATTCAGAATATTTATATTGTATCTTTCATTACCTCAAATTAGCAGCCTTAAATTGTCATGCACAAAACTGTCACCACACCGCTGCCCAATTTAATCAAATCACTTCTCGTAAGTTTTTTTCCTCAACTTGAGATATACACGATTTTGTTTTACCCCATTCTAAACGAAAGAGCTTCTAATTTGCCTTTAATTGTAATATCTTGGAAAAGTTTAAAGTTGGTAAAGCTTTAATAATATTTATTAAAGTAAAATTAGTGTTAACTTTTGTTTTAATAAATATGGATGCACACGAACATAAAATGTAAGCAGTACTTCGTATTTTTTTTGTAAATGTCCTTTACAGGTGTAAATATCTTGTCGAGAAGTAATTGTGCAGCTAAATTTTGAGGATGTGAATTCAGTCTAAGCTTTATGCAGTTAAAAAAAGAAAAATTGGCAAAATATTGCATAATAGTAAATTATTTATACCTTCAATTAGAATTGAAAATGTCAAGTTTATATTAACCAATAGTAAAATAAATTATTACTCAGCACATGCTTTTGCCCAATCCATAGTACAGTATTATAATTGGACTTTAAGATTCTGTTTTTGTATCCTTAGCCCCTAAACTAATCTAGCTTTTTAAGAAATTGGTAAATTGCTTAGTCACTCTTATACATCAATAAGTCTGAATATATTCCTTACATTATAAAAGTAAATTTTAAAATTAAAAGTGTAATTAATAAAACCATAAATTACAATCGTAAAATGTTTCTTTAAATTTGTCAGAGAAATTCCTGTATTTGAAACACAAGTTGGCCTTTTTTTGCTGTAAATATTAAATAGTAGAATATTCTCTTTTTTCTTAATATTATTTACTGCTTATTATTAAGTCCATATGCAAATCATGTTTTGGCCACGTATGAAATTTTTATGCAAATATATAAATTCTATGCATTTTTATTAATTTTCAACTTTTCTTATCATTTTCATATTTTGCTTGAAATAGTTCTTGTAAAGATTATAGCAGTCATTCTAGATTTTTTCATTTATGAAATAACTATAGTTCTACTAAATTTGGAGTGCAAAATAGCATGTTATAATTTTTTTGTTGAAGTGACATTAAAATTTTGTTTCAATTACGTTTGCATGATCGAGCATGCTATGTTCATCCTTCTGTTAACCAGTGCAGATTTTATAAACTACCAATTTTATTGCATTTACCTGGGTAAATTTAAAAAATAATTGTTCTAACTAAAGCATTATGCTTTTCCAAAATCAAGGTTGTAACTGATTTTTAACAGGTTTTTGTAGTCTTTCTTTTTAAGTTTTTTTTGTCTTTCTTGTAAGTTTTTTTTGCCAAATAAACATTAACTCTTCTTAACTAAATTTAAATATTGAATTTATAGCCATTTTGCTTAATTCTTGTATCTTATATTCACTTATTTCATTAGAAAAATGATTCAGTTTTTTTTATATTTTGCTTTGCTATGAAGATTAGCCATTTGCCAGAATTAAACCATCTTGTCACTAAAGAGCTATAATTTTAATAGGGTAGTACTCTAGACAATCCGACTATAGTCAAACAGAAGCACTCAAATCATTTTTAAGTTACAAATGGGGAATTAAAAAAAAAAAAAAAAACTCTCCTTCAACAATGTCTTTTTTTTTCTCAAGCAACCGCAGAAGCTCTTCTTGCCAAAACAGAACCTCTTGTAGCTATAGTATGGACTTCAGCAAGTTTTTTTTTAAACTGGGCTGCTCTTTCGACAGATAAAGCTTTTTGCAGAATCTGCTTATTCCCTTGAACTCAGACCTTTTTTTTAGTATCATCTAGCCAACCTCTTTGATGCTTGGACTACTATGAATCTCGGCTCTTTGTGCTGTTAAAGTTGCCAAGATTTAATTTTCGGAGAGAACTTAAGTTCTGTTGGGACAGGAGATTTTTTACATACCACATAATTCTTATGTCATGCAAGCCACGATTTTCGCATTCCGAGAATCCGCCGACTCAGCCAGGGCTCAAAACTGCTATCCTAGGCACACAATACCTCACAGCCACTGAAACGAACACTTTTGTAACTGACCAGGTTTGCACGGAATATCCTAAACTGCCTTTCTTCCTTGTATATCATTTGTCACAATGGTTTTCATGGTTAATTTCTTAGATATTTAGTCGCGTGTCATATTTAATTGTAGAAGAATAAACCCAAAAGAACTTTAGATGGGTACCATTTGTTCGCATCGGGTATTGCATAGAAATAAGGTTCTTTTCCTAAAGAGATAGAGGTTAGGCTCTACATGTTGATGCAACTTTTTATATTACCTTGTAAAAATTGCTATTCAGTAATTTTACTTGCATCAATATAAAAAAAATTCGACTTAAATCATCATTCATTTTCATATGAATTATTAACAAAATAGTTATGCATTCCTTGTTAGAAAAAATACTTAAAAATCCTTTTCTTAAATTGTTTTATTTGGATTTCTTGGTTTGCTGCTAAGAATCAGAAATGAATTAGCATAAATTATAACCATCTTAAATATAGTTTATTTTGTATAGATACTGCATGCAAGTCGAAGTTCTAGCTTTTATTCTTTTTATTAAAAAGTGTGCCCAAAATATGTTCCTTATAATTCTTTGGAAAGTAAATCTATTAGATATGAAGTTTTTTTTCCAATAATCACAACTTTAACTTAACTGCAAAAGTATGTACACAAATTAAATTTATTGCAAATAGTCAGGTTTATGTTTTGATTTCTGATTAGATTGTATTGTAACTTGTAACTCTTACATGTAAAATTTTTTTATAATTTTGATATCTAAAATTGTTGATATCAAAATCGGAGTGACATCAATTGAATTGAATTTAAAAAAAAAATATTCATATTTTCTGCAAAACTAGATAAAAAAAACATTCCTTACAATAAAAAAGAAAAATAAATAATTATATGGTTTAAAGAGTGGCTTAGGTTCAAAGTTCTTCCAATAATGCACTATTTTACTAAAGGAATTTTGACAAATAATTTAGATGTCTAGAGTTTATGGGAAATGTACTGATTAGAACTTTGTATGAATCCAAAAAACCCTCAAATAGAACAGTTCGTTTTTTAAAAAATATAATTTAATATATATTACTAAAGTAAAGCTTTGTTTAGACACTGGAGCCAAGTGTATTAAAAAAAGTAATTTAAAATATAGAAGAATAATTATAAATATTTCTATTTTGATTAAATAATCATGCTGCTCACTAACTTTAATATAGAGGTGGGGTGGGTGGTAACTTTGTCCATTACTTAGTTATTAATAAGTTTTGTTTGTTGCTGGTTTAATTATCCTGCATGCAATATTGATCAAGTATACAACTAATTTTAGTGGAGACTCCCCCATAAGACATAAGCAATTTATATTTTGATATCAAAAGAATATAAGCATGGAAATGTAAATTTATTATTTTCTTAATTTAAATGTAATGTGTTATAGTAGGTCTATTTAGAATGTAAGCTTGGAAAGCATTTCCTCTCCCCTCCACAAGTGCGGTTTCTTGGAAACGGGGTCGTTTATAGCTGTTTCGTTCCCCCCCCCCCTACATGGGGAAATACTAACTGTTTTGATTGTAAACCTCAAGCGCGTTAGGATTAGATAAGCGATGTGTCCCCCCCCCCCTTTTCTTAAAAAACCCAGTGAAGTAATGGGAGAAGAGTCTTTTCAAAGCTTACATTCTGGCTAGAAATGGTATAAACTCTTCCTATATTTAATTTTTAAACACGTCCTAGTTTTTTTATGTCATAGTTATTAGCATGCTAATCATATAACAGTTATAATCTAAATCGTAGTTATAGTCTATAATGTAGTCATGGTCAATAACGTATCTATAACATGGTTATTTGGTTGATAAAAGTCATAAACAAGTAGATTGGCATTCTTTTCCATGTATACTCACCATTGTCCTTTTCTTATAGCAGCAACCAGGCCAGGCCTTCCCTCAAACTCCAGCTGCAGGCGTCACAGCTCCCACCCCTGCTCCACAACCTCCAACTCAACCTACTGCCCCACCAGTTCAGGGTTAGTATGGACCTTAGACTCATTACTAAAGAAAAAATGGGTGTAATATTCTTGAAATTAAAATAAAAATGATTTAAATCTTATTTTTCTACCAAAATGAAATGTATTGCAGGCCCGGACAATAAAAAAAATTCTTGAAAAGATAAAAAACTTTTATGTGTGCATTACTATTAACCTTTCCGAACAGCCTGGAAATTGACAAAAATGTATGGTTGTTTTTTCAGGGGTGAAACTTTTCAGAAGTAAAAAAGTAGAATATCAATCAAATTTAAATATTTATAATATTTTTTAATCAGTTTTTTTTTTGCTGAAAAAAATAATGCATCAATTCATTTTTAAAAAAGTCAGGTCTAACGCTCAAGTTATGAATTTTAAAATTTCAATAAAAATCTATTTATAGTATTACCAATTTAATTTGTTTTCACATCGACTGCTGTGTTATATCTGGCATATTAACAATGACTTTGTGAATAACCATTAACACATTTATTTTGGAATAATAACAATAGCTTAAAAAATCCCTTTCTGAGAATCAGCACCCAACAAAACACATAGAAAACACGAAACTTCCAATTCCTATTTTCAAGCCCCTTTACATTACTTTAACAACCGTACAACATCAGTTATCTCATCATAATCTCTTATATCATTAACTTATTAACCTTATATCATGCCTGGCTTCATCTCATGAAATTGGGGCTGGGAAGCCCAGTTGCTTAAGCACTCTCTTAGCATGTGGAAGGTCCCAGCTTCGGGTCCAGGCATCGCCAAATTAGCTGCAGACCTATAAACGGCCCGTGCAGCCAAAAATATCCGACGAATAATACCCTGTGGAAGGGAGTGCACGTTAAATATCCTTCAAAGTCCTAACGCTGCGTACGATGTCGCCCTTAACGGTTGTGTTGGGTGCCTATTCAGGTGTTGGCCCGTCGCCTGACTGTGGTTCTAAAATACGACGCCCGTCGCCAATAGCCGCCGTGCAGCTCTAGTGCGACGATAATTCAAACCAAACCAAATTATATTTCATATTATGTAATAATTGAACCTAACAATGCATCTCATCCCTATAGTCCAACCACCAGCAGCATCAGTCCCTCCCGCGGGCCCCCCGGTTCAGCAACCCCCAACAGGAGCCCAGCAGCCAGCCCCACCCACACCTGCGGGTGTGCCAGCACCACCTGGACACCCAGGCCCATTTCCAGCAGCAGCTCCAGTGCAGGGACAGTGGCCAGCCCCGGGGGCCGTTTGCACCAGCGCAGTTCAATCAGCAACAGCCAAATGCATTCGTGGGGTACAACTACCCGAATTACGGGCAGCCTCAGGCCTTTGCGGCAGCCACTCCTCAGTAAGATGATGTAAGTTGGTTTTGGATTATTTTTTCACGGTGTTTGTATTCATTGCGAGATTGATTAATGGAAACTCCATGAGTAAATTGCTGGTATAATTTGATGAAGGATTTTTTACAATAATAATTAAAACTCCTCGGTGCAACAGCCCATTACTGGGCCTAGGCCTGCTGTGCCCTTTTCAGCTTTCGTGACATAGGGCTCTGGGGTGCTAGATATATGTCCCGGTAAGGAGGTCAGCCTCACGCGTAACCCCCCAGTGTTTATTTCCAAACATGCTTGATACCAATTTTATCGACCCTTTCAAAGGATGGGTCAACCTCGCCTAATCCGGGATTTGATCCACAACCATGGTAATGCGCAATACTAACACTGAGCCACTGGGCCTCATTACAATAATAATAATTCCTAGTTTTAATGTGAAGTTACTTCAGAAATATTTTTTCTAGGACTAGTTAGAAGTAGATTCGAAAAAACAATGCTAGTTATGCATATTCCAGTTAGTATTGTTGAAATTATTTTATGTATTTTTCAATATGACTCCACAGTAAATTAGTTTGTCTTTGACTGTTTAACAAACCTTTTGTGCTTATGTGGAGTTTCCAGTACAACTATTGAATTAATAAAAGAATCAAGTAGACCAAAACTAAAAATGTATTTTTCTTAGTTTTAATTTCATTCTTCCTTTATCAATTTATTTCTTGATCTGATTATTTAACAGTTCTTTTTAAATTAGTTATTTTTTCTTGCCTAAATAAACTATATTTATTCTTTAATTGTATTTATATGGTATTGTTTATTTATGTTATTTAATTTATACTTGTATTCTTAAATTTTGAAAGCTATGTGTTCATTATATTTTCTTGGTAAGTATGCAAAGTACCCTTTAAAATTTTAGGTTATGTCTAATTATCATTTATCAAAGGTATTATTTTCGCAGCTTTCATAAGAAATTCCTTTGTTAGAAAGTATAGCTTTTGGGTATAATATCGGCACTTGCACATTTTCTTTTGTTGGTTATTTATAACTTTTGATGTTACTAGTGATGAATGAGGTTAGTTTTCATACAAGGAGAAAACACCCAAATCCATGGATTGTTTATTTTTTAGTATTATCTGCTTAAATCTCATTGTTTTCTGGTTTTTCTCAATTGTTGCTCTCTTTTCTGGTCTTCTGGTTTCAACTTGCAGTTTTTTTTTAAAACTTGTTTTCACAGTCTGAAATAATCCCCCACCTTTTCATATTTGTCAAGCATATATTGGTTTGTTTCTATAGTTACATAGAACATTAAACTTAACATATTTTTAATTTCACTTTTGTGAGGATTGATTTTGGCCATATTTGACCCATGGTACAGCCATAATTTCCTGACTTTATCTGAAGCATAAAACTTACCTATGATAAGATATTAATATAGATTTGTTTATTGGAATATCGAAAGGTATTTAAAAAATTCTACTCTGTGAATCAAGGGTATGCAGGTTAGCGCTTTGTAGTGAAAAAGTTGTTGGTTTAGATTTAAGTTACATTTTGGTTCAAAAGCGTCTTAAAATTTATGGATTAATTTCACTGTAGAGTTTTTTTTATTGTTTTCTTAAGATTACTACTTTGAGTTGTATTCTATTCAATATTCTCAGTTGAACCTATCATACTCTTATTCAAATATGCATAGGGTGACCCAACTTACTGCATTTAGTTTGTTATTCAATTAAAATTATTTATCTATAAAACTGCCCACATAGCTTTTTGTTTTATTTGTTATAAATTATGCAGACAAAAAACTTAAAATTTTATAAATCACATTTTATTTATCATGATTTTATGATTAAAAATTTAATTTCTTAAAGAAATCTGATCATGTTAGATATGTAGTATGTCAGAGCAATTCATAATTACTAGAATTTGTTTTCACCATTCGCGATAAAATGTGCTGTTCCTTATTTCTTCAAATATTTTTAGCGTTTTTCCACTCTGCCGTTTAAAGACTGCCCACCTAGCTAGTTAAATAAATTAATGTTCTTGTTTCTCCGATTGTTAGTGCATTCGTGTGTTGAAGGAACTAAATTAGCCTATTGGCGCTTTCTTTGATACTTTGAGATTTTTATTGAAGATTGATAGCTTCGTTTATTTCTTGCTCTTTTCTTGTTGGTTATTTCAATTCTGTTCGTAACACTGCACTAAATTTATACATTGATGCAAATTTAATATAATCTAACTTTTTTGGTAAAAAGTCACTATTTAAAATGTTCTCAGCTCTAATATTTGTTTGCTTTTTACTTAAGTATATACAAGAATGCTTTTATTTTTTCCCGACATTTTTAAAATGTTTATTGTACCAATTTAATAATACTTTATTCTGAACTAAATTTTTGTCAATTTTTAATCAATATTAAAATTATGAAATGTTTTCTTAATTTTTGTTTACTTTATACAGGCTTTTACTCATTTATTGACTTATATTTGTTAATTCTTTTTTGAAATTATACATTTAAAACATGCAATGTTTATTTATGCTGAAAATGTTTTTACATGCATTGACATTTATGCCTTTTATTTATCGTTGCTTTATTAAAATTGTATTTTGATTATTGTACATGCGGGTTATTTGCCATGTATCAGTTCATGTTTTTTGGTGATTGATATCTTTGTGTATTTATTCCCAATGTATTTGAATGTTTTTCATGAATTGCATTCTATGAGTTTTCTTGTCTTTTATTCAAACGGCTTGATGGTTGTTCTCTTTCCATTTCTATGTACATTAATTGTTTTTTTTTTGCAATGTGGTTGCATATTCAATTTGGTTCACATTCTGATTCGGCTTGTATTATACTACAGATGATCAATAGCATTTGGTGGCATTGCTTAGGGCACATCCCAAAATTAAAGCTTCGTCGGCTATCCGTTGCACATGGCGTTCCAGAACATTCTGGGACCCTTGAGGTAAGGTCGGGTAAGTAGGCTAGCGCATTTCGAAAAGTGGACTGTACTGAATATGTGCTGTACGTGTCTGTTCCCATGAAATGGTTGCCTCAAGGTCAAGTATTTCCCTCCACCCATAGAGTTATAATAGGAAAAAAAGAGCACACTAATGCAAATCTCCCTTCAACTACCTGATATATTTATTCTGTATGCAACACGCCTATTTCAAAGATCTATGTTTACATGTTAAATGTGTTTCGATTTCAGAATACTACCAATGGCACCAGACCACCAAGTGACTTTCCAAGTAATTTTAAAACAATAAAATTCAAGAAAGTATTAAAATACAGTGTTTAAAAAGCACTTCAATTGATGCTGAATTATACCTCTATGCTTCCACCATTTGCTATTTTGATGGTAGTTAGCTAGGAATGGGGAAAAACATGTGACCTTGAGACTTTTAATTTCATATGGACAGTATAACCTTTTTTTCCTTTACAGGTATCAATTCAAAACTTTTTGTGTGACATAAAATGCAATTTGTTTGTTATGTTCTCTTTCCAGAGTACCTTGCTGTATAGAGTTACATTATGTCAACTGATGCTGTTTTATGAACATGAAGTTTTATGTCAATGTTGTGCTCAATGTGATTTTGCTTGTGGATTGTAACTGGAATGCCATAATGTATGTCTAATTATGAAATAGTATAATCAATTTCCATTGAACTAATAATCCTCTTAACTTATAATAATATAGAATTAAAATTGAGTTTTTTATTTACTAAATTTATTTTTATCTTTAGTTTTGTTTTGCCCAGATTTCAGATTATTAGGCGCAAGTCTTGGGACACTTTCTGGCTTCTACTGTTTCCAGAATCAGTAAATGGTATAATTTTCATAAATTAAGTCAATCTTACTTATTTTCTGTACATAAAATCTTTAATCATTTGATTATCATTCTTGTCCCTTTTCATTTTTAAATACCATTTTCTGTAGATCATTAATGTAAAATAAAGTTCATTCTACAACCTTGTATTCACATGAATTGTGTTTTATTATATTTAGGGCATTTTGCATTTCTTCAAATATTTAATTAGCAAATTTAATTTAAATATCTTTGTACTGATATAATTTTTTTAAAATATAAATCTCAATGGGTTTGGGTCATGAAGGATCTGGCAATAGCTCCACGGTCTTGTTTCCTTTATCTTGAATTACTTTTGTTTTGGTTAATTAGTTGGTAGACCTATATTCCAGTTAGGGTGCTTGGTCAGCACACAAACCTGATTATCTCTACCAACCAACCAAAAGAAAAGTAATTCAAGAGAAAGGATAACCAGACCTTGGAGCTATTGCCAGATCCTCCGTGAAACAACCCCATTTTGTTTCTGATAATTAAGTAAAACATTAGTCAGATTACATTCAAACAACTATCTTTTGGCTGATATATATATTTAAAAAGCTAAACGTCAATTTTATTTCATATGCATTAAACATTGTGTTAGAATTTTCCTGTGAATCATTAATTTCTTTTTGGTACCTAGTGTAGGCCGTAAGCAAAATGTGTATATGTATGTATGCCTCATGGGCATTTTTTCCCCACTTTAACATATGAAAATTATAGCTGCTAGCTTTTCAATTCTCATTCAAATAACCAACTTAAGATTCAAATACTTCTTGGCATCGAATAATTTTAACCGATGTCATTTACAGTGCAGATAAGGTAGTTTAGTTACATAATTGATCTTTTTGCAAAACTCAGTTCATTAAAAAATGTCCTTTAAAATAAATAACATATTTATTGCTATTTTATAAAAAGTCTATGGCATACAACTGACTTATAAGGATGTTCTTGAAAATAAATGACTAGCTGTGCATTTGGACCAGAAATATTATCAATTTAGTTGAATACAATGCAACTGGAATTGAAGGATATTTTCAGTCGAAATATACCAAATATAAATAACCAATGGTAAAGCCAATAGAAAATGCAACAAAAATGCAATTAATCTAAGTCAAGTTAATTACTGAATTATGAATATTGTTAAGCTAATAATGTTTCATAATGTTAATTATGAAAAATCAAATTATATGTACATCGTAATAAATAACTTTTTACATAATACTGGTTTTTAGCTTAAACCATGCTTCAGCATGCTTAAAATTAATGCATCTAATTTCTTTAACTTTCTTGCACACTTTTTTTTGCTGGCATTAATTACAAAAAAAAAAAATTAAAAACACCTTGTTAAGATTCGTCTTACCTAAACGAAGTACTATTTACAATTGGTTGTATCTTAACGTCATTAGACAATACTATTGGCAATCAGTTGGAGTTTTTGTTACCTAAAGCACAAAGGTTTGTAACAGAAATAGTGTAAACCGAAGGCCTAACTTTTACAGAAATAAACTATAATTGTGTAACAATCACAAGAAGTTGAAAAAGTTTTTCAAAATGTATGATAAGGCAGCAGTTTGGTGGCAGCTCTGGTAAGAGGAAATTTGGTCGAGTTGTCGCACGTTCCGGCCCAATCATCGTTGTTTAAATTGAAGATCATGATGCCTCCGTAGCCTTCTTCCTTCACCCATTTACTCTGAGAAAAAGAAGTACAATTAGTTCGAAAATTTCATAGAATGGGATTTTTGACAGAAAAGCTTGTTCTCAATCTAAATGATAAAATTGTAAATTTACTTCTTTAAATAAAATATTTATTACATGTTTTTTACAATCGTGTTGTGGTAAACGACAACTTCGTGAATGCCATTAACACATTAAATTTACATAACACATTGGCGTTAACTTCTCTTCTGATTTAAAATGTCAACTTAAAGATTTTAAAATCGGTTTTTCATCTAATAGGAATTTTTCAGAACTAAAGTGTTAGTTATATATTGTTTATTTGTGTAAACTTTTTAAGCAAAAAGCTCATTTTCATCTCATGGCAAATTTTCTTGCCAATTGTTGTAAATGAGTTAATTAGAATTAAGAATAACTTTCGTTTCCACTCTCTTTAGGCATCTACTTAAAAAAGTATTTTTTCCTCAATATTGTATGATTGCAAAAAAATTCCTTTTTCTGTTTAATTTCGACAGCTTTTTTTAAACAGTTCATTATTGTTAATTTTTTTAGTTTTTCTTTCAAACTTACCTTAAATGATACACTCTGCTCATTATCGAAAGCAATCCAATCGTGACCATGGTAGGCGAAAGGAACTCTGGTGGAGATATCATATATTTGCCTCGCTCCAGATTTCAGGAACTTGCATACCTGAAAACGGTAGTGCATATGAAAGTGCTGAATTTTAAATGTAAAAATAACTTTCTTTTAGAAATGCATATTCTAGAAATATTTTTCTTTTAGAAAGTAGTTAATCAGATTTATCTGTATGTTTTTGAGTTTGACATGATTTTTTTTTGTTAACAATTGTACTGCCTCAATCGTGATTTTAGAATAATCAATGTCTAATTTTTTTTTTACAAGCTACTATTAATAGATTACGAGACAACAGGTTCTAATAAAGCGCAATTTTGGAATTGTTTTCTTCTAGGAAACCCTTCGAACCAATCTCAAAATACTGCTTTCTAACAAATTTCCCTCCCATTTCTCCATTACGTTTCTCCTCTAGAAGTGTGTGATAGCGCACAGTTTTACCATCTCTATATTCATAATACTCTACCTAAATTTTTTTTTGTTATGGAACCATTAATAATTGCTACTAATACGAAAATATTTTTTAGAATGAATTGTTAATTTCAGTACTTGGTAGATTTTATGTCTTGTCCCTGCACTGCAATTATAAATTGTAATAAATCACCGATTCGGGGACTCGTGGTCACCCCCCTTAAGGGGTCATAGGAGTCTTAAAAATGTGCAAAGAAAGTATTACAAAGCATAGTTTGATCTTTCATGTAATTTTTTAACTACTCAATATATAAGTTTAATTTTTTTATATGTAATTCTACAAGATTTATTTAATATAAAACAAATTTTAAAATTTATGAAACTTTAGCCAAAACTAAAATAAATGATATTAAACATAAAGCTATTTGAATACATTGGGATTAGGCTTGCGCGGCAAATTTTGAGGTCAAAATTGGAGAAATGACCAAGAAAATGACTTTATATTGTACAAATACGTACAAACAAAGACTTATACCTAAATTCTCAGCTCAATTTTAATTAGAAATTATTTTAAGAACTTTTTCTAAAAAAATTAATAAAAATTTTAAAATTTTGATTTTAAATTTTTTTAAAAATAATTTCTAATTAAAATTGACCTGAGAATTTAGGTAAAAGTCTTGGTTTCTACATAATTGTAAAATATAAAGTCATTTTCTTGGTCTTTTTTTTGAATTTTGACCTCAAAATTTGCCGCGCAAGCCTAATCTCAATGTGTTCAAATAGCTTTATGTTTAATATCATTTATATTAGTTTTGGCTAAAGTTTCATAAATTTTAAAATTTGTTTTATATTAAATAAATCTTGTAGAATTACATATAAAAAATTATACTTATATATTGAATAGTTAAAAAATTACATGAAAGATCAACTATACTTCGTAGTACCTTCTTTGCACATTTTTAAGACTCCTATGACCCCTTAAGAGAGTGAAAAATATACCTGTGGGTAGGTGAGCTTTCCGTTCCCGATGCCGGGACCTTTTGCTGGGGCGTCGAGCCCGTTCAGGTAGGGCGTATCCAGGTAGTAAGTGCGGGCGTGAGTGGGAACGCCGAGCATTATCTGTTTCCGGGGCATGCCCCGTGCTTCCCAAAAAGCGGCTGCCCACGCCTGAAAGATTTGTTTCATTTTGGTAAATTTTCATAAAAATAGAAAGCTATCTCTTTGCCTGCAGCTATACTGCCGTATATAGGTACTGCCGTATACAGGGGCGGACTGGCCCGGGCGGCTAGTCGGCGATCGCCGAGTGGGCCAAACTGCCAAGTGGGCCAAAAAAAAATATGATACAAATACTTAATTAAGTGTGTTTTAAAACATACATAATAAATGAAAACAACTTAATATTTTAAAAATAAATTTAAATTATGTTTGAAAGGCCAAAAGGGCGTACCACCATTGAGCATAAAAGGGTACATTTTTTTTTTCCAAATCGGGCCAAGGGGCCGACTTTGCCTCTGAAACACACTATATATATTTCATATAAAAGGGGCCTAAAGTTTTTGTTCAAATTGAGTCCAATGTGGTTATTATTTGGGCCTGTTGGTCCACATTGCCTCTGAAGCTCCCTATACATATTATATATAAAAAAGGGCCGATAATTTTTTTTCAAATTGGGCCCATCAGAGGTCACTTGACCTCTGGGGCCCTATATATAAATTATATATATAAGGGTTCTCCATTTTTTCTTACAAATCGAGCGCAGGGGCCCACTTTTCCTCTGAGGCCTCTTATATACATAATAATAAAAAAAAGGGCCACATTTTTTTTTCTTTTCAAATTGAGCCCAATATGTGGTCCTAATTGGGCCCATTGGTCCACATTGCCTCTGAACTATATATATTATATGAAAGGGGCCAAAAAAATTTATAATACAAATAAAAATACTAATAGAAAGTCAAAGTTTAAAATGCAAACAATGCAAAAGATGCTTAGTTTGTGCCTTCAAACTTTTGCATGAACTCAATCTTTGTGGGCCGGCGTACCCTTCATTGCACAGGGCATCATACAAATATATCTTGACTCTTTTTTGCACGCACACAAGTTTCATGTGAACGCTATTTTTAAGTTTTGAAGCTCATAAAAAATCGTTTGCTCTCGAACATGGGACAAGATCGTCTTGAGGACTAAATGCTTTTGTATGTTGAAAAAGATTTTAAGTACGACTATGAAAAAGCTATGGATGACGTTTTAGATATCATATTGAATTTTTTACTTTTAATCAAAACAGTTGATTAATTAATAAACATATAATCGATATCCTGTATTATGGTATGGTGGGCCAAAGTCATGACTGCGCCGAGTGGGCCAATCTTAGCCAGTCCGCCCCTGGCCGTATATACTAATGACGGCACTCAATAATTATAATCCTTAAGAAAGTAGGCTGAATGACTGGTTATTTCAGAGCAAAAATGGTAAAATCCATTGTTGTGGTTGCTGTAGTTTACCTGATCACGGCAATTTTAATTCGATAGATTTACTTAAATGATATCTTATGTCAAATTTATTTTGTTAAAAATAGATTCAAATATTTTATTATGACAAAAATCGTCCGATTAAGTCACCACACAGACAATAGGTACTATCTTTCTGAGGATCGAGTGTCTTTCAATTGTCATTATCAACAAATCTTTGCTGTCAAAAATGGTTAAAAAAAAACGGCTTAAAATCCTACACGTATATTCTTCATAGAAGTATAATTTTCAAACAAATATGTATTGAAACGTATGTTTGCAAATAAAAAAATAATAAGGTAGGTTGGTAAGAATGCAGGTGTATCGCTTTTTTAGGTAATCGATCATCTATTCTAACATTGTCTTAAATAGAAAAATTTTAAATGCATAATGTGTATCTACAATTTACTACTGAAAAACTTTTTGCAAAACCCGCGAAATCGTGTTGATCCTCGTAATTTTTTTTTTTTTTTTGTAGAAATAAAAGACTGCTACGTGTTATCAAAGGCCAAAAAGGGATTTTCAGATCATCGATCAAACAATTTAATTTTTATAAGTTGAAAACAAATTGTTGAAGTTGAATAAGTCGGAAATAAATTGCTAGTTTACATTAACGTAAAACAAAACATCCATTTAAATGGATGTCAGGTTTCAGGAGGATCTACGTGAAATATTCATATTGGAAGAATTTTATCTATCGTTTATCCTCAACAGAAAATTATTTAATAATGTGTCAAATTGGTTTCATTCAACTATACAGGCAATATATACTTAACATATTTATATTTAAATATACGATAGTTGTAGTACTGTGAATATTTAGGGAAGACCTTATAATACTGGGTAATACTTACCGCATTCAGATAGTAAGCAGATTTTTGATCGCTGTTTCTTGAAAAAAGTTGACTGTGGTGAGTCGTGAGGGGGTACGATGGGTTGAATAGTTGGAGATCATAAGACATGACGTTTACAAAGTCGACGATCCTGAAAAATATTTTTTATTAATTATTGTACCATTAATTGGCCCTTATGCAAGCTCCTGAACAGTATTTTATATTTTAAATTATC
Organism: Hylyphantes graminicola; assembly: GCA_023701765.1. NCBI lineage: Eukaryota > Metazoa > Arthropoda > Arachnida > Araneae > Linyphiidae > Hylyphantes > Hylyphantes graminicola. The sequence goes on from CM043114.1 coordinate 49,002,392, forward strand.
GATTGGTGTATGCTTGTTTACGTCACAAAAAACTAAAAATTCCCTATTCATGTACGAAACACAAAGATAGTTTTATGAGCAACTTGAAAATGACTTTTCCCAAATCAGTATCGTAACTTGATTGTTACTGATAATTACAGGGACCTTTACAACAGCCTATGTTTAAATAACTTTAATAGAAAAACCTAACCTCGAATTAGTAAATTAGCGGCAATTTCGCATAATGGCCTATTTCGGGCATTTAATTTGAAAAATTTAAACTTCAATGATAATAAATCTAATTACATCCTTTATGGTACAATTAAAAAATAAATAAAAATGCAATAGATTAGTTCCTATTAAAAAGGATTAACTGAAATACGATTTGGGATATATTGAAACTATGCATGAAGAATTATTCATAATGGCTGAAGTGTAATTAACCTTATTGTTTATGTTAGTGAATAATAAACATCGAATTAAACTACACTGATTAAATTACCTTCTTTGATTAAATAACCTTCTTTGATCAAATCACCTTCTTTTGTTCCGTGTAATCTTAAAAATACTTCTATGTATTATAAGAAATTTACCTATTCGTAGTTCGTGGAAAATGTTATTGATAGGAACAGGAACGTTGCGCTTTGTGAATGCTACTCCCCTGCATAGAAACTCTTACCACAGTAAAAACAGTTCTACAGGGACTAAAGTACATGGGGGAAAGATCGCGACAAGGAAACTATTCGCAAAGAGAAAATAAATTTGTTTATTTTTCGAATAAGCTTTTTTATACACTTTAAACAAATTATTGTTTACCAAAAATATTATTTTAGTTTAGTATTATAAATTTATATCTATTTATTTATATAGATATATAACTTATAAGTATATGTATATGTTTAGTATTATAGTTTATCTGGGAAGGAAAATTCCTTATTTTGGAACCACATGATAATCCTGTTTATTTAGGAAAAAAATTGTGCAGGTCAGTTTACAATTTTCGTAACTATATTTTTAATGATAAATAATGGCAAACAGAAATTATAATGAAAAATATTTTAAAAGCTAGGTATATTATTTGATAAGTATGATTTTGTAAATTTTTTGTCAAGTTTTTATTACGATAAGGAATGTAATTGATGATTCAAATCCATTTAAACATGCTATAGAAATTTAAGAGGAGCAAGAACATACTTGGCCATTTCAGGGACGTCATAAGATGTGTCAATAATTGCAACGTGTGCTGCGACAGCGCAACTTATTAAGAAATGTCTTTTCGCTTTTTCAATCACATAACGGAGTTCCTGTAATAATATTTAAAAATTAACGGCTTTTTTAATGAAACAACTAGACATATTATCTATTAATAACTTAATAAAAATAGTTTTGTTCCTTACTTTTAGTAAAAGCATAAAATAAAATCTTTCGAGCGGATTAGCTTCATTCCAAGCTGGGAACTCCCAATCGAAGTCTACGCCATCAAATTTATACTTATCCAGGAAATTCAGAAGTGAGAAAATAAATCTGAAAAATTGTTCAAACGTTATCAATTTGCGTTCTTCTATTAGGTCAGAATGCTGTGATGATTATTTTACTACAAAGTTATATGCTTTATGTCTTTAAAACCCTCTTTTATAGACCAATTCAATCCTTAAAAGATTTAGCACCTGTAGTGGAGTTCTAGTTATTCAAAAGATACTGGATCGAGAAGAATTTTCAGTCAATTGAGATTCCATAACAAATTTCGGTTTACTGAAAATGAGAATCATTCAGGTATTTAATCAGCGAGAGTTAGCTATTCAATTCGTTGGACAAACTTTTGACTAATATCCGTATATGGCAGACTAGATAAAATTTAAAAGTTCACATTTACTCTATTTTTACACAGATCAGAGCCCTCACTCTCAGAATAGGATGCTCAAATTTCACGAAAATGTCATTGAAAATTCTCTGAGTAAAACTTTAATCAAATTGTGGTAAGTTTGTATCTGAGAATATTGTTATTTCTGGGATAGTTTGGTGTGCTTAGTATATGTTCTTTTATTGTTAGATATTAAAAGCTCTAACATTTGGGACTCGACTTTTGTGTAACTTTGACTTGTGTACACTCTTAAAACGAACGAGCTATTTTAACTCAGTCTGAATTAATTTCACTCCTCTAGTCTGGAAAATGCACTTACCCGGAAGGAGCGGATTCTTTGTGTGTTAAGCGTCCGACAGGATCAATCCAAACGAGTGATTTTAACTCAGTCTGAGTTAATATTCACTCCTTTCCAGTGTCGAAATTGCACTTCTCCTACTGGAGTGGATTTCACTCTTTTGTTTTAAGAGTGTATGTACACTCTTAAATCAAAAGAGTGTATTCCACTCCATCCAGTTGGAGAAGTGCATTTTCGACACTGGAAAGGAGTGAATATTATCTCAGACTGAGTTAAAATCACTCGTTTGGAGTGATCCTGTCATAGGTTTAACCACTCCAAAAGGAGAAGTGCATTTTCCAGACTGGAGGAGTGAAAATCAATCAGACTGAGTTAAAATCGCTCGTTCGTTTTAAGAGTGTACTTGTATAAGTATGTTACTTGTAACTTGACCCACCTCTCTCTCCCGTAAGCGGTAGCCACCATTCCACCAAAGCCCCCTTTGGACTTCCCCGCAACGGACAGCATGACCTTTAACTTGGGGTTCTCCTTGCGCAGGGCCAATGTCCTTTCGAAGCAGTTTGTGTCCTGCACCGTCTTGGGAAGCAGGAAATCGTGTCGAACCTCTGCATACCCGACAATCAGGTGGGTGCAGAGCCAGGGATCAATGTCTTCCGGCTGAAGTCGGCCCCTGCTGATGTTCAGCTCGGTCCTATAGTAGCACACGGTGTGCTGGTGGTCCGCTTTATGTTCTGCAAGAAATATAACTACAGTGGACACCATCTTAACCGGCTTAACATGTTGGATGCCACTGACTCCCTAGCGAGTCGCGTGGTTCCCAATTCACCGATAACAGCACATTTTGTTGAAATTCATAGTACCATTTCGCCAACCGTTCTTATGAGTTCAAGTTCGTTTGTAAACTTTGTAAGCATGATGGTCTAGTCTTTCCACAAACTACACGATCTAGCTCTTTCATCTATAATTTTGTGCGATATTTAATTGACACCAGTAATGCTGGTCTCTGACCCAGCACACAAGTCTGGAAATATATAATTCCTACCACCCAACCGCCTAGTAATCTCAGATGTGACTGATGAATTTTCATACATAGATTTTAAAGGTTATGCAGTTTTTCTGTTATTGTGAAGTGTATCTTTCGCCAGGAACATTTCCTCGTATTTTTACGACTAGCTGTCGTGTAGCTTTAGTTAGCGACATTAATTCAACCTAACCTTGCAATTTTACTTTACGATCTCGAACTAAGATTTGTACTTGTTCGAAAATGAAGAATAGTTAGTTACATTTCCATTGTAACGAACGGGTTTTAAAAAACAGGACGTTCTTCTACTTCATCAGCCTGCATCGATGAAGCCTCTATCGATGATATAGTGGCAGCGAATGTGTTATAAATGGGGGCCGAGGGTAAGCCGGTTAAGCAAAAATCCAGTTAAAACGGAGAATCGAACTGAATTAATGTTTGGATGTACCTTTGATTGCATATCTGTACGTAGTACTTAAAGAAAAGTACTTAAAAAATCAGATACGAAAGGCATTTTGTCTACTTTTTCTTTGTGAAGTGTGAAACTACCATGAACACGTGTCGTTTGGTCTGACTTGAAACCAATAAGAGAACAGTTGTTGATATTTAGACCCATTTCTAAAAAAATCGCCGACACACACACAGATAGATGGACTCTTGGCTACGTAATTTTTTCAAATGTCAAGCTATGACGCTAAGATTTGGAGGGAATATCAACACCAGATGTACCAACTTGACAGAAAAAAAAAAATGCATAACTCAAATCGAAACAATAGGAGCGCTTCACGGTGGTTATTCCGGGAACTTTTTGATTAAGGTGTCGTATCATCATCACGTTTCCCCTCTTGTCAAGTCTAGTGAATGAACCATTAGCATGTTTATGTTATTCCATGCGTATGGAGGAATGACATATCCTCCAAAATGAAAACGAAGGCGAGAGACAGACTACTTTAGAGTTGTATTTTTATTAAGGGCATGGTGTAAGACGGCCGAAGTGTCAGGGATTAATTTTTTAAAAAAAATATTTCTTAAAACTATCAAAAATAAAAACTGTTAGTGTCCTTTTTAAATATCGGAAAACGATTCTGAAACAGACTTATGCCCCTGAAAATTAACCACGAACCAGTGCCATCACAATGGTCCTTTATGTGTTTTAGTGCAAAGCTCTTTTCCTAACTGCTAAAATACCAATCTAAAGTAATAAAGAAGATAAAAAGCTTCTGGGTAATAAAAATGAATACTCGAAACCATTACTTAAAAAAAAAGTTGACCTTCAATGTGTTTTAAAGATTTAAGTACTAAGTAGTTTTTTACTTGTATATTTCATTTTTTTTCCTCGGTTGTCTTAAGTTGTAAACTATTAAATATCGATAAATGACACATGCAAACACATAAACTCTCTTTTTTAAATTGCCAGACGCAAATAAAATCGTTTCATAATTAAAAAGTTCAAACCTATACTTCTTTTCTATTCATCATTCCATCAATTGTTTAAAGTAAACGTAAATTAAATAAAAGAAATTCCTTAACAGGTATCCCTACATAACCTGTTGTTTCTCCAAACAACTAAAAAATTTAAAAAAGCAAGATACTCGATGTGTGTATTACTTTAGCTTGACAGTTAATTCAAAAGCAAAAACTAAAACTGCCTGAAGATGCGTCCATGACCTTTAGAAGGACGTTTCCTTCACATCCGTATTGCTTTCTGGCTGGCGGGTGTTCTTTTTATGTTTTGATTCGGAACTGCCCTCCTCGTAACCTCAGACGATCCTTTAATTGTCTTTGGAAGACGTGATCTAAATGTTCGATTTATGTATTCTTGTAATACAATTCTCGTTAGCGTGCGTGATAGACATTTATTAGACTAAATGTATTTTGGGGCAGGAGGGCCCTCACAAAGTGGAAAAAAATACATAAGAAAACTTAATTACAGAAATAAAAAGAATTACAAAAAAGAAGTTTTTGACAATCTCCTAGACTTGAAAATAAATCCCCTTTTTATTGCCTATTAAATTTTTTTTTCTGGTAATCCCAATACATCAGTAATAATGATCATGTTTATAGTCTTCTCAAAATATCTCTAAAGTACTTTCAAGATATCCCTCTAAAGTATTCTTAAGACAACAACAATATGAGGGAAGGAAAAAAATCATTCATCAAAAGAATGTCTTTGTTGTACATTTTTTATAGATTCCTTACACTCAAGTACGTTAAACATCAGTTATGAATAGTCAAGTTGAACAATTGCATTTTTTAAAAAGAAATTCAGGTGTATTTTCACTTAATTTTATTTCTCTTGAACTATATCTCATATGATGAATTCCATACCTAATGTTATATAAACAGATCAATTTTGATAGAAAAAAATCTTTTTAAAAAATTGAAGTAGAAGAAGCATTTTTAAAAAAGTGTTAATTTTTTGAAAAAAATTTAATAAATTAAATAAAATATTAAAATTTTGCCACTGGAATGTCTTATTTAGACAATTGTATACACATTCATAACAAAAAAATGCATGTTTTACTAAATATGAAGAAAAAAGTTTTTGGGGTACTGAGTCCCTTTAACAATTGCTGAGGGCGTCATTATTTCATTAAGCCAAAATTTTATACAATTAATAAATCGGTTGCTTCGGTATCGGCATTTTTGAAAAGCTCGAATGTTCTAGTTTATAATCGAAGATTTACGTATTAAGAAAAAGAATAAAATGAACTTTTAAAGGAAACTCTACAAAGGTTGACGTATGTGTACCTCTGGAACGAAGGATATAAATGGAAGCTACTAACTAAAATGATCATCAAAAGAATGTCTTTGTTATAAATTTTCTTCAACTTTATAGATTCCTTACACGCAAGTATGTTAAACATCAGTTATGAATAGCTTTGCGGTGTATGCGTGCGTGTATTCATTTCAATAACTTTAATCTTTATTACCAATGAAGGATTAAATAAAGACCAAATACTGAGTTTTGTCAAATTGTCCCTCAATAAAAATTTTATTGCAATGTACTACTATTTTTTCTTTCATTATTATGTTACATATACATAAAATTATCTCTATATTTTTTTTTAAAAAAGTATAAGGCCTTGCAAAACATGTTAAGCCATAACAGGATGAAATATTTATATTAGAACTCCATACTTTTTCTGGAATGTGTATACGTAATTTTTACTAATTTATCTATACTTATGTAATAAAAAAAACCAGTCAAAATAATAAAAAATCTGAACACTTTATAACATTAATTTAGATACCGAAAATAGCATTTAAATGCCTTTATATATATATTTTTAGGTTTCTAGATATATGACTTTTCTTAGCTAGATAGATGATTTTGTTTCATAAATGACTTTTCAACGTAATTATTATCGGTCAATTTAAATTCTTAAAGTACATACATTATATGTTACTATGAGGCTTACATTTATTTTATGGCTTAGTTAAAACACGAACAATGTTTCCCGGTGCTTGTTCCGAAACATGCCTCTGATTCCTGTAGGTATGATTGTTTTATTTCTTTAACTTACTTAGAAACGAGCAATTCTTCACTTATGGTTGTATTAGCTTAAAATAAGAGGTGAATTTAGTTTCAGAATTATTACCACTTACTTATATGTTCATGATGCAGTAGTTTTTCAAACTTTTCTGCGTGTGCGTGTTCTCGTCTCTCAATCTTTTGAATTTTGGAAAGGGCTCCTACCGTCAACATAAGAGCCACAGCACGATAGAAATAAGCAGACACCATTTTTTAATCTATCGAGGAAAGAAGGAACAGTACAGTACAATTTTGAGGGTGCTGAAGACGGAACTGAATTTAATATCGGTGACCAAAAAACTTACTAGGTAACAATTATGAAAAAGGAAACTTTTTAATGATACACATAAAAATGCCTTCATTTTTGTGTAAAAAGAGTCAATTAAAATAAAGTATTTAAAAAAAATCATCTAATTATTTTATATATAAGTAGGCAGTTATTGTAGAGTTAATCAAATTTTTGTATTGTCAATTTGGACCAAAAATATTAATTTGAGAACTCGAAAAGTAAAATTAAACTGTAACTTAAAAAAATTTGACTAATATACAATGTAATAGTCAATGTAATAATAATAATATACAATAATAGATGTAACAATTTGTCAAATCGTTACAGACCTTATTTAAAACTTCGGAGAAAGCAAAAAATTCATTGTTTGTTTCTAAATTGAAACTACCAAAGGAATTAAGGATTTATAATGGAAATTATACCTACAAATAAGAAAAATCTAAAAATTTTATATTTAAATTTGTCTATTTCTTTTAAAAATATATAGCTTTTAATTTGCTCACGTGCTAAAAGAAGTTTTTTTAGTAAACTCTCTTCTAGTTAGCTTTCGAGCTATATAAGTTTTTATATGTTTTTAAAATCTGAAATCTGAGGAAAAACGATTTAGTAAAAACACTGTTTAAAAAAACCCATAATAATTATACTCAAATTTATTTTAATTGATATTGGCTTAACCCAATGAAGGATAATTATGCCTTTTTGTTCTTGAGCAAATTTTTTTTCTGTAACTATTATCACATTTATTAATATTACTTATGATAAACTACCAGTAGTTTTTATCACTTAAATAATATGACCTCCTATGAATTCAACAATTTTACACAATTCATATGAAATTATATAAATATAAATATATTTTTACGAGAAACTTAACCTTTCGTTTAAAAAGTTAAAATAATTCATTATTGAAATATAACTCTGGTATTTAACTTAATAAGAAATAGCGTTAAATATTTGCCTTTGTTAAATCTAATAAATTTTTAAAATTAGGAAATGAAATACATTCACTTAAGAAGTGTATGATACATAATAAACTTATAAGTTATTGTACTTAAGTGTATTTTTTAAATTTATGTATTAGTTAACCCCGATTTTTTTTTAATTTGAACCATATAGGGGACATAAATGGCCTGGCCAAAGTTTCAGATTTTTTGGGCAATTTATCGAGGAACTTTAAAATCGTAGATTCATATATAACTATTAACTATACTTTTTCCTGTAGAATTTTTTGTGACTCTTTTTGAACAAAGAAAAGATACATAAATATGCCAATTATGAACAACTAACCAAACTGCCATGATGCATGATCAATTACTTTTTTTAAAAAAAATTAAGGCCATTTAACATTGCTCTAAAAATTGTGAAAAATATTAAAAGTCCAATTTTCTATTTTTATTTATTACTTAGGTTTTTTTTTGGAATTTTAGTTAAAGTCTCCTCTTTCTAACGTAACAAAGTTCCTTGAAAATCTCCAGTTTAATTTAGCTACTCATAGTTTATTTTTACTAGATAAGAAAACAGGGTTTCCAGAGTTTCATCCTTCTGTACGAATGATGCTGAAGCAAGAGGTAGAAAAACAGGAAAATATTGCAATGATGAAGCAGTTATTCTTTTTTCTCTAGGGACTCAATTCAACTAAAAGGAGTATGAGAGAGCAATCTTAGACTCTTTTTTCAGCAGGATATATAGGGTTTCGTTAAATTAACGTTACATTTCATCTACAAGAGAGCTATTAAGACGGTGCCAAGAGTAATAGCATGACCGTAACCTTACAGACACGTCTGGATATATTACCTTTATGAATGTCTTTCTCAGCATTAACCACTTCTTAGCAGAATTGACATAACCTTTAAATTGGATGAACCTACCAATACTTATCATCACACTCTGCCTTATATCCAACACCGTTGATCTCAGGTTTAATACGAAATTATGCCTAAATACTAGTATACATGGTTTTAGTATGGTAGTCAAAAGACGGTTTAATGGGGAAAAAAAGCCTGAAAAACGGTTAAGGGATGTAATTAAAAAAATGGAAAACTGTTAAGGGATAAGGGATATAAAGGGAAAAACTGAAAAAAGGTTTTTGCACAAGTAAAAGCTATTCATTTTTGCCTCTTTGGTTAGCTAAGTAAGACAATATATGAGAAGCTCTGATGCAAACTAAATTAATACAAAAAATATTGCACAATAAATGTTCCCATCATTATTCCAAGAATATACACAATAAAGAACACTCACCGGAATACAGTGATACAGATGATATCAATACAAAATAACATTAAATCCTTTTAATACAGTTAATAGAAACATCAGTCCAACATGTAATCCGAGTGCTTATCACCAGAAAGCGCGAGAATTAGCAACTTATTCATCAATACACGAGAAAACAAAAAGAAAATCTTCTTTCACCTTACTAAAGAGGGAGAGAGCCGCACCACTGACCTAGGTATCAGTAGCCAGGTATCAGTGGTGTGACAAGAAGCGGTAGTTTGATGCTGAAAACGAAACCGCCCCTGGCCCAATACTTTGATGATAGAGTAAGAACCTTGCGTGTTTCTGCATACGTTCTTTCCTTTAAAAAAAGTAAACTTGTTTCTTGCATTTATATTTGGGAATATCGAAATGTGAATCTTAATATTTTGAAAAAAAAGAGGAGAAACGTGACTACTGACTTACTACTTCTCTTAGCAAAGGAAGATGTACACTCTTAAAACAAACGAGTGAAATCCACTCCAGTTGGAGAAGTGCATTTTCGACACTGGAAAGGAGTGAATATTAAATCAGACTGAGTTAAAATCACTCGTTTGGAGTGATCCTGTCGGAGGTTTAACAGACAAAGGATCCACTCCAAGAGGAGAAGTGCATTTTCCAGACTGGAGGAGTGAAAATTACTAAGACTGAGTTAAAATCGCTCGTTCGTTTTAAGAATGTACGCATGGATAAGGACACTTAAGTAAAATAAAACAATCTCATTTTCCAAACCTTTCACAACATATAATTTTTACTATATTTAAGTACTTTAAACCGTATTCCTGTACACTTTATATTTTCTGTACTTTTCTCAATGTCACTTTATTGTTATCTTCACGGTTATCCTTCCGAAAGATTGTTGACCGAGACTCAGAAGAGGTGGTTTGACTTTTTTTTAAAACACAAATAAGGCCCAAGACAAACAAATATTGACAAAAGCACTTTTTTTACTGGATTTAATTCAGAGGCTCTATACTATGCAAAGAAGGCGGGTGCCATGTTGTTAATATCAATGCCTAAAATAGGGTTTTATCATCTAAAGAAATTTTTGAAAGTTTATACGATTTAGTAATCTTGATAAAACAAGAGGAAATCGTTGTAAACTAACTTTTATGAAAAAGATTAGAGTATTAAAGCTGCTCATCACCCCCAGACCCGGTCCTCCTTCGACCGGGCTTGCTAATGGTAAGTCTATGGGGGAAAATGGTTTTTGTTCCAAAAAAAGCAAAGAAATTATAGGAATATTTTGATACGGTTTTTTTTAAATTCATAAAAATCCAATAAAGTAGTGCTTTATAAGGTTATTTTTTTAAAAACGTTACTTGCCTTTTTTTTAATAGAAAAAAATTTAGATTAAAAAAAAAAGGAAATGTTCAAAATCAGAATGTTAATTGTTCACATAGTCAAAAAGGTCCGCTTCTATAGGATGACTAACGGCCAAAATAATCACTAGTGGGTACTTTTTTATTTCCACAGGCTACTAACTAAAATGATCATCAAAAGAATGTCTTTGTTATAAATTTTCTTCAACTTTATAGATACCTTACACGCAAGTATGTTAAACATCAGTTATGAATAGTTTTGCGGTGTATGCGTGCATTCATTCAATAACTTTATTCATTTCGATAAATTTATTACCAATGAAGTATTAAATGAAGACCCAAATGCTGAGTTTTGTCAAATTGTCCCTCAATAAAAATTTTATTGCTATGTACTACTCTTTTTTCTTTCATTATTATGTTAGATATACATAAAATTATCTCTCAATTTTTTTTTAAAAAGTAAGGCCTAGTAAAACGTGTTAAGCCATACCAGGATAAAACATTTATATTAGAACTCCATACTTTTTCTGGAATGTGTATGCGTAATTTTTACTAATTTAACTAATTTATCTATTTTACTATTTAACGTAATTTTTACTAATCCCCCCCCCCCCCCCCCCATAGACTTACCATTAGCAAGCCCGGTCGAAGGAGGACCGGGTCTGGGGGTGATGAGCAGCCTTAAGGTGCTAGCCCCAACTATTTTTTCAAAGTTAACTAACTGGATGTGGCCAGTACTTGCCTCTAACTCTTTTGCTGATATTTGCACTATCATGTACGTTACATGTGCATCTAAAAGGATTACTAATTGTCCCACTGTGGGCTTTTCCTGGTTTGGATTACTGGATATACGTAACCATCAAAGTTAATCGAAGAATATGACCTATGTCTTCGTTTTCTTATTCGACTATATCACAACGTCGACTTCAGATTGCCATGTCACCAGATTAAGGGCAAAAAATTGTTGTCATTGCATCATACAATATTGCATGCCACTTTATAAGGTTATATTCAGGGTCCAGGGATGAAACAGTAACATAGAATACTAGTTTTCTTAAAAGAACCTGAACTCACTATCACACCATCAGTCTGCAAATATGCATCTGATGCGTCTCGAAACTAGTCGAAGAAAATAATAACATAAAAAAAGAGATCCCCTATCTCTATCACATAAATGAGAGCAGTGCCTCTTCCGGAGTGGAATTTTAATTGATGCTCGCGGTTTTCTTCGGTACCCTGAGGATCGTCAATGTTTGACTTCGTAATTTTTTTTAGTGTCCCTCCGGCTATAGGGTACGCGGGTAGTCATTTTGTGAGACACTTGTTTTGGGTAACTGTAACTGGATGTGGTATGGGAAATACCCATAAGTTTTTAGGAAGTAATCGTTTGAAGGTTTCAGCAAGGTTGCCAATCAATAATCGTAGTACTCTTTTTGATGCTCTTGTTTAATCGATTGTTTTGTTGAAAAATTACGATTGTCTAGAATTTGATGTTTCGATAGGATATAAGTTTGGAATATTTTTAAAAGCACGAAACACCTTCATACTATTCATATTTTATTAAATATTTCTCATATTATTGATCATTTTTAAGAACTTAAATATAATTTGAATGTTAAGACCTGTGATTTGATATTTGTGACACTGATTGGAATTTGACAGATAAAGAATATTTAAAAATGTTGGTTTAATACTAAGAATATTAAGAATGTTTAAAGGTAATTTATTATTCAATAACCCAGCAAACTAAAACCTAATTAAATGTAGGTATAAAAAGGTAAGATGGGTAAAATTAATGTAGGGGGACCAGGAAACATATTTCTATTCCTTACATTCAACCGACACTATGACAGTGACATCAGGCTACTGGGCGGGGAAATGAAAAGTCTTTATGAAAGTGTCTCCTGAAGAGAATAAAGGGCAATCAAAAAATTGTGATTGCACTGCGAAAATTTACTTAAAGGTTAAATTAGAGATTGTCAAAGAAGACTGACAAATTTGTAAGGGTTCGTATTGATTTTTTTTAACAACATGACTACTATTAACTATCATTCAATAGAACAGAACATTTATTATATCTAATAGACACATATAGCTAATTCATAGAAACATGTATTCTGTAATTTTTAAATCACATTAAATAGGAGAATGAGAAACAAAGTGTTTTATATTATTAATATCAATAATATATTGTCAGTAAATAATTTCTAGTTAAAAAAATATTTATTGAATCCCCAGTTAAGGGAATGTAATTACATTATCACAGGCTTTGTGAAATATATAGGAATACATTTCCAAAATAGGCATAGATTTCGAATCCGGATTATTATTTGCGAACATGTTTTAGCAGGGTAAAAATGAAGCTTAACTATTTTTAGGTACATGATATTAGGCGGAAGCCTCGAAACCTGTATATTAATTGCACATTCGATTAAAAAAATTAAATAAAAACATTTATTAAAATGGGAGGGGAGTTCTTATTTAATTCTGATGTATTCGGAAAAAGGAATCTTTTAGTTGCTGTACTTGAATATAGATGACAGCACGAGCGAACATTTGAGATCTAAAATCTGTCATTCGGCGCTCAGAATATCTAAAATTATCTAGCTATAATAATCATCACTTCAATTTTTACAGATAAACACCATTCAATATTTATTCAGCTAATTTTAGTATTTTTTGTGTGAATAATTAAAATCTCAAAATAATGATAAACCCTACAAAACAATAATTCTTACACAACGCTCATTGCACCAAGACGGCCAATGATTGGTTACATTTATTTCGTTCCCGCCCAGCAAGTCTGACGTCACTGTCATAGCGTCGGTTGAATGTAAGGAATAGAAATATGCGACTAGGAACACATCCCAATGGAATTTTTTTTGCACTGTTTTGTGTTCCAAAATTTTTTTGGAGTTTCTTTGCTTTTAAATTCCGTTTTGCAATTATATAAGGACCAGTCTTTTAGTATAATAAGAAAAATGGAAAATAAATATTAATTTTTTAAAAAGTTATGACCAAGGGACTTAAAAAATATGTTAGAATTGCTCATACACATATATTGTTTTAAATGTAAGTTACTTTCGTATCGTTCATTATTACTTTAAAATATCTTATAACTAGGCTGATGTTTACACTAATAATTGAATTACTTTGTCATAACATAAATTTTGCTTTGTTCAACTTTTAGTCCAGTGAATAGACTCAAAAAGGGGTTTACCATACAAAAGTGTATCGCTGATTTTTTTTCATATGCTGTGTGTGACCCCTAGGTAGTAATAAATCTAAGTTTTCGTCATCCTTGTTCTATTGCTTTTTCCACTATCTTAAAAAAAACTTTCGAAATGTAGCCCATTTTCCGGTTTTTGGCCTAAACCTATAACTTTTCTTCTAAGCATTTTTAAATCGAACTTTTCGACACAAAGTTGTAGAAAACAAAATTTTCTTCAAAATCGGTATGAAGTGTTTTTCTACGACAAACAGTTAAAGTGCTAAGAAGCAGCAAAAAGGGTAAAAATCGAGTGTTTCGAAATTGTTTTCTTTTCCGTCACCTTTCATCACCCATCATCGCGACTTTCTGTCACCGTAACTCACATAAGACTTCATTTTAGGAATAAAATAGGATTTTACAAATTGTAGAAATTTAATATCCGATAAAATACACTTAGAAAAAATTAGTATCTTATAGATTGCACGAAAAAAGGTTTTATTTACAGAAACACAAAAAACGGGCAATTTTCACCCGACGATAGTGTTTTATTTTTTGAAATTTAGGAAATTCAAAGTGCAATTTTCAGTATTTTTGTGAATACAAAACTTGTAGAAGACAATTTTCTCTATAAAAAGGGTTCTTTTGTGAGTTCCATACGATGAAATGTAACGGAGCTACATAGTGCCAAAACTGGCGTAAAATATTTTTCGCCAAGCGGTTTTTACAACAATGATTTATTTTTATTATTGGGATTTTAAGTGGTAAAAAAACTCTTGGCGAAATTCTAGATTTTACGCCATTTTTTGCAATATGTAGCTCCCTTACATTTGGGAACACACAAAAGAACCATTTTACAGAAAAAAAATAAGCTTCTACAAGTTTTGCATTCACAAAAATAGTGAACAATACACTTTGAAAGAGCTATAGGTTAAAAAATAAAACATTGTATTGTCGGGTGAAAATAACTATTTTTTGTGTTTCTGTAAATAAAACTTTTTTTCATGCAATCTATAAGAAACTTATTTTTGATAAGTGTATTTTATAGGAAATTCATTTCCTACGATTTGTAAAATCCTATTTTAAAAAGGTTATAGGCCAAAAACTGGAAAATGGGCGTCATAAATGTATATGCAACATAAATATTTTTAATTTAAATAATTACCTTACTTACTCTTACCTTAACATGAATATAGCTTTTAATGGATGGCATATAGCTAAAGTTGCCCAACATCAAGAATATTTTTAAGTAATTTTAAAATTAATTAACGTGTATGTTGCTAAATTGCAACAGTATGCACTAGTGGGCTAAACTTGATGTTTATTATAGCATATCGCTAAAAAATAGTGCAATTTACTCAATAAAATATGTTTATTTTTAATATTTTTTTATCAGAAAGTCACAAAAAAAAATTGTAGAAATAAGCATTTAGTTATTGGTTTCATCTCTAGACAATATTATAGCAGCTACATTAGTACACTATACTATACATACTATCCCGAGTATTAATGATCTAAATAAGTTTAACACTTTACCTCCGGGCGTCGACTGACCCGTAGACTAAAAATCTTCTAGACCAGCAACTTAATCTAATGCCTAGCTCTTCTAACGTGTCGAATGCAACTAAAACACTATTAAAGGTTGATTTGTTGATTGGTATAATTGTACTTTCAATTGTAAGGCTACTGTTTCTTCGTAATGTTCTCTGTTAAAAAAAAGTTACCCACTAGTGATTATTTCAACCGTTAGTCATCCTTTTACATCGGACCTTTTTGACTATGTGAACAAATAACATTTTGAGTTAATTGCATGACACAAAATTTGCATAAGGGTCCGTCTTAATATTAAAAATGTTACGAACTTTAAAATTTTCAATAGCAACACCCAATTTTAATTACTTAGAAATGTGAAAAACCCTCGAAAACCCCTAAATCTAAGTTTTTGTTACATTTGGATGAATATTTGACGAGTTATTCAATCGAATCACTTGTGGATCTTTGGGGGACCATGTCTAAAATGACAAGCGTAGTCAGTCTGTAGGTTTATTAATGGAGAAAAAGAAGCACAAGGTCAAATATCTTGAGGATGGGCCTACGAGGGATATAAAAGTCAATGAGTAGCTGTATATATTCAAAAATAAAGTCGAAAATAAGTTGTAGTAAAAAATAGATCCCTATCGTCACTTGATAAGGGTTCCAAATTACGAGATGTCATTGGCTCTGTTAAATCTCCTAAAGGTGACTGCAAATAGGCAGCCAGAAACCATTACATTAGTTCCCTTAGACACACAAGCTGCGTTTACACAGCAAGAATCTTACCTAGGTCGTTTTCACCCAGCAGTAGGGATAACAACGATAATTAGGGAATACCAGACAACCTAAGAAAGTGCGTTTACACACGTCTTTGATGTTTACCCGGGTGTTCGGCAGTGCAGTTAAAATATAACGGAATTTAAAATAACTATTTCAACAAATTTCTGTCTTTTAATTATTATAATGCTTCTTCAACTAAGTTTTTTCCGGCATAATTATTATACTAGAGCAGTAACATGATTTCTTCAAAAAATTCTAACAAAATTGAAGTTTTCTGAAATCATTGTATTTAAGTTAAAAAAAATTTAATTACTCAGTTGCATGTACCATTCATACACAACTTTTTTTAAAATTTTATTCCAACTGAGAAACAAAAAACTAAATAATAAAGAAATATTTTTTTTTGTATTTAGAGCATCGATAACAAAGCTATCGTGCTGCCATCTATTATTTATATATTTAGAATATTTATATTGTCTCTTCATACTGTTTCATTTTAATCAACAAACAGTTATGCAATTAATAACTCAAACATTAAAGTAAAGTACATGAAAACTTTAAAAAAAAAACCTTTAAAATATCTGTTGTTTCTTAACTATTACAATCGAGCCATTCTCTTGTTTTCTACAAGCAACACAAGTTGTCGACACGGCGACAGTAATGGCCGCCATTGGATTTCGCTACGGATCACTGATCATACCCGGGTAGAAATCGCTTACCCACCTCTCGACCAGGGTGAGATGAAACCCACCAATCACCCAGCATTATTCCCTATTCTGGTGTGGCTGGGGATTTTTCGCTGTCTTACCTAGGTAAAACCCACCAATTTTGGCTCGTGTAAACGCGGCCAAAGGGGGCGCGCTAGTTTCTATGTCAATTTCAATGTAGAAATTCTCCAATGAGAGTTTGAAACTTAGAGTGTTCTTAGTCTATGGGTCAGTCGACGCCCGGAGGTAAAGTGTTAAGTGCAACTTTGCTACGTTTTAAGATTAACCTATAAACTAACTTGCCGATTTTGCAACAATAAATATGGTATGCGCTTAAATCGTTTAATTCCTTATCAGCAGAGGGTGATCTCCGCATAAGCACAACCACACTTTTTTACAAAATTGTCTACTTTTTGCGGTTTCGACATTTTTATAAACTTTTAGCAATTTCATAACTCGTTTCAGTTATTTTTACCATGATAAAATGAATGGAACAATGATATTAAGAATTCTCCAAATGGAGAATACAAAGTTTTTCGAATGTTTCAGAAATTAATGCATTGCCTATTATCTTCGATTTCCCCCCCTAAATTAACGTTATTGGGCGGATAAATTTCAAATACAACTAATGAATTAGATTGCCCGTGAAATGAGGGAGGATAAGTTATTTAGCATTAACTTTAAAATATTTTACAACAAAATGCCACATATGGTTACAATTGGTGTTATTTACCTTGCACAATTTACTGAATATTAAATGGCTTAATTTGACAAGAATAACGTTACACTAGTGCTACAACTGTGCTAGACTTGTGGAAATGATAGAGACATGTCTAGTTTCGCTTCTTACGATTAAAATAAACTAGTATCAATTTAAGAGTTCTCAGAAACTGCATCCATTACCTTTTTTTAGCACTATTTTCTTACACCAGTTAAAAAACAATTCTTTACAAGAGCCATAGAAGTTTACAATTACCATGGTTTTTTAAAATGTGTGTGTGGTATCCTTGATTTAAAAATAAACCAACAATAAAAGTTAGTTTATATTTTATGTGTGCAGCCTTGCTGTATGATATACATCTGAAATTGATCTTGGAACAATAAAAAATACTGCATAAAAAAGACAAATTTATTAAACGTTTACAGAGCACAACACAAAGAACCACCAGGGCTTGAGAATAACCGTAATCTTCACCCTGATAGAAATTCTAGAAAGGAAGTGAGGAAGGTTCTAGTTGCTGCTAAAGGAATGCAAGTGGCCGGATGGTTCATCATTTCTGCATAGTCTCGGCCGGGATCTCCACAGGTATAGCCTGGCTCGCAGAAATCGCCATGGAAGAGGTGGCAACTCTCTCCTCGGCACTAGGAAACATTAAAATTATCTTTAGAACAGAACCGCACTGATCTTATTAGAGACAAAGATTATCTAGTTCATAGAAGAACTGCGACAGCTCAGATTTGGTTTGGCAAATTGCGAACGCTTCTTTTCAAAGTCCGAGGCATTTAGAACCATTTGGCCAATAGTTACTCATTGCTAGGGGCTACTGCGGAATGCTTTATACAAATTTGATTAGGAAGTCACTTTAATAAAGGCAATTTGAGTAGCTTTAATTATATAGCTAATTCTTAAAATTCGCTACTAAACCATCTGTACCGTCTAATTTATGCATAAATAGGTAAAATTAACTATACACAACTGACAAATAGCCATAGCCAACAACTGAATGGTGTATTTTAAGATGCATTCAATATAAAATGCCTTTAAGAAAATTTTAAACTGGCTTAAGGGTTAAAGGCATAACGCTTGTGATGTAACATTTTGCATTTCAGACTTGTAGATTGTGCTCTTAAACTGTGCATCATATTAATCTTAAATTGAAATTCACCTTCAATACGAAAACATTTCAATTAGATGCCTTTTAAGACTTATTCAACCAGAGTTAACGGAGACATAACTACAGTGTTGCACAAAAGTTTATACACAACACAAAGTATTAGTTTTATACAAAAGTTTTGAAACGCAAGGTAAAATCTTATTGTGGTTCATTCATCAAGACATATTAAAATCATAATCGGCATTAAATACTAAAAGAAAATTAATTGGCAAGTTTTGCACTAAATGACAAGAATGACTAAAATCTGCTGCACATAGTTTAGGCACCCTTAATAAAAATATAATCCAGCTCCGGAAAGGGGGAATATTGTTTGCCATTGGCATCAACCAGGGATGAATCTGCAGTCGCATTTGTCGCAAAATGCGACGAGTTGCACGAAAATGCGAAAAAAATATTATTGGCCGTCGCGAAAATGCGATGACGTAATTCGCTGAAACTAAACTTAAATTTCAATAAACAACAAGTTCAAATAACCGATTCTAATAATGAAAATAAAAATAATTAATCAAAATGATAAGATGAATTTAGATTAGATTACACTAAGATGTCTTCAAATCTCGGCCAGCCCAGTGCAACCTACCATTTTAAAATCAGTCCAATTGTGCTTCCTGATTTACTCATATTACAGCCTAGTAATTTAAACGAAATCTACCGATGATGTCACATTACGTGAGAATGATTGACAGTTGTCTGGTTCTTCGTGATCGGAAGAGTATCTTGTTACTTTTGAAGCTCCGGTTCAGGCCAACTCTGACAACCAGAATATATTTTCTGATCAAGTGTCCGATGCACGATGTCCGTGAGTCGTGATCACCTTGAATGATAAAATACTTTTTTTATAATTGCGTGAAAAAAACTCGACTTTTACATTATAATTTCAATATCAGACGCGTGCACAAAGCTAGACTTTTTGAAACAGTGAAAAAAAGACTTTGTCGCACTCTTTTTATAAGATGCCAACATTTCAAGTAAAGTTTCGATTTGATAATACTAAAAAAATCCAAAGATTTATCGATATGCTGCATTTAAAAATATTATGCGCGTGAATTATTTTTAAATCAGAGAATTTTTTTTCTCGCGATGGGAAAATTTCTTTAGTCACGCCCTTCGAACTGCGAGTTCATTGGTTGCTTTCTTTGACAAAATGTTGAAACACGCTTATTGGTTTTTTATAGCGTCACGCGCTCCGAACTGCGAGTTCATTGGTTGTTTTCTTTGACATCTCTCCTGGAAGCTCAAAATTCATTTTAGTCTAATTAGCACGTGAATTATTTTTGAACCAATGAGATTTAATTTTTTTCACGCAATTATAAAAAATAGTGTATGCAACACGTGCGAAAAGTAAACTTTTTAAAACACGTGTCTTTATTTCACTCGCTCGTACCTCGCTCGTGAAATAAAATCCACTAGTTTTAAAAAGTGATACTTTTCACACTTGTTGCATAAATAACTATTGTTCACGTTTTTGAATCTTTAATTCTACTTCCGCCTGTACTAGGGTTTCTGATTTTAAGGGGTCACAGGAGTCTTAAAAATGTGCAAAGAAGATACTACATAGCAAAGTTTGATCTCTATTGTAATTTTTCAACTACTCAATAAATGAGTATAATTTTTTTTATATGTAATTCTACAGGATTTATTTATTATAAAACAAATTTTAAAATTTATGAAACTTTAGCCAAAACTAAAATAAATGATATTAAACATGAAGGTACTTGAACACACTGTGATTAGGCTTGCGCGGCAAATTGTGAGGTCAAAATTGAAAAAATGACCAAGAAAATGACTTTATATTGTACAAATATGTACAAACTAGGACTTATACCTAAATTCTCAGCTCAATTTTAATTAGAAATTATTTTAAGAACTTTTTTCTAAAAAAATTAATAAAAATTTTGATTTTAAATGTTTAAAAAAATAATTTCTAATTAAAATTTAGCTGAGAATTTAGGTATAAGTCTTTGTACATATTTGTACAATATAAAGTCATTTTCTTGGTCATTTTTTCAATTTTGACCTCACAATTTGCCGTGCAAACCTAATCGCAGTGTGTTCAAGTACCTTCATGTTTAATATCATTTATTTTAGTTTTGGCTAAAGTTTCATAAATTTTAAAACTTGTTTTATAATAAATAAATCTTGTAGAATTACATATAAAAAAATTATACTTATACATGAGTAGTTCAAAAATGACATGAAAGGTCAAACTGTTTTGTAGTACCTTCTTTGCACATTTTTAAGACTCCTGTGACCCCTTAAACAATATTTAGTTTTTTTTTTAATGGACTTAGATTTTATGTTGCAAGTTCATTTCTAGTCCTTGAATTTTTCTGGAAAAGTGCTTGTATTTTCTTTTAAACAAATGTTTGAACCATTTTAATATGGATATGTATTAGACCAAAAGTTTGGGATTTCAAACAGGCAAAACTTGATTTAATGTACACCAAATGAACAGCAAAAACATGTTCATAGACAAATCTGAAGATAGTCCAACACCATAAATCAAAGTAAATACCCACTTACTTACTTGTACTTATTTAAAAATGTTTATAAAAAAGTTAAAAGTACTTTTAGTAGTATAGTTTTATATAATTATTTAAATTCGTCATGTCATGATTCATAAAAAAAAAATATCAATGTAGTATTGTTAAGCTATACTGCTTAACAAAATGAACAGCTACACAAAGATTGAGTTGTATATACAGGGTGTTCCATAATTGACCGGAATAGTATAGGACGCAATTCCTAAATATTTACCCGGCCCCCGCCAATGAAAAACGGCTAACTAATTGGCCGCCCTTTCGGTCGTGCATGAAATCTTGCACTGGAGCTACACAAGAATGTAGTACTTTTAGTTTGGTTTGTTTGAATTTACATCTGATAAAAATTACAGGTTCAACTAGTTTTCAAAAAAAAAAAATTAGGATGCTGTTCATTTTGATAGGTTGTTGCATTATTGTTAAAAAAAACTTGATGTTGACCATCAGTTTAAACATAACAATTATTGTATTTTTCATATTTATGCTGGGTAGGTATGTACATATATATTCCGGCTTGTGTGCATGATCAGAGACCCGCTTATTGGTTGGTTGGTTGGTGGACATATATTTTCAGGCTTGTGTGCTTGGTCGCAAGGACCCGCTTATAAACCATCGTCAAGTAGGACAGCACAAGACACACACAAACACTTATGACAGATGTTGCCATCTGTCGCCACCTCCGCAATTTAGACATGTCCCTGAAGGGTAGGGAAATTTTCTCCATTGACCTGTACCCATGGTGAACTGCGCAATGACCGCCCACAGGACTTTCGGACCCAACAGATTTTACGAGCACGTACTCCGCATATACTCGACAAACACAAACATCCATGCCTGAACGGGATTCGAACCCGGACCCAGCAGCTCCAGAGGCACCCGCTTATAAGATTTCGTCAAGTAAGACAACCACAGAAGGACTTATTACTGACAGAGAAAGGAAGTACACCAGGGCGAAGGCGGGAATCGCACCCGTTACAGCGCGCAGACTGCTAGCGTAATTGTCTGCGATCCAAACCATTACAACATCCGGGCACCTGCTTATTTATATTAATAAAAGGAAAAAAATAGTAAACAGCACAAAGAAGGAGGGTTTGTATGGCTTAACGGTGCATGTATGTGTAGTGGTTCTGCTATTGTTTTTTATGGGTCGATCCTAAAAAAGAATCGACCCTTCAAAAATTTGTTCATGTGTTTGCAAATAAAGTTGAAAACAAACGAAAATATAGGGTGGGTGAAATTATGTGTTTACTCATACTACGATATTTTCTACATATCCGCCATTAGCAGCAATAACGTGACGCAGTCTTAGAGCAAAATTACCGGCCGCCTGTTTGAAAATTTCTGGTGGGATGGCGTCACATGCAGCAGAGATGTATTGCTTTAGTTCCTCAATTGTTTCGGGATTGCGACGGTACACTTGATCTTTTAAATATCCCCACAGAAAGAAATCACAGGGGGTCAAGTCTGGTGAAAGAGGAGGCCAATCCATACCACTTCCTGTATGTGTGGGATAGTCCAATGCAATCACACGGTTATT
Source organism: Hylyphantes graminicola (assembly GCA_023701765.1). Classification (NCBI taxonomy): domain Eukaryota; kingdom Metazoa; phylum Arthropoda; class Arachnida; order Araneae; family Linyphiidae; genus Hylyphantes; species Hylyphantes graminicola. The sequence continues at coordinate 49,025,150 of CM043114.1, forward strand.
GAAATGTTCGCTCAAGAAATTAAACACGTCGGCCGTGCGATGGGGTCGGGCACCGTCTTGCATGAACCACGAAGTGCTTTCAGCGTCATCTAAGGCATTTTGAATCGCCACAAATTCACGAAGAATCTCTAGGTAGCGGAGGGCAGTAATAGTTCCGGTTCTGAAAAAGGGGCCAATGAGTCCTTTGGACGAAATGGCGGCCCAAACCATTACTTTTGGTGGATGCAGAGATGATGGAACTGCAACATGGGGTTTTCTGTTCCCCATATGCGCCAGTTCTGTTTATTAACGTAGCCATCCAGCTGAAAGTAGGCTTCATCCGAAAACCAAATGTTGTCTACATTTATATCACCAACATCAATCATTTGCACCATATCGTTAGCGAATGTCTCCCGTGAATTAATTGAAGCAGCGGTGAGAGGTTGCCGAGTTTGAATTCTGTATGGAAACATGTGCAAGCCCTGCCGCATGAGACGATACGTCGACGTTGGCTTGATTTGAACCGTAGTTGCAACACGGCGGACGGATATACAAGGCTGCTTTCGTATTACTGTTTCCACCAGCTGAGCATTAGCAGTGGTTGTTTGCGAAAATCTTCTCCCGACAAATCCAGCTCTCTCATCATTCACGTTCCCAGTTCGTTGAAATTTTTCAAACAGCATCCTTATTGTGTCGAATTTTGGTCCTTTGGTAACATTAAACTTCTTTTTGAAACTCCGTTTTGTTGCATTAACATTGTGTTCTAGGCGGTGAAATTCCAACACCAAAAAAATCCTCTCCTCTAAAGAATAAACCATATCTTCACAGCAAGCTGGAGATTAATGAAAAGCACACGCTTTCAGCAGAAAGGCGATTTAAATATTCCCCGACTCCTCGCGACACTTTTCCCATCAGCCAATCAGGTGAATCTGGTGACTGTTCGCTACACTGACGTCATGGTTCTGTTTTGTTGAAGCCAAATGTTCATGTCATATTGAGCCAAGTTGCCAAGCTGTAGTTTATTTATTTTACAAGCACGACATTTTGATTTTCAATCAGAAGTATAATTAGTATTTGACAAAAAGTGGAAATAGAAATATTTTTTTGACATTTGTTCTTATTTTTTCGATAAAAAATGTGGAAAAGTCGTTTTTTTTACAAAAAATTGTTACTTAGAGCCCATTTTCCACACAAGATTTATTTATATATCTTAGACAAAAATCATTTAGCACAGCTTTTAGTTCAATTTTAAGTGTTATAAATAAGCAATTTTTATGGATTTTCTTTCTTAAATTCAATTTATATACATAAAAGGCAAAGTCCTAACTCACTGATTGACTCACTCAACGCCTAGCCAAAATTACTGAAGGTACAGCTACCAAATTTTATTAAAATATTCTTTTTATGTCGTAGGTGTCACTTGAATAGCGATTATAATTTACCGATGGAGTACTGGCCAGTGGGGAAGGGATCAATTGGTATAAAATAATTGTTTACATAAAAAAAATATCCGTTATTAAGGGTACACCCGTGCAACGCCGGGTTTATAAAGCTAGTACTTTTATATATCATTTGCAATAAGTAAAGTAGATGGGTAAAATTGCCTCTTTTGTTCTAAATGTGAAAGCTAAACTTTATATCACCCTTTAATTTAATTTTGAAAAAAAAATTGGGTAGTACCCTTTACAGCGCGCGGACTGCTAGCGATATGGCCTGCGATCCAAACCCCTCGGCCATCGATCCCCACATGACACCCTAAATTGTCTCCGTGTTGGTAGATGGTGCGATTGGTAGGTTCAGTCTCTACCCTACTATGGAACTAATTGGTCCCAACACATGCACATTTCGACAAACTGTACACTTCTATCGCAAAACGTTTAGCTCCTTCCAATTTTCAAACATCCAGCTCGAATTTGAAACACACCAAATTATTTAAATCGAAATCCAAACACAAAAATTCCATTTTCGTAGTTATTAATCATTTTTAGCTGTTTTAGGAACTGTGATGTAACAGAATCTGCAAATTGTAAAATTACTAGGCAATATGTCGATTCAACCAAACCGAACTCAAAACAAATGCATCCCTTCGTCAACACATTCTCGTGCTGCCCTAGTTCAAGTATGCAACCACGACCAAAACCCGTGATCAATTGGCTTTTTACTATTTTTCGGAGGGGCCGGCTCAATATTTCGGAATTGCATCAATTCCTATTCCGGTCAATTATGAAACACCCTGTAGATTCAAATGATTTAATTGGCGTGACGTTGATTTATAAGCAATTAATTTTTCTTTAGCATTTTGCTACAACTTTTTTTTCATTTTAGCATTTTTGCTACAGCATTTATTGACCCAGGTTGATCCCTGCTCTAATAAGTATTTCCCAATAATTTTTTAGGGTTATAAGGTCCGGACTGTAAGCAGGCCAATTAGGAACTGTGATATTACTGGTTCTAAACCACTTTAGTTGACCTTGGTGATGTATGAACTCATTTTCTTGCTGAATTTCCAATTTGGACAGCCGAAAATTTCCCCATAAGGCAGTAAGTTGTTGTCAGGAGTGGCAGGGTATTCCTCCGAGTTTTGATTGCCAAGCTAAGGAAATCTCCCCGTTGAATCCAAAACCTCCTCGCAACATTACCAAACCACCACTTTGACGTTGGCCAAAAACCTTTTTGATGAAATAGCAAGCGAGGCTTGCGCTACAGTTTGGATTTTACCAAGTATCCAAATTCCTTGATTCTCCTCCTGAGAGTTTCATGTGAGACCTTAGCCACAATCAGGCTTTAAACTTGATTTGAAGATTGAAGAGCAATGTTGATTTAACCAATTTTCTTATTTATCTGTTCTCTCATGTTTTGGAGATTTGAGGTCTCCCAGACCGTGATTTTAGTTGATATTAATCGCCCACGTGCTAACACTTTATAAACATCTCTTTTGAAACGCTTTAATTCGATAGAAATATCAAAAACAGATTTAAATCTGGATTTCAATATCCACTTTCTTATAATCTCTTCAGTAGAAAATTCATTTGATTTTGGCATGGTTCTAAACATTGAAAACTACATTCAACCTTTTAAATCAACCAATTTCTTTGATGACGCAAATTTTTTTTGGTAAAGAAACGTTTAAGTACCCCAAATATCAATTTTCGATGCCAGATTCCTCATTGTTTAGGATCTATACAACTAAAAGTATTTCGCGAAAATTGGGGGTTATATTCAAATATACATGCATTATTTATAGGTCCGCATTTTTCCGACATGCTGTTTTTTTTTGCCAAATTTTTACTGTTTTCTTTTTGCTTGGGGGGGTTTGGTGACAGGATGAGTGCCATAACGTCCTACTAGAGATACAGAAAGTAGTATGTTAGTTACGTTACAGGCTAAGATGAAAAAATATTGACGAAGATTTGTGTGTGTGAAGGTGAAGATCGCGTTATAGAGCAGGAGTTGAACTGTGGTTATGTTTTTATGATAACCGTTCAAGTAGTTTTTGAAAACATTTTTTATTTTGGTATTTGGATTGTATGTTATTAAAATGAGAATTGATTTAATTTACTAGGTAAGGTAATTCAATCGTTTCTGGCTGTCTATTTATAGCCTCCTTTAGGAGTTTTATCCAGCCAATTACACCTCGCAATTTAGAATCCTGGTCAACAGATGAGGTCGACACCTGAGCAGGCACCAAACAGAACTATGAGCGACTTCTTATGCTAAAGCCGTCACGACTTTCGCCTCCACAGATTTAACGAGCACGTATATAGCAGTGTCGTAGTGGGACAACACAAATTTTCAGTACAAGAATTTAAGAAAACTTCAGGACATTATTTATGCAATAAAATACAGTAGATTTCAAACATAAATCCCGATTTTAATGACTCTGATATACACAGTTCATACTCTGGTTCAAAAAAGAATTTAAACCTTATTCAAGTACATCAATCCCTCGTTATATCGCACTTCCTGGGAGACAAGCAAAAAAAAAAAACGAGGTATAACCGAATGCACGTTATAACGAGTGACTTGGTAAATATTATACTCTTGATGTTGGAGGGTGGTCCAAAAGTAGCCTAACAGTTTATGTTTTACCATTAGTAGAACTTTGGATTATTAAGAACAGGTATGTGACGCAAGACATGCTTAGTTTTATTGGTTGGCTAAAATAAAGTCGTACTACAGCGTATCTAGCCAAAGAGTAGCAATTCTTGGACTTTGAATAGTTTAGTTTCGAGATATCTTCGGTTTATTAGACCTTACCGACCACATCTGACCTTACCTATGCACCAAGCAGTAATGCATCAATGTCGAAGGTAGACAATTTGAGCACCCTCGGCCTTCGTGATTAAGAATGTAAATATATGCATGTAAATAAAGCTGTCACTTTTGACTATGGTTCTTAATTACAATGCCTATCGCCAATAACTCTCTCCTGTAGCTCTAGTACAACGATAATTCAACCAAACTAAACTTAACCTGTATTAAAATAACTGTTTCTGTATAAATAACTGTATACCTAACTAACTGTTAGGCTACTTTTGGGCCACCCTGTACAGGCTCTCAGCAAAGTTTTTAAATTAAAGCTCAGCATGTGTTCGAAATATAAAACTAGATTCTATATTAAATAATATAACTACTACTCTAAACAAATCGAAAGGACTTATTATATTATTAATTTCTATAAAAAATACACATTATTGCACAGGTAATACTGTACATATTTCATTCATTTTCTAGTAAAAAATCTATTTAAAGTGAGCTGCTTTGATTTTTCTAGTAAAACCTGTTTTTAGGAAAATATCAAAGAGCTAAAGTTTATGAACTGCATCTCACCGATATTAGATGATTACTCTATCTTGACCATGTGTTTCAGGTCGATTTTAAGGAGAGTACATATTTTTAAAAAAAAGCTGGGAAAATAGGGATACATGATACAAGGCGCGATAGATTCGAATGCACGATATAACGAAACGGTTTGCGATATAGTGGGGAGTTACTATACTGCTTAAAAAAATTGAGAAAATTCAAAAAACTAAAAATTACTACTAACATAATAGTATCTGAATACATAAATCGTGCTGACTCTCCATTTTTTAAAAACTTTAATCTGTCAAAAATCAGAAATAAATCCCAGTATAGGATAGGCAAAAGTAATGAAAATGCTTAAAAAATGTTTCAAAGAGGTGACAAAAATGTTTATAACAAGCTTTTATTCAAGCTATTCTTGTTATCACAAGCCCATGACTCACAGACATTTGATCAGAAGAAAATATTCTGGTTGGTCCAACTTGGCCAGAACCGGAATTTATAAATAATGAGACACTCTACCAGTCACAGTCAGAAACTTGTCAATCATCATGAGGCAATGCAATGGCATCGGGGGATTTCGTGAAAATTACTAGGCAGCAAAATAAATTTTGGTTTCGAGATGATCCGGGGGATAGCACAGGCCGGTGGCCGATACTTGAAGACAGCTTAGTGTTTCCTAATCTTAATTAATCTTCAAATGTTAATTAATTTTTAAAACTATATTATTAAAGTTTAAAACTTGTTGTTTACTGAAATTTAAGTGTAGTTTTCATTGATATAGACCGAGGATAGAAAAAAGAATTTAGTTACTTTAATGCTGTGTAAAATTTAGGGTATTGGTGTGAACAGAGTTAGGAAGGAGGAGTAGAGGGGGCTATCACTTAAAATGGTTTGAAGCAGGGCTGTCAGGTTTTTCGAGCTACTGCTCATAACAAAAAGGCACCGAGGTATCCCAAGATGCACTGCTTTAGCAGTTTTTTTAGCTACTGTGCATAACATTGTTGCCGAAACCATGGAAACTGGCACTGAGGTATCCCCTCTATTCTCTTTCCGGTAGAAATTTACTGTACGGTAACTATTGGCGAACTTTCCTAAATCGCGCCAAAAGTCTGTATTCTTGTCTGTGGCGACTTTTGACATCATGCTCTCTTCGCAACGATGACGTTTTCCGGAAACCCTATCTTACTGTTATAGGTTTCGGTCGAAGTCAGACAGGTTGCCACAAAAAACTATTTATCGCCAAATCTGAAAATCGCGCCAATAGTTACCGTACAGTAAAGGTGATCCTCTCTTTCCTAACTCTATGGGTGTAAAAGCTGACCACTTCTTTAATTGCTGTTTAAAAGTATAAGTTTAACTCTTTTAATTCTAAAACGGCCCTAACCGCTGTACAACTAAAGATTCTATAATGATATTCCTATCACGTGCAAAAAAAATCCTGCAAAGCAAAAGTGTTAACAATATCATTGTATTACTTAACTCGGGCGTGTGAGTGAGAAATCACTTGCGGTTTCACTTGCATTGGCAATATGGTGGCGGTGAAATTTTTTTTTTATATCCGATATTGAAAATAACAGATTATTTCAGAAAAAGTGACTCTTAGAATTTTTTTTTCATGCTGTCACGGAAAAAATTGACACTGCAGTTCCCACCAACAGATATTCTACAGACAGCCAAAACTCGATTATAAGTTATTCATGACTAGGACAGAACCCAGGAAGGTATCCTCGGTGGCATGCCTTAACCCGCCACGCTGGTCTACTTTAGTACAGAGGTCCAGCATTGCAATCACTTGCCATTACGAAAAAAAAAACAAATAAAAATTTGCTTATGGGTAAACTTAAAACCCGAGCTTTTATGCTCAAATTTTTCAAAAGTGGTCTAGTTAAGACTTATTATAGAGGTAAACAAGATCCACACACCTTCATGCAAATATCACAACAGTGGCATTCTTCTTTGAAGGTCCCGCATTTGCAGTCCACAACTTTACATGAAGAGAGATTGCACTTTGCAGGACACTTTCGAGGAGATCTGGATTCTACAACTGCACTGTAAAAGAGAAACACCGCTAAGTAATTTCAAGGAAATTGCTCAACTTTTGTACCTATACAGTTAGAAAATAATCAGTTTTACAAATAAAAAAATTAAAATACTAAATAAAAGTTTTGTCTATGCCGCCAAGGTTTTAGAAAATAATTAGATCCCAAGCTTAAATACCTTTTAATAGTAATAACTCGGTCCCCCAATAAGAGTTCAATTCAAAATTTACAATTTAATGTGAGAGTTCTTGCAGTCACTTCGAAAATACTACCAAGTCGCAAACGAAGGGAAAGAAGTTTGAGTTAATGGAGAAGTTCATATAGTAGCTCCAGTTCCTACCTACAGTTATTGTGTTCATAAACTAAGATTGTTGTTTTAAAACTCTCTGAAGCCACAAACAATGTTACATACAGTGCTGTATTCGTAAAATTTGCACAGGCTATACTGTGCCTAAATAAAAGAACGAGAGGGTATACTCTTAATATGAGTTGGTACTTGGTAATAAAATATACAAATATGCATTAACTGTAATTCAAGATATAGATTAAAAAAAGAACTTGTTTTAAGCTTTACATAATTTTTTTTTTTTAAATATTGCTCCTAACTAATTAGAAGGAAAGGTAATTTACATAGAAATGTGGAAAATTAAAAAACCCATAATTTTTACCTAAAAATATCCCAAACAACAGGGCAGAGAAAGATTCTTTTTTTTCTCACCCTCGTACTGCTTTTAATTGGACATCAGTCGCTGCCCGATAGTTTTACCAACCAGGATCTCACATATTTCTTTGGTGCAAACAGATCAACTGGTGTGGTTTAAAACATTAGAAATCAATAAAGATGCCCTCAAATCTGTTATTATGATGTTCATTTAAAAAAAAGCCCCGTTCACACTTTCCGGTTGAGAAGCTCAAAAGTTGATTTTGCCATATTAGAAGAGGTTTTTTAGATCGCCTGGCACAGATTTTGGATTTTCAGAGTACAAGAAGTCAAAGCCTATGCCGGTTGAATTTTTTTTCAAAGCTAAAATAAAGTGTCAAACTCGTAAAAAAATTAAAGGGTATACGCTAATTTGGAAAATAATCACAGAGTATACTATATTTTTTCAAACAAACCACAGGGTATACTCCGTATACCCCCCAATACAGCCCTGGTTACATATTAGTCTTATTTTAGTTGTCTTTCCCTTTGTCGGTTTCCTTAATTTAATCAGCAGATAATTTGCGTATCTGTACAAGAAATCTTTTAATAATTATATTTCTCAGTTGCATAGGAACTGATCAAAGGCAATGAATTCAAAACAATTTCCAAGTGTCAGGCAAGTTTCTTGCAAGATTAAAGTTTTGTTGATCTAAGGTTTGCATACATGTCATTAACCCATTAACGATGACTTTGCAGCCATTAACGACTTCATTTACAAATAAAAAGTTAAAATAAAGTTTTAGGTGTTTTTGTTTAACTTAATTTGTCCGACATCAATTCTTAAATTATTGTCCTTGACTTAGATTTTGTTTATTTTGATAAAACTCAAGCAAAAAGCTCATTCTTGTGAGGCATATTTTCCTGCCAGCAAACCGCCGATAGTATTCAAATGTACCCAAGGTATTTAACACCACATCGCGGTTACTTTTGGCATTAAATGTACTCCCTCCAGTACATTTGCACTATCTAAGCACTTCAAAATTAATACCCAACTTGACTGTCCGTCGATTAGTTTAAAAAATCACTAGAGAAGGTTAAAAAAAAACAGAGTCTGAATAATTTTAAGTCTAATGCGAATAAAGTATACAATGTATATTTTTGAAAATTTATCTTTATGAAATAAATGCAATCACCACTTACCAAATAAATACAAGTGACAAAAGCCCCAAAGCCAAAGTATGAGACTTCATATTTCAGTTCCCTGTTAAAAAAATAAAAATACGTATAATCAAGCTCTATGGTTTGACAGTGGACATGAGAATTTTGGTAAATTGTAATCGTACGGTACCAATTGGCGCAGTTCCAAAAACCTGCCAAAATGGCGAAACTCGCTTGTTTTTCCATCGCCAGATTCATTCACGCAATGCATTAACCACTGAACTGAACTGAAACTCTGGAAGAATCATCCCATGATAAGCTGGTGAAGCTTTTTTTTGGGTCACTTGGCGACAGCTTTAGGGAGAATATGTGCCATATTTGGCATAACATCGCCGATCAAAATGGACACTTGACTTGCAGTTTGCATTGGATGTCGCCAATCGCTCGCCAAGAATAGTACTCCAAGAAATTTAAGTTTTAAAGATTGTTGCCGCAATTCTATTTTTTTAAAAGTACATGTTTCCGAAACTTCATTATGTAAAGAACCTCCTAAAGCAATAATCTATCAATTTTCTGCTTAAAAAATTCCTGAAAAAGTTGATTTAAAATGTCTATTTTAACAGGTAAAGTATAGGATTGGCGGCAAAAGTTGGGTTACTCTTACAGGGTTGCCGGGCTTCACCGACCCGTTTGACGAGTGTTTCGATACTCCTTCCAGAGTTTCAGTTCAGTTCAGTGGCATTAACCCATTGCCTCCTACATAGAATGCCAACCAAACTCGAGACGGGGATTTCAACGGGATTCGAGCCCGGACAGCGACGGCAGCTCCAGAGGCCAATGCCTTAACGTCTACGCTGCCGGATCAGCAGTGAGATAGGTAGGAAGGTAGGTACATAGGAGTTAAGCCTTGACATAGGTAATGCAATCGATTCCGGCTGCCTATTTTTAACTATAGTGGCTAGATAAGAGATAGTGTGCCTTTCTAATACTCTCAACCGTGAAAAATACGTCAAGATCTTTCATGAAATGTGTTAGGTGGCGCTGAGATCGATATAAACGTTAGCTTTATGGTTTGTTTACATACGATCAAGGCTGTCTTCTTTTGAGTTTTCCATTATTTTAGCCGTTAAGTCGTCGTTGAATTTTTTTAAAACAATTTGTATAATATGAGTTGTGATAGAAAGTCGAGAAACAAACAGTCTCGTTGTTTTGTATGAACTTGGATGTACCACAAGCGACCGAACAGTGATACATTGTCTTCCGTGCCAGAAACAGAAGTTCTTGAAACTTGAAAGAAAGGCAATCCCGAGAGGTGATAGAGAACTGGACGAGTTAAGACGTGAATTGACGAATATTTTATTGAGAGACTTTACAAACACATTATTCACAATGAAGAAGTTTTAATTCCTAGAGGTAAGCCTGTGTTGAAACCAGAAGCAATTCCTATAAAATTCCCTGACTTGCCCCATTATTTATCAAAGAAAGCTCCAATAAAACGTAAAACAAAAAATTTCGGTAGAAGGAGGAAGAAAAATCTTGAAGATTAGTGAACCTGAAATTGATTTTGACATTCAGAACATCGCAGTGGAAAATGATATCGTGGGCCTTTGCAACATTGCTTTGCCATCAAAACTTTGGATCGAAGTTCACTATGAGAAAAATCCAACTATCGTAAGTTTTTGTACATGGAGAACATGTTAGTTTTTTTTTTGTATCCCATCTTGCACCACATCAAGCTCCCAAGAAATTCTGCAGGATTACCCCATATGGATATTTTTCGCTAGTATTTCACGTTTTATCGCGTATATTTGGCTTCGCACTAAATGAAAATATACCGATGTCTGTCTGTAGCTACTCAGTGAACACCGACTGACTTTTCTGACACTTCTGCAATACATAAGCATCGCACATTTAGTTAAAATAGGTGATTTTCTAGCCAAAAGTTTCATGTTTTGTTTTAGCCGACAGTCATTGTGCGGGCAAAAAGAGTTGAGGGTGTGGGCACTTTAGTCATTGACTGTATGTATCTAACACCAGGAAATCTGGTACGTGTTATTGAGAGAAAGAAATTATTGTTTGGGGTGACTTTTATTTTATTCTTATTTTATTGTGGAGTATCTACATTTATACCCACATTCAGCACAACCAGCCTGCATTTTGCCTCACAGCAAAAGCAGAAAACTCTTAATCTTTTCAGTTTTACGACATTTCGACTTTGAATTAGGTGAACTCTTAGCTGGTTGTGCGATGCTTATGTATTGCCAAACCAAATGTGCGATGCTTATGTATTGCAGAAGTGTCAGAAAAGTCAGTCGATGTTCACTGAGTAGCTACAGACAGACATCGGTATATTTTCATTTAGTGCGAAGCCAAATATACGTGATAAAACGTGAAATACTAGCGAAAAATAGAGCTTTTGGCCAAGTAAATTGCCTATTCTGACAATGCTCGGGCTCTTATATAGCGTATAAATGTTTTCGTTTTATTTTTTGTTCATAATTTAATTTTATTTATCTCGAAAGCAGATCCAGATACGTAATTATAGCTCCATACGCGAAAAAACATGAAATAACATCAAAAAAGGGCGTTTTGGGCCAGAAATCGCTAATTTAGACAGTTTTGGAGCGGTGTTTGAGTTTCAAAATGGCCCATCGGTACTCACTTAGCACCCATAGAGGTAATTGAACCAGTTGCAGGAAGGTTTACTGGTTGTTTGTAGCCAATAAGTAGCCATGCTAAAAAACATGAAATAACTTTAAAAAATGGCGTTTTGGGCCAGTAATCGCTAATTTGGACAGTTTTGGAGCGGTGTTAGAGTTCCAAAATGGCCTATCGGTACTCACTTAACACCCATATAGAGGTAAGAACCAGTTGCAGGTTGTTTGTAGCCAAAAAAACGTCAAAAAGGGCGTTTTTTTTTTATGAAAAAACGTTAAAAAATCAGTTTTTTGATCTCTGATGAATCCCCCTATTAAACTTGGGCTAAAAATGTTATTTCTCTATTATTGGACCACCAAAGAAACAAAAAATCGCCAAAGTAGCTTCGGGACAAACACTTGCATTTTTTTTGTCGAACTGTGTAATAGGGGGTGGTCCATTGTGCGTCTCCCCTACCTTAAAATTTTAGAAATTAATAAAAATATAAGCGTTTTTTTAAAACAAAAACTTTCCAAACTTTAAAGATGATTCACTTTAAAGAGTTCTTCAGGGCAATTTCATTAGTTGATTTTCTATTTTTTTCATAAAAATGGCAACCAGTATTAGTGGTTTAGTAGCATAAGTATCACAGTAATTAATTGCAAATTGGTAAAAAAATACTTAATATATTAACTTCATTAAAACTAACACGTATACATCAAAATTAGTAATCAAATCAATTTTAAGCATTTATTGGTTATCATTAATTAAAATTGTTTAACAAAAAGAATATACGCAAGTTATACAAATAAAATATAATAATAAGATTACTTTATTATTGCGCATTTCATATGCAACTTAAATTAAAGTTAATTAAAAAAAAATTCAAGTTATAACAAAATAATTTTAAGATTTCCAGGAGAACCAATATTAATATCGCCCAGTTATGGGTGTTTATTTGTTATTGTATTTTAAATAATACATGTGTAGCGACTTCGATAACTCATTGTCTTCCCAAAAGGATCCTCAGGGAGGAGATGAGTTATCTCGGCTTATATACTACTATGAACGATGTAATTGGAAATAGTGGTAGGAACGGGGCGGTAAATCAGCGCCACCTAGCCGTTGATGGAATATTGAGGTTGCGTGTGGTAATCGCCACACATGTATATCTACTGAGCATATTAGAAATATACATATGTGTATTCGTTTTCCATAATGTGATCGCATTTTTTTCATTTAAAAAATGAAAAATCGTAAATTCTCCCACAGAACACCATGTAAAAGTGGGGTAGATAAAGGTCCCTTTCTCCCAAGAGGGAGGGGAAAGCTTTTTCGCTTCACGCCGAAGGCCACATGACTACTCCTGTTCTTTCTATCCTCCTAGGTGAAGGCATCATGACACCGTCGATACCTTCGCATGTTCAATATCCGTCATAGTCATCTTATTAACAGCCCGTTTGGAACACACAAAAAATCTCGCCAATAAAAGCCGTGTATATGTGACTGGTGCACATTTAATCTGTTGACATTCACGCTTTGCTCAGGTGTAGTCCTCATCACTGTTCCGCGTTTAAAACTTACGGAGTTTGTCGCCCATATCCTTTGTGTAGCTTTAGGAAGATGTGAATTCCATTATCTCTAATCTCTACATTTGTAAATCGTTCAACATCAACATATTAAAAATATATATAGTTTTTTTTCCTGCAAAGCACGACCCGTTTATAGGATTTCTAAGGCGAGGACAGAATCGAAGAGAATGGAGAATATAAAGTTTTTCGAATGTTTCAGAAATTAGTGCATCGCCTATAATCTTCGATTTCCCCCCCTAAATTAACGTGAAAACACATTTTCTAGATTACACGACACTTGCCCAAAATATGGCTGCCATACTATTTCTTCCCCTCTTTGACCATTTTCAGGGGTTGTAGTTTTGGCATGTTTCTCTCACCAGTTGAGACTTTGAGGGTTGATAGCGTAACAAAAGGTAATTGTCCTTATACGCCCCCCAACTCTACAAACAGATCAAGGGAGACTAGTCAATAATGAAGTGCGCGTATTCCAAGATCTTGTTAGTAAGCTGAAACTTGTTTGGCGCCCGTTTCAGCGGGGGGGTATTCGGTATTCTTCTCTACCAGACATTCTTATCAACGCTAATGTGTTACTTTCAATATGGCTTAGAAGGCCATTGTGACTATAGCTTCCCATTCTTGGAACGTTTTGATTTTGTTTTTTCAAATAGCAATTGAAATTTGCTGGATTAGCACAAATACGTTTTTAAGAAAAAGTTATTTAAAAGAATATGCTTCAATATAAAATCTGCAATTTATAAGAATATATTTGGTTGTTCTTGCACGAGTTTTTCGATAAGTAAACATTTTTGCAGGGTAAAATCAATTATTATTGGGTAATTTCCAAAAGTAAACGTGTTTTATTCGAATAAAGTTGTTTTTAAGCTTATTTTAAGTTTAAGTTAAGTTTAAATAACAATGAAAGCAAGAACTTCTAAAAGAACTGACACAACAACCTACTTTCCAATTACTTTAACACTCATAGAAATTATTATTGTTAAAATTTTAGAAGCGGCCATTTAGCTTTTAATTTTCATTAATTTTCTTTCACAAATTCAATGAATATTCTTCATATTTTGTTAAATTTATTTCCGTTCGAAGCAAATTCATGCAAAATTGCTATCTCTAAAAATGTAAACGAAATGTATCATTATTTTAATTTAGATTTTTTCGAGCTCTGTTATTTAAAATTTTGTAGCAAACTATCGATGGTAAGGTTTTCAAATATCTTTATAAAAAAAACAAATATAAACTAAAAAAAAACTAACTTGAATAATGAACCATCAAAGAATCATATTGCGATAAAATACATTGTGAAGTCATTAAAAAAAGTTTGTCTTTCAATCTTTAATTTTAAAACAAGTTTATTGTTCGATTGTAAATATTGGAACAGTGTTTCCTGGAGACTATTTCCTTCCCCTTCAGGGACATGTCTAAATTGTAGAGGTGGCGCGTGATAGGTTTATGTTACATATTAGTCTATTCACCTATTTTTACATAAGCAGTAAAAATAATAATCACTTTGCAGCCAAAATAACTAAAAACAACTTGTGTATAATGGGTCAAAATTTTAAAAAATCGTCAAATTTGTAACCTTTTTTAATTCTCACTCCTCTTCCAGCGCATTTTGTTACCTGCGTACCACTAATCGTTTTTTTTAAGGAAAATAAAAAAGATAATCAAGATAATAAAGTTTTTAATGTAAAAAGTTTATTAAAAAAAGAAATCGTAATTATTCATTCAATTCCAGTTTTGTTTAACATTATATAAATAAAATTAAATATAAATTATTAGGTATGCCGGACAACACCCGAACCAGGGACCCCTCGCATGCTAGGCGGTGCATAACCGACTGGGCTCCCCAGCTTAAAATGGTTTTGAACAATGGACATTAAAATATGCGGCTTGCGAATAATAAATTCGACAAGAAGTTTTAAAAGACCTAAAATATAACTCTAATACTCACTGAAATTCTAACATAAAAACAATTAGTTTTGTAACAGTAATTGTTCCCTAGATCCGCTACCACAAAAGATTTGAGGGGGGAAAGCAGCAAGATGACAGCATTTAGTTTTAATTTAAACTTTTAAAGGGCGAAATTTCCCATTTTCATGAATTTTCTTCCACAAATTCAAATAACATTTTTTATACCTTGTTAAATTTATTTGCATTTAAAAAAATAATTATGTGAAATACCTTATTCTAAATATTTTCTCATGATCTGACTTCAGGAAAACGGCTTACCGAATGCAGTATATAAAATATAACGTCATTTGCCTGTCCTTTTAAACTTTATTCCAAATATGTATAATTTTTTTATTAATTTATATTTATTGTCCATTGTCTTACAACTAATGACTTGTAAGAGGCAATTATGCTTATAGGTAAAGTTAAGAGGAGACAAAAACATCAATGGCGAAGTTGAAGAAAGAGCCCAAATAACTGTCTCCAGATATCTGACATAGTTTATTCTTAACATTGCACAAACTCTCCAGTATACATTATCGAGGGGGCCCGGATCGCAGGCCAGCAGTCTGTGCGCTGTAACGGGTGCTGGTTCGATTCCTGCCTTCGCCCTGGGTGTACTTCCTTTCTCTGTGACAGTAAAAACTCTTTCTGTGTCTGTCTTACTTGACGAAGGCTTATAAGCGGGTCTTTGATCAAGCACACAAGCTGGAATATATATGTACCTACCCTAATTACATTATCGATCGTTGGCTACAACATGCAAACAATCTATCCTTCAAATAGTCTCTTATTTTCAAATGCTTTCGTAAAAACAAAAATAGCTAAAGTACATGTCACAGTTGACGCCTTTATAAATTGCACATTGATAAAGAAAGAAAAATAGACCTAAACTAACCAGCTTTTTATACAAAAAATGAACACTGTACACCGCTTTCTTAGTATACAGAACATGAACATTCAAAGAATCACATTCTTTGAATGTTCTGCATATTATGACTTCATTTAAAACTGATAAAATTTTTCTTTAAATAATAATTTTTTAATTAGTTTCGCTTGTGACAGTTGATTTGGTTAGGGTAGGGTAGTTAACATCTATATTCCGGCTTGTGTGCTCAATCAGAGACCCGCTTATAAGCCCTCGTCAAATAAGACAGACACAGAAAGCGTTTTACTGTCACAAAGAAAGGAAGTACACCCAGGGTGAAGGCGGGAATCGAACCCGCACCCGTTACAGCATGCCGACTGCTGGCCTGCGATGCTCACCACTCGGCCATCCGGGCCCCTTGATTTGGTTACTTTTCTTGTTTATACTTAATTTTCACTCGCGCTGAAATTTGTATTCAAATTGGGAATGAAAAGTATAAATCTCATGCTTACAACAATGAACAATGCTATACCTATGGAGAGATCAGTTCACTTTTTGCATTCATTTACCGTTTAGGCTAGAAATTAGAAGAATCTCTTCTTAAATGACGCCTTCGGTACATAGGAATAAGCTCCTTAATATGAGGAGTCCCGAGTCTGCAACTAAAGTAATTTCTAATGTTTGATGATGTGCGATCCAATCAGTAAAAACTTTGTTTGTAGATGTAGATTTAGTATGTTTTGAAATTGAGATATGTTTTTTAGTTTCGTTTAGAAAGTTTTTTTACAAATTTGTTTTTTGCGTAAAAAAAATTAAGCTAAACTACTTCGTTACGTTGTTCATTTTCACCTACATTTACGACCACAAAATCATAAAAAGAAAATTTCCAAAGTTTTGAGTGGTTAATTCTTCTATTATTTCTGATTTATACGGCTATTTAACTGCCATATTCTAAAATTTAATGTTGCTTAATTTTCCTGTCATATTCAGCTAACCAAAACTTAAACAAATTTTAAAAACTAAAAGTTATAGAACTATTAAAAAAACGGTTAAATTTTAAATTGTTATTGCAAGAACTCCCAATCAGTGTTTACGTTGATTCATTTTATAAAACGCATGAATGGCAGGTGCTGTTTACTGTACCAAAAAATTCTGTAAAAAAATATTTGACTTCCATTTGAATTATGGTTTGGAAATACTGAATTTAGTTTTTATTGATTTAAAATTCTTTGTTGGTTATCCATTTTACGTAGGTGTACGTAGGTACGCTCTTATAAAATTATACATTAATAAACTAAGGAATGCAGATTAAAGCTACCCATCTTTTTATACAATTAAAAAAAATGGATTGTTGTATACTGCTTTCCTATTAAAGAGACAATAAACAATTTGGTACACAGTTCAGTTTTTAATAATATTGTATACAATATTCTTTTTTCAAAATTAGCATTAGTAACTACATGAATATATGTTTAAAAAAACTAAGTCATCCTAAAACGATGACAAAATAGGCGCCAAAAAATCCTTCAGCCACGTCCTAATTATTGTGCAGTTGTCAGGGATGTCAATCTCAATTCCTAACCCCCCGCGAGGACAAACCTTCCCAAAAATTTCTACGGCACAACCATCTGTGAGAAAGGGGCTAAGCGCAAATTTCAAACAATTCAATGCCCTGAGATTTGGTCTTGGCTACATGGCGAAAAATTCCTGTCCTAAAAGTAGCCAACGGTCACCCCGGACCCCTGCTGAGGGGGGAAAGCATTTAATCGGTCTTTTCGTTTTGGGCAAGTGCGCTGCCACCCATTTTCTATATGGCGCGGTTAAATTTCAAATACAACTAATGAATCAGATTTCCAGTGAACTGAGGGAAGATAAGTTATTAAGCATAAACTAAATAATTTTATAATAAAATGCCACATATGGTTACAATTGGTGTTATTTACCTTGCACAATTTACTGAATATTAAATGGCTTAATTTGACAAGAATAACGTTACACTAGCGCTACAACTCTGCTAGACTTGTGGAAATGATAGAGGCATGTCTATACCAAAACTGACCTTAAGTTTGCAGCAGAGAAATGTACTACACCAAAACCGAGCTTAAGTTTGCAGCAGAGAAATGTACTAGGCGGAGGAATCTGCGTAAACAACGCTGCTGGCGCCGAAATTTTGCCTGCTCCTCTGACCCTGATATTCGTGCGCCCTGTTACGTCAAAATCAAAGGAAAAAAATAATTAATAACACTATCTGAAGCTAAACTAATAAAAATAATAAATTTATGTCTTGAAATAACAAATAAATTTGTTTATTGAATGTGAAATACCTTTTTGTACTCGATTCTCGCACTCAAAAATGAGAATACCCTTTTTCCAGTAGAACATTTGTGTACTGCAAACTTAATGTCGGTTTAGGTGCAGTTTCACAACCTTCGCCTCTTACGCTTAAAATAAACTACACTGCTCAAAACAATTAGGGGAACTCAAGGTTTAAACCCTTTCACCCTCAGTGATTCCATTTGGTATCATCAGTTTCTAATTTTTTTCCCTCACTAAATTGTGCTCGCAGTTATGTATCGTTAGATGGAAGAATCATGTCTTTTGAAAAATTAAATATTGTTTGTTTTAATTAAATGAAAATAGAAAAAACATGGCAAAATAAAATTCACTCCCAAAAAAGTTTATGAAATAACCCTAAACTCTTCACGCTTGCATTCGTAGATGCTAAAAAATTGATTTTACCTTTTTTTTAGGTTAGGTTTTGAATTATCGTCACACTAGAGCTACAGAGGGCTATTTACCTTTTTACAAATAAATTTTGAAAAAAATATTGTAATAATTTATTCAAAAGTTATGATACCAATATTTATTCCCTTAAATTTTAGTTAAAAAATTAAGATCCCCCCCCCACTTTTTTACCATTTTATTCTGGATGCACCCAACGAATCTATTTCAATAATCTTAGATTTCTATAATAAAAAATAAGTTGGAACTGAGAGTGTTAACCTAAGTACTCAAAGTGCTCCACTAATTCTTTTGAGCAGTGTATGTAGTTTTAATTTTTAAAAATTCACGGAAACTGAATCCATTACCTTATTTTTAGCACTATTTTCTTACACCAGTTAAAAACCAATTCTTTACAAGAACCATAGAAGATTACAATTACCATGGTTTTTTAAAATGTGTGTGTGTGGTATCCTCGATTTAAAAATAAACCAACAATAAAAGTTAGTTTATATTTTATGTATGCAGCCTTGCTGCATAATATACATCTGAAATTGATCTAGGAACAAATACAAAATATTGCATTTAAAAAGACAAATTTATTAAACATTTACAGAGCACACCACAAAGAACCACCAGGGTTCGAGAATAACCGTAATCTTCATCCTCATCGAAGTTCTAGAATTCTGCTTTCGTGGTAGTTGCTACTAAAGGAATGCAAGTGGCCGGATAGTTCACCTCTTCTATAAAGTTTCGGCCGGGATCTCCACAGGTATAGCCTGGCTCGCAGAAATCGTCATACAAGAGGTGGCAACTCTCTCCTCGGCACTAGGAAACATTAAAATTATCTTTAGAATCGCACTGATCTTATTAGAGACAAAGATTATCTAGTTCATAGAAGAACTGCGACAGCTCAGATTTGGTTTGGCAAATTGCGAACGCTTCTTTTCAAAGTAAGAGGCATTTAGAACCATTTGGCCAATAGTTACTCATTGAGCTTTACTTATATAGCTAATTCTTAAAATTCGCTACTAAACCATTTGTACCGTCTAATTTATGCATAAATAGGTAAAATCAACTACACAGCTGACAAATAGCCATAGTCAACAACTGAATGGTGTATTTTAAGATGCATTCAATATAATATGTCTTTGAGAAAATTTTAAACTGGCTTAAGGATTAAAGACATAACGCTTGATGTAACATTTTGCATTTCAGACTTGAAGATTGTGCTATTAAACTGTGCATCATATTAATCTTAAATTGAAATTCACCTTAAATACGAAAACATTCCAATTAGATGTCTTTTAAGACTTATTCAACCAGTGTTAACGGAGACGTAACTACAGTGTTGCACAAAAGGATATAAATCTTTTCTTTAGTCTGAAAAAAATCATGAAGTATGATTTGTATTTTGTGATATTAATTACAGTTATATCGCCACTTGCAATATTCTAAAATTATTTTACTTATTCGTATCAACCTCCTACTTTCTTCATCATCAATAAAATCGATAGATGTCAGTCCACGAATTTTTAGTAAAAGAATTGTTTTTAGTTATTGTTGCGACGACCATCACTAACAAAGTAACGTTAAAAAAGAATACTCCGTACAGAAACTATCTCGAATCTCGAGTTTCAAATCAATCAAAACAAACAAACAATACCCCTACAGGATGTGACGTACCCACATACGTCTTTTCCGGAACGCCGGCGTTTTCATGTGAACAGGATTATGAGGCTTCACAAAATAGCCAGCTAAACGCCGGCGATTTCTCAGGCCATGTGAACGCGCCTTAAAGGCGCGTTTACATCGAATCCCTGGAATGCTAAAATCCCCATTAGGGGAAAAAGAGGTCGAGCAGCATTTCTAACCTATAATTAAATGATAGACTGTGATCGAATCTATAGTATGAAAAATCAAATCCTCATTCATTGGAAAGTTTGCGACCCCCCCCCCCCCAATGAACCCTTCGATTCCGGTTCTGTCTACGGGGATAAATTGCTGAGTTTGCTCTTCAATCCATGGATTCGATGACTCATGTAAGCGCGCCTTTAAAAGTAAATGAAAACCGAACCTAATCCGATACATTTCATCCTTCAGAAAATTATTTAGGTTTGGGGGCCCTGGGCTCTCACTCTATGACATCTCTATAGTCAGTATTTGGTCGTTTTGCATCAACCAACTACTTGGCGTCTTTTGCAACACGTCATTTGGGTGACCAAAAATGACGACGGAAGTTGCGTCATTAAAAGACGCCAAGTAACGAAAACAAGAAGTCAAGTTTTTCGTGATTTTTTACCAGCTGACGTCACAAGACAGGTGTAAAATATTGGGTTTTATTGTAGAAGGGGCGAAGTGCTCAAATTTTAACAGGCTTTCATGCTGGTGTCATCTTCAGAACTGCGCAGAATTAAAACACAGCTGTTTACAACAGCTATTAACTGCGCTTGTTGTGACGCAAACTTGTGGTTTTAAGAGTTCAATGATAATCTAAATGTATTGGCAAGCGCCAATAAAGGAAAAATACAATAGTTTTTGTTAAAACTTTTTATTTATTGAATAAAAGGAAGCAAATGCATAACTTAAATAATTTGTTTATAAGAATTGAAGCAATTGACACTTTTGCATTATATATATTGATAGTCTTTAAGTAGAAAGTATTAAAGATATCAAAGTCAATTAGTTTCGGTAGTAATTCCTTAGCCATTTGTTGATATTCGCCAGTTCAAAACTTCTCGCATCTCTCACAGATTGGGGATCCAAAGGGTTGTCCTCCCTGGAAAATAATTAAGAAATTTTAATAAATGCAAATAACTATGGGTTTGCTAGATAAATAGCAATTTAACATTGCATCCCAGAAAACTTATGGAAACAAAATTCTGTCACGAATTTTCTAATGTAATTATTCAATTCATAATGGCATTCTAATTAATTAGTGTAGTAAGTGAAGTACTATCAATGTGAAAGTTAGGCCATGTTGCTTAAATGCGTTAAACGTTGCTGTTTTAATGTGTTTTCTTCTTCAACAGACTTCTCCATCTTTCGCAACTCCCAAGTCCAATGCTTTAAGGCTGCTCATCACCCCCATACCCGGCCCTCCTTCGATGGGTTGGCTAATGGTAAGCCTGCCATTTACGAGCGCACAACTACAGAATTTTTAGAAAGATTTGGGATCAAGGTTGTTAGAAGTTCGGTGTACCACCCTCAGAGTAATCCCGTAGAGAGGATGCATAGAACTTTGAAGAGAATACTTCGTGTCCTGTGTCTTGAATCTGGTCCAGACTGGGAAAAGATTTTGCCTCAAGCCCTATTCGCTTTAAGGACTGTAACTCACGACAGCACCGGCTTCACACCTGCTGAGTTAGTTCACGGGAGAAACCTGAAGACTCCTGTCATGTTACTCTATGACAAGTTAACTGAAGAAGACCAAGAAGAGGACTATGTGTAGTGTTCGAATTGATAAACCGTATGGAAAAGTGTCAGGAGTTAGCAATACGGAATATGGAACATGCCAAGGAAAAACAAAAACTATGGTATGATAAGAAATCGGTCGAACGAGATTTCAAACCTGGTGATCTCGTATTGGTTGTAGCTTCTTCAAAACCAAACAAATTGTCAGTACATTGGATAGGACCTGGTGAAGTAGTTAGACAATTGTCAGACACAAACTATGTGGTCGGGTTTCCTGAAAAGAATAAGAATCACGTTTACCACATTAATATGTTAAAACCCTATTTCAAAAGAGTGGAACATGTAAATCTTTTGACTTTAGGCGAAACTGAAGATGAAGAAGAAATACCAGTTCTTGAATGTGTTGATAAGTCAAATGGGTCAAAACTGTGTGAACTTTTAGAGGAAACCAGATTGAAATCTAATCTTTCGGAAGCACAGCTGAATCAACTCGAGAAACTTTTAAACCATCATTCTGAGCTTTTCTCAAATGAACCTGGTTGTACGGATCTGGCCAAACATGATATTGAGTTAGAAGAAGACAAACCTATCATAGCAAAGCCATATAGGATGTCTCCACGTCAGACTGAAATTTTGAAAGCTGAAGTAAATAAAATGCTTGAGCTGAATGTAATAGAACGAGGAGATTCGGATTTTACTTCTCCTTTAATACTTGTTGAAGTACCAGGGAAAGACCCAAGACCCTGTATAGACTATCGCCGTTTGAATAAAGTGACAAGAACTCAGTATTTTCCTATACCAAATATCGAAGAACTCATTGAGAAAGTATCATTCGCAAAATACATATCGGTTCTTAATTTAACCCGAGGATGTTGGCAAATACCTTTAAGTAAACAAGCCCAGAGATATGCTGAATTTGTAACCAGTTTTGGTACCTTTAGGCCATTCGGGCTGAAAAATGCTCCATATGATTTCAGTAGACTAATGGCTAGTTTGCTTCGAGACTGTGAGGAATTTGCGGTACCTTATTTGGATGATGTAGCCATCTTTTCTAATACTTGGGAAGATCATGTGAAACATTTAGAAGAAATATTTGTAAAAATGAAAACTGCCAAGCTTCACCTAAAACCTTCGAAGTGTCAGTTTGCTCGTGAGCATGTCAAGTATTTGGGACATATAGTTGGACAAGGCCAAAGAAAACCTGGTGAACTTAAAATTCAAGTGGTTAAAGAATTTCCTAGGCCTCAGAACAAAACCCAGATTAGATCCTTTTTAGGACTTGCTGGTTATTACCGACGGTATATACCAGATTTTTCGGTAATTGCGGCTCCATTAACAGATTTTTTGAAAGGAAAGGACGTAAAGTCATCAGTAAATTGGACCTCTACTTGTGAAGACGCCTTTGAAGAACTAAAGAAAAGACTTTTAGAAAGGCCAGTACTATACAGCCCTGACTTCACTGCTCCATTCATCATTCAGTGCGATGCTTCAAACGTTGGAATTGGCTTGGTGTTGTCCCAGATAAATCAGGATAATGAAGAGCACCCAATAATGTACCTCAGTAGGAAATTCACCACTGTAGAACAAAAGTACAGTACTACAGAGAGGGAATGTGCTGCCATTGTGTATGCCATTCAGAAATTAAAATGCTATCTTGACGGGCAACAAAAATTCACCATACAGACTGATCCCAATCCTCTGGTCTGGCCAGAGAAAAATACAGGGACTAATCCGCGACTTTGAGGTGGGCCCTCACATTACAACCATTCAATTATGAGGTTGTTCACAGAAAGGGATGTCTCCATCAAAATGCCGATACCCTGAGTGCCTGAGTAGATTTCCATGAATTGTAATTTAGTTGTTGCATGCGTATACTGTGTAGTTCTGAAGTTGTTAGTCTTACCTTAATATTGTTAAGCATTTTAATTGTAATTTACAACCCTACTGGAACTTTGAAAAATTAGGCACTTGTTAAATAGTTGCACTGATCCAAAAACTGCTAGGGACTTATAGAAAGACTTCAGGATTCTTTAGGACTTTTATATTTAAAGACTGAGAAATTTTTAGACTTTTTCCATTCTTTCAAAAGTCTTCCCTTGGCGGGGAGGAGTCTATAAGGATTCAAATAAAAAAATAAAAAACACGTGAAACAACTTTAAAGAACGCGACTCTGAAAATGTTTTAATTTGATGTGTGGCAACGTTGTTGAAAAACAAACAGAAAAGAAAATGTCGGATGATATTCTAAAATTCTCCTCTCCTGTAAATATATGTTAAGTTAAAACTAATAAAGTATTTAAAACGCTACCAAATGTGCTGAATATACTTCGTAATTCGTCACATGCTATAGATTTCATTAATTATTTATTTTCATTAATTATTGATAATTCATGAAAATTCGAGGTTTCGCAAATTGCTAAAAACTAAGGTTTTCAGTGTGATGGCGTCGAGAAAGAGAGGAGAAGTACCTTAAAATTTTAGAAATTAATAAAAATATAAGCGTTTTTTTAAAACAAAAACTTTCCAAACTTTAAAGATGATTCATTTTAAAGAGTTCTTCATTAGGGCAATTTCATTAGTTGATTTTCTATTTTTTTCATAAAAATGGCAACCAGTATTAGTGGTTTAGTAGCATAAGTATCACGGTAATTAATTGCAAATTGGTAAAAAATACTTAATATATTAACTTTATTAAAACTAACACGTATACATCAAAATTAGTATTCAAATCAGTTTTAAGCATTTATTGGTTATCATTAATTAAAATTGGTTAACAAAAAGAATATACGCAAGTTATACAAATAAAATATAATAATAAGATTACTTTATTACTGCGCATTTCATATGCAACTTAAATTAAAGTTCTAATATATATTTGTTAAAAAATCTCTTCTATCAAAAATATTAAACGTATAATGATGAACAGTAGATTTTTAAAATTTAATAAATTTTTTTAAAAAAATTCAAGTTATAACAAAATAATTTTAAGATTTCCAGAAGAACCAATATTAATATCGCCTAGTTATGGGTGTTTATTTGTTATTGTATTTTAAATAATACATGTATATCTACTGAGCATATTAGAAATATACATATGTGTATTCGTTTTCCATAATGTGATCGCATTTTTTTCATTTAAAAAATGAAAAATCGTAAATTCTCCCACAGAACACCATGTAAAAGTGGGGTAGATAAAGGTCCCTTTCTCCCAAGAGGGAGGGGAAAGCTTTTTCGCTTCACGCCGAAGGCCACATGACTACTCCTGTTCTTTCTATCCTCCTAGGTTAAGGCATCATGACACCGTCCATACCTTCGCGTGTTCAATATTCGTCTTAGTCATCTTATTAACAGCCCGTTTGGAACACACACAAAATCTCGCCAATAAAAGCCGTGTATATGTGACTGGTGCACATTTAATCTGTTGACATTCAAGCTTTGCTCAGGTGTAGTCCTCATCACTGTTCCGCTTTTAAAACTTACGGAGTTTGTCGCCCATATCCTTTGTGTAGCTTTAGGAAGATGTGAATTCCATTATCTCTAATCTCTACATTTGTAAATCGTTCAACATCAACATATTAAAAATATACATAGTTTTAGAAGTTTTTATACGTGACGAACGACGATTGGGTTTGGGCTGAATTAACGTAGCACTAAAGCTACAAGCAGGGCCGGCCCTAGACATTTTGGCGCTCCGGGCAAAACCTTAATTTTGTGCCCCTAATATCCCATATTTTAAATAAATTCTAACTAACCAAAGTAATTTAAATGTCCTTTTTTTAACTTTTCTTTCTGCAAACTCACGAACCAGTGATTTCAAGTCTAATTTATCACTAATTTGGCAATCTATAGCTATCATTGCCAATCGTTAAGCCGATTGTGCGTCTTCATCGTTCTGCGATTTTTTAAAAATTATTTTTTGTTTTTAAAAACTTCTTTCCCCTGAAGCCGCAGTGAATGGCAATGCAAGCAGTAACGCCGACTGCTGAGGTTTGGAACGAATTTGAGCGTAGCGATAAACTAAAAAACTTCAGCAGGGGTTTCCTTTTTCGTAAATAATGACGAAACAATCCTTATTTCATCGGCTAGTTAGGCAGGGCGGTAAGATCACTTGAATTTCCATAAGTTAAAACTACTTCCAAATTTTTGCAATGTGCCTGTAGCTCATTTCTGGGCATATGTCTTTTAAACCAAAAATATTATACAAAAGGCTGAAATAATTACTGTGTGATTATTTAATAAATTATATCTGGTTTACAAGGAATTTATTGCTTGGGGATCCATACTGTGAAAAATATATATTTTATACTTTTGTTTGAGGTCTTGAACTTGTTTATCCGGGCCCTCATACAAAAAACTTTCTTGTTTTGCTTCTGACCGGATGACGTACATCAAACTCCCGATTATCCGTGGGCCACGATCCACCCCTTTTCCCCCTTCAAATACAATAATAATTTAACAGAACGCTGAGAAAAGAAATTTATCTGTTTCAAAACTTGACAGAATATATTCCAAGAACAACGAATTCATTTCCAAAACGGCGACTACATTTAAAGAGCGACGAATACATTATAAAAACTGCGAATGCTCTTAAAATAAGAATGACCATAGAAAACCTGGTGTATGCCAAAATGTGTTCGGCCAGGTGCACATGAAGAGCTATTTACCATAAAGAAGTCACTTGTAAAATAAACTATCAGTGATTTTAATTGTACAGCCTTGCATGGTTCTGGCGGATTTCTCTTATAATACTCCTATAACTCTATTTTACTTTTATAAAATCCATAAACAGTTTTGAGTATATTTTCTTTACTTTTGCGGATTATACGTGGATGCAATGCCACCCAATTCCGCGGATAATCGGGAGTTTACTGGGTTCCGCAATTAGTGCATCGAGAGTACAGCCAAGAATCACAGAATAATACTTGGCCTTTTAAACTTGCTCATTATGTTTTCATGCAATAATTCAATTATTTCGTTTTGTATAGTTTTCCCTAGATATGTAACTTTGATTTCTTCTTTATTGAGTACTCTGAGAACGTGTTAGTTCATTTTCGAATGAAACTCAGCCAATAACTGAATAAACTTCAAAGAGTTTAAAAACCGTTTTCAGCGATTTTGGAATTTTTGATTTTAGGATGGCCTGTGACTTAATTTTTTGATCAGTTCATTTTCATTTTCCGTGATTTTGGCGCCCCTAGATCATTGCGCTCCGGGCGGCCGCCCGGACCGCCCTGCCTTGGGGCCGGCCCTGCTACAAGAGGACTATTGGCCACGGACCTCATATTTAATCATTGTCAAGTGACTAGGTCGAAACCCGAACTGGCACTTTGGTAGCCGTATCGCGAATTCTTATGCGGCGTCATAATTTAGATCTTCGGCAGATTTAACGTGCACCAGTCTCATATACACGGCGTAATTAAATGAGTTTTTTTCCTGCAAAGCACGACCCGTTTGATTTCTAAGGCGAGGACAGAATCGCGGAGAATGGAGAATATAAAGTTTTTCGAATGTTTCAGAAATTAATGCATCGCCTATAATCTTCGATTTTCTCCCCTAAATTAACGTGAAAACACATTTTCTATATGGCGCGGTTAAATTTCAAATACAACTAATGAATCAGATTTCCAGTGACCTGAGGGAAGATAAGTTACTAAGCATAAACTAAATTATTTTATAATAAAATGCCACATATGGTTACAATTGGTGTTATTTACCTTGCACAATTTACTGAATATTAAATGGCTTAATTTGACAAGAATAACGTTACACTAGCGCAGGGCTGCCAGTGCCAGAAAGCTTTGAAAATAGTTGCTTTAGTAGCCTCAGATGTTAAAAAATAGTAGCCAAAATAGTATCCTCTTTTACCTAACTAAATAAACAACTTTTAATTGTTAGATAACACAAATTTTTTTTTTAATATTTGCATTGAATGTTATCCGAAATTAAATGAAATTTGAAAAAAAAGGGGATAAATTAGTTTAATATGCTTAGATGCAAAAATTTAAAAACTAAAACTTAAGACTTATATCAGTGCAGAATTGTAGCACCAACACTCGGTTAAAAGGATTGATAAAACTGCCAATATAGTTTTTCGGATGTATTGCAACAGAAAATTTCATGTTAAATTATTAAACCAATTTATATATAACTGTTAGAGAACATAAATTAGGAGAAAACATTTTAAAACTACTATTTTGGATTGGAATTTAATTAGCAATTGCATAAAAATTTTCAAAAAACAAAAACATTCCAGTAACGATTGGATAAGAAACAGCCATAAAAGTGCCTTTTTTATCCTTCAAAAATATATATGTATGGCAAATAAATTTATCTATTTTAAATTTTTGATTAGTATTTAGCTAAAAAATCTAAATAAAACCAACATTCATCTATAAAAAGCCTGTCATTTCACAGAAGCGAGTAGGAAGAAGTTACAAAGCTAAATTGTGCAAAAAAATTTAAGACCGCAACTTAAATTTACAAATTGCAACACCAACTTTCAAATGAAAGGATTGATACTGCCCATAAAATTTACTTGAAAATAAATTTATTAAAAAATATAATATAAAAACAAGTTTATTTGAAATAGTTATCAGTTATTCAAGAAACATAAGGATCAATACTAATCCATGCAAATATGTTTCACTGAAATATCTCGCAGCTTTAAAATACGTTTTGCATATCGGCAGTATCATGGTGGCGCCATCTATGGAAAAATTATATAACTAAAACTAAAATAGTCGCCCAAGACTGAAAATAGTTGAAGGTTTTGCTTAAAATAGTCGTTTAAGGCCATTTTTGGTCTTAAATAGTTGCCATAGTCGCCTAGACGCTAAAATAGTCGCTTTAGTAGCCTTTTAAGTCGCCACTGGCAGCCCTGCTAGCGCTACAACTCTGCTAGACTTGTGGAAATGATAGAGGCATGTCTATGCCAAAACCGACCTTAAGTTTGCAGCAGAGAAATGTACTACACCAAACAGAGAAATGTACTAGGCGGAGGAATCTGCGTAAACAACGCTGCTGGCGCCGAAATTTTGCCAGCTCCTCTGACCCTGATATTCGTGCGCCCTGTTACGTCAAAATCAAAGGAAAAAAATAACACTCTATTTGAAGCTAAACTAATAAATTTATGTCTTGAAATAACAGATTTGTTTATTGAATGTGAAATACCTTTTTGTATTCGATTCTCGCACTCAAAAATGAGAATACTTTTCCAGTAGAACATTTATGTACTGCAAACTTAATGTCGGTTTAGGTGCAGTTTCACAACCTTCGCCTCTTACGCTTAAAATAAACTACACTGCTCAAAACAATTAGGGGAACTCATGGTTTAAAACCTTTCCCCTCAGTGATTCCATTTGGTATCATCAGTTTCTAATTTTTTCCCCCTCACTAAATTGAGCTCGCAGTTATGTATCGTTAGATGGATTTGGTTTGGTTTGAATTATCGTCGCACTAGAGCTACACGAGGGCTATTGGCGACGGGCGTCGTATTTTAGAACCACAGTCAAGTGACGAGCCAACACCTGAATAGGCACCCAACGCAACCTATCGTTAGATGGAAGAACCATGTCTTTTGAAAAATTAAATATTGTTTGTTTTAATTAAATGAAAATAGAAAAAACATGGCAAAATAAAATTCACTCCCAAAAAAGTTTATGAAATAACCCTAAACTCTTCACGCTTGCATTCGTAGATGCTAAAAAATTGATTTTACCTTTTTTTAGGTTAGGTTTTGAATTATCGTCACACTAGAGCTACAGAGGGCTATTTACCTTTTTACAAATAAATTTTGAAAAAAAATATTGTAATAATTTATTCAAAAGTTATGATACCAATATTTATTCCCTTAAATTTTAAAAAATTAAGATCCCCCCCCCACTTTTTTACCATTTTATTCTGGATGCACAACGAATCTATTCCAATAATCTTAGATTTCTATAATAAAAAATAAGTTGGAACTGAAAGTGATAACCTAAGTACTCAAAGTGCTCCACTAATTCTTTTGAGCAGTGTATGTAGTTTTAATTTTTAAAAATTCACGGAAACTGAATCCATTACCTTATTTTTAGCACTATTTTCTTACACCAGTTAAAAACCAATTCTTTACAAGAACCATAGAAGATTACAATTACCATGGTTTTTTAAAATGTGTGTGTGTGGTATCCTCGATTTAAAAATATACCAATACAAGTTAGTTTATATTTTATGTATGCAGCCTTGCTGCATAATATACATATGCAATTGATCTAGGAACAAATACAAAATATTGCATTTAAAAAGACAAATTTATTAAACATTTACAGAGCACACCACAAAGAACCACCAGGGTTCGAGAATAACCGTAATCTTCATCCTCATCGAAGTTCTAGAATTCTGCTTTCGTGGTAGTTGCTACTAAAGGAATGCAAGTGGCCGGATTGTTCAACCGTTCTATATAGCTTCGGCTAGGATCTCCACAGGTATAGCCTGGCTCGCAGAAATCGCCAACCAAGATGTGGCAACTCTCTCCTCGGCACTAGGAAACATTAAAATTATCTTTAGAACCGCACTGATCTTATTAGAGACTAAGATTTTCAAGAACATAGAAGAGCTGCGACAGCTCCGATTTGGTTTGGCAAATTGTGAACGCTTCTTTTCAAAGTTCGAGGCAATTTAGAACCATTTGGCCAATAGTTACTCATCGACTGCGGAATGCTTTATACACAAGTTTGATTAGGAAGTCACTTTACTAAAGGCAACATTGAGTAGCTTTACTTATAGCTAATTCTTAAAATTCGCAAATAAACGGTATTATTTTAGACGGTAAATTTGTACCGTCTAATTTATGCATAAATAAGTAAAATTAACTACACAGTTGACAAATAGTCATAGCCAACGAATGAATGGTGTATTTATAAGAGGCATTCAATATAAAATGCCTTTAACCCTTTCGTTACTGAAACGCCCCAACAACGAAGGATTCGATAATGTTATTCCTATCAAATATTACGAGGAAGCAAAAATCCTTCGTAGCGAAAGGGTTTAGAAAATTTTAAACTGACTTAAGGGCTAAAGGCATTAAAAGTGTAGCTAAAAAAAAACATTAAATTGAAAGGCTAACGCTTGATGTAACATTTTGCATTTCAGATTTGTAGATTGGGCTCTTAAATTGTGCATCATATTAATCTTAAATTGAAATTCACCTTCAATACAAAAACTTTTCAATTATTTGTCTTTTAAGACTTATTCAACCAATTACTTAGAGAATCAATTACAAACAATTACTTTTAGACTTATTCAATGCTAAAGCTGTCGGGACTTTCGTCTCCACAGATTTATTATAACAAGCACGTATATAGCAGTGTCAGGGGTCGTAGTGGGACAACACAAAATTTCAGGACAATAATTTAAGAAAACTTCAGGACATTATTTATGCAATAAAATACTGGGTTACTGTTACTGTACTGCTTAAAAAAATTAAGGAAAATTCAAAAACCAAAAATTGCTACTAGTACTAGCATAATAGTACCTGAATACATAAATATGTTATAACAAGCTTTTATTCAAGCTATTCTTGTTATCACAGACAGCTTAGTGTTTCCTAATCTAAATTCATCTTCAAATATTAATTAATTTTTTAAAACTATATTATTAAAGTTTAAAACTTGTTGTTTATTGAAATTTGAGTGTTGTTTTCATTGATATAGACCGAGAATAGAAAAAATAATTAGATTGCTTTAATGTTGTGTAAAACTTAGGGTATTGGTGTAAACATAGAGTTAGGAAGGAGGAGTAAAGGGGACCATCACTTTAAATGGTTTGAAGCAGGGCTGTCAGGTTTGTCGAGCTACTGCTCATAACAAACCGACACTGAGGTATCCCAAGATGCACCGCTTTAGCAGTTTTTTGAGCTACTGCGCACAACAATGTTATGTGCTGTAGCGCATAACATTGTTGCCGAAACCATGGAAACTGGCACTGAGGTATTCCCTCTATTCTCTTTCCTAACTCTATGGGTGTAAAAGCTGACCACTTCTTTAATTGCTATGTTTAAAGGTATAAGTTTAGCTCTCTTTTAATTCTAAAACGGTCCCGATGGCTATACAACTAAAGATTCTATAATGATATTCCTATCACATGGAAACAAAATTCTGCAAAGCCAAAGTGTTAACTATATCATTATATTACTTGACTGGGGCGTGTGTGTGAGAAATCACTTGCGGTTTCACTTGCATTGGCAATATGATGGTGAAAAAAAATTTATATCTGATATTGAAAATAACAGATTATTTCAGAAAAGTTTACTTTGAATTTTTTTTCCCATGCTGTCAGGGAAAAAGTTGACACTGCAGTTCCCACCAACAGATATTCTATAGACAGCCAAAACTCGATTATAAGATATTCAAGACTAGGACGGAACCCAGGAAGGTATCCTCCGTGGCATGCCTTAACCCGCCACGCTGGTCTACTTTAGTAGAGGTCCAGCATTGCAATCACTTGCCATTACGAAAAACAAATAAAAATTTGCTTATGGGTAAACTTAAAACCCGAGCTTTTAATGCTCCAATTTTTCAAAAGTGGTCTAGTTAAGACTTATAGAGGAAAACAAGATCCACACACCTTCATGCAAATATCACAACAGTGGCATTCATCTTTGAAGATCCCGCATTTGCAGTCCACAACATCACATGAAGAGAGATTGCACTTAGCACGACACATTCGAGGGGTTCTGGATTCTACAACTGCACTGTAAAAGAGAAACACCGTTGAGTAATTTCAAGGAAATTGCTCAACTTTTGTGCCTCTATAGTTAGAAAATAATCAGTTTTACAAATAAAAAAAATTAAAATATTTGAAGTTTTGCCTTGTTTGCAGCCAAGGTTTTAAAAAATCATTAGATCCCAAGCTTAAAGACTTTTTTATAGTAATAACTCAGTCAATAAGAGTTCAATTCAAAATTTACAATTTAATGCGAGAGTTCTTGCCATCACTTAGTTTGAATACCCATAGTTATTGTGGTCATAAACTAAGATTGTTGTTTTAAAACTTTCAGAAGCAGCAAACAATGTTACATATTAGTCTTATTTTATTTGTCTTTCCCTTTGTCGGTTTCCTTAATTTGATCAGAAGATCATTTGCGTATCTGTACAAGAAATCTTTTAATAATTATATTTCTCAGTTGCATAGGAACTGATCAAAGGAAATGATTTCAAAACAATTTCCTAGTGTCAGGCAAGTTTCTTGCAAGATTAAAGTTTTGTTGATCTAAGGTTTGCATAGAAGATGTCATTAACCCATTAACGATGACTTTGCAGCCATTAACGCCTTCATTTCTGAATAAAAAGCTAATTAAGATTTAGGTTTTTTTTGTTTAACTTAATTTGTCCGACATCAATTCTTAAGGAATCGTCTTTGACTTAGATTTTGTTCATTGATAAACTCAAGCAAAAAGCTCATTTTTGGGAGGCATATTTTCTTTCCAGCAAACCGCCAATAGTATTCAAATGTACCCAAGGTATTTAACAGCGCATCACGGTTACTTTTGGTGTTACATTTACTTCCTCCAACACATTTGCAATATCTAAGCACTTCAAAATTAGTACCTAACTTGACTGTCTGTCGATTAGTTTAAAAAAATCACTAGAGAAGGTTCCAAAAACGAGTCTGAATAATTTTAAGACTAATGTGAATAAAGTATATAATGCATATTTATGAAAATTAATCTTTATTAAATAAATTCAATCACCACTTACCAAATAAATACAAGTGACAAAAGCCCCAAAGCCAAAGTATGAGACTTCATATTTCAGTTCCCTGTTGAAAAAATAAAAATACGTATAATCAAGCTCTATGGTTTGACAGTGGACATGAAAATTTTGGTAAATTGTAATCGTACGTTACTGCTTGGAGCATTTCCAAAACCCTGCCAACTTGGCGAAACTCGCTTGTTTTCCCATTGCCAGATTCATTCATGCTGATGCATTAACCCATAGCCTCCTACATAGAATACCGAACAAACTCGAGAATCAACACGTATTCACAGGCTGTCCTCAAAAAGTATTCTGGTCACGCCAGCTGTTAGTAGTAGGAATGAATTCGCAATGAATGACGGATCCAACAGGCTATTTCTACGAATACCTTTCGGTCCAAGTAACATAATGAAAGACTCGCACACGTTCCAGAATGAATACAAGAATACGTTATCTCTGTATATACCAAATCACTTTTAATAAATCCTTTTGTGACTTTTTTTCGTCTGTGAACTAGATTTTAAAAACTAAATGAAATGAGCATCTTTATGCTCTTTTATCCATGATAAAAGCTCTGAATAACTCGAAAACGCTTTACCTTCAACGAAAGCTATGGCGCACATTACATCAAGGTCTGCAAAAGTGTAAATAAAAGAATAAGTACATAAGCCTAAAAGTAGGCATGGGCGCATTCGTATACGCAATGTGTGCATGGTGCCCGTACGTGTAGCCACTCTGAATATATAAATACTTCTGTGGCAGTTAACCAATTAAGTCAGTAATCAACTGAAATTGTTCTTATTTCCTACTAGATATAGCATCAGTTGTTTTTATTTCTTCTAAACTAAAACGTTAGTACGTAGTCTTTTTTT
Organism: Hylyphantes graminicola; assembly: GCA_023701765.1. Lineage (NCBI taxonomy): Eukaryota > Metazoa > Arthropoda > Arachnida > Araneae > Linyphiidae > Hylyphantes > Hylyphantes graminicola. The sequence continues at coordinate 49,059,554 of CM043114.1, forward strand.
TTGTCATTCCAAGCTAATAGCATAAACTGTTTAGTGCTTAACCGAACCAAAATGTAAACATAGCACTCGTATTAACACAACAATAAGCATTTTTTCCGGTAAATCGCCATTATACGACAATTCTTCCCAAAAAGATTACATCACTACAAACATTGTTATAAATACGAGTAGTTTAAATGCAATGGTACATTTTGGAATGGCTATAGAAATAATGCGCATTCAGTTTTGTTAGGAAAAACTAGTTTGTAAAAAATTTACTTACTTTTTCCTGTTTTAATTTTGCCAGGACGAAACTTAGATAAGCCATTTAAAATTGCCACGGAAAGTGAGGTAGGTAATTGGTTGGTTGGTAGACATATATTTTCAGGCGTGTGTGCTTGGTCGCAAGGCAAGGACCCGCTTATAAACCATCGTCAAGTAGGAAAACACAAGACACACACAAACAAACACATATGACACATGTCGCCATCTGAAGCCACCTCCGCAATTTAGACATGTCCCTGAAGGGGAGGGAAATTTTCTCCAGGGACCTGTACCCATGGGAAACTGGGCAATTAGCGCCCACAGGACTTTCGGACCCAACAGATTTCACGAGCACGTACTCCGCATATACTCGACAAACACAAACATCCATGCCTGAACGGGATTCTAGTCCAGACCCAGCAGCTCCAGAGGCCAATGCCTTAACCACTACTGCCCTTCCTACTACGGCAGTGAGGTAGGTAGGAAGGTAGGTACATAGGTAATGTAATCGATTTCGGCTGCCTATTTTTAGCCTTCTTTTGGAGCATTAACACAGGTAATAACGCTTTCTAATTTAGAACTCTAGTCAAGTGACGAGGTCGCACCTGAGCGGGCACCCAACGGAACTTCAAGCGGCATCGTACGCTGACGCTGTCGGGACTTTGGATACACAGATTTAACGAGCACGTCTGTCCCAGTGTACTCGGACCCATCCGTCACGAGAGTAGGTGGAATTCGAACATCCGCACTCCTGAGAAGGCTGAATCCTGAGGCGGACGCCTTTAACTACTCGGCCAGGAACATATTTGGAATGCCTGCTTCTACATGTGAGCGGGGTTTTAAGGTTTTACAAAATAGCCGGCTTAATGCCGGCTATTTCCCAACACATGTGAACGGTAGCCGTTTAAGCGACTGAGAAAGGTTTCGGCCAACGGAAAGTGTCTGGGAAATTTATTATTAACTTTTGACATTATTTTCTAAAACATATGTAAAAATCGCCTTTACAAAATGACTTAGCTAACTTATAATTTATCTACTTTTTACACCCGATACCTCGGTCCACTACACTAAAGGCGCGTTTACATTGAATCCCTGGAATGCTAAAATCCCCATTAGGGGAAAAAGAGGTAGATCAGGATTTCTAACCCAAATGCTAGTCTGTGGCTGAATCCATGGAATGAAATACCAAACCCTCCTTCATTGGAGGGTTTGCGAAACCCCCAATGAGCCCTGCAATTCCGGTTCTGTCTGAGAGAAAATCCCCATGAGGGAAAAATTGCTGAGTTTTCTCCTCCATCCATGGATTCGATGGCTCATGTAAACCGCTTTAAGGCGCATATACATGAGCCATCGAATGCTTTGAAGGCCAAACTCCCCATTAGGGGAAAAGATGGTCGAGCAGGAGCACCCAATTAAATGATAGACTGTGGCCGAATCCATGGTATGAAACATCAAACCCTCCTACATTGGAAGGTTTGCAAACCCCCCAATGAACCCTGCAATTTCGGTTCTGTCTGTGTTGATAAATTGCTGAGTTTTCTCTTATCCATGGATTCAATGGCTCATGTAAACGCTCCTTTAAAAGTAAATGAAAACCGATCCAATCCGATACATTTCATCCTTCAGAAAATGGCTTAGGTCTGGGGGCCCTGGGCTCTCACTCTATGACATCTCTTTAGTCAATTTGGTCGTTTTGCATCAACCAAATACTTGACGTCTTTTACGACACTTAGTTTGTGTGACCAAAAAATGACGTCGGAAGTTGCGTCATTAAAAGACGCCAAGTAACGAAAACAAGAAGTCAAGTTTTTCGTGATTTTTTACCAGCTGACGTCACAAAACAGGTGTAAAATATTGGGTTTTATTGTAGAAAAGGCGAAGAGCTCAAATTTTAACAGGCTTTCATGCTGGTGTCATTTTCAGAACTGCGCAGAATTAAAACGCAGCTGTTTACAACAGCTCTTAACTGCGCTTGTAGTGACGCAAACTTGCGGTTTTAAGAGTTCAAGGGTAATCTAGATGTATTGGCAAGCGCCAATAAAGGAAAAAGACAATAGTTTTTGTTTGAAATTTTTATTTATTGAATAAAAGGAAGCAAATGCATAATTTAAATAATTTGTTTAAGAATTGAAACAAAGGACACTTTTGTATTATATATATTGATAGTCTTTAAGTAGAAAGTATTAAATATATCAAAGTCAATTAGTTTCGGTAGTAATTCCTTAGCCATTTGTTGATATTCGCCAGTTCAAAACTTCTCGCATCTTTCACAGATTGGGGATCCAAAGGGTTGTCCTCCCTGGAAAATAATTAAACAATTTTAATAAATACATATAACTATGGGTTTGCTAGATAAATAGCAATTTAACATTGCATCCCAGAAAACTTATAGAATCAAAATCCTCACGAATTTTCTAATTTAATTATTCAGTTCATAAATGGCATTCCAATTAATTAGTGTTGTAAGTAGTACTATCAATGGGGGGGGGGGGGGGTAAAAGTTAGGCCATGTTGCTGAAATGCGTTACACGTTGCTGTTTTAATGTGTTTTCTTCTTCTACAGTCTTCTCCAACTTTTGCAACTCCCCAAGTACTATATTTTAATGTATACAGTGAGATGCAAAAGTTTAGACAAATTAGCTGTAAAATTTAGAACTGTGATGGTAAAATTACAAATGCCCGTAAACATATTTAAAAATATCGTGAAATACTATAATTGAAACATAATTGTTTGATTTGCTACAACAATATTTCTTTGCATAAAATAAAAAGTTGAATGTTGCAAAAGTTTAGACACAAATAAAAGATTATGCTAAATTAAGTAGATAATGGCCTAATTTGGCATTTTTAATGAAGAATTGTATTTTTTTATATGATAAAAGAAGAAAAAAAAAACATGATATCAAGTGAACTAAAAATATTTAATAACAATAATAATTCAATTTTACCCCAAACAGACAAAATAAACTCTTCAAATCTTTTACGTTGAAGTATTATTACTGCATTATATATTGCATTATATATTACTGCATATTTGCTTCAAATTTACAATTGAATATCTCTAAATGCGAACCGAATGCATACCAGTCCATCACCTTAAAGTTTTGTCACAAATTCGTGGATTTGGAGAAATACATAGGCCGATTTTCTTGATGAAACGTGCAGCGCAGTCTTTCCCATATAAAATCACAAAATAGCGACATATTGTTCTTTTTTGCACTTTAGTACAATGCAGAAATAGTCTTCTCTTCAAAAACGACAAAAAAAAGTCTGTCTATGTATAATATGCAGTAATATTTCAACATTAAAGATGTAAAGAGGCTATTTTGTCTGTTTGGGGTAAAATTAAACCAATAGGCTATTGTTATTCAATCTTTTAAGTTTTATCATATAATTTTTTTCAATAAAAATGTGAAATTAGGCCATTATCTACTTTAATATAGCATAATCTCGTAATAATAGTCTTGAAGAGCCGTTTTGTAACAACCGCAAGCAATATTATTTTGAAAACTTATCATTGTAACTATGTATCATTAAATTTATTTTATGTGTTCGTTACCTACTCTCCTTATTTTGTGTATTTCCTAATAAATAGATTATTATATAATCCTCATTTTGCATTATGACCCATTTCACCCCAGGTGTGACTCATTTTACTTCATTGTGGAGTAAAATGGGTCACAACTTATGAAACTAAGTTCATTCCATTTATAATTTAAAAAAATATTTAAACTACATAAAAGTGTAGTGAAATATAGTAACGTTAAGATGCAATTTTAAAAAATCTAAAAAAAAATATTTTATCGTGTTTTTCTATTTTATCATATAAAAAAATATAATTCATCAATCTTCTTCTTCTTCGCTGACACCACAGCCTGTTACAGGCCAAGGCCGTCTCTCCAAGTCTGCTCCATCTGACTCTGTCCCCCACAATGACCCTCCATCGGTTAACTCCTAACACCTTGAGGTCTCTTTCAACCACATCCAGCCATCTAGTTGGATGTCTTCCTCTGCGCCGCTTTCCTTCCATCTTCGAGAAAGTTACTTTTTTAGTGGGGAAGCTGTCTTCGTATCGAAATATATGTCCCAACCATTTAACGCGGGACGCCTTTACCACCTTTAGAATGTCGGGTTCACCATATTTTTTGTATATTTCGTGGTCGTAGGGGATTCTCCGATCATATTTAGATGAAATCTACCACAATATTGAAAGTCTTAAGACATGATTCATTAATACAAATGCGAAATTAGGCCATTATCTGCTTTAATTTAGCATAATCTCGTATTTGCGTCGAAACTTTTGCAACATACAAATTTCTAGTTAAATAGAAAAGTTATTGTTATAGCAAATCAAGCAATTAATGTTTAAATTATAGCATTTGAAAATATGTTTTTTAAAATGTGTAAGGGATTTTGTAATTCTACCATCACAATTCTAAATTTTACAGCTAAATGACATCATTGTCTAAACTTTTGCATTACACACTGTAATCCCTTTAAAATAAACAGAGTGGCCATAGCGGTCGGGTGTCAATTGAATTTAAAATTAAATAGCAAGTGGTTCACAAAGAAAGCGATTAAGTTTATTTTTTTTATAAAAGAAGAAGTTTGTAGGTTGTATCTCTGTCGCAAGAACAATTATTCTCTCCTTGCTAACCTAAGTTAGATAAATAGAAATATGCTATGGAGAAGATCCTTCCGCGGATGTAAAAAGTTTCATAAATAATTAATTTGAGAAAATTTCACAATTTTATCAGAATGAAAAGTGTATTTTGGTTAAATTGTATTAAGATCATTTTTATGTAAATATTACCTTACAAGAGCTTCCAACTAACGGACCAATCAAGCTTTTCCCCCTGCCTTTTTACTTTTTGTTTTTACCCAAGTATGGTTGGCAAGGAGAGTAGTTATACTATTTGAGTTATTGCAAAGATTGTATGTCGCGTTCAACGAAAGGGCTTTGTAAAGTACGTTATGATAGCTTGTTGTCGTCCGTTTTTAGAAATAACCTAGGTTGATTGCTGATTTGTAATAGAATTTTTCGAAGGCTTTTGCAAATGTTGTTTCGAATGCATGTAATAAAATGTTCGAATTGTAATATAATACTCTTTTTTTTCAGTTTTTTTCTTATTAACTCTCAGTTAATGTGTTGCCGAACCATTGAACATCAGTTCCCACGTTCTAATACAGTCTTGCCGTTGTGTTAATGCATTATTTCCCAAAGAAATTCAAACGCATCAGCATTTGTTTTGACCCCACTCTTCTCACAACGCAACCATTGAAAATATATTAACTTTTTAATTAGACCTCGACATGTGAGGAGGTGTTCTTTTTGGCGGCCGAGCTTCGGCTCCTGACTTCGACCTTTTAAATACACTGGTGGACAATTGCTAAGGACGATACGGTTTTTTCAACATAACTTTGTACAACAGCTTTCCAAATCAACAAATTTAATACCGTAAGATCCCCAATACGTAAGGACATGAGTAATGTAAGCACACTTACTAAAAGAGAAATCCGAGGGATAAAAAAAGCTTTTTATCCCTCCATTTGAACTCCATTCCATGCATCTCCGAGGTGACGATGAATTTAGGATTTTCACTAACGACAATTTTACGAATGCACCAATGAATATCGATAATCCAGTAAAACATCAAATCTACGACATAGTTTAACCTTAAAAGCCGGGTCCATTGACAACTGATTATTAAATGTGAGAAACGTCTATGTCGATTCTATGGTACACAAGTGTCGTCCTGTTAACTGTTTAATGAATATTCACCGATATGGGATTCTGGAGCCGTATGTATCACGTATCCGCAATATATCATGTTTAATGATTTTTCTCCGTCATCGATGATTCGTTTTTGCATGGTCTTTTTTTGGCCGCAGCTGTGTCGTTGGTTTAATGTTTTACTGGATTATCGATATTCATGGTGCACTCGTAAAATTGTCGTAAGTGAAAATCCAAAATTCATCTTCACCTCGGAGATGCATGAAATGGAGTTCAAATGGAGGGATAAAAAGCTTTTTTTATCCCTCTGATTTCTCTTTCAGTAAGTGTTGCTTACATTACTCATGTCCTTTTTATTGGGGATCTTACGGTATTAAACTTGTTGATTTGGAAAGCTGTTGTACAAAGTTATATTGAAAAAATCGTATCGTCCTTATCAATTGTCCACCAGTGTACTTTAAAATGATTTCTTATTAATAAAATCAGTTTGGATGTCCAATTTTTCTTCATTTATAGAATTGACCAAATAATCAGCATGATCTTCTGTGTAAGGGAAAATCCCTTACATGTATTTATAACAATACAATTCCATAGAGTTAGGAAGGAGGAGTAGAGGTGTCTATTAGTACAAATGGCTTGAAGCAGGGCTGTCAGATTTTTCGAGCTACTGCGCATAGCAAACCGGCACTGAGGTATCCCAAGATGCACCGCTCTAACCTGCTTCTTTTGTGCGTTACTGCGCACATATATGGCCCGCTCTATTCTCTTTCCTAACTCTATGTACAGGGTGTTTATAAAATAACGCTCCCTATTCGTAGTGGTCTGTAGCTTGAATGAATAATCCAAATGCAAAAAACTTTGAGACACTTACTAATCAAGAAGGGGAAAAAAGAATGGAATCATAAAAAACCAACTCGTCTCCTGAACAGGGTTCTAAATTACGAGGCGTAATTGGATGTGTTGGCCATAATTAGCCATAATTGGCTACTACTCGTAATTATAACCTTGGTCAAGAGACGAGTTTCTGTATTATAATTCCATTCTTTTTCGTAATAAAGAAACTCGTCTCTTGACCAGGTTTCTAAATTACGAGGCGTAATTAGCTGTGTTGACAGTAATTGGCCATAATTGACGACGCCTCGTAATTTAGATTCTGGTCAAAAAGACGAGTTTGTTTTTTATGATTATTTTTTATGATTTTGTTTTTTTTATGATACCATTCTTTTTCCCCCCTTCTTGATTAGTAAGTGTCTCAATGTTTGATGCATTTGGATTATTCATCGAAGCTACAGACCACTCCGAATAGGGAGCGTTATTTTATAACCACCCTGTATAATTCCGATTAACATAATCCTTTCTAACCTGAGGTCCAGATGATGCGCTCCACCGTCGACAATGACGGCAACCACAGAATCAGAAATGTTTTGCAGCACCTGTGCACAAAAAGACGAATCTTTTAAGTTATTAAATTACTGGTTAGAAAGTTTGGTGTAAGATTGTACCGGAATCTTTGGACCTTTGCAACTGCCACCACTATTTGGAGCGTGGATTTACCACTTTTGTGGTGAAACCATGGGATATGCAGCAAAAAGAATGGTAAATCAAAACTCCAAATAGAGGTTGCAGCAAGTTGGTTGGTAGACATATATTTTCTGGCTTGTGTGTTTGGTCTGGCAGCCAGAAAAATCGCCGACTCCGCTCCGCTGCAATTTTGCGCCGGAAATTTTTTAACTGTGTAGATTCTTTGTACGAAAATTCACATACTAAAAAAGAATTAGCTTAAGAACTCGTGATTAATCAATTATTTAACGCATCAAAATATTTCATAATTCTCAAAATCATTTCATAATTCTAGCTAATTCTACTATCACAAGTGTTTCAAACTGAAAATATGTGTAATTCTAACAATAATACTGAATCATGCTGTTGGACTGGGTATAAGTTATGGCGATTGAACAAAAGATCGCGGGAGAAAGGTTAACAAAGTATTTCTTTTAAATTTGATTATATATTCCGTGATGAAATTCATACAAATGTACATTAAAATGAAAGAAAGTTTTAGAGTGCTTCAGAAACGAAGGTAAATTTTTTTTTCACCTAGTTTCTTTAATTTTACTTGCTTAAATTTATGAAAGAAGACCAGTAGTTTGTACGCATTTATTTAAAATAAGGAGCTGGGCTATCATAACCACCTCGCATGTATCACAACAAATTCTACATCCTTAAGCATAGTTCGAGCATAAATATCTTAAGAATTATTTCTATGCATTTATAAACAAGCCATTAACAGTTTTAAGCTATTAGAGCAATACAGTTTTAAAGGGGCACAAGTCAACTGCACGGCTCATAAAGTGGACAAAAATCTTCCAGCTCTTTTTAGAATACTGTTATTTTAGAATCCAATTTTCAGAATTTCGTGTTACAAAAATATTTACAAGACTTTTCGTTGTAATTAATGGAATTTAGGTTTGATGAAACCATTATGATTTCTAAGAAATATTAATTAATTTGTACACGTCCGTTTTTATGACGCAATGAATCATCCTACACTTGCCTCCTCCTTCATTGAATTAAAAGTGACGAATCATGTGAGATCTTGTGGTTTTCTCCAAAGTAAAAAAAACGTTCGGTGCCGTTTTTCGTAATGTTTTGTTTTATTTAATCTTCGAAACTTTGAAGAAGAATAAAAAAAAAAAGTCTAATTCCAATTTTTGTTTCTTTCATCATCTTAAAATGGATTATAAAAACATATGGATACTGTTTAAGAGAAGAACGAATAAAGAGAACGATCCGTTCTTTTCTTCAGGCCAGTGGAGTTGATCAGCGCGGTCGACTAAATGCCGTTTTTAAAGAAGGGCGTGAAAAAAAAGGGGGTCAGGATGCCGTTCAAGCTGCCCTTTTAGAGATATTAGTTGGATGGAAATCATCTGAATATTTAAATCGATTCCTGCTGAGGTTAAGCGGCGGGGGAAGAGCCTCAATGATGATAGAAAGAATGCCGACTCCACGCATTTCGTACATAGTAATTGGTGATGACGAAGAATGACTTATTGGCTATATCATACCTGTTCTAAATGAATATAATGGAAAATTCAGGGTTATAGATAAGTTGGAGGTTTTAAGAATGGCTCTAAAATTCTAGAGATTGTACTGTGTCTTTGTTCATTTAATTTTGCTCAACTTTCTTAATTTCAGCACCCCATTACAGGAAGTGAAATTTTTACTCACGGTATTTCTCTATGTAAGCGAATTCTGTTAAATCACTAGCTGTACAAATTGACATCATTCAGAAAAGTAGTTCTTATTTTAACCTCTTATGATCCGAGCAAAATCCTACACGTGTATTCTTAATCTAAAAATACTTTTCTTACAAATATATACATTAAAAAGTATGTTTTTCAAAGAAGTTTTTTTTCCAAGAATTACACTGCTCAAAACAATTAGGGGAGCACTTTTTAATTCCAACTTTAACTTTACTCCCAACTTTTTAATTTTTATCCTATAAATCTGAAATTTGTTAAATAGGTTCACTATGCATTCGAAATGAAATAGTAAAAAACAGGAGAAAAAATCTTAAGTTTTTAATACTTAAATTTAAAGGGGGGAAATGGAATAATAACTGTTTAATAAATTAAAACAATAATTTTTTCAAAACTTTTTTTGTTAAAAATAGTTGAAATATATTTTTAAACATCTAAAAAATGCAAGCATGAAAAATTTAGGGTCAATTTATTTTCTAAAACTGTTTTAAAGTGAAATTTATTTTACCATATTTTTCATATTTTCATTAATATTTAAAAAAATATTAAATTCAAAATAAGTTAGTCTTCCATATAATGATGTATCTAACGATACATAAGTTGCGAATTTAACTTAGTCAGAAAAAAATCACAAGCTGATGATTCCCAATGGAATCACTGGGAGCGAAAGGGTTTAAAACATGTGCTCCCCTAATTGTTTTGAGCAGTGTATGTTTATAGTTATTTAGGGGCACGCCTTCAACTCTAAAAATACACATTTTTTTGTGCTATAAATGCAACAAAAAAGGCCGTATCACCTAGTCGTAGTTAACAGATTATTTTAACATTGTTTTTAATGGTAAATGCGTTTAAAATTTACTACTAAACGAACTTTTTAAAATATTTGAAATTTTTAAAAAATAATTTTTTAAGAACTTTAATATCGTATTGACCTTCGTTCAACTTCATTTTTTTATAAAAATAAATGACTGATAATTGTAATAAAAGGCTGAAAACTGATATTTGGATCTTCTTCTATCGGACCAGGTACATTTCGGAGCTAAATAACGTGTTATTTGTTTGTGGGGAGGTTTTAAAAAATGGCCACAAATGGGGAAGCCAGGTTGCAAGAGGTTATAGTCATTTTAATCCTCAATGGTAATTATATAAAATATAAAAAGTAGTTTATAGAAAAGAAAATGTTTCACTTAATATAGATATTTTTTTAATTAAAAATAGCAACACGCGTTATTGAAGATTAACATAAACACTACATTTCTCTGCATTCCGATTTTAGAGGCTGCACTCGTGAATTAAAAGAAAAAAAAACTGTTTCTTCCATACAGTTAAAAGGTTAGTGAGAATATCATACATAATGGATGAATGTTGCTCTAATACCTGTCGTAAAGCCTGTGACTTCTCCATTTTTTTTTTTTTTAAACTTGTATTATTACATGGTTTAGCAAAGAACATTTTCATGCCATACTTTGATAAAATAAGGTTTTTCAACCCTTTATTACCGAAAAGGCTTATTTCTGGTAGCAACCGTGTTGGGGGATAATATAATAGTGTGAGACTATGGTGCAAGGGAACTCTAAACAACAACGCAAAAATGACAATATCAAGCTGCTTGTGTCATAGTTAAAGTAAATTAGTGAGCCCAAAAAGGTAAATTCATTCTTTATTTTAGGAATATTGATATTTTTTTGGAAATTGTTTTAAATTTTTAATTGGTTATAATGTGAAATTTCTTTCATAATGTTGAATTTTATTTGTAGACAGAACTGTTATTTGAATTCTAAACAACTGAATTAACTGAATTCTAAACAACAACGCAAAAATTACAATATCAAGTTGCTTGTGTCATAGTTAAAGTAAATTAGTGAGCCCAAAAAGATAAATTCATTCTTTATTTTAGGAATATTGATATTTCTTTTGGAAATTGTTTTAAATTTTTAATTGGTTATAATGTGAAATTTCTTTAATAATTTTGAATTTTATTTGTAGACAGAACTGTTATTTTTTATATAAACTCCCCTTTACATATTTTAAATTTAATGCTAAAAAATTTTAGAAATATTTGTCGATACTCACTCCACCAGCAGCCCATGGATCTAGATTTCCATTGCTAAATACTATGTTGGATGCTGCAGATATATCTGAAAATATTAATGAAATTTTTAACGCCTTTCCATGATTGACATTTTAAAATAATCTACAGCTTTTTCAATTACAAATAATTATTAATTAATAGAAGAGGTACCTCAAACAGTTTCCCTGAAGTAAGCTATGATCAAAGAGAGTCAAATGAAATAAAAAAAAATTCGCATAATTTAGTTGCAGTAAGTGTAGATCAACTTTTCCACTATTTTTTCATTCAATGCTAGAAGTTGTAGAGATAATCCCTTTTTAGCACATGTGACTTACACTACATAAAGTTTAATTCTGTCTGATATCAGCCAAAAAAAAATTCTAGCGAAATTTTTGTTGAAAATTAAAAAAAAACACACAACTTTTCTGAAGGAAATTGAGGCACTAATTTCGAATACTTTCTTTTTTCATTTAGATTTTGGCGATTTTCTATTCAAATAGCCAAAAAAAAAAGCAGTGTCGGTTATACTTATTGATTTCAATTACCTTTGTAAAAATTCAATAAATTAATAATATTAGTCGCAAACATGTTGTAGCTATCCACAACTAATTCCCATTCTTTTAACTTATTTAAAATTGTTAGCAGGAAAAAACTATATACAGTGGTGGCCAAAAGTGTGGACACATTTTGAAAGTTTCAGATTTTTCAACGTTGTGTGATTACAGAATATATTAATTGTATATCAAATTCAACAATTGTATATCAAATTAAAAGTAATTTAATCTTTGTGAGGACCACTCTGTACAGATCGCTGAAGCCGTCTATGAGACATTTGGTCCCATATAATCTATATATATATCCATGGGCACAACATCATCATCATCAAAGTAATTTCATGTAGAATTTAAAAATAAATACAGTATTACAATATATGTATTACGAATAAGTTATGCAACTAATAGTATGATCTGTCTTAGTTTTGCAAGTCATTGAACCACCAACTTGTTCAAGAGAATCCATTAATTGTGCTTGCTTGTTCAACTAAAATGAGCATAACTTTATTTGTAATACAGATACTTTAATTCTGTTTTTTAGTGAAATTCTACATTAAATTACCTTCAATTCAACATTTAAATGTTTGTATTTAAGCGAAATTTAATGGATGCAAGAACACAATTAACAGTTGAAACACATGAAACTTTCAAAAAGTGTCCACACTTTTGGCCACCACTGTACGTTATTCCTGTCATTAATAGTCAAAAATAAATTTCAATTACTAACCGTAACCCCCATACACAACATCCAAGAAGTCTCTTCTTGGTAAAACATTAAAAGTATTTAAGCAATAGGCATCCCTCATTGAAGAATTGAATTTGAGCACAGGGAACATATCTGTGACTCCATTACTGTCACCTTCGAGATTTACTTCCGTACAAGCCTTCAAAATAAAGGTTAATTTTATTATTTTAGATAAGCACAAATAAACAACCTTAAGATATTTCAACTTAATAGAATGCAATAAAAAAAGAGTTCACAAAAATAAATTCGGACAACTCTTCCCGCTTCTATAAAAAAGGAATAATAAGTGTGTTTCGGGTCTTGAATGGCAAAAAAAAAAGTTGAAAAAAAAAATGACAATTTCAGATAGAGCACCAAGTGATCGAAGAAAATGCAGGAATGAAAGATGGAGGGAAATACGTCACGTGAAGCAAGCCAATTATAGCTTAGGAAGTTTGAAACCTACATGTGTTACAATTAGAATACAGAACATTTTAAGTTAGGGTAAATATTAGTTTTCGCACTAACCTGATAATTCCAAGCTGTTGCATCATTTCCTAATCCACAGCCGGTTGGGTCAGAGCAATATATGTATTCATTATAGATGTCGAAGCAGTTCAGGTCTTGAGTTGCATTGTAAAATAAGGCAGCAGCAGCGTACAACCCGTCCGCCGGCCTAACAGCAGACTGCAAGAGGTTGCACATTACCCTGTAATAATGCACATATAAAGCAAATCAATGCTATAAACAGCTTTCTATCATTCACTATCTACTAGAATGCAATGTTAAATGCAACATATTTTGTAAAACAGCCTCTAACTTATTAATGTAGCTTTAAATGCTGGAAGTTAGACTCTGCGTACCGTTGGATATTTTACGATTTCCGTTGGCCTTTGAACTTGATTGGAATAAATATCTCAAGTGATCATATCATAAATCATCCATAAAATAGAAATTTAGTTGAATTGCTAATTGTTAAAATTGCCAAACATCAGTAATATTTCAAACCACATAGTGCATTAAAATACACATTGTGTCAGATGGCACCATTGTGCTATGAATTAATGCTATGAATTAATAAACACAATATAAATATTAATTTATTATTTAATTTTAAAACATAAATACTAATTTATCGACTCAAAAATCTTGCGTTTACCATTATCTTGTCAAATGTAAGAAATATACATTTTTTTCGAAATATAGCGGTAGGAATTAATGAGTCTTTAAAGGAACATTAAAAGTATTAAAAAAAATACCTTCACTGGGAAAGCAGGAAATTTTCCCATGAATGAGGCTGGATACGGATAATCCATCATAGCGCCCATCACAAAAGAGTAACGAATCCAAAGTAGCAAGTGCTCGTAATCTGCTGCATTTCGTAGAGGTTTGCAAAGGTGAAACGTCTGCGCTATTTCTGAGTAACCTGTGAAGAGTAGAATACGATTAGTTAAATTTCAATTAAAGTCTACGTGCTAAATATCACATTATGTATAAGTTATGCTATGCGCATAATTACTAAATGTTTTTTTTTACTCCCACAAGCCCTTGAATCTTTACACTTGGACAAGTCTGAGGGTTAAATTCGAAATCATTTAATTGTTTTACCTGATGGATTTTGCAATATATATATATAAAAAACTGTTAATACAATTAACCTTTTTTTCCTAGCTGGGACCATTTATCAAGTTGACTGAATGCCGATCGTACTGTAGCTTCACACACCGGTGATACGTCATGGAAATCCTAAAAATTATATAAAAATTAGTTCGGAATAATTTTGAATTATAATAATATAATACTAGTTATAATAATGTAATACTAGTTATAATAATATAATACTAGTTATAATAATATAATACTAGTTATAATAATATAATAATAATTGGGATTTTAATAATAGTTTTTATCATTTGGAGTTAATTTAAGCTATGTGTTTGTTTTATGTATTTAAGTATTTTACACATGATTTACACAAAATTGAGTTATGAAATAGCAGAACCTTATATTACTTCTTGCACGATAAAAAAAAAATTAGTGCATCTTCTGCAGTTGATTTTTGTGCTTTTTCGGATGGGACCGGAGATTTCTAAAAATTATTCATCTCCCACAACAAAAAGAAATTATTATGTTGCCGTTCAGTTTATTTATATTATAAATGTTCTCAAATTGTGTTTATAAATACTTCAGCTCATTCACACTCAGCAACAATTTCTATAACATAGCTTAAAAAAATTGAAATTCAACAAAAAGTTATTTTTGAGTTTTTTTAGTGTACCATTTTGTAAATATTTTTTCGCTTCATATTTTCTTTTATTTTAATTTCGTTATTTTACAAATAAAGTAATTATAAAGTTATTAAAGAGTAACATGGTTTGAAAAATAAAAAGTAATAACTATCTTTGTAATGAGAGTGAAGGAAACAACTTAGTTATTGGCTCATATATTTTATTTCATGAAAATTGCCGATTTGCTCCCAATACATAATTAAATTTTGTCTTCACTCTTTTTTTTGCGTAAAGTTGACGATATCTTCTGAATATCTTTTTTAATGTTATTAATACAATACAGAAGACTGCAGATGAGAGTAAGTATTTTAACCTTAAAATTTTAGAAGGTTTTAGTGTAGAGTAAGCCACTCACTTTAGTAACTTCTTGGAAGAAAATGTCCCCTGAAAGTTTTCCAGCCAATTGGTAAATTGGAGCACTAGCTGCAATAGCTCCTATTATAATATTGGGGTATTTCAGTCTCATATAAAAAGCCAGGATGCCTCCATAACTATAAACACATTTTTTTTATCATTTAATTAAATTTATTTTAAAGATTCGTATTTAAAATCAGTTTTTAAAAGTACAAATTTTTTTACTAAAATTATAATTGGATAAGTTATTTTAAGAAAGACCCCAGTGCAATTTTGTGTCACATAAAGATCTTATAGACCAGCAAATACTTTTTAAACGTGAAATTATCCACCATCAGTATTAACGTTTTTAATAAAATTCCAACAATGCTAATCTTTTGTGTACGTTTGAAAAACAACGAAAAGGACTTAAAAAACTAACTTCTACCGAAGTAATAGCTCTTTTTGTAGAAACATTATACATTCTGAAGTAAAATTAAAAATTTATTAAAATTAAATTCGTGAAACCAATTTTAACTTGTTGACATTTTAAAAACTAAGTGCATTAGATTGTCTCTCAATTGTAACTAGAAAGCAGAAAAAGTTATAGAAAAAGTAATATTTTCTCCAAAGGAGGACTGTGTTAGATACTAGTCACTGGTATGTTGATCTCTTTTTGATAAAGTCCCTTGAGTGTCGAATATATTATCTTTAGAAAGAAATATATATCTTTTGATAGGAATGTCGTTGAAAAAACTCTTTTATTGTACTACAATTTCAAAACTTATGCATCATAACATCTCAAGCTACCCACTATCATCTCAAGCTACCCATCATCTCAAGCTACCATTACTATTTTTGCAATCTTTTACACGAAAGCTGAGGAATGAAAATAATAAAGATGTTTTTTTAAAGATATTACAAAAAAAATTTCAACGTATTCTTTAAGGAATGCAATTATACAAATTATGCAAAACAAAGCTATATTTTTGAAGTTTTAGGGAGTAAAGAACATTATTTACAATGTTTTTTTGTTATCAGTGTTAAACATTAATATTACTTTAAAGATACGATTGATCATAACGTTATCAATAACGTTAACATTGCATTATAATTAAAACTTGTCTGAGAGACAAGCAAAAATTTGAATGTGGCTTGACAAAAATGCGGTTTACTTGCCTTCCTCCAAAAGCAACGACCGGACATTTTTCGGCTTTGTATGTTTTCTTAAAACTTTTCAAAAAGAAAGCATAATCAGCAAGCGCCTGTTCAATGCTCAATAATCCAATATTGTTACCAGTAAAACTTTTGTCTCCTAATGGTAGCGACTTTCCGTAGTATCTCTGAAAAGCAAAAAAATATTAGCATAGATTCAATTAAATCAAGACCTACATTCCAAGGCATATGCATGTATAAAAAAAGCAGATTAGCAAAAAGTATTTTTTTCTTTTTGAATTATATACATAAATAAGTCACGACATCTACAATTTATTTATTTTGTGGGTACAAGTATAAGATCGTAATTATATGTATTAGCAAAAGTTGTTATGGAAGATGGTAGCTCAAATGCAATCCAGAAATGATTTTGAAATGATGTGTATATTTTATTCAGAAATCTGTGTTTAATAGTTAGCGTTTTTTTATAATTATCATATTTTGAGTGACATTTTCATTATAAGACTAGGATAAATAAAACTAATTTATCAAAGCACTAATAACAAGGCTCTACCATAGTGTACCGACAACCATATTGTATAAGCAATAAATGAAATTTTGCAACTGTCTTTCATCTCCACAAAATATAATTTTGAAAAAAAAATGGGTCTTTTTCTTTATTTCAAGAAATAAAGTAGAATAAAAAAAACTGCACTTCATCGGCGGCCCTGACCTTCATGCAGTAAAATAATTACATTTTTAATCTATTTTTTATTTTGATTACTTACATGTTCAGCAAATACAACTAGAGCGTGGAATTGTTGCGCTGCTCTGAAAACAAATCCTGAATTTTTCCAAAACCCTTCGATATTGCCTTCATTTCCAGCGTAAAAGAAAATGGGTCCACTCTCTCGATCCCACCAAGTATCTATGCAAAAGAAGAATTATCCAAAAAAAAAAATTCTATATATAAGCCTGTGAAAATGAAGTTGAAAACTGCTAATTGATTATCAGTAGACTGGAAATTGGCAAATGTTACACCAGTGTACAAAGAAAGGGCCCAAAAAGTGATCCGGGTAATTACAGACCAGTAATGAGTCTTATATCTGTTATAAAGGTTTTGGAAACACTATGGTAAATCAGTGTCGTGACATTCTTGAATTCAGACTTGCTTTCAGATAATTAATATGATTTTAAAAAGAGTAAGTTTTGTACAAACTAATATTTTTTTTTTTGCTATTATTACAGAAGGGATCGATAAAGCCAATATGATTGATGCTATTTGCACCTTTTTTCGTTACTTTCTTAAAAATATTAAAACAAGATGTTTTTTTTCTTAAATATTATCAAGGATTTTGAGATTGTATCATATGAGTTTAGTTGAAATATGCTGAATAATGCATTTGTTGACTAATGTTTTTGACAAGAAATCGTATTTAACACACATAGAGCCAACTTACCATTGTACAAATATCGGTGTTTATAGGTTTCATTCCCATGGGCCACAAAATTAAAATGATCAATTTTTTGATCAAAATACCCCTCAACGTACGAATAATCCTCTGCACATGATTCCACAATAAGGCCTAATAGGCACACCACTGCGTATTGGAACACCATTTTGACAGTCAATGACTGGTTAAAAATAAGACTGTTTGCCTTTCCGTAGTGACAGATAGAGTAATATAAACACTTGTTGCATATTTAAGGAATACTCAAAAGCGTATCTTATATTTTAAAGATAAGATAGGCTTTTGTAAGATTATTTGAAGTATTGCTTTGGATATCTATGAAAATGGCGGTTGTCAGTGTATTCGTCGAACAAAATGCTTTTTAACTTCATACAATGTAAAACGTATAAAAGAGGATAGTAGAACTAAAGCTCTTATTACATAATATTTCATTTTTATTATCACATAAATATTTCTTATTAAAATATTACTAAAAAAGCGATACAAAACATATTTTATTAAATTTAAATGTAATGTTCTATGTTGTGCAAGCCTTTAAATCTTTAAAAAATATATATATTGTTGAATTTTTTTACTAATTACTTGTTTTAATAAATTTCAGATTTATTCCTCGTGTAGTAACAATGAAATAAAGTAAATATATACTTTTGACAGTTTTTTTTGTGTCTACCATATTTAACATTACTTTTAATTTAAGCATTTTGATCACTTTAAATTGAAAGTTTTAATGTATCATTTTATGTAGGGGTAATTATCCATTGCTATCACTGGTTGCCACTAAAAAAATCCTTGAAATTTTAACATGAAGAAAACAAAACAACCAATGAAATCGAAGTTTAGAGAGCGTGACGTCATCAGAAATATTCCCATTAATGTTTCTATGAATAAAAAAAGAACCCGTTCCTTAGAAGTATTTATGAGATTTAGAATAGTTACGACTTTTACTGTCATGAGGCAATGTTGCAATATCTTCTCTTACCATTTGTAAACATCACTTAAATTAAATTCGGAAACAAAAAAAAATCAACAGATTTAAATTCAATAAATAAAATAAAATAATAATATTCAAAAAACAATCGTACAAATTAAACTCACGTGCTCTCACGTGCTTATACTTAATTTTCGTTCACGCTGAATGCCCTGAAATTTCATTTAAATTGAAAAAAAAGTACAAATTCTAATTTTACAATGCTATTCCTACGGAGAAATATTCGAACATGTTGCACTCTACACCCGTTAGGGTACAAAATTTAAAAAACCGCGTCTTAAATGATGCTTACGATAGAAAAAGAATATTTTCCCAAAAGTTGGTAGCTGTATACCTTCAGTAGTTTAAGCTGGGCGTTGATACGTGAGTGAGTGAGTGAGTGAGTCAGTCAGTCAGTCAGGACTTTGCTGGGTAAAAAAAATGGTAAAATTACTGTACTGTTTTATTACAGTACTAAATGAATTAATATGTACTGTTTCAAATTCCTCACACAAAAATTGTGTGTAAAGAAGTTCCCGGCTTTAATGTTTTACAAAATGTAAACTTTCAAAAATGTCGGGTGTTTTCTTTAAACAGCAGGTTCAAACATAACGCTATTTCTTTTTTTAAACACTTAATTTAATAGTTTTTTTACATAGTAGAAGTAGTAGTATAAGTTTATTGGGGTCTTTCCCAGTTGTTCAAATATTCTTAAGCATCATGCCGTATAGTAAGTGTTAAGAAAATAGGAATTAATGAATAGTGACCTATACGTATCGATTATTGCCCATACAAACTAAAGATTGTTGGTGTTGAATTGTATGCCGTTTTTGCACAGATACATTTGTCGTCTTCTATGAAATATACAATGAATATTTTCCTTTATTTATGTATTTTAATTATTTTTATAACAATAATTTTCAAACAGTTTGTCAAAAATAAAGGAAAAAAGACAATAAAGTTTTCCTTTCAAATTTTGATTTATTGAATACAAAGAAGCAAGTGCCTAATTTAAATCATTTGTATAATATTTGAAACAAAGGGACTTTTGTATATAATTTTATACAGTGGTGGAAATTGATTTATGAACTGACAGTTTTTTAACAGTATTTCTTTATTAAATGCATTTTTATCGATTTAAATTTTATATACTATACAGGCTTTGCATTATAAATCATACATGTAAATAAAATTTTATATAAATTCGTAAACAATTTATTTCGTTGATATTTTAGTTTTAGCATAGGGAAATTGATTTATGAACTTTTACATTCAATCTCAATTAATAATTGGTAAACTATTTTTTGTCGCTAATGCTTCCTTGATTTGTTTTTCATAGACAATACAAAACTTTGGGTCAAGTTTTGGTCAAGTAATTTGCTGTTTTTAATGATTAAGTCCTTCTATTCCATAACTGATGCACACTTCATTAAAACCATACTCCATTTGAGTAAATTATTCAAACCAATTGATCTCAGACATTATTTTTGGGGTTTAAGTCATGGCTATTGGCAGGATGATCTAAATGAACAACACTAAGTTCATTTAACCAGTCTTGCATTTTGTTTGAATTGTGGGTACTTGCATTATCATGCATAAAAATCTAATCACAAGCTTAGTTTTGCCATGCAAAAAGAAATTAAAGAATTTTCTAGAACTAATCTACAATAAAGTGATGTTTGTCAGCCCTTCAGAAACATAACCTTGTTTCTTCAATCATAAGATATCGGGGCCCAAACCATCAAACTTCCACCACTAACATTTCTGCTGAAGACAGATCATGGTTATTTCCGAAGATCCTTTCAATAACATTTTAAACCATCACGTCCATCCAAATTGAACTTTTTTTCATCAGCAAATGTCACTTTTTTCCCATTTCTCTCCCTCCACCCCCACTCAATCCATTTTCATGTAGTTACGACTATATTTTAATAGCCTGTTCTTATGGTGAAGAGTAAGCTTTGGACCAGCCTTCATTTTGGAACATTTCAAGTTCGACGACGATATCCGTATTTGTCCTACTCTTCTGGGAGTTACAGGAAGTGATTGTTCATAACAAATTCGTCCTGTAATGCACAAATGCTGGCACAAATGGTAAGTTTTTGGGATACAATTCCAATAATCCTGCTTTTGTCCCTCGTCCCCCGAGGGTTACACCTTTTTTAATGATGGTTTTTGCCGAAATCAGAGCGATTCTTCAAATATTTATGAATTATATTTATTGATCTTTTAATTAATATGCTAATTTATCTTACAGATTTGTTACAATATTATATAAGGATCATTTTTTACCTTTTTGGCTTCAGGCAGTCCCGCAAGCTTTCCTATTTAGTAAAATGGGAATAAAACAGATAAATTTCAACAAATTTTGCCTTAATCTTATTTATAAACGCTGATAGTAAGCTCCCCTGAAGTTCAAATGAAGAACTAGTTCAAATATTTGGTGCCTGGGTCCAAAATAAATTTGAGTTCATAAATCAATTTCCACCTTTTGACATGCTTAAAAACTAAAATTAGATATATTTTTATTTAATATCATTTTTTGAAAAAAATTAAGTGTGAAATTCCTTTATTGTGCTCTGAATATTCAATACACAAAATTTGAATTGTTAGCACTTAATACAAAGCGATATCTGGGGAAAAGAATGTTAGTTCATAAATCAATTTCCACCACTGTATATAGAACAGTATTCAATATGAAAATATCAAAAACATCACAGTCAATTAGTTCCAGTAGTAGTTCCTAAGCCATTTGTTAATATTCGCCAGTTCAAAACTTCTCGCATCTCTCACGGATTGGGGATCCAAAGGGTTGTCCTCCCTGGAAAATAAATAAATAATTTTATAATTACACATAACTATGGATATACTATGTAAATAACATGACAGTCTTAAAGGGTATTGGTCACGTTGGATCGGGGGTCTTCAAACTCAAGTGCCTCAATGTTATCTAATGAGAGAAAAACTATTTTCTCTGCCACATTTATCCAGCTGTATTAGATATTTTACAAAAGGTTTTTTTAAAATAATAAATGTAGATAACTTACAGGTCTCTATAATCCCACTCCTTAAAATGGCTTCCAATACTTTTTGTGATATTATTTATTCAAAATTAAAAAAAAATCGAACCAATTTAAAAAAGTGGGATAGTTGGGACCAGTGAGCCAGCTACATTTATCACATAAAAAACACGGTTGTAAAAATATTCAATACAGCCGGAGAAATGTGGCAGAGAAAAATATCCCCCCCCCCCCCCCAATTGGATTAACACTGATGCACTTTGCTTTGGAGACCCCCCGGTCGAGCGGGCTTATTCCCTCTGAAATAAACAAATTTGAGTTGAGAATTACATGGTTAAATCATTCAATTCATATAATGACATTCTAATTCATTAAGGGTTAAGACTTCGGGTCTCCAAATCATAGTGCCTCTGCTTTAATCCAATCAAAAACATATGATTTTTTACGCCAATGACAATGAATGTTTTTACAAGATTTTTTTTAAAGTGATAAATGTAGCTGGCAGTCAGGGCTCTATAATCCTATTTTTTAAAATAGGCTCGAATGCTTTTTTTAAAATTTCAAGAAATAATTGTACAAAAAAATATTTAAACCAATTTCAAAAGCTGAGATTTTAGAGCCCTAAGCCAGCTACAAAACCGTTTGTAAAAATATTCAATACAGTGGTCATTCCCCTTTAATTCAGTTAAGGGGACGCGGTACCCAAAAAACTAAATCCAGTATTTTTATAGCTAGCATTCAAATTAAACTATATTTTTTACAAAGAACTAACCTTCAATAAACATATACGAAAAAATAATAATTATTGAAACATAAGTTTTTTCAAAAGATAAAGTTGGTATGGATATATTGAGCTATCAGTTAAGCAATAATAGTTATGCAGCTATATGCAAAAAAAGGCCAAAAAATACTTTTGACTTACAAAATACTTTTTTTTAAAATTTCAACTTTATCATTTAAAAAAAAAAACTGTTCACATTAGACCTTATCCTATACCAACTTTTGTTTATCTTATATGCATCAATAGAAGGAAAAAATCTTTGGAGCTCCACATTAATTTACCTAAAAGCCGTAAGGTTTTAACCATCCTCAAGCTGAAAAAATTAAAAAATCATCTTAAAATTTCCAAAAACATTTTATTATACCACTGTTCAATTTTAATAAACTTTTATTATTATAAAGCACTCCCCTTCTTTTTTGCAATAACTTTAGCTCACTGCATTCGAGTATGTTTAATTAATTTCTGGGCAGCCCTAAATTTTGGGTTACCGCGTCCCATTAGGACGCATTTATTGCAATATAATTACGATTTTAAAAAAAATCCTTTCCAACCTGAGGTCCAAATGATGTGCTCCGCCATCGACTATGACGGAAACCACAGAATCAGAAATGTTTTGCAGCACCTACGCATAATAGAAAAAACGCATCGAGTTATTAAATTGTTGCATGAAAAGTATGGAAAAAATATATTAAAAGAATGAATTTTTAATAGATTGAATGAAAATTCACATTGTATGAAATTGTTTGCTTTAGAACTCCGATTATTTAATAATTAAAAAAAATCCCCGACGCAACAGCCCGTTTGTGGGCCAAGGCCAACCGTGCCTAATTCAGATTACATGACCAAGGGCTCTGGGTTGCTAGGCATATGTCCCAGTAAGGTGGTCAGCCTCACGTGGAACCCCCCGGTGTTAAATGAACAAACATGTTTTTCGGTCGTGTAGCTCTAATGCAAAGATAATTCAAACCTATCCTATCATTTCGGTTGGGTTTTCGACAGACTTTTGGGGCGATTTTGGAAAGCTTGCCAAGGGTTACCTTTCAGTACATTTCTACCGTTTTGCAAAGTTAGATAGCACATGTGGGAACTTAAGTGACGATTTTTTGAATTATTTATATGCATTTATGAACAAACTGTTTGCTAATCGACAGGTTTAAAGAAGGGCGTGAAAGGAAACAAAAAAGTTTAAAGCTAAAAAACAAAAGGATGTCGTTAAGACTGTCCTTATTAGCGGCATGGAAGTCATCGGAATATTTAAATCAATTCCTGCTAAGGTTAAGCGGCGGGGGAAGTGCCTCATTGATGATCGAAAGAATGCCGACTCCAGACGACTCTTACATAGTCATTGGTGATGATGAAGAATGACTTATTGGCTATATAATACCTGTTATAAATGAATATAATTGTAAAATTCATGGTAATGGTATGGTATGTACCAGAAGCGTAGCGTGCCTTAGCGGGGCCCTGTATAAAAATTTGTTTGGGGGCCCTTAGGAAGGGTAAAGATTTCTCACAAAGAAAAAAAAAATGCAAAAAATTAAAAGAAATATTTGGGCAGTTTTTACCATAATTTTTAATTTCAGGTATCAAAAAAATTTAACATTTATTTTTTCAAAATCACTTTAAATGTTTGTCAAAAGGTTTATGGTTCTATAAAAACGAAAAAAAAGTTCAGCAAAGCTCATTTGTAAAAAACAAAAAATAATGTCAAGGGATAGTCGTTTTTTAAAAACGCCGATGCCAAAGAAACTGGTTTAAACTGGCCTTACGAAAATAACTGTTTTTCAAAGAAACCGAAATCACAAAAAACCTGTTAGTCTTAAAACTGGTTTCGCTTTTCCATCCCTAGATCATTACGATGGTAAGGACCGGGAAGTCAGGAACGGAAGGTAAGGACATTCACGCTTTTTTATGTTGAAACTAACTACAGTTTAATAAAAATGGATCTTTTAACTTCTTGTACTCCACTTAAACACATTTATAGTTTAAAAAAATCAATTATCAAGCAAAAATTAACCTTACCTGGGAGACTGTAAGTAAAGCAATAAAGCCTCGCTGCCAATTTTACTGAGTTTTTTTTTTTTAATGTTGGGCTGGTTGGTGAATTTTAGCAAAAATATGTGGATACTACTAACTCAAATGTGAATTTTCTGCAATACTGTTTTCATGGTTTAATAATCACTGTAGCTCAATCCAGTGCCTCTCTTCACCACTTTAGGAATGAGGTCAGTGAATGTACCAAAACTCAGGGACATAGTGAGGAGACGAGAAAACACATTTTAAATATTAAAAACTAAAATTTTATGGAATTAATTTGTTAAGCTACAGTATTAGTTCAATTTAAAATATAAATGAATGTAATTTTTAGCTCAGAAATATGTTGGCTTGAGCCCTAAACTAAAAAAAAATGACATTTGGGACACACTACGGTAAGGATTTTTCTGCATTGTTCTGTGTTCTCAAATTTTTTTGGAGTTTCTTTGCTTTAAAAAATTCCGTTTTGCAATTATATAAGGACCAGTCTTTTAGTATAATGAGAATTTTTTTTAAAGAATTATGGTAGAATTGCCTAGTTATTCATCATAATTATGTATCTGTCACTTTTTCAAAAAGTAAAATTAAATTTACTCTCTCCTTGCCTTTTTTTCGACAAATTGATTTATAAAATCATTTATAGATGATGATGGCTTTAGTTTTTCGAAAGTTTCTAGCTTTATGGACAACATAGTGACAGGTCTGACAGGCGTTACTGTCCCATCGAAATTCTTAGGTAATTTTTTTTATCAGTTTCAATTCTGAAAAACTTCTTCAAGCAGTTGTAGTTGTAACTGGAAGCGTCAAGAATAAAAAGCATGCTGTAATTAAATCGGGAAAACTGGATGCAAGACTATTGAATTTTATCAGCAATTATTCAAAGAGTTCCTTAATGGAATGAATTTTTTAATTTCAGATTGTATGCCTGTTTTTAGAGCCTTTAATTGATCATAAGTTTAACTGAGATGTCTTTACTGTAAAAAGCCGACAGTTTTGTGCTCCTGAAGCGTTTAATATCTCTTCGTTTGAAGGAGACAGGAGTTTCTCCGGTTTAGTTGTAATATTTTGAACATACTACTATCAGGTCGCAAAGGCTCTGAAATCTTTGTTCCCGCGTATATCTATGTTCCCGCAGCCCGCAACAGCCGATGTAGGGTGTTGACAACTTTTGAACGCACGCTTTACGCGGGAGAAAAAATTGTTTTTTTTTTTTACTTTTGTCATTTGTGAGAAAAAAAATGGGAAGTTTTTATTAATTTTTGATTACGCACGTAGGGGGCCCCCGTGGCCCGGGGGCCCCGTATAATTGATACGGCTGATACGGCGGTAGCTACGCCCCTGGTATGTACATATACACTCTTAAAACAAAAGAGTGAAAGCCACTCATATAGGAGAAGTGCATTTTTGACACTGGAGAGGAGTGAAAGTTAACTCAGACTGAGTTAAAATCACTTGTTTGGAGTGATCCTGTCGTAGTTTTAACTAATCAAACGAGTGAAATCCACTCCAATGGGATAAGTGTATTTTCGACACTGAAAATAGTGAAAATGAACTCAGACTGAGTTAAATTCACTCGTTTGTTTTAAGAGTGTATATTCCAGCTGCGTGCTTGTTCAGAGAACCGCTTATAAGCTTTCGTCAAGTAGGACCACCACAGAAAGAGTTTTTACAAGCACAAGCGACACACAAAAACAGAACAACACGAACACATAGACAAATAACAACATTTATTGACGGTCACAAACATCCATGCCAGGCCGAGATTCGAACCCGACCCCTGCAGCTCCATAGGCTAGCATCTTAACGAATGCGCCACCGGGGCGGCAAAAATTCATGGTTATAGATAAGTTGGGGGCTTTAAGAATTTTTCTAAAATGCTAGAGATTGTGCTGCGTTTGAGTCAATTTAATTCGATTCAACTCTCTTTATTTCGGCACACCATTTCAGGAAGTGAAAATTTTTCAACACGGTATTTCTCTATTTAAGCGAATTCTGATAAATAGCTAGCTGAAACCAAAGATCTGCCATTAAAATTTCTCACAAAATAGTACAAATTCTAAAATATTCTTTTAACCCCAATCCCCCACCTCAATTGATTTCCTGGTGTTTCTATTCAAATTGACATCATTCAGAAAAGTAGTTCTTATTGTATAGTGATTTTAACGCTCAATGAAAATTATATGAAATAAAAAAAGTATAGCTCATAGGAAACAAATGTTCCACCAAAATTAATTTTTTTAATTATAAATAGCAACAAGTGTTATTGAAGATTAACATAAATACACATATCTCTGCCTTCCAATTTTCGGGTCTGTACTCGTGAATAAGAAAAAAAGGTGTTTCCTGTTTACATTTAAAAGGTTAGTGAGACTATCATACATATGGATGAATCTAACAGTAATACATGTCATAAAATGTTTGACTTCTTAATGTGAAAAAAACATTTATGATTTACTACGTAGCTTGGAAAAGGACATTTTCATGACATATTTATACTTTTTTAAAAAATAAGTTTTTTTTCAACCCATTTTCACAGATAAGGCTTATTTCTGGTGGCAATCGTGCTGAGTGATAGTAGAAATTGTGGGACTTTTTCAGGCAACCAGCTTAATTCAATAACATACGTTAGCTCTTTTTAAAGCAATTCTATACAACAAGGAAAAACAACATGACAATATAAATTTGCTTGTATCATAGTTAAAGTAAATTAGTGACCCTAAAGATAGTTTCATTATTAAAAAAAAATTAAACTTTTTGGAAATCGTTTTAAATTGGTCTAATGTTAGATTTCTTTCTTAATTTCTAAATTTATTTGTTAGACGGCGTTACTATTCCTAATACATATGAAAGCTCCTTTATATACACTGCTCAAAACAATTAGGGGAATGCATGGTTTAAACCATTTCGCCCCCAATAATTCCATTTGGTATCATCAGCTACCGATTTTTTTCTCTCACTAAGCTGAACTCGCACTTATTTATAGTTAGATGGAAGAATCGTGTCTTTTGAAGAATAAAATAATGTTTGTTTTAATTGAATGAAAACATGAAAAAATGGAAAAATAATATTCACTCCCCAAAACTTTTATGAAATAAATTGACCCTAAATTTTTCACGTTGGCATTCTAAGAAGTCTAAAATTTGATTTTAACTTTTTCTTACAATTAAAATTTTGAAGAAATTATTTTTATAATATATTCAAAATTTAGGATTCAAATTTTTCGCCCCTTAAATTTTAGTTTAAAAAATTAAGATTTGTTTTGTTGATAAGCTTAAAGCTCGTAAATTTTTGAAATATTTTTGTTATACTCACTCCACCAGCAGCCCATGGATCAAGATTTCCATTGCTGAATACTATGTTAGATGCTGCAGATATATCTGAAAATATTAACGCAACTTTTAACGCCTTTCCATGCTTTACATTTTAAAATAATCTTATTCAGGTATTAATAGCAGGTAAACTTCAAGCAGTTTATCTGATGCAAGCTAAAATGAAAAGCGAGTCAAATAATTTTTTTTTTTGCATAATTTAGTTGCAGTAACTGTAGATCAACTATTATACTAATTTTTCTTTCAATTAATGTTAAAAGTTGTAGTGATAATTACTTTTTAGCACACGTGACTTACACTACATAAAGGGTAATTCTGCGTGTAATTAGCAAAAAAACATTGCTAGCGACATTTCGTTGAAAATTTTGAAAAAACTTTTCTGAAGGAAACTAATGAGCTTATTTCGAATATTTTCTTTCTCCATTTAGATTTTGGGGATTTGATGTTCAAATAGCCAAATACGTAGTAGCGGTTATACGCAAAGATTAAAACTACTTTTGTAGAAATTCAATAAATTAATGATAGTGGTCGCAAACATGTTGTTTCTATCCACAACTAATTCCCATTCATTTTACTTATTTAAAATTGCAAGCAGGAAAAAACCTTATACGTTATTCATGTCATTAACAGTAAAAAATAAATTTCAAATACTTACCGTCACCCCAATAAACAACATCCAAGAAGTCTCTTCTTGGTAACACATTAAAGGTATTTAAGCAATAGTTATCCCTCATTGAAGAGTTGAATTTGAGGACAGGGAACATGTCTGAGACTCCATTAGTTTCACCTTCGAGATTAATTTCGGTACAGGCCTTTAAAATAAAGATTAATAGTATTTCAAACACACACACACAAACAACTTTAAAATATTTCAACTCAATAGTTAGAGTTAACGGAAAAGAGTATTTAATAAGTTAGGACAGCTCTTCACGTATTTTTGAAAAATAAACAATGAGTACGTTTTAGGTCTTGAAAGGCAACAATTTTTTTTGTAAGAAAATTAATTTCAAATAGAGCACCAACAATCGAAGAAAATGCAGGAATGAAAGATGGAGGGAAATACTTCAGCTGAATCAAGCCGATTATAGTTTAGGATACTTGAAACTACATGTGTTACAATTATGATACAGAACATTTTAATTTAGGGTAAAGGGATTAGTTTTCGCACTAACCTGATAATTCCAAGCTGTTGCATCATTTCCTAACCCACAACCAGTTGGGTCAGCACAGTATATGTATTCATTATAGATATCGAAGCAGTTCAGGTCTTGAGTTGCATTGTAAAATAAGGCAGCAGCAGCGTACAGCCCGTCCGCCGGCCTAACAGCAGACTGCAAGAGGTTGCACATTACCTGCAATAAAGCACATATAAAGCAAATCAATGGTATGGACACCTTTAAATCATTCACAATCTGTTAGATTTAAGTTGAAAGCAATATATTTTGCAAAACAGTTTCTAACCTATTTATGTAGTTAACTAACCTATTTATGTAACTAAAAACAGTAGAAGTTACAGATTACACCACCGTACTTTTGGACATTTGGGATATTTTCAGTTTTTGGTGTCCTTTTATCAGCATTGGAATAAATATGTCAGACATGGTAATCCATTGAATGATGCGATCGAAATTTAGGAAATAAGCCTTTTGACTATTTTAAAATTTGAATTCACGGCATTTGATTTAAATAAAAACAATTGATACATTAGTTATATTTTGTTATTTTTATTTATGTAGTAAATGGTTTTAAAAACCTCCGCAATATTAGATTTTTTTTAAATTAAATTAATACGTTTTTTTAAAAATATTTATCTGTATTGCTGGAAACACTAGCACTTCCTTGACGGGTTTATACGTCTGTATTCCAAAGGTAGTTAAAGGTACCATTGTACTGGTACCACATCATAATGGTGAAATAGGACGGAATACAGTATTTTCTCAAAATTGCAATTCACTAAAAGCCAATTCTGATAAACAATGTACATACAAAAATTCTGCGTTTACCTATATTTTTTCAAATGTAAGAGTTATGCATTTTTTCCAAATTTTGCAGTAATAGAATTAATGGTTTGCTAAAGGAGTATTGTAAGTATTTAAAAGAAACATACCTTCACTGGGAAAGCTGGGAAATTTCCCATGAATGAGGCAGGATACGGATAATTCATCATAGCGCCCATCACAAAAGAGTTACGAATCCACAGAAGCAAGTGCTCGTAATCTGCAGCATTTCGTAGAGGTTTGCAAAGGTGGAACGTCTGTGCTATTTCTGAGTAACCTGTGAAGAGTAGAGCCCGGTTAGATAAATTTAAATTAAAGTATACGTGCTACGGATCACATTATAAGTTATGTTATGCGCACATGTAATTACTACATGCTTTTTTCTTCCTTAACCCATTGAATCTCTACACTTGACAAGTCTGAGAGATAAATTCATAACTATTTAATTATTTTGCCTGATGGATTTTGCAATATATAAAAAAAACTTTAATACAATTTACCTTTTTTTCCTAGCTGGGACCATTTATCAAGTTGACTGAATGCCGATCGTACTGTAGCCTCACACACCGGTGATACGTCATGGAAATCCTAAAAATTATATAAAAATTAGTTCGGAGTAATTTTGAATTATAATTATATAAAAATAATTGGGATTTAAATAAAAGTTTTTATGAAATTGGAATTGATTTAAGCTATGTGTTTGTTTTATGTATTTAAGTATTTTACATATGAATTACACAAAATTGAGTTATGAAATAGCAGGAAATTATATTACTTCTTGCCCAAATTTTACAATAAAAAAACAGTGCATCTTCTGCAGTTGATTTTTGTGTCAGTTCGGATGGACCAGAGTTTTCTAAAAATTATTCATCACTGAAATTATGCCAAGCCTAGGAAGGTAGGACTTAAGCGCAAGAGCACCTAGACCTCAAAAGGAAAGCCCCTTTAGAAATAGTAACTCAAGTACAGTAGGAGGTCCAAAATACTAGTATTTAAAATCTAAACCTCTAACAAAATCTAATAGGTTAGTAATATCTAAATTTAAATGCTTAGTTTAAAATGTACTTTGTTTTCTGATACAATGGCTTGCTGCATAATGGAAAAGTGTGAAAAAGCTGATCTTAAAATAGCCGATAAAAATGTAATTAATATTTAAATTCAAGTTTGATTTGAGGTTTAGTTATAGCATGGTTAGCTCTTTTTTAGTACAAAACTGGTCTTTTCATCGCATTTTACGCAATACATGAAGAATTAATCCTTTCTCAAGCATTAAGCCTTCTTTCATGCAACTAATATTTTTTAATAAAAATATTAATAGCGTGAAAGTTCTTTTTTTAAATTGTAGAAGTTAGGATTAAAAACAACAACAACAACGAGTACTTGAGTTTATTTTATTATACATCTTTACAAATCCAGTTTATAGATACTTCAGCTCACACACAACAACAATTTTTTTTAAATATAGTTAAAAAATTAAATTTCAACAACAATTTATATTTTAATTCTTGGCGTATATTATGTTGCACTTTTTCTACTTTTCATATTTTCTTCGATTCTAATTTCTTTTATTGTAGGAATAACGTAAGTATAAAGGTAATAAAGAATATAGTTTGAAATTTTAATAAAAATTAACTATTTTTATCATGTTATTAATATAATAAAAATTAACTATTTTGTCGTGTTATTAATACAAAGAAGACTCCAAACAAATTCATGCACTTTTATCTTTGAAACTATTAGAAAATACTAGTGTCAAGTAAGTCACTCACTTTAGTAACTCCTTGGAAGAAAATGTTCCCTGAAAGTTTTCCAGCCACTTGATAAATTGGAGCACTAGCTGCAATAGCTCCTATTATAATATTGGGGTATTTCAGTCTCATATAAAAAGCCAGCATGCCTCCATAACTAAACAAAATATTTATTATTAAATTTAAATTTCTTTTTTTTAATTAATAAGTACGTATTTTTAATTAAAAATATAATTATACAAGTTATTTTAAGAGAAATTCAAGTGCACTTTCGTGTCATATGAAGATCTTATAGACCAGTTAAATACTTTTTTTACAGTGAAATTATTGTCCATCAGATTTAACGTTTTCAATAAAACTTCAACAATGATAATCTTTGTGTACGTTTGAAGAGCAATAAAAAGACCTTAAGGAAATTAACCCCTACCAACAAATGGCTTTTATTATAAAAACGCCATGCATTTCGATGTAAATGCGTTACTTACTATTTTTTAAATTCTTGAAACTAATTTGTGTTTGTTATTAATTGGTTTCATTAATGTATAGATAATTTTTTTTCTCTTATAAGAAAACCAAATGCATCACATTATCTCTTAATTTTAAATCTTAGTAGAGAAAAGGCAGACATTACAGTGTTATATAACTCACAGGAAATATAATATTTTTATTGTAGTGAAATACTAATTAGATGAAATCTTGTGACATTCTCTATATGAATGTAATAGTGTTGATTAGAATGTAGTGTATTTGTTACCGTTAAAGTATGAAATCTGTTATTTTATAGAATACCTAGTTATTCCAAGAAAAAAAAACCGTGTCCGTTAAAGTGTAGAAGTCTCTTGTATTTCATGGTCTAACTTGTTATTTCGTAGAATAACGATCTGAAGCCCGTTAAAGTGTAAAATAGTCTCTTATCATATATCTCGCATGGCAAATACCTTTACCTTCCTAAGCCCATGATTTTTTCACAAATGAATTCAAGATGCCAGGTTGACCTCAGAGATTTTCTACCACAACCTAATGGATACTATAAATTTATTTCAGTTTATCAAGAACACCTTAAAAAGTTTGTGGTTTTATGACCTCTTCAACCAAAGAGAGCAGGAGAAGTCGCGGGACAGTTTCTTGATATGTCCCTGTTGTATGGAGCCTTATTCGGCTATCATCATAAGAATAACGGCGAAGAATGATTTTTCCAATTGGAAACAAGAAACGGTTGCATAAAACAATACAATTCTCGATCAAAGTTCAGTGTCTGCGAAAAAAAAATTAATTAAAATCGAAGAAGATGTAGAAATGTCATTCCAGTCGGTTGCTACAGCTTAAAGTTTAGGTACTGGTCAGGGATTTAAAAAATGTTCGCGTAAAACCTAATGTGCCAAAAAAAATGTGTTTGCTTTAGAAATAATGTTCTTTGTAACACCAAGTGTCATTTTAGTAATCCTTGTTTTAACAAATGATTTAATGGTATGTTTACATAAATTTACCATTTATACCCTGCATGGATTAGATAAATTGCTTCTTATTCATTTTATGTCATTAGTTTATTTATAGTCATATTCATTTATTATCATTAGTTTATTTATAGAATACCTAGTTATTTCATAGAATAACTAGTTGAAGTGTCAAATTAATAACATATTATACACTTTAACTGACACGATCAGTTTTAACATTTAAATCGATAAATGTGGAAACGATTTAAGTAAACAGAAAGTTTTCGCACATATTTCTTTAATGTTGAATCAAAGAAACACATGGAAAATTCTCGAATGGATTTGACCCTTGTTTACATTTCGAATTTCATTTAGGTTAGCGAAAGAAAAACAACCCCAAGGGTTTTTCAGTTTATTTTTATTCTAACTATTTCAACATCCTGTTTATAAATACTTCAATTTGTACTCAGCGCAACTCATTAGCATATAAAAAAAGTACTAAATTTCAATAAAATTTTTTTTGTAATGTTGTAGTATATCATCTATAATAATAAAAGAAAGAGTCTGTGTGTCTGTCTGTGTGTATGTCTGTGGATCGCAAAAAACCTACTTGGACTGCTCTAAAAAATTCGAAATTTTTAATATAGGTTCCTTTTAATACCTACGTGTGCACCTGAGGCTTAGTTTTTTCATATTTGATTGTGATTTTTAATTAATATAATTAGTTTCAAAAAACGTCATCCACGTGGAATTGCGGGACCATAACAGGGCTTGAAAATACATGGACCGGGCCGAAACGGGAGCTTGACGCCATCCTCTATTAATTTGATTGATTGAGTTTGGTTGAGATAATGCGCTCGCCCTAAGGCTGCTTCATCCTCTATTAGTGTTTGCTTAGGTTAGGTTAAGTTTTGAATTATCGTCGCACTAGAGCTACACGAGGGCTATTCTATTAGTGTTTGCTTTTTTATACGCCAATACGAATTTAACATTGTTTTGATTTTGAGTGTATTTTCACAAGTAAGCATGCCTCTAAAAGGAAGCAATGCGAAGTTAGCGGGTTCCCAGTAAGGCGGGACCATACTGCTAGTATTGTATATTTTAAAAAGCAAGGTATTTACTAATTCTTATTTGAGAATTTAAAAAGGAGTATTTTGAAATTATTAGAATTTTTATTTAAAGCTTAAGTTACCCTAAAAATGAACTCGTAAAGGTAAGGTTATTTTTAAAAAGTCATGCAAATTGAAATTTAACGCAAATGACACATTTAAAAGGGAAGAGACAAAATTTCCGATATTTTTAAAGTGAAGTTTTCTATAGTTTATTTGTGCATTGTATATTTATTTAAAAAAATATGATACTGCTTATGTGATTCAAATTTTTATAACATAACATAAAGTTTTATTATTTAAATAACTAGGGAGCATGCCTCTTGCTCGCTGGTGCTCATCAACCCCGAATGGGTGATTTTGGGTTAAATGCTTTGTAAAATGCCTGTAAAACTATATAGACTGTGTAGTGAGATAAAAATGATAATCTTTTAAAGTGTTTATCAAATGAAAAAAATATTCTATATGAATGACAATGTATCGAAAATTATATTATCCAATTATTGTTTTATTGATTGTAAAATGTTCTCCAAAAGAACCACTGTGTTAGATACTAGTCACGAGAATGTTGATCGGATTTTGATAAAGACTCTTGAGTGTCGAATATATTATTTTAGGAAACGGATACATCTTGTTATAGGAATGTTGTTTTTTTGTTATTTTAATATTTCAAAACTTCAGCACCGTAACATCTTAAGCTAGCCAGTTACTATATTTATAATATTTGACT
Organism: Hylyphantes graminicola; assembly: GCA_023701765.1. NCBI lineage: Eukaryota > Metazoa > Arthropoda > Arachnida > Araneae > Linyphiidae > Hylyphantes > Hylyphantes graminicola. The sequence goes on from CM043114.1 coordinate 49,094,539, forward strand.
AGAATTCTGGCCAAAGCACGCGATAATTGTTTTTTTTAAAGATAATATGATAAAATACAGCTAATTTTACAATTGCTCCAAATATACAAATTATAAAAAAATAAAGTATTTATTTTTAAGTATAAAAAATGTTAAAACGTTAAGAACATTATTACATTGTTATTTTGTTCTTAGTGTTAACCATTACTATTACTTAAACAATACGATTCATTAACAATAACATTATATTGCAAATGGATCTTCTCCAAAGGAATAGAAGAAATTTGAATTTAGTTTGACAACAGAATGTAATTTACTTGCCTTCCTCCAAAAGCAACGACTGGACATTTTTCGGCTCTGAAAGTTTTCTTAAAACTTTTCAAAAAGAATGCGTAGTCAGCGAGTGCCTGCTCAATGCTTAATAATCCGATATTGTTACCAGTAAAACTTTTATCTCCAAATGGTAGCGATTTTCCATAGTATCTCTAAAATGAAAACATAAGTATATTGGACCAATTAAATTAAAAATTACATTCCAATATTCAAAACAACATATTACAAAAGTCGTGATATTTAAATTTTATATTTTTGTGCTTGTGTGTTAGATCATACTCATTTGTACTAGAGTATGCCATAAGTTCTTACTAGTTAGTTGAAATTGAATGGTAGTTCATATTATGAAATGCGGTAGTTGAAATGAAATGAAATAATAGTTTTAAAATAGTATGTATGCATTTTATCTACAAATCTGAGTTCAAAAGTAATATCTGGTATTTATATAATAATAAGATATTTTTAGTGACTTATGAATTATATATCTTTTATAGTGAATGGGTTTTTTTTCTTTATATCAAGACATGAAGTACATGATAAAAAAAAACCTGCATTTTATATTGTAAAATAACTATATTTATAACACGATATGCATGATATATAACTACTTACATGTTCAGCAAATACAACTAGAGCGTGGAATTGTTGCGCGGCCCTGAAAACAAATCCTGAATTTTTCCAAAACCCTTCGATATCGCCTTCATTTCCAGCGTAAAAGAAAATGGGTCCACTCTCTTGATCCCACCAGGTATCTATGTAAAAGAAAATTATCCAAAACATTGTTAATGACCCTTGTTCTCTGGCCTGTAGTTGGTCGTCAATTTCTGTATTTGTATTATATGCCTAAGAAACATGCAGCATTAGAATATATATTGAATATTTTCTTAATTACCTGCTGGACTTTATTTTTTACTGTATAGAAAACTAAATAGAAATCTTTTATATTTTATACATATGTTTTTGTTATTTTTTTAAATTTAAATAAAAGAAATCAATTATGGTTGCTTTTGTACAAGTACTTGTTTTTTTTATATTTAAATTAATTTGTATATCTAATAGCACAAACTCGTATTACTAAAGGATAGATAATAATCGAATTTATGTGCACTAGTCTCTGCAGCTTGTATCGTAATTTATTAATAGTTTTTATTGAAATTCATTCAATATATTTCTAGTCATATTTTTGAACATTTATTGATCCTTTAGTATTACAGACATTTGAACAATAAAATGTTATTAATTCCACAAAAATTATATTAATTAGTCTGTAGTAAGAATCCTTTTCTTATGTGAATAAATAGTTTTTCATAACTTTTTATTTTATTTTAGACAAGATGTTTTTTTTTTAAAAAATATTATTAAAGACTTTAAGATTCTAAAAGTTAGGAATTTTCGTCACTGTAGAAATAGGTTAAATTATACAGTTGTGGAGAAATGTTTTGGTATTACATATTCAGAGCCAACTTACCATTGTACAAATATCTTTGTTTATAGGTTTCATTCCCATGAGCCACAAAATTAAAATGATCAATTTTTTGATCAAAATACCCCTCAACGTACGAATAATCCTCTGCACATGACCCCACAATAAGGCCTATTAGGCACACCACTGCGTATCGGAACACCATTTTGACAGTCAATGACTGGTTAAAAATAAGACCGCTTGCCTTTCAATAGCGACTGATAGCGTAATATAAACACGTGTTTAATGTTTAAAGATAAGATAGGTCTTTGGAAACTTATTTGAAGTATTGCTTTGGATATCTATGAAAATGGCGCTATTAATGCATTCGTAGAACAAAGAAAGGACTTTTCAATTCGATATTATCTGTAAAACGGATAAAAGAAAATAATAGTACTGCAGCTCTTATTACATAATATTTAATTTTTATTTTCCCAGAATTGTTTTGTATTAGTATGCGTTAAATTGAAAGATTTAATGAATCTTTTTTTGTGTGGGTATTTAACTATTGTAATCACTGTTCGCCACAAAAAAAAGCATGGAAATTTTAACACTGGGATTTATGGAATGTGAATAGAATTAGGTTACTTTTTAGTACAACGAAAATATTTCGAAAAATGTGCAAATACTATGACTCTCTAACCCTCATATTTTAAAAACTAACACACACTAAAAAAATTAATATTTATTACTATAACATATCTGCACAAATTATAAAAAGAGTATTTAAAAAACGCACCTTGAAAACATTCTTAACTACAAGAAGTAGTTTTATTTAAATGTTTGTGTTATCTGTCACACAACAATTTACACACTTATAAATGTGTAATGGGCCATTTAAAGGTACGTACTAAAATAATTGTGTAAAAAGGGCCGTGGCGTGGATTACTAACTTGAAGCACTTCCAGTAAGCCTTATTAATTTTATGATGCAATGGTGAACTTAAAGTTAAAAATTAGTTATCAAAATTAAATGTATATATCTGGATGCACGGCAGTGCATCGCCAAGTTCATAACGAAGGCGGCACTGACTATCCTTTACTGGGACCATTTCGGCATAATTTTGGAGACCCAGTTCTTTTCTTCTACGCACTTTGGATTCGAGTTTAGACTTTTTTCTGGGTGTCCTAGTGAGACTTAACCTAGAAAAAAATTTCCAGCGTTCGAAATTCATTTAAGCCAGAGATAAATGAACCAGAAAAACGACAAATATGTCCCTCACTCACTGACTGACTGACTGACGGGCGATCATAATGTTTAGGTACAACGGCTTGTTATGGAGTTACGAAAATTGGAACACTTATAGAATAGAGCATGCATATAACAGGAAAAATCCGAAATTCGAAGATTTTACCCGGGGTTGGGCGTAAACTGATTGGCGCCCTTTTTCATAAGCAGTTGCAATGCTCTCCATACGCTGATATACCAGCGGCGATTAAGCGTCGTCGCCAACAATTCAAATAGTTATTTGCCTTCAGATACGTTAAAGGTTTTCATGTGTGGGATTTAGCACACGATATTACTAATTTAATGTGTCAACCTGAGCTGGCAACCAGCACCATGTTTTATAAAGAGCCATTGGTTGTTTGGAGGTAGGATTAACATCGCACAAGGGCTACATATGAGTAATGGTTGGAACCAATGCTTCACAACGGGCAAATGTTTTTTTTAAGGATTTTGCTTGCAGTAACGTTGTACTAGAGCTACATAAGGGTTATTGGCGGCGATTCTCGTATTTTTTAAATCGTGGTCAAGTGACGATTTCTTGAACAGAATCTTTCAAACAGTACCATCGGATTTAAATTTTTTTTTTTTTGTTAGAAAGAAATGACATATATCAAAGGCTTGACCTATGTTTTATACTTTTTGTCCGTCCGTCTGTACGCTTTTTCGTCCGTCTGTTCTTTATAAGACGGTCTGTCATAATTTCGGTTCTAATCGTCCGATTTTAAAAAACTTTTTTTTTATAAATGTATGGCTTCATATTTCATACTTTGTGTCCATCTGTCGGTACGTTTTTCTGTCCGTCTGTCAATCTGTCCTTTATAAGAATTTCTGTCATATTTTCGGTTCTAACCGCCAGATTTTGAAAATTATTTTTTGTTAGAAAGATATGACATCAAACACCTATATTTCAAACTTTTTGATTTTTTCTGTACGTTTTCTGTCCGTCTGTCCTTTATAAGACGGTCTGTCATAATTTCGGTTCTAATCGTCTGATTTTAAAAAATCTTTTTTTTATAAAGTTATGGCATCATATTTCATACTTTGTGTCCGTCTGTCGGTACGTTTTTCTGTCCGTCTGTCAATCTGTCCTTTATAAGAAGGTCTGTCATATTTTCGGTTCTAACCGCTCGATTTTAAAAATTATTTTTTTGTTCGAAAGGTATGACATCAAACACCTATATTTCAAACTTTTTTCTGTCCGTCTGTCCTTTATAAAACAGTCTGTCATTCTTTCGGTTCTAATCGTCCACTTTTAAAAATTCTTTTTTTTTGTTGGAAAGGCATGTTTATAAAAGTTTAAATTACAACTAAATGTTGTGTTTGGCTATTTTTTTCTAAGGTGTATAAATTTTGTGTGAAAGCAGTTCCAGGTGACAGTTACTATTACAAACCTACTTGTTATTCTCTAAGAATTTCGGTGAGTATTAAAGTGACAGGACATCAGTAGGCTATTTTAGTTCTTTTAGAACTTCTTGTTTAAAAAGCAGTCAGAACAGGAAATAATTTCACTATAGATATTGTTTGGTTTCAGCTCTAGTGCGACGTTAATTCAATTGTTGTTGCAAAATATACTTAAAAAGTTATAAACTATTTTTACTGCTTGTTGCCACCAATATATATTTCTTTTAAACAGGAATTGTAAATATTGTACTCGCCGCAGTGTAAATCTCCATCCTATGTTTATTTTATTAGGATACTGCCTATTCACTAAACACATTATTCATTATACTTCACTGTGTGTTCCCACTTACAAAAAGAAGTGAAATCCCAACAAAAACATCTCTGTAAAAGAGGGCCAAGTTCTTACAAAAAAAGGTCTGGCCTACAAAAGAAGTGAAATCAACAAAAAGACCAAGTTCAATGGAATTTGCTGAGTTAAAGTTCTAGAAAAAATTAAGCCTGGACAACCAAAGATTTGAAAACAAAAAAGGATCAAGTTCAATAGAAGTTGATGAGGTTATAAACCCCAAAACATTTTGTTTTAAGATGCAGCTTAGGTCTAACACAATCTTACTAGCTGTTTGTGTAACTTGGCCAATACGCATCGTGAATATGGAGTTGAACCCTTCGTACCTGGTTGAATTTCATCTCGGGGCGTTTGAGTAAGTCTGTATTTGATTTATCCCTAGTTAATCAAATGGTTAATCCTAGTGGTATTCTGCGTGGTGATGGCTATGTGTTGTATATCTATAGAACAATAATGTGCTGTGGTGTTTTAATAATGAACTATAAAGTTGACACATTTAGTTAGTTTGTATTATGTAGTTTTATGTATATATATATATGTTCGAGATTATTACATTTCTGTTAGTGTTTTTATATTAATAAATGCTATTTGCAATTGAAAAAACATGTCTTTCTCCTTATTCAGCTGAAACCTTATTGATAATCAAGTAAAATAAAATAAAAAAATGTTTTAAAAATTTTAAATAGATCAATACAATAGTCGATGGAGATTGGAGCATTTCTTTAGATCACGTAAGTAAATGTAGCATCTCGTTTTCCAATGCTTGAATCTTGTAGTAAAACCGCTAAGCTTTACTATAATATATGGAGCTTTGATTACTCTTTCTTACTTTCTTTGAAGGAAATAGAACGATTACCTTATTAAAACGCTTCAACAGTTGCAAACAGCTAAATGTTCATTCAGATAAGTATCACCAACTAAGTGTGATGGTAATCCTGGCAACAAAAGCAAACGTTTTTATTTTTATTATTTACCTGCAACGCCAACGCATGTGGTACGACTACTATTTTACCCCTTTCCACCCGAGAGGTGCGTGTCATTCACCACTTAACTGAGGATAAATCAAATACAGACTTACTCAAACGCCCCGAGGTGAAATTCAACCAGGTACGAAGGGTTCAACTCCATATTCACGATGCGTATTGGCCAAGTTACACAAACAGCTAGTAAGAATGTGTTAGACCTAAGCTGCATCTTAAAACAAAATGTTTTGGGGTTTATAACCTCATCAACTTCTATTGAACTTATCCTTTTTTGTTTTCAAATCTTTGGTTGTCCAGGCTTAATTTTTTCTAGAACTTTAACTCAGCAAATTCCATTGAACTTGGTCTTTTTGTTGATTTCACTTCTTTTGTAGGCCAGACCTTTTTTTGTAAGAACTTGGCCCTCTTTTACAGAGATGTTTTTGTTGGGATTATTTAATACAAAGATAATTAGTTCAATACATGATAAGTGAATGTGCACGAAATAAAACTAGCATACATCTAAAAGGTTTTTTTTTTTTTGAAAATAAGTTTATTGAAGAAAATACACAAGCTAATAAAATATAATAAAAATTTACAAATACAGTTTTTAATAATAATTACTTGTCATACAATCATATTTGTGAAAAAAAAAATGTATTTGCGCGGAGATTTTTAATCTCACAGATTTGTGCAAGATTGATATACAAGTCATTTCATTTATTGATTCCTATGGTAATAATCCCTAAGCCATTTTTCAATATTCGCCAGTTCAAAATTTCTTGCGTCTCTCACAGATTGGGGATCTAAAGGATTGTCCTCCCTGAAAAATAGTAGTAGTTAATGCATGCGATTAACATGGATTTACTGGACAAACACAGATAAATAATAGTTCTCAATGGCTGTACTATTTCTTTTTCATAAAAAAGGCTATTTCAACAAAAAAAATATTGGGGGCATAAATTTCTTCTAAGGATAAGTTATTTTCGTATTAAAAAAATAAAATGTGTCTGTTTTATATTTTAAATATAGAAAGTGATCTGTCTGTTTTAATAACGTTTCAATAAAATAAAACTTTGATTTAGAATAAATAAATATACAGATAAAATGAATACGCAAGCAATTCTATTAAAATATTGTTGCATATATGTAAAACACATTTATAAGTTGAAAATCCTGTTAAATATTTAACTGTGTGTTTTCTAATTACTTTTTTTAAGGCTTTAAAAGTTTTTGTGACAAAAATATAATGCGTTTGTTTTGGTTTTTAAATACTGAATGCGATTTTGACAATGTTTTAAAACGTAAAATCAAACCTTGATTTAGAATAAGTACGCTGATAAAACGATGTGAGTGTAAAACTTCTAAAATAATATTTTATAGCTGTCTTACTTAACCCTACGATCGTCAAACCCGACTTTTTCCATATTTCGTGCAAAAGTTTTTCTTACAGTAATATCAAATTATATACATTTTTTTTAATTTACAAATTTTTATTCATGATGTATTTTTTCATTTGGAAATGGTTTTAAGAGATCATCTCTTTCAAAATAAATTTGATTCTAAATTTGTTGAAAAATATTTTATTTAAAATTAATTAAACTTAAAATTTAGGCAGTGAAAGCCACCATACATATTTGCCCATTTCCTGTGAACAACCAACAAATATGAAGTCAAAAAACACCCCGCTGAAGATTAAATCTTTCTTTACCTGAGGTCCAGATGATGTGCTCCACCGTCGACAATAACGGCTACCAGAGAATCAGAAATGTTTTTCAGCACCTATACACATAAAAACAGTTTAAGTAATTGATTAGTTTACACCAGGGGTTCCCAACCTTTTTACACCTGCGTACCACTTGACTTTTTGATACATTTTGGCGTACCACCAGATCTAAATATTTTAATAAACGTATCATATTAACTCTTCCAAAACTGTTCAAAGGTTTTTGAGTAAAATTCATGTGAAAACTTCGTATTTAATGATTAGATATTTGTTTATTTATAACATGCGTATAATAAAGGAGAAATAAAAAAATCAAATGGTATTAATTTACGGTTTTGTTTCCTGCCTATAGGTCTAAAAACATACAAATAAAAATAGTACAAACACAGCAAAATCCGATCCAGAAGTTAAGTGAAGATTTCTTCTAAAATAATGTTAATGTTTAAAATAATGAGTAATATGTGTTGTACTAAGATTAAATTTTTTAAAAAAAAGGTATTGGTTGCAAGAATTGAAAAGACAATCAAAGGCGATCGTAAAAACGTTTAATAAATTTTAACATATTAAATGTAGGAAAAACATATATAAAAATATCACAGTAACATTATTATTATACTCTTAGAAACATCATGAAAATCCCAGTACAACATAAACAATTCCAACCTCCCAAAAGGGGCAGGTGGTGAAAAAAGGAACGACTTACAAAAATGTAATCCTGAACATGCAATTTGCTTCACAATTACCAAAAAACCTAAAGGTTCAAAACCGTCTTCTTAACACGGCACTAAACAGAGAAAAAGTGTTCCGCAACACGTCCAAGCAAAAAGGTGGCCGCCCACTTCAATAGGTTCCTTATAAATCGTCCAGCCAACTGTCTTCACTTGAGATCGCAAACATCTAGGCGACACACGCAATAAATCCATGTGACGACACAACCCTCGTCACAAACCTCCCCCCTCACGGAAAATGAAGAGTCCAAGAGGAGTTTCACAGGCGATGTTGACGAAAGTTCGATGGACATGTAGAAAAAGAAAAGCATTAGCGTAAAGCAACAATCTCTGCTTCAGCCTCACCACCTTACCCAATGGGAGGCTGGTTAGCACAACACATAATATACACATCACACAACACTTATTTCCTATTCCTCAAATTGTAAGAATGAGTTATTTCCGCACTTTGTTCCATATTTTTCGTATCTAATAAATGATCTTTGCGTTTTGGTGCATATTTAAGTCGATCGATATGAACTTTAAATTTAGAGGAAAACTCGTTACCAAGTAATTGTATTATGTAATTAAACCTGTTTGTTTTCTCAACAACTTTATAAGGTCCAGTAAATCTACTTTTGAACTTGTCCCTGGACTTTAAATATACCGTATCTCCAATTTTTACTGACCGGTATTGCGAGATAGATTCCTGTTTTAAATTTTGCTGAGCTTGCTTCCGCTCTAAACTGTCATAAGTTTCGCAGTAGATTTTGTGTAATGTTTCAAGAGTATTCGTTAAGTATTCTGTGTGATGCAATGTGTCTATTTGGGTATCACTTACAAATGTGTCAAAAAGTAGGGACAAATTTCGGCCAAAGTGAATTAAATTAGGAGACTGACCATGCGTGGAATGTGTACTGCCATTATACAAGCATTTATGGATTTCAACGGCAGTCTCAAATGAAACTCCTTCCTCAGTCAAAGATAGAATAGTATTTTTTAAAGACGTATTTATTCTCTCTGATTGTGAATTTGACTGAGGGTGGGCAGTAGTTGAATGATTAAGCTTAATACCCAAAGCAGAATTTAACTTTTCAAATATCTCAGTTGCAAATTGTGTTCCCAAATCTGTGAATACGAATGAGGGTCTTCCAAAAGTACATACGTATTTTACAAAACATTTGGCTATCGTAGAAGCTTGAATATTTTTTATACAATACAATTCAATATGTTTAGAAAAATGATCAATTACAGTTAACACATAATGTCCACAAACGGGTCCTGTTATGTCCAAACTAATGAATTCACCAGGAAGCGTTGGATTCCACACAACACCAAATGGCGACTGTCTCGCAACTTGGGGTTTAAGCCGACAACACTGATCACATGAAGCAACAAAATTTTGCGTGTCAGAATATGAACCAGGCCAAAAATACCGTTCTCTTAAAAGTAAGTAGGTTTTATCAACCCCAAAATGCGAAACATGCATAAGCCTAAGTACATCTTTCTGCAATGATTTAGGAACCACTATTAATTTATTCACTTTTTTCTCCTTATTTACATTACAAACATGCAAATACATTAATAACTGCGTTTTAGAGTCTACAAAATATTTATTGTTCGTATTTTTACCTTTAAACTTTTTGAGATCACATTTGATATGTTTAAGTTCTAAGTCATTTTCTTGTGCTTTTAATATATCATCAAGACTAATATCATTACTCAAGAAATTAATATGTTCAAAACTTTTTACAAGGGTCTGTGACTGCTCTACCGGCAACACAAAATTACCTTGCTCCGAATCTCCTTGATTGGCAGGGAAAGCACCTACTGGAGGTGATCGCGACATATAATCTGCCAGTGAATTTAAATGACCTGGTATATGTTCAAACTTAAATGAATACTGAGATATATCCATAAGCCACCTAGCAATTATATTTGCTGGCGATTGTAACCTCTGGTAGTATTGCAAAGGTTTGTTATCGGACAAAACCGTGAATTCCCTTGAATGCAAATACTCCCGGAAATACAAAATTCCATGGTGTATAGCCATTAACTCAAGTTTCATCGCAGGATACGACTGTTGGGCTTTATTGAGACTCTTTGAGTAATAAGCAACAGGTAATAAGTCACCCTCAAAATTTTGCATCAAAATTGCCGAAATGGCAACACTTGAAGCATCGGTATTTAAATAAAACTCTTTGTCCCAATTAGGCTGTCTCACAAATGGTTTCTGAAAGAAAATTTTTTGTATGCCATTAAATGACTTTTCACAATTGTCCGTCCAAGCAAATTTAGAATTTTTTTTAGTCAACTCGTTAAGTGGTTCAATCAGTTCTGCGTACTGTGGTATAAGATGCCTATAAAACCCGCACATTCCGACAAACTTTTTAATTTCTTTAACAGATTTTGGAGTTTGAAAGGAAGTTATTCTATTGATGTTGGTCTGTAACGGTTTCAATCCCTCTTTAGAAATAGAAAACCCTAAGTAATTAATTTGTTTAAGCATGAATGCACACTTTTCGGGAGAGAGGGTCAGGTTGAACTTAGCAAGACATCCCAAAATCTTATCGATTTTAGTCAACATTTCCTCAAATGTGTGGGACCCCAAAACAATATCATCTTGGTATGCTTTAACACCCTCTACCCCAGACTCTAGTAACACAGAATCAATAAGCTTTTGAAAATACGATGCTGCCGTTTTTAATCCAAAAACAAGTCTTTTAAAGTGAAAATTGCCAAACATAGTTGTGAATGCCAACTTCTCCTGCTCAGTCTTGGGTAAATCAATCTGCCAATAAGCCGATTTCATATCCAACACGCAAAAATATGAATACCCAGCTAGGGACCGTGTAATCTCCTGTATACGAGGTAAAGGGTAGGGGTGAGGCTTAAGTAAACTGTTAATCAACCTTAGATCCAGAGCCAATCTGTACTTTGGACTTCCAGACGGAGTGACCTTTTTAACCAAAATCATGGGGCATGCGTAATCAGAATCGGATCTTTCGACAAGACCAACATCTATCAATTCCTCTATTTGAGACTTAGCATTAGCTTGTAACGCCTGTGGAATGGTATACGGCAACGAAGTGATAGGACTCTGGTGCCGTAAATCAACCTTAGGAATAACATGATCAGTATGACCCAAAGTCTTAAGAGATTTAGAGAATACCTCACTATGCTCCAGCAACACTGTCAGCACCTCATTTTTCTGTTCTTTAGTTAAGTGGTTAAGTTCAAAGTCAGTAGCTTTCAACTCGCGTCTCCTCATTTCTTTGACTTCATTCGAGGCTTGGATAAGATTTATACTGCAAGTTTCCCTTTCTGAATCCCTTATACTAAACTCGGGAGTTACCGTACCTAAACACATGCCCTTATTTAAATGCATCGTTTTACATCCAAGATTTACTACGATAACGTAAAACTCCGAACAAAATACCTTGTGTACCGCAATGTGAATTTCCAACTGAACACTTTTGGTACTCGGTGTAAACAAAACATCTGATCCGTCCACAAAATGTTGCTTAACACGCAACTTTACAACCCTTGTCTCTCCAGGTTCAATAACTTGTTTGTTTACTAAAAAGGCAGACAACTCTGCTACCTCTACCGTATTAACTCTTTCAGTACATCCAAGAAAGGGAATTTTAAGATCAGATAGGCTTATAAATTGTTCCTGCAAATGAATGGAGACATTATTGTCCCTTATGAAATCACACCCAATTATACCACTTAAGTTATTTCCCCGAATGTCTTTTGATACATAAAACACCTGTTTTAGCTTTTGACCACCCAACTTCAGAGTTAGTTCTACGCATGAAACGAACCGGACACCCGATCCATTTACAGTCTGGATCCTAACAGATCTTGACAAGTATTTTGGTTTTTGCCTTTGTTTAATGTCTAAAAAGGCATCATATGAGAGTAGGCAAATTGATGAACCCGTGTCAATTAACAGACTGAAACTTTTACCTTCAAAATCAACCTTCACGAAAGGTTGCATGTTATCCTTAAATTTATCTTGGTTATATATGGAAAAGTTAGCCTCTCGTCTTCTCGAATTACAATCTGCCAAACCCACCTTAGAAGACCAAGTAGCAGATTGACTCTTTATCCTTGGCCTCCAAATCCGTTTAAAGGATTCTGACCTCTTGGTGAAGGGTAAGTTCCATGCATAGGCCGTGCGAACCTTCCAAAATTTTGCCGAACTTGGGCTCCCTGATTATTATTATTTTGCATGTTGGAAAACCCAGCATCCCGGGACCAAGTGCGATTGGGTACATTTATATGGTCACGCCGATAGATGAAACACTGCGACATAGTGTGCCGAGGTTTATTGCAATAATAACATACTACCTCGTTCAATCTATCCCGCGTGCCACGAATACCCGGTCTTGAGGAGTAACCTTCTTTATTAATTTTTAAAGCATTTATTTGTTCCTGTAAACTGTTAATCTGTCCAACAATCGCGGAATTTTCAGCAAAGGAATCATTTTGAGGCATACAAGCATTAACTCGCTCATTAATTTGAAGTTGCTTGGTGGACTGAATTGCGATTTGTATTTTACTAGCCAACTCCACTGCCTTATCAAAGCCATCCGGAGCAAATTTAAGTACTTCGAGCTGGTATTCAGATGGTAACGCATCGATGAATCTGGTTAATTTGAGCCGGTCCATAACCGGACTTTGTAAGTCCGATTCAGACATGTCATTCATAAGCCTCGAGACGGCAGCATTTATTCTATGAGCTAGCGCCCTAATAGGTTCATTAGGCAACAACTTTAAGCTGTTAAAAGAAAGATGTTTTTCCGTCAAAGACTGATTATCTGCAAAAAAAATTTCAAAGTCCTTGCGTAACTCATCAAACGTACACTTTTTCAATTTTGGGGAGTCAACCAAATACCTCAATGCGTTACCTTTTAATCTACTTTTTACTATTGTCACTCTTTCTTGATCAGACCACTTGGCCAAATCGGCGAGTTCAGAGAAAAGTCCAAAAAAATGTTGGCACGAATCACTTTCCCCATCATACGTGGGCAAAACACTAATAACATGAATATTATTATGAGAATTCTCAAACAATTCTTTTTCTTCAACGCCACCGGTAGCCATTTTGATTTTACCACTCCTTAAGAGCATATAAAATAATTAACTTGAAGATAATTTTACTAAAAATACTAAACACAACTACTGAAATAACAACACTTATAACAAATAACCCAGGAAAGAAGAACTGGTCTTTAGGCACCAAGTTTGTTGTACTAAGATTAAATTTTTTAAAAAAAAGGTATTGGTTGCAAGAATTGAAAAGACAATCAAAGGCGATCGTAAAAACGTTTAATAAATTTTAACATATTAAATGTAGGAAAAACATATATAAAAATATCACAGTAACATTATTATTATACTCTTAGAAACATCATGAAAATCCCAGTACAACATAAACAATTCCAACCTCCCAAAAGGGGCAGGTGGTGAAAAAAGGAACGACTTACAAAAATGTAATCCTGAACATGCAATTTGCTTCACAATTACCAAAAAACCTAAAGGTTCAAAACCGTCTTCTTAACACGGCACTAAACAGAGAAAAAGTGTTCCGCAACACGTCCAAGCAAAAAGGTGGCCGCCCACTTCAATAGGTTCCTTATAAATCGTCCAGCCAACTGTCTTCACTTGAGATCGCAAACATCTAGGCGACACACGCAATAAATCCATGTGACGACACAACCCTCGTCACAATATGTTTACCTGCTCTCTGCTCATGCGTACAGAAGCTATTAATAGCATCATGTTACTCACATCACTCACGCGTACCACCAGAAAATTTCCCGCGTACCACCAGTGGTAAGCGTACCACCGGTTGGGAACCCCTGGTTTACACACATTAGGCATGGAAAAGATATATAATTCTAAAGTTGGTTTTGTGGTTGATGTATTTGTTTTAATGTTAACATAGAAAAATGCTTTCGTTTAAAAGGGAACAAGCACTGCAAGCTTCATGAATAAATTACCAATTATGTATGAATTTTGAATTTCAAAGTACAAGTAAACACCCATTCAAACGCAAAAAAAAATTAAACTAAGTGTCAAAAAACACGCAATTTTGATTAGAAATATCAATCTAAGGGATGTTCAAATTTCGTCAAAATTATTAGTTATAACAGTTTTGATTATATTGGTTCAATTGGTTCAAATTTTTATTAGCTCAATTTATCCAACTTTTGCCGAATTGGCTAATTTAGTCAAGTCTGGATAGAATAATGAAATTAATACTGGATGCAAAGAATTCCGCACATGTTCGCACCATTTTCAGTTTATTTCCGTTTATTTGTAGATTATATAATGCTTTTAATTTGTAATGCTCTATAGGGAAGCTAAAAGCTAAACCACAACAGTTTTTATTCTGCTTTTAACGCAGTTAAAAACTTAAAAATTGATATGCTAGATCAAAGAGCTGACTAAACTTTAAGTTTTTTTTCAAGAAAATGAGTAAATATGAATGATTATTAATGTTAAAAATGCTTGGTTCTTTGTTGTTGTTGTCGTGTGCCTCCAGGCCGTAGCCTGGAAGGCAAGAGGGTTGCAGTAGCATCAGTCGGCACAAGGCGCTTGGTTCTTTCTTTACCTAAAATCTAAAATTACTTTTAAATGCATTTTGAATTTTCTTTTTTATACAAACTTGAAACTTATTGTTAATTGGCAGTATGGTCCCGCCTTGCTGGGAACCCGTTAACTTCGCATTGCTTCCTTTTAGAGGCCTGCTTACTTGTGAAAATACACTCAACATCAAAACAAAATTAAATTCGTGTTCCTTCAGGGACATGTCTAAATTGTGGAGGTGGCAACAGATGGCAACATCTGTCATATGTGTTTGTGTGTGTCTTGTGTTGTCCTACTTGACGATGGTTTATAAGCGGGTCCTTGCGACCAAGCACACAAGTCTGAAAATATATGTCAACCAACCAATTCGTGTTGACGCATGCTCACTCAAAAAAGCAAACACTAATAGAGGATGAAGCAGCCTTAGGGCGAGCGCATATCTCAACCAAACTCAATCAATCAAACTAATAGTGGATGGCTTCAAGCCCCGTTTCGGCCCGGTCCATGTATTTTCAAGCCCTGTTATGGTCCCGCAATCCCCCGCGGATGACGTTTTTTAAAAAAACTAATTATATTAATTAAAAATTACAATCAAATATGAAAAAACTAAGCCTCAGGTGCACACGAAGGTATTAAAAGGAATCAATATTAAAAATTTCGAATTTTTTGGAACAGTCTAAGTAGGTCTTCTGCGATCCACAGATATACAGACTCTTTCTTTTATTATTATATAGATAATCTGAATTATTTACTATGCATCAAATAATTTTTTAAAAATAAGTTCTAAAACTCACTCCCCCAGCAGCACACGGGTCCATATTTCCATTGCTGAATACTATGTTAGATGCTGGAGATATATCTGAAAATAGATATGCAATTTTTATAACTTTCCTATTCTTAATACTTAAAAATAATTATCAAAGTTTTCTTTTGCTTATATTAGCAGAAAATAATAAGCCTCAATATTAATTATCGAGATTTTTAAAATAAGACCCATACGTAAAATAAACTAAAAAAAGAACTATAAAAATATCTTGTAGAAGGTTGAATAAGTAATTCAAAACTCAATGGGGGCAACACTCCAAGATAGAGGTAGAGGGCCAAGCTCTGCTGTCACCATTTCTGTTTATAAGACCAAGGATACAGGGAATGAATTGACGTAAAATTTACTGTCAGTTGGTCAGAATGACGCAAAACCCCATTGTTTAGATCCAAAGCTAGATTGGTCTTATTTTGCTTGATTGGGTAAACGTTTTCATTGAGGCAGTGCCATAGTTTTGAACAAAATCTCCAAAAACTTTACACATTCCGTTTTTAAAAGAGCTATTTAGAATTTGAAAAAAAAGTAAAACTCTCATCCTGATGATAATATCTATTAATTTTACATACAACATTTCTATTACATTTTAAATATTTTAAATCAGAATTTCATAAAAAATATATCAATCATTGTTATTAAGAAATAAAATAATTAAAAAGTACGTATTACTAACCGTCACCCCAATATTCAACACCCATAATATCCCTTCTTGGAACAACATTGAAAGTATCTAAGCAATGGCGATCCCTCATTGAAGCGTTGAATTTTAGTACAGGGAACATGTCTGTGACTCCATTGGTTTCCATTTCGCTGTTAAATTCCGCACAGGCCTATAAAATTGTTGCTACATTGAATGGACAATCTATGTTTCAATATATTTTTTTTTTAAAATTATATTTATTTAAAAAAAAATGTAGCTTGATTTCAACTTTGAATCCCCCAGTGAAAATTATGTTACATTTATTTAACAAGGTGTTAGTTTATTTTATTTATTTTTTAAAAATAGCAATTTTACTGGAATTTAATCCACAAAGTATACAGGATTTCATCACATATAGGATAAACAACAGACGATGACTTAGGACGACAACAGCAGTACAGTTATTGTTAGTTTATTAAATGTTAATAAAACACTTTAGATATTGTAGCTTTAGAAGTTTGAAAACTAAATGTCTTGCGAACTTTTAACATTGAAATTTTCGTTAATGTTAATATTAGTTTGTGCACTAACCAAATAATCCCAAGCTATTGCATCACTTCCTAACCCACAACCGGTAGGGTCGGAGCAATATACGTATTCATTGTAGATGTCGAAGCAGTGCAGGTCTTGAGTTGCATTGTAAAATAAGGCAGCAGCAGCGTACAATCCATCTGCTGGCCTAACAGCAGACTGCAAGCGATTGCACATGACCTGGAAAAACACAAATGAAATATTGAATATATTCTGCTGTAAATATTGACTAGCTCTCAGTTATTCGCTGGCATACCCTAAACTTCAAGCTTACACTCTTAAAAATGAATGCTCAAAAACGACGAAATTTTCCTTAATTTTGACGATTCCATTACTGGCACATGCTCCGAGTTTTCGTTTCCTCAAAGTGAGGAAATTTGAATCGTCATTTTTACGAGGATTTGAATATCGTCTAATCTAAAGAAATATTTCGTCATTTTTGAGCATGTGAGTACAACAATGAGATTCAGTTTCCTCAAAATAAAGATGCAGAATCGTCAAATCAAGATCGTAAAAGTGAGGATTCGCGTTTACTCAAAAGTCAAGTGATAGTTTGACGAAACAATCCTCAAAATTAACGAAATGAGGCTTGAGGATTCATGAATCGTCAAAAATGAAAGTGTTATTTTTGAGAGTGTAGAACACTGTTTAAAAGTTTAGTGTAACTGGATCTTTCTGCCTGCGACTACTATGTTGAGCAATTATCAATTTTGTAGTGAAGTCATAATTTGGATACACGGCAAAAGTGCTGAATAAACGCTCCAAATAGTGGTGGAAGCTAGAAAGTTCTCCAGGATTCCTTGTAACATTTTTTTTAAAACTATGAACAGTGTTTAAAAACGGTTAACGTTACCATACACAAATTTTAGAATTGACCAAATCAAATTGTGTGAGAAACTTCAACCAAAATCTTTTCAACCCAGAGTTACTTTCTACGCAGACTTCTAGCGCATTCTCAAGCATACATTGAAAAAACAAAGATTACTGACTCTATCAAGGCGGGATTGAGTACACTCTTAAAACAAACGAGCGAATTTAACTCAATCTGAGTAATTTTCACTCCTCCAGTCTTGAAAATGCACTTCTCCGAAAGGAGTGGATACTTTGTGTGTTAAGTCTCCAACAGGATTACTAAAAACGAGTGATTTTAACTCAGTGTGAGTTAATATTCACTCTTTTCCAGTGTCGAAAACTTGCACTTTTCCAATGGAGTGGACCCACCCTGGTTTACAGAGAGTGTAGGCGGCGACGTTTGTTTTTATAATATTACAGCAAGATCAAGTCTTGCCTTAGGACTAACATTGATCGGGTTTAATACCATAAAAAATCGCTAAAGAATTTCAGAATATCGCTAAAGAATATCAAACTGTTATTATGTATATTGTTATACTAAAGTAAAAACAGATATATTCTACCGTAAGTTTGGTGGCAGCTTTGGCGTCCCTTGTTTTTCCATCCTTTTTGCTGTATAATTTTACACCGCAGTCCGCAAGTATTATTCATGTTAGTTTTTGTGTATAAATATAATAACGCATTCTCAGAAATAACACATTCATTTTTGACTATTCATGAATCCTCAAGCCTCATTTCGTTAATTTTGAGGATTGTTTCGTCAAACTATCACGTGACTATTGAGTAAACGCGAACTCTCACCTTTACAATCGTGATATGACGATTCTGTATCTTGATTTTAAGGAAAATGAATCTCATTGTTGTACTCACATGCTCAAAAATGACGAAATATTTCTTTAGATTAGACGACATTCAAATCCTCATAAAAATGGCGATTCAAACTTCCTCACTTTGAGGATACGAAAACTCGGAGCATTTGCCAGTAAACGAATCGTCAAAATTAAGGAAAATTTCGTCGTTTTTGAGCAGTCATTTTTAAGAGTGCGGAAAGTAGTCTAGAAATAGATTAATTTATCTTAAATGGAGATTTAGAAGTACTTAAAAATTACCTTTACAGGGAAAGCTGGGAAATTTCCCATGAATGAAGTAGCATACGGATAATTCATCATAGCCGCTGTAAGAAATGCATTGCGAATCCAACGAAGTAAATAGTCATAATCTGTTGGATTTCTTAGAGTTTCACACAGATGGAATGTTTGTGAGATTTCTGAATAACCTGAAAAGTAAAGTAAAAAAATTAAATCATCTAAAGATTATGACATGGTGTAACGAAATTTGGGAAAACAACTAAAAAAAATATTTTTTAATATATTGAATTAGTATTCAAGGTTAGTGTCTTAGTATTCAAGTGTAATTAGTGTATTAGTATTTTAGTATTCAAGATTAGTGTCTACTAAATTGGCTCAATTCACCGATCATTTAGCTATAAATACTCATTTTTATCAAGAATGTTGAGTGAAGATCCGAAGACAATTAGTAATAGTAATCCTTATCTGTTCATCCAAGAATTTCTTCTTATATAAGCATCTTTTGATATGATGACTGTGATTTAGGATTAAATGAGGATTTTTGGGCATAACAAGGGTTTGAAATCATGATTTAGCATCTATTGATATTTTAAGTCTAAATGTTGTTGCTTACAATTGGCAATTTTAATAAGCACAAATAGATAAAGGCTTAATATCCATACTTAATTTAAGGAGAAAAAATTAAAATAATTTTTTTGTGAAGAATTTACCTTTTTTTCCTAATTCAGACCACTTTTGAAGCTGATTGAATGCTGATCGTACTGTAGCTTCACATTCGGGCGACGCATCATGAAAACTCTAAAAATTAATTCATCGTTAATTAAGTTAGATTATAAAGTTACACCCTTATTGTTAAAATGATTTATCAAAAAATTTAGAAGAGCTACCCGGCTTTTGGATTTTTTAAGAAAATGTTTTATCGTGTGAAAAACTGCAAATTCGTTTTCAGCACGCTCGAAAACTTATGAAAATATAGAAAACTCATTTCCTGAAAAGCTTTCTATACATGTGTTTTTAGTTCTAGGTTTAATGAACGTAACTTTTAAATTTTAATCTTTAGATTAAAATTTAAAATTTTATAAATTTATTAATTTTAAATTAATAAATTAATTAATTTAAACTATTTCTTTATGTGAATTTTTTTAAAACGTGTATGAAAGCACACAATTTTACTGCTGGGACGATTTTTAGGTTTCAATGTGAAAAACTACTTACTTTAGTAACTCCTTGGAAATAAACATTCCCTGAAAGTTTTTCTATATAAATCGGTGCACTGGCGGCAATTGCTCCTACTACAATATTGGGGTATTTAAGTCTCATATAAGTCGCCAGCATGCCTCCATAACTAAGCAGAAAATTTATTGTTAAATCATAAAATAACTAATTTAGAAACCATAACTGAAGCAATTTTTTTTTTAAACTGTGTATATTTATAAGATCTGAGCTAGCATAGTTGAATAATTGAATATAGCATAGATTAATTTTGTAGTACAGAATATAAAAAGAGCCTACATCTCGCATTACAGCATATAATATATTTTTCTAAGAAACAGACTAGTAAGTAGTAAGCTTCTCTATATTTAACTTGAATGATAAGGATATAAATGCATTAGTAGCACTGGAATGGGTTAAGTTGAAGAAAAGAAACGAGAGTAGGAAGCAGAAAAAACAATAGATTATCGAGTTAAATTGTTCAAAACGTTCCCAAATCCTGCTTATAAATACCTCGATTAGCTTCTAGTTAAAATAAATCATAAAAATAATTGTTGAAGAAATTTTGAATTAAGCGGTTTATTCTTAAATAGAGTTTTAAATAAAGAAATTATTAATAAATAGTATTTTTTAAAGCACTTTGAAATTTATTTTTTTATGGGTTAAGAACGTGATTTTGATAAACATTTAAAGCAGGCGCATTATCATTTTAAAAGTACACTTAAAAAATACTACATTTACTACTTTACAAATGAAACTTTCTAAAAAATCTTCATATTAAACAACTTTTTAAGAAAACCTTACGGAACTTACAATCTTAAAACGAACGAGCGATTTTAACTCAGTCTGAGTTAATTTCACTCCTCCAGTCTGGAAAATGCTCTTAACCGGAAGGAGCGGATTCTTTGTGTGTTAAGCCTCGGACAGGATCACTCCAAACGAGTGATTTTAACTCAGCCTGAGTTATTATTCAATTAGGTTAGGTTTGAATTATCGTCACACTAGAGCTGCACGAGGGCTATTGCGTCGTATTTTAGAACCACAGTCAGATGACGAGCCAACACCTGAACAGGCACCCAACGCAACCGTTAAGGGCGACATCGTTAATATTCAATCCTTTCCAGTGTCGAAAATGCACTTCTCCAACTGGAGTGGATTTCACTCTTTTGTTTTAAGAGTGTAGAGTGTATTTTGTTGACAAAAATGTAGTTTACTCGCCTTCCTCCGAAAGCAACGACAGGACATTTTTCAGCCTTGAGTGTTTTCTTATAGCCTTTCAGAAAGAATGCATAATCTGCAAGTACTTGTTCAATAGTCATTAACGCAATATTGTTACCAGTGAAACTCTTTTCACCAAATGGTAACGACTTTCCGTAGTACCTCTGAAATGCAAAAATAAGTATAAGTCCATTTATATAAAAACTACATACGCACAAAAACAAGTGTAATAGTGTAATAGTGTATGCATTACAAATTAGGTAAAAAAAGTAATTATGCTTGAGGTGAATTACATTAATGATTCATATCTATTATTTTTTTAGGATTAAAGTGTTCTATCCTATTTATTTGCAAAGGCATAAGTGGTAAGTTTCATAATCACCAAATATTAAACTTGCATACATTTTTTAGAGATTAAGACTTACCCTGCCCCTCAAAATTATTAGCTTTATGTTTGGGATAAAAATAAGCATCGTATATGATACACCCAAAATAGTGTGTTGATTTAGAAGTCAAAGCTATTGTATAATAATATGTAAGTAAATGTAAGTACTCATAGCTTTTGTTAACGTTTATTATGTTTTTGTAGCAAGTAAAAATGCAAAATAAAATTGTTTTTTCTGTTTCTTTTTTCACGCAAACTGCAACATCCATTCTCTTTTTCAAAGTTTGGTTTGTGATTTAAAAAGCTATTGGCAGCTATTTTCGTGGGACTGTTCGGCTATCTTTACCCTTTTAGGTAATTCATTCGGTAATGAGCTGAAAGTATTTGTTCCCATGACTACGAAAAATCACCTAACCTTAAAGTGGAAAAAGAGAGGGATTGAACGAACCGTGTGCACTCTTTCGTGTAAAAGTTAAAGAGGTGAGTAGATGAATAGTTTCAGACTCTCTCTCCCCTCCCCCTTTACATTTTATATTTTTAATCCCGATTTTTTTAATTAAATTCTAAAATTTTGATAATTTGTTTGGAAATAATTTAGTCTTTTAGATAAACTGTGATTTTATTCAAAATGACTTGAATTTAAATTCAGAGTTTACTATGAAAATCTTTTAACGACGTTTTTTTCTCTCAAGAAAACTAATTTTTTCGAATATGTAAATTTCGGTTAATTTACTTTAGAATGTTGGGTTATCAAATATGTATTTAATTTTTTCAGCATTGCGATTGATGACTAATGTATATAATGTTAAAGATAGAAAACCAGTTAAAAACAAACGAAAATAACTCCGGAAGTACAAAATGTAATTTACATTAATATTGGGTTAGATTTATTAAATTTATAAAAGTCATTGTCAAAATATTTGATTTATTCAAGTGGAAATATGGAATTTATTTACTGAATGTTAATGCAGCAATGGTACAATGGAGTGGCGGAGTGCTTGTTCAGTAAAATAATGAAAAAAACCCACCTTAGTATTTCTCTATTGTATAAAGACGGACATTCTAAATAGATTTTTATGATTCATAGTTATTTTCAGATATGGTCGAAAGGACTAGAATATGCGGAGGTATTGATTGTTCTATTAAGTCATTACTCTGTTACTCATTGCTCTTCTTTAAACACAATTCAACGGAACACTATTGCTTCTGACATTATTTACATAATTGTCATTAAAAGTTGAATTTTTCTTCTAGTATTTCTTTCTGGGTATTTAATAATGAATGCATCAAGCCTGAACCCGACCTTGGACTACTACACATTCGATGAAGGAAGCGTGACAAAAGGCGAACTCGCACCCTCTTCCTTCATAAAAGCCGTGGAAGCAGGGATGGTGGTGGCCCTGTGCATCTCAGCAGCATCCACCAACCTTATTACAATAGCTTCGATTGTCAGCATCCCTAGAAGCAACCACGTCCTCGACTTCTACATCTTGTCCTTGTCCGTGGCCAATCTTCTGGTAGCCTTGGCGGTCATACCTTTCTCTTTGGCCGCCAAGTCCAACATCTTTGGATACAGTAGCTACGTACTGTGCGGCCTCAGCGGTTACTTGCATGTCAGCTTAGCTGCCGTGTACATGTACACGTTCATGTGGATATCCGTGGACAGATACCTGGCTGTCTTGAAAGGACTGCGGTACGAGACCATCCAGACGAGGACGCGTTGCAAGTGCTGGATCCTGTTCACCTGGGTGATGGCCACTTTTCTATGCAGTCCACCACTGCTGGGAGATTCTAGAGGACACTTCTATGACGATAGTTTCATGTGTCTTTTGAACGCCAACAGCATGCTACCTTACACCATCACCTTGGCCTGTCTAGTACTTATGCCCAGCATATCGACTCTGTCCTACACGTATGTCTGCATCTTCACCACTCCGGCAGCTCAGGCAACGAAAGACGACGTAGGTCACAACAACTCAGACCACATATCGACCTTCATTATAACAGCTGTTTTCGTACTACTATGGCTACCTTGGGGACTGTTGAGTATGGTAGAATTTAGCTCTGATGAAATTCTTTCTGGACCAACATTGAGATTTTGGTTGCTGTTTTTAGGGCAGTTGCATACGATTTGGACTCCTCTGGTACTATGGAGTACTTGTGGAAGATGTCGTCTGGGATTGAGAGCGATGTGTAGGCTTTGTTTCAAAACCGAAACTAGTGTGCCAGTTTAATTAAAGAATATATTGGTCGTTTTAAAATTTAGGATAATTTAAATACATTTTAGGGAGCAGGTGGATCATAAAATATAATATTTTATTTCGAATCTTCTATTAAATCAAATGCTAATATTTCACCTTAACTTATGAATTAAAATCTTTTTATGCGTAATTTACTCTTGATCAAAATTATAGCTCACAAAAAACTGAGAACTTTGCGTTGAAAGATGAGGGCTAAGCCTTTTTTTTTAGTTAGCACCGATAATTAGTTTTTGGCAAATCTTTCAGTCTAGGATTTCTCACGTATTACTTTATATTAAGGTATACTAATAGACGCTGCAGAAAATTTTTGTGTGAGGATTTTTTGTTCTATGGAATGAAAATGAAAGTGTATTTAAAATAAGTTTAATTCGACTAAAAAAACCATTAAAAGCAAAATATTTTCAACTCAAAGTTTCTTTAAACAAAAAAATATATAGATATTAATAAAAATATTTCAAACTAGTTTTAAGAGAATTTTTCAATGATATTATAAAAAGAATAAAAAAAACTGACACTACATTACGATAGAAAAGCAGCATTTTTTAAAAATCTCTGTGTATAGGTACAGAAAAAAAAGATATTTTTAATCTTTTGACTTTCTGAATTTTTATCTTAAAAATTTAATAAAACAGACCTTATATAAAATGCATTTTTTTTTAAAATACATATGCCGCAGACCAGAAAAAACTGCTAGAGCTCTAGGATATTTTATCGTGAAATACTTAGTAATTAAAAAAAAAATCTTAAAAGAAAATTCAAATTTTACTTCTTACAGTTTAAATATTTTTTAGTTTCGTGTCCCTGAAACATATTTCAATTAATAAGGAATGTCAATCATATGTTTAATGCAATCTTTCTACAATGAAAAGACTTTAAAATATTAGTAATAATTTGATATCATATTTTAAAACTTACATGTTCAGCAAATACAACTAGAGCATGGAACTGTTTCGCTGCCCTGAACATAAATCCAGTATTTTTCCAAAACGTTAAGATATCTCCTTCATTTCCAGCATAAAAGAAAATGGGTCCACTTCCTTGATCCCACCAAGTATCTATGTTAAAAAAAGAATATTTATGTTATAGAATTGTGTACATATTTGTAAAGAATAAAGTTGTAAAATGAACATTGATTTAAGAAAATCTGTATTATTTTCATTGGTTGGAGGGTACTTTGGATTTATCAGTTAATAATTTCTTTTTATGCGTCAAATAAACTACAAAATTAATTTGAAAATCTGTGTTTCATAAGAGTACACTCCTTGCCAACCTAAGTTGGGTAAATAGAAATATTCTTCGTAGAAGATCCTTCCGGGCATGTAAAGATTTCCATAAATATTTGTAAATCTATCCATAAAACATGTTTAAAACAGTAATTTCATTTCAGGTCTAACAAATTTGAATATTGAGAAAATTTGGCAATTTTATCTGAATGAAAAGTGGATTTGGGTTAAATTGTATTCAGATCATTGTGTATGTAAATATTACCTTACAAGAGTTTCCAACTAGCAGAACCAATCGTGCTTTTACCTCTTCCTTTTTGCTCTTTGTTTTTATCAAGTTAGTTTGGCACGGAGTGTAGATAGTGTTCACAATTAACTTTACCAAGTAGTAAAGTATATCTTTGCTTCTCATATTTCAGACGTTTTATTTTACCATGATTTAACAATTAAAAAAATTTCACTTGAAATTTATAGTAGGTAATGTTGGTGTTTGTAATAAATGTTTTTGGTGACGAAAATATAAATATAATATATCAAATATTTGGTATGAAAAACTCACCATTGTACAAAAATCTTTGCTTATAAGTTTCATTTCCATGAGCCAAAAAATTAAAATGATCTATTTTTTGATCGAAATAGCTCTCAACGTATGAATAGTCTTCCGCACTTGACCCCACATAAAGGGATATTAAGCACAACACAGCGTATTGGAACAGCATTTCGATGCACGCAAAGTGACTGTCCAGAAATAAATAAGTCTGGTGAGTTTTATTTCGATGCGATAGCTTCAAGTGCAAACACTCGGTGAATTCTTACAAAGATAAGATATGATTTTAAACTTAATTAGAGATAGAATGTTATACATAAGTTAAAGCAGTTTTCGCATGTACTTCATGAATTGACCATCAAGTAAACGAAATAAATATGCTTTTTAAAGAGCCCGTTAAAAAGTTGTTTGATGTGTACGAAACAGTATGCTATAGTTATTTTTATAATAGCATGCTCAAAAATCTCACTTTTTCAAATCAGTAATAGTTTTTTTTTTTTAGGAAATCCGAATGCAAAAACTACTTATAAGAACAAGTGCGAAACTGTTTATTGGATACGTTAATAATTTATGCAATAAACCACGTAAAATAAAAGGTAGATATCTAATGTTCCTTTCTAACGTTCATCCATTCCTTTCTAACGTTTTTTTTAATCGGACGGATAACTTAAATTATAACAGACCGTCTGGGAAGGACAGATGAACAGACGAACAGACACAAAGTATAAAATAATTGTTAACTAATGTCGTAACTTCCTAACAAAAAAGGTTTTTTTTTTTGGTGGATAAAAATACGACAGATTTTCTCGTCTTGCAAATTAGCAAATTAAAATTAAGTCTAAGCTTGCTTGTTTTCTTAAAATCTTCACGCCTTTGCGCATAAGGTATCCGGCCTACTGCGCCAAGCCACACGATTTTTGGCTTGGGCTCTGGCGTCCCCCCAAAGTAGATAATCTCAATTTTTTAAATGTATTTTTGAAATTGTCTTTGCCATATGTCATCCTGAATATTCCCCTTTTTCGTTTTCCATCAAGAGCCCAAGAGAGGTTAGTTTAAGCAGTAAGCACTTAGGTACAATTTATAAAACTGTAATTTGAATACGATTTTTTGATTTTCTCATCTCATATTTACTTGATTCGATTAATCAATTTTGTTTGATTTTTCTAAATGTAAATAAATGAGGTGTAAGGGTCACGCTCAGATAACTAAATACTTGATAATTAATTAGGCACGTGCAGACGAGTGTGTATAAGATGGTGTGCGATGGTAGCAGTCTGGTTGTGGTAGAAAATGGAAAGTGTTTAGTTTGTTGGAAATTGTGTCTTTGAAAGTAAAGTTTGTTGTTCGAAATAAAGTAGTTAAGAAAAGAAATTTGCTGTTTTGAAAGTTTGTTGAACCCAGTCATTCGGTCACTACATAATGTGCGGGGAAACCCCAATGGATTTCGAATTATTTTGAAGAACCGTGATGATTGAGAATATATCCAAAGGCTTGATTGTGAGTTAATCATTTTGGAATTTATATTCGAACAGTATTTATAGAAGTTATTTAGTTATGAAAGTTTAGTTAACAAGGTTATTTTGAATAATTTGGAAGTTGTTTTAAGTTTTTGAGTTAAAAGAAGTTATTTTGAAGAGTTGTGAATAAGAAATGTCGTTTTTAGCAAAAGCAAAGAAAGTAGATTTGAGGTGTTTGGCGGAAGAATTAGGTGAAAATGTGACGAAGGATATGAAAGTGGTTGAATTAAGAAATATTATTTTGAAGAGTGCCGAGTATGAGGAAGGATTTGTAAAGGATGTATTAGAAAGAATAGTTAGTGAGAGAGAGAAAGAAGAGATTAAGCGCCAAGAAGAGATTAAGCGCCAAGAAGAGATTAAGCGCCAAGAAGAGATTAAGCGCCAAGAAGAAATTAAGCGCCAAGAAGAGATTAAGCGCCAAGAAGAAATTAAACGCCAAGAAAACGAGTTTTTATTGGAAAAATTGAGTAAGGAAATGGAACTGAAGCGCCAAGAAAATGAGTTTGAATTAGAAAAGTTGAAGATTGAAGCATCGATGTCCAGAAGTGGTGATGGAAGAGAAATGATCTCTCGGAATGGAGGAATGCAAGAACAAGCTCAAGTTGGATTGCAAAAATTAATGCGTAAATTTGATCCCAAAGAAGGTGATATTAGCTTTTTCCTTATATTATTTGAAAGACAAGCAAGAAGAGTGCAGATTAAAGAACAGGATTGGGTGACAAATCTTGTTGGATTATTACCGTTAGAAATGGCGAATTTAATTGCCAGGGAGCCAGAGGAAAAAGCCAATGAATATGATCATGTGAAGAATATGTTGTTAAAGAGATTTAAATTGAGCCCGGAAGCGTTTAAAATAAAGTTTAAGAGGCACTGTAAGTCATCTGAAAACACTTGGCGAGATTTTGGATTTGAGTTGGCGAATTATTTTAATGAGTGGATTATGGGACTAAAAGTCAACGATTTTGAAAGTCTAAAACAACTGGTCATTACAGAGCAGATGAAGGAACAAGTATCAAGAGATATGCAGCAACATTTTATAGATGAATGGGGTAAAATTATTACAGTTGATGCTCTTTCTGAGAAATTAGATGAATATGAAAATGTGAGACAATATAACCAGCCCAATAAAGCTCCTTCATTTCAACCATACAGGAATGACTATCAGGGAAAACCTAACACGTCCAATAACAGAAATAATTCATCTTATGAAGGAAATAGATATGAGCATAACAACCGTGGAGGATTTGATAAGAGAAATTCTTTCCAAAAGCAATTGACATGTTTTAATTGTGGAAGATCAGGGCACTTAGCAAGGTTTTGCAGAGATAAGAATAAAGAAGAAAGAGAAAATCCTGAAGCTAAAGTTTCTGAAGTAAAGGTTGCAGAAGTCAATGTCTCTGGAGTCAAAGTAGTTGAAGTAAAGGAGATCGAAGGAAAGGTGGTCATTGCTAAATGCAACAGTGAAGTTGTACTGGAGAATAAGAAAGGGAATGCAGTTGAACCGAAAATGTCTGATCTGAAAATAGTAAAAATTTCATATGGTGGAGCAGAATATGAGGCAGTTGTGGATTCTGGTGCACAGATTAGTGTGTTCAAAAGCAGTGTAGTAGGGAAAGAAGTTGACTACAAAGGACATATTATGTTACAGCCTGCGTTTGGTGATTGTTTGAAAGCCGAACTAAAAGAAGTTGAAATTGGTTTGGTGACAAGTTCGTATATTACACCGGTAATTAAAACGGTTGTGGCAACTGTGGACGGGTTGAATGCTGACATATTGTTGGACATGGAAACTTATGAGGCCTTATTGGAGCAGGAGAGAATCTATAGTCCTAGCTTCACAGCTACTATGAAATTAAGATCGGATACTCAAAAGGAAGAGTTGAATGATAATGTGAATACTGAAACAGAAGAATATAAGCCAGCAATAAGAGAAAATGATGCTAAGGACGACGGGAGCAAACCAGAGAGTTTCAGGAAACAACAACAAACGTGCACTACTCTTCAGGAGGCATGGAAATTGGCCAAGCAAAATAAAGGAGGGTATATTGTAGAAGAAAAGATCCTTTACCATGAAGAGAATATGTATGGAAGTAGAATAAGGCAGTTAGTGATTCCTGAAAGCAGAAGAAACAAAATATTGGAGATAGCTCATGAGTCAGTGTTCGGAGTGCATCTAGGAGCCCATAAAACGATTCAAAGACTCAAGTTTACGTTTTATTGGCCTGGAATGATCAAGGAGATTAAAGCATATTGTAGTTCTTGTCATGGGTGTAAGTGCAGAAAGGTAATTCGCTCTGTTGACAAGATCCCGATAACACCTGTGTCTCGCCCTGAACTACCATTTCAAGTGGTGAACGTAGATCTAATTGGCCCCATAGATCCGGTATCGTCACAAGGACATAAGTACATTCTGTGTTTGATGGATCAACATTCAAGATGGCCAGAAGCTGTCCCATTGAAATCTCTAACGGCTAAGAGTACATGTGAAGCATTGCTTGAAATATTCAGTAGGACAGGAGTACCAGAAGTAATAGTCATGGACAATGCAACAAATTTTACAGCTAGTTTGACGCAAGAATTTCTGAAGATTTTAGGAGCTTGTCCACGATTTACAACACCGTATCATCCAGAAGGAAATGGTTTAATTGAAAGATGGAACCAAACTTTGAAAAATATGTTGCACCATATTATTAGAGAAGAGGGTAGAGGTTGGTACAGGCACATTCCTTTTTTATTGTGGGCTTATAGAGAAGTTCCAAATGCAACTACAGGTGTACCACCTTTTCTGCTGATGTATGGAAGAGAACCAAAGGGTCCATTGTCTATACTGAAATCAGTTTGGACGGGAGAAGTATTACTACCTCTGAATATGAAAGGTTCAGTAGAAAACTATTTTCAAGAACTAAGAGAGAAGTTAGAAGTAGCAACACGAAATGCCAAATTAACAAGTGAAGTACAGCAAAGTAATTACGCCAAATACTATAATAGTAGAAGGAAACATCGAGAATTTGCACCAGGAGATCAAGTGCTTGTGTTAGTACCCGACTCAACTAATAAATTGTATGCCAGGTGGATAGGTCCAGTTAAAGTGGTAAGAAAGGCGAAACCAAATTCGTATTATCTGCAGATGCCTGAAGGTAATTTAAGGTTACTCCATGTAAACAAGATGAGAGAGTACAGGGCCAGAGTTCAGACTGTTGGAGTTGTTTATGACTGTAATGGCACAAAGTAGTTAAGTGTGTGTCGATAGTAATTGTAATGTAAAGTGTGACCCTTTATATATATTAACATATTAAATCTTCGGATATAATATGATTTTAGGGGGGAGGTGTAAGGGTCACGCTCAGATAACTAAATACTTGATAATTAATTAGGCACGTGCAGACGAGTGTGTATAAGATGGTGTGCGATGGTAGCAGTCTGGTTGTGGTAGAAAATGGAAAGTGTTTAGTTTGTTGGAAATTGTGTCTTTGAAAGTAAAGTTTGTTGTTCGAAATAAAGTAGTTAAGAAAAGAAATTTGCTGTTTTGAAAGTTTGTTGAACCCAGTCATTCGGTCACTACATGAGGGAAAATTTATGCTGTAATGGAAGTTTGTAAATAATTTCGTTTGTATATTTTTTTTTCAAAATGTATATATTACAAACGTAATTTTCGTCCTAATTTTAAAATTCAATTTCTCCCTTTTTCTAGGGTATTTTGAAAAAAAAAAAAAATACGGGTTTAATATTTTTTGCATAAGAATATTTTAAGCCAATAAAAAAAAATTAGTCAAATACCTTTTTCCGGGAATCGATTGTGAGAGAAGTTGTAGGTAATTGGGATGATTTACTACAAACTATAATGCTAATGACAGGAATGATATAATAACCCTTTTAGCTTGCACATTTGACATTTTTCACAGGCTTCTACGGGGAAGTCCTCAAACTCCTAAAGTCAGACATCTAAATTAAAAAAAATATATATAATGATGAAATCTGCAACAACTAACTGACCGGGTCAAAACTAATCACACCAATGAATACCGCTATACATGGGATATCTTCATATTAATGATCCGAAGTCCCGATGTCGCGTACGGGATTGCATTTGGTGCCCTTTTAAGTGTCTGCCTTGTCCTTTGACCTCTATTCAAAATTACGAGGTCTGTCCCTCACTAAGTCCTCTTGTAGTTCAAGGTAATTCAACTAAAGCAAACAAAACAGTTTGACGCTCTCATTTAAAGATTATATTATACATATTCTTTATTTTTAGTGCTCTACACTAGTCAAGGTCATACGGTAACGAAGTGAGCTGAATTAAGTTATTTTCAGCTGTTTTCTTGTTTACGAAACTTTCATTATCACAGCGTAGTTTATTTTTCAGAAGACTTTAAAGTAAATACTCTATGGTTACAGTAAGGTTGAAATATTTCAAACAATCATGGAATATATTTCCTATTTGCAACCATCTTTGGATTACTTAAATTTCCCTTTCTTATTCTCGTTTTGGAATGTCTGCACTGACTATATCGATCTGGTCTCCGTCGTAAGTATCAGTGTTAATGTTTTATTTTAGTCTTTTTTTGTTGTAAAGAAGCAGTTCTTATAATAAAAAAAAGTTTCGTTGAAAACATGATTAAGATACTGTATTTATTTTCGTTTGCGATACGATGGGCTATTTGTTACCGAGCTTTATTTGTGAGAAATTGTTATTATCTAATGAATCAATAATAATAATTTCGTATCGTATGAATTTAATAAAATTTTGGTTTGAATTTTTTTCTGGCATCCTGAGTTTACCAACCTTGGTTTTGAGTAAATAAGATAGTAAATTGGAAAATATTATGTCATCGTTGGGTTAAGAATAGATATGCTTCAACTTATATGGAATATTAGATTTTTTTTAACCATCAAATTTGGTATTATTAACTCTCTAGTATAGTTGACCCTATATTAAAGTATATTTGAGAAATTGTTTTTCAATAACTGCACTCCATTAATTGATGTCAAATTATTGTAGATACTATTGAAAAAAATTATAAAAATATTTTTACAACTATAATGATACTGTTGAACCTTTGTTCAGAGTTAAATATACAGAAGTAATTAAGGTTCAGTTTAAGATTATACTTGAGGGTGCCCTCGTCAAGCTTGACAATGTTCATTTCTTTTAGGGGAACGTCTATATTTTAATGAATATGTATTTATTTTTCCTTAGCAATCGTGATTCTGATTGGTTTAGATTTAAGCGTTATTTTTAAATGTTAATATTCTGATTGGTTTTGCATAAACAGGATTGGCGCAAACAAAAATCGCTAATTTCGCCAATTGACACTCTGAAATATAGTTTTGCCAGGTATAGCTATGATATAAACCCCATTCTGTTCTTAAGGGATTTTTGACAAGGATGAAATATTAAATGTAGGGTTGATACCTAACGAGTTGTTATCATAATATGAAGTGTTATATTTACACCATTGGTTATTTTAATTCCTTGGGAACACAAAGCAAATTTCCAAATTGAGACCAGCCATTATATCATAGCTATTCCATAAAAAAAACCATGCTAATTTTTTTTCTCCGTCAAATTGTAGAAGCCCGAGCATTAAATGGCAAAGTGGGTTGTATGAGGAAGTTGAATTCAGTCTTGATTTATTTTGTGTGTGTTTTAGGAGGATAATTGAAGTGAAAAAAAGGATTATTTTTTCATATTTTTCAGACTACCCTGGCAATCATACTTATACTGATACTTTTTGGTGCCTCAGCTGCTCACAGATTCAGAACGAAACTAAAAACAAAAGGTAAATTGAGATTCTTATTTATCAACATCCTAGAAATCAAATAAGCTGTTGTAAACATATATTTGTTTGGAACAGGTATACGTTCTTTAAATCAGAGCTCCACTCAATTTATTTGGATGGAATTTCAAATCTAGGTTTGCTAAGAAACAGCAGACAGAAAAAACACAACCTGCATTGAGAAGGTTTGCCATATCCAGCAGTTATCACAATTGAATTGTTTGTTTCACATACAAAAATCACAATATCGCATCCTGCAAAACTGTGTAAACTTAAGAGTTGTACCATTTATTGAAAAACAGTAATGAAAAAGAAGCTTATATTTTTAATTTTATCAACCATAAAACATTAACTTGCTACACAGTTTTTACTTGACCAAATTTTTTACTTAAGTCTATTGTTGTCTCTGATTAAAAAAATCATAGATTGATTATTTTAATTATATCTACTAAATGTAATTCTTTTAAAATTTATTTACTTTTGTTTTATATTTGACCAATATAAGAATTTCATTGGTTTTTTTATGAAGTTTATCCATATGAAGTACATCCAATGACTTTTGAGTTTTGTCCATAGATTTTAATTTTTTTGTTAGTATTTAATATTTTGTTTAAGAATAAAATTTTACTTCGTTTTAAGATGAACATTTCCTAAGAACCAATCACAAAAATATAATTATCTGCAATCTTTCATGTAATGCAATTTACATCTGTTTCTCATGGCAAGTTTTTAGTCTGATTATGTTTTTTTCTCAATTTTATATCTTTAGTTGATGCAGTGACAACCAAAATACTGGGGTCCAGACCTCGGTTTCGAAAAAGAGATAAAGTTATGTTTTATGGTAGAAAAATGCTGAGGAAGGTAATGTAATTTCATTTCATGCTTTTAAAAATCTGAGAAACGTTGCATAGCTTTTTAATCGCTATGTATTTTTTAATTTCAAATCTTCTTATTTTAACATTAATGACATTAAAAAATATATATATTTAATTTTTTTCTCTTGTTTTCTGGTGGATATTAGTATTTATGAAAGTTTTGCCTTTAAATCTCTCTAATTGTAACCCATACCATTTGATGCATTTTATAACACCTAATGTATATTGAAAATCGTAAAGTATGCAAACAATATAATATGGTATTACTACCTGTGAAATTTAATATTTGTGTGCTTGTTTTGGTATGATGTACACATATTCTTGTGTCCTCTTTAGGTGCAAATGCTATCAAGTCAACCTGGTAGCAGACAACGGATTAAAAAACGCCAGTTGGTATTAAAATTTGCAAGAAAGTAAGTTAACCAAAATATGCTTTTAATAATAAAATTGGAAATGATTATTTTTTTGTTATTTAAATAGCTGGGTCATAATTTATTTTGAATTAGTTACAATTGTTTGTAAATCTACTTCTTAACAATCAGTTTTATCTGTAATAAGTAAAGAAAGAGTCTGTGTGTACGTCTGTGGATGGCAAAAGACCTAATTAGACTGCTATAAAAAATTCAAAATTTTTAATACCGATTACTTTTAATACTTACGTGTGCACCTGAGGCTTAGTTTTTTCATATTTGATTGTGATTTTTAATTAATATAATTAATTTCAAAAAACGTCATCCACGTGGGAGTGCGGGACCATGAGGGCTTGAAAATACATGGACCAGGCCGAAACAGGGGCTTGACGCCATCCTCTATTATTGTTTGCTTTTTAAGTGTGCATGCGCCAACACAAATTTAATTTTGTTTTGATTTTGAGTGTATTTAAAAAAGGAGGCAGACCATAACAGGGCTTCAAAACACAACGACCGGGCTGTAACAGGGTCTTGACGCCATTCTCTCTTATTATTTGCTTTTTTCTTGGGCGTGCGCCAACACGAATTGAATTTAGTTTGGATATTGAGTGTATTTTCACAAGTAAGCATGCCTCTAAAAGGAAGCAATGAGAAGTTAACGGGTTTCCAGTAAGGCGGGACCATACTGCTAGTTTTACAAATTCAGTAATTTGTATTAAAAAATTGCAAAATGTTGCTGGTTAATTGTTAACCATAAGGTTTTACTGTTAATGTAACCATAAATGTTGAACAAAAGTTTTTTATGTAGAATATTGCCCTTGAAACGAGAACAACCTTTGACTCTGAAAGTAATGGAACCATCGCAGGCCTTCTTGGAAGAAGCTATTTCCGAGCATGCTGAACAAAGACTTCCTCCTGATGTAATGTACATGCTCAAAAGTATCCGGTAAGTCATATTTTATACTTACATCAAATGTGTACAGATGCATAAAAAAATTAATAAAAATATCCAAATTATCATGCTTTGTTTTGCACTTTTTATATTCAGCACAATCATTTTCTTTTTCCAGGGTGTTTGGTTCATTTGAAAAACCCTTATTTTTAGAGTTATGCAAGCATATTGAAAGCATACAAGTACCTAACGGGAGTCTTCTCTTTTCAATTGGAGAGCCTGACGATAGCATCTATGTTGTTCAAAGTGGAAAATTAGTAGTTTATGTCACTGAAAACGTTAGTATTTGTCATTTGATGTTTTAAATGTTGTTAAGAATAACTTTAAAAGTGTATTCTTGTTCAGAAATACTAAAAATTGTTTGGGGGCTGAGGAGCCCAGTCGATTAAGCATTCGCTTAGCATGCGGAAGATCCCAGGTTCAGGTCCGGGCATTGCCAAAATAGTTGCTGACCTATAAATGGCCTGTGCAGCCAAAAATGTTCGACGAATACTACCCTGTGTAAGGGAGTGCACGTTAAATATCCTTCAAAGTCCTAACGCTGCGTACAATGTCACCCTTAACGGTTGCGTTGGGTGCCTATTCAGGTGTTGGCTCGTTACCTGACTGTGGTCCTAAAATACGATGCCCGTCGCCAATAGCCCTCATGTAGCTCCAGTGCGA
Organism: Hylyphantes graminicola; assembly: GCA_023701765.1. NCBI lineage: Eukaryota > Metazoa > Arthropoda > Arachnida > Araneae > Linyphiidae > Hylyphantes > Hylyphantes graminicola. Next base: position 49,130,313 of record CM043114.1, read on the forward strand.
TGATAATTCAAACCTAACTTACTAAAAATCGTTTATCGTGTCTATTTTTGTTCTTGAAACAGTTTAAATGTAATTTGTTTCTGGTAAACTTACTGTTAATTTTGAAATTGTTATACTTAATTTTTCTAAAGGATGGAAGTGAACTTGTGTTAAAAGAAGTAACAACAGGAGAAAATATCACAAGTTTATTGAGTGTAATGGATGCTCTTACTGTAAGTATGCTTTTTTTTAAACACTTTTGTATCAGATAGATCATTTAGATAATTATTACAAGAGATTTCATAATTTTCAGGGTTGTATTGCTCCTTACAAGACTGTTTCAGCAAGAGCCCTCGAAGATTGTGTTGTTTTAAGGTAAGTTTATATAAATAGTTTGTAAACGATTTTAAAAATATAAAATTTAAAAATATTTATGCTCATACTGCTTGGCTGAAGTTTTTTTTTTAACTTACCATAAATTATTCCAGTGATTTCTGTTGCATGTATTTGTTTCAAGTAACTGTCAGAAATAAGTTAATACTAGCCTGAATTGTGAATTGGAAGAGTCTTAAAACTATTTTTTTTTACTTGGGTCGTATTGTAAATAGTTCATGTAAATCTGCGTTGGACTGCATGAGGAAAGACTTATTTATATTCTTAGCCATTATAATTCGGCATTTTTTTTACTTAACAATATTTTTTGCATGGTCGTAGAAGCTTTATTAATGCATGTTTACCTTATTTAGGTTGAAAGTAGAAGCATTTCGATCTTTATTGGAAAAAAATCCTGAATCTCTTGTTCGTGTAGCACAAATTATTATGGTTCGTCTTCAAAGAGTAACATTTACTGCACTCCACAACTATCTGGGACTTACCAAGCAACTTATTAAATCAGTAAGTACATATTCTTTTAATTGTAACATAATAAAATAGAAAATTTTGGAATTTGTTACCTTAATCCGTTTGTATACCAGATATCTGGGAACCATAAACTATTATAATTTTTATTTTTTACCCACTAGCGAAAAGATATTGTGTTGTCTGTATTTTATACATGGTATCATATAATAAAAATTGAATTTCCTGTATTTAAATTGAAATATTTTTAAGAGTAATTCAGAATAATTATTTTTCCAGTGTTTATTGATATTGATTTCATTTAAGAGAACCAAGCTTAAAAAATGCCACCTTCAGATTTTTCAATAGTTAGCTGTTAATATATTTCTGTTTTTTAATGTTAATGTATTTTAAATTAACTGATCTAACAAGAAAAGAAAGGAAAATGAGAAGTAAAAAGTTCATGCTTTTAGCTTGCATAATTTTATGCTGCATTTCACAATGATTTTTCATTTGTTGAAAATGTAGATATCAGTGAATTTGCAAGGTGTTCATTTTGAGAATTTGACATAAATAGAACCAAAAGTTAATAAACATTAATTGTTATTGAAAAAGGGGTATATTTATAGTGTATAAATTTTTAGAGGAAAAAGGATCTGCGGACTGGCAAATATCACTACTAAAACTGATTTCTTCTTTTTGGCTTGTGCATAGACTTAACTTGTATACATATTTTAGGCAAAGAATGCACTTCATATTAGTAGTATTATTGTTACATGTTCACGAAATAGTTCTATAGTATTCAAGGAAAAGTTCTTAGACATGAAAATGTATGATAATTTTTGTATGTTTTTTTTAATTATTATTTGAGGTAGGAAAACATATTTCACAAAGCTTAAACTTTCTACATTACAATTGACTTCTCAAAATTAAGGCTTAACAAAAACAAGTGTATTTACAGTAGTTATTTAAAATATTTAGTCCTCAACCACAACTAGAAGAAACACTGTGGCTTCATCTCCTAAAGCCAGTCCGTCTCGATCAACTTCCAGGAGACCTAGTCAAGTCGTATACAAGCAGATGTCATATGAAAATCAAGGTTTTGGAGCTGCTGCATCAATACCTTGTATGATTTTGTCTTGTTTTTTGTCTTGTATGATTTTGTCAGTCCCATAGCACTAATGCATTAGTTTTGGAATCACAACTTGTTGCTTTGTATTGCTTTGCCATGTTGGCTCGTTTCCAACAGGTATGGGAATCAACAAAACATCTAAATGAAACAAATTAGAAATGAAAATGTTATCTAGTTATTTGATTATATATTTTTAAAGTTTTAAAATGCCAAAAATGTACAGCAGATGGCGACACTATTTTCAAACTTAATCAATTAATAATTATTCAACCAGATATTATTTTCTTTTAAAATTTGTTTAAAATTGATGTTATGATGATTCCCATACCTGGTGAAAACAGGATAATGTAGCAAAGAAATTCTTTTGCAAAAATTGTGGTTTCAATACTAATGCATTAGCTCTATGGGACTGACAATCCCTCTTAAATTATTGTTGTTAAAAAAGTATATTGATTGGAGCTTAATTATTTAGGACTGGCTTCTTAATCATCGTTCTTAGGAGGAAAAATTAAATATCATGAACATTATTTAATTTCATTTGAATTCTGAAGACTGCTAAGTTAATCTATATTAGCAAAAGTTATTGGGTAATTCCATGCTGAATTATCCTGTCTGGTGTGTAAGAGTAAGAAATGCTTGGAAAAAGTTATCATCACTACAACATTTTACATTAAATTGAAAAAACAACAACAAAAAACTGTGGAATAGTTGATCTGCACTTATTATAACTAAATAATGTAATGCACTTTATTTAATTTGATTTTTTTTAAATTAAAAAATCTTTTAATCTCCTCTTAAATTGTGACTTGCACTACATTTACATAGAATCAGCCTATTGCTGTTATGTTTTTTATGTCATAAACTGAAGTGTGGGGATAAATAATTGTTTTTAAGTTTAGTTTGCTGACATTTTAATCTGATATGTTAATCATAGAAGCAACTGCATAAAGTGTCACATATAGGTTAAATTATATTCGAAACTAATTAAGATGCTAAGATTTTTTAATAAAAATATATGGAATTTTTAAATCAAATATACTTTCAGCTAATCATTAATCAATTTGGTAAATAAATTTGACTTGATTTTGAGTAAATAATTTTTTTTTTGCAAGTCAAATACATAAAGCAGCTTTGTTAATAAATGAAATAGTAATGATGCTTGCATAAAAATTAAATTGCACAAAATTAGTCAAACATTTAACAATAGGTATTTTAAATAAATGCTCTAAAAGTCACAACAGAGTAGTCTTTAAAGTTTATAACTTTTAATCTCAAATATTTTGTTTTTGACCTAAGCTAACATTTTTTCTCTGTAGTTGCTGAAATCTCAAGTCAACCAGATGGCAGCACACCAAATGCAAGTGAAATTTAATTATTAAAAAATTATACAAGTTTATAGTTTTGTTACCTAGTTTAAACATTTTTTGGGGCCTGTGTTATTATTGATTAATGTTCTTGGTTATGTAATATGGTTATAGTGTTAATACTATTTTACTAACTACTAAAGTTAATACTATTTATCAACGCATTTTTATGAATATAGATAAAAATCAGTGCTCCCAAAGCTAAAAATTGCTAATTCGGTGCTCACACATGCTAAAAATTTGCTAATTCGGTGCTAAAATTCATTTACAAATTAGTGAATAATTTATATGTTTGTAATAATTTTTTTATCAGTCTATTTGATGACCTAAACAACTATCAGAATCGTCTCATGATTGTGTTCTTCTAAAATCCAACGGTCTAATTTAGGGACTAAATAAAAAACTACATTAATGAGGCTTAAAAATGTATGTTTTTGATTGTTGCTGATTGTATGAATTTAAATAGCTATCATTATAAATTATTACGTCAAACTACTTGTTTTAATAGTTTTCGCATTTACTGTAACATCTTAAAAAACTTAAGCCATTAATATATTTTGTGTTGACTTCCTTTGTGTTGTGTTCTTTGGTTGACTCTCTTGGTATTTAAATGTACGTATTTATTCAATATTATCAATGGTTTTAGGTTCCTCTTGTTAATGAGGCTGATCAGCAGGATGCCAAAAAGAGTCGCAAAAGAAAGGCAAGCTTTTATTTCCCGCCTGAGCAAGGTGGTTTGATTCATACAGAGGACGATCTGCACTCTGTTGCTGTTCAAGGGTTTATGCAGCAGTTGGGGCTGGAGGTAATTATTTACGTTTATTTTGCATTTCTAATACCCGTTGTAGGTCAGCACAGAATCCAGAGAGATAGAGGGCTATTGCTCCTCCCTTAAGAAAAATTATCTTACAATAGATAAATAAATTTTCAATGATTATATGCATTTTAACGAATTTTACTCAATTAAATGGAAAATCAATCTATGCTAATTAATTATTTTCAAAAAAAGTATTTTAAGTATTTTTAATGAATACAAAATTAGCCACATTAATTAAAATGGTTAAAAATAGATCTTAGTTTTTATAAATAACATTTTCAATGATTATATGCATTATAACTGAATTTTACTCAATTAAATGGAAAATCGGTATATTTTAATTAATTATTGTCAATAAATAATGTATTTCAATTATTTTTAATTAATAGCTAATTAGCCCCATTAATTAAAATGGTTAAAAATAGATCTTAGTTTTTCCCAAAACCAATGTCTAGATTTGAAATTGGTCATAGTTCAGTTCATAGGAATAAGATGTTCCTGGGTTCCATACCATTAAAAACTCTAATTAGTGCTCGTAAAATGTTGTGGTCTGGAAGGAATGTCCAGTGGTCCTTGACTACAGTTAATAAGGATACAGGACATCTGGAGAATTTTTCTCATATTTTCTGGTTGTGGATGTGGCTATAGTTGGCAGCACTTGCTACAATCTCTCAGTTTTAGTTGTTATGATGAAAGCCGACTGGATGTCCATTTACAAATTGCATGTTGTTGAACATTAATTTACCCAATGATTGGCCAAATACAAATAAATTTCTTTATAACATTTAATCAATTTTCCCCCCTATAAAACCATGCAAGTGTTCAGTTTATTTCCATCTTGATGAAATTTGTCATACTAAACCTACTTTTTATGTTTTTATAGAATCTTAAGATTTAATAAAAACTCTTTAATTTCAATATGGGTGCCTATTCAGATGTCGGCACGTCACTTGACTATGGTTTTAAAATATGATGCCCGTCGCCAATAGCCCTCGTGTAGTTGTAGTGCGAGGATAATTCAAACCTAGCCTAACCTTAATTTCAATATTTTTTTTTTTGTATTTAGGATGATACATGTCTCAAAGATTATGTGACTGTGAAAGAGCTAAATGCGAACACATATATGATACGTGAAGAAACTGTAGAAGATGTTGCACTCCTTTATGTGATTGCTGGCTCCTTAAGTGTTTCCCAAAAGACAGTTGACAAGAAAGAAGAGGTATATGTTTTCTAATAGAAATATAACTTTTAAGTTGCTTTTATTTCAAAACTCTAAATGTATTTTGTTTCTTTTCAGAGTTGCTTATTTATTGTTCACAGTGGGGAAATTATGGGAGCTCTTGCTGTTTTAAGTGGAGAGCCTTCACTTTTTACTGTGCGTACAAGACATTTTACTCAAGTTGGAATATTGAGTAAGAAGAATACATACGAGTAAGTGTAAATTCTACTTATTTATTCTTAAAGTTTTGTATTGATTTATTAATGGCTTAAAGTAAATTTATACCAGCTTATCATAGAGAATAATGAAATATTCTGGAAGAGTTAACTGAAATAAACTTGCAAAAACATTAAAAAAATGCTAAGTTGTTATCTTTAAGGTTTATTTTCTCTGATAGAATTTATTGAAATCAGAAACTAATTTTTTGTATAAATTATTTTCCAGTATATTAAGGCAAAAACCTCTTGCAGTTCTTCATTTGGCACAAAGCGTTATCAAGCGTCTTTCTTCATTTGTCCGTCAAATTGATTTTGCTTTAGACTGGATGAATATTGAATCTGGTCGGGCAATATACAGGTACATAAAATTTGTTTTTTGCTATGATTTGATACTTGTATTTTAGTTTTGTTTATCTAGTGAACACAGTTTAGGTAGTTGACAGGGGCTGGGGAGCCCAGTCGGTTAAGTTTTCGCTTAGCATACAGAAGGTCCCTGGTTCGGGTCCGGGCATCGCCAAATTAGCTGCCGACCTATAAACGGCCATGCAGCCCAAAATGTCCAACCAATAATACCCTGTGTAAGGGAGTGCACGTTAAATATCGTTCAAAGTCCTAACGCTGCGTACGATGTTGCCCTTAACGGTTGCGTTGGGTGCCTATTCAGGTGTTGGCACGTCACCTTACTGTGGTTCTAAAATACGATGCCTGTCGCCAATAGCCCTTGTGTAGCTCTAGTGCGAAGATAATTCAAACCTAACCAAAAACCTTTTGTAGTTGACATACTGAGTTTACCAATCCATTGTATTTTTTATGTAGAGATTAAAAAAAGTGATTCAGCAGCAATTTTTTTCTAATTTTTTTTCCTGTTTTAGCTTTAACCATAAAAAAATTTGTATTCAATCAAAAATATCCCAAAATTGATTAGGTACACGAGAAGATTAATTAAGAAAAAACATTGGTTATTGGCACAAATGACAGAAATTTACTTGACAGAATGTAAATTTGACAGAATTTTACACGTTTTGACAGAAACTTACATGTTTCAGTGAGAATACAAAAAGCCCACCTTCTTTAGATTGGTACACAACTCAATTTAAATTGTGTACCAATCAGTTTTGTACTCAACTCAGTTTTTCCCCATCAAAACAAGTAAATGTCAACTGAACAAGCTACTTGTGCCAATAATCAATGTACAGAACTTCATGAATCTTCTCGTATATCAAGTGCAAAGCCGACGATACTCTCTGAACATAACATTGATTATATTATCAATAAAATCATTTTTCTTAACACTTTCAAGCTTAATTATCAAAACTTATAATTTTTAGGCAGGATGACATTTCAGATTCTACTTACATTCTCCTCAGTGGTCGCTTAAGATCTGTCCTCCAAAGATCAGATGGTAAAAAGGAGTTGGTTGGTGAATACGGTAGAGGGGATCTTGTCGGCATAGTAAGTCTGATTTTTGCAGTGTCAATCATTTATCAACAGCACATGGTTTGCAAAAGCATGAAAACATAATTAGAATTTAAAGTGTTTTTTAGGTTGTTTAAACACCATGCCTTAACTGTGCAATTGAATAAAAACAACTAAATAAACTTGCTATTTTTTTGCCAAATTTATAATGTACTTGGTTAAAGGTTGTTTCTATTTAATGTTAATCAAATTGAAATGTTTATTGATGCGTTAAATTTTGAAATTAATGCCAGTTTAATTTTAAAATTAATGCATAAGAATATAAAATAAATGTATTCATGGAAATACATTTAAGACAATGCATTGATTTTATGACTTCAATGCAGTCCTAAGAATGGTTTCTGACCTTAGAAAGCGTGTAAAATCTCTTGCATTTGTTCAAACATTTTGAGCAAACACCTTGATTATGTAAAAAAAAATTAGAAAAATCCATACCAATAATTTAAAGCTGTCTGTGTTAATGCAAAAACAGTGCCAACTAGCATAATTACTAGATGTTGCATTTTTTAGGTAGAAGTGTTAACATCTACTAGAAGATCTACTACAGTTATGGCTGTTAGGTAAGTTGATGATGTAGTGATTATTACATGCTAATTGCGAATTGGACATGAAAAAGGGTATAGATTTTTTTATTAATGTATAATTTTTTTTACAGAAATTCAGAACTTGCAAAACTTCCTGAAGGTTTGCTGAATGCTATTAAGATTAAGTTTCCTGAGGTAATTATTTGTATTGTTATTTTATATACATTAAATATGAATGTTTTATTTTATACAGCTAAGAAGTTTTTCTCAATTTATTCATTTTTATGTTTAGGTTGTTACTCGCTTTATTCATTTACTTGGGCATCGGATTCTTGGTTCTCTTCAGAAGAGGATTCCTTATGCTAGTAAGTAATTCGCCCTTTCCATTCCAAGGTTTTACCATAGCGTTTGTTTTGGTACCTACCTGACGTTAGACATGCAATATTAATCATAACAATAATTATTTTATATCTGTAATATACATAGGATTGGTTAAGTAATTAAAAACAGGAGTTTTGTGCATTTGGTAGTTATTGGAATATTTTGCTGTTTTTGTAATCAAATTATGCATAATTATTTTATTTCAAAAGGTTTTTGAAAAAATTTTGAGTTTTAAAGAAGGTTTTTTATATTGATCAGACTATTATAATATTAACCAAAGAGAAATTGTTTGAATTTAAAAATAACATTTATCAAAATTTTTTATAATTATATGCATTTATGCATATAATTATATGCATTTATGTACAAAGTTATATGCATTTATGTATTATATTAATTATGTAATAAATTTTAACTTTTCCTTTTTAGCTGACAAAGCATTAACTTTAGATTCTCGACCAAGTGGATCAAACTTTTCAACGATTGCTATTTTAGCAGCTATGGATGATGTTCCACTGACAGCATTTACTTTGGAATTAAATCATGCTTTGACTGCAATCGGTAACATTCTAAATTATTGTCAAATTCTCAATTTCTAAATTGGAATTACTTCCAAACCATCTAGGTATTCTTAAGCTGATTAAATGATCATAAGTCTAACTGAAATTCAGAGTCACTTGAACGTAACATTTTGTTTCAAACACTTTTTATGGCTGAATAATTTATTATGTTAATGAAAACTTGAAGTGAAGATTTTTTCCTAATTGAAGTTCACATTTAAAATAACATTAATAATTAACTGAATTTGTTATTAGTGATAGTTCCACTACTTAGTTTCAATCATTTAATAAAATAGCTATTAATTATTCCTTGTTTTTTATGTATTAATATATATCGATGGTTAATTTTTAAAAATTCATATATTATTATAGGCTCAACCCTTCGTCTCACTTCTGATACAATAAAAAAAGCTCTTGGTCCAACAGCTCTATTAAGGTTAGTTGAACTCTTTAAGGTTTACCACAATACTTTATAAGCATTAGTACATTTTTTAAATTTGGGAAGTTTTTGGCGGTGTATTTATAAAACTCCTGTGCGCATGTAAACTGCAGTAACCACAACAATGAATTAGACCATTTTTTCTGAATATGATAATGAAATAATAATAATTTTTTTTATAGGTTAGAGTAATTGAGTGCTTGCAACAATGGTCTAAGTCATTAGGCTAGTTATCATAGTTTACCTGCCCAAAATTGAAAAATATTCTAAAGCCTAATTATAGAGGATTTCTTTTAAGTTTACTTTAAACGAAATAGTTACGATTCTTACTTTTTACTGTGACATTTTTTTATTTATTTTTTCAAAAGAATTTTTTTATGCAATGCATAATTTCAGTTATACATAATTTTTCCAGTCTAATAGGCTTTCAATCAATACATACTTTCCTTGTATTAATTATATATTTTCAAATCGTCTAATTACTTTAATTTGTGCTTTTTCCTTTTAACAGTGCCAACGAATACAGACTGTGCAGTTGGCTTGGACAACAAGAGGACCAGCATAAGGTTGTCCTGTACCAATGCGATTCCTACTTCTCTCAGTGGACTCAAAGATGTATAAGACAAGCTGACTGTATCATCATAGTTGCGTTGGCCGATCATGAGCCTGCTGTTGGAGAGGTATGCCAATTGAAGAGTACAAGGGAAAAACCGCTTGATTTCGTAGAAGGCTTTCCTCAATCAGCCTCTTTGGCAATGATAGCGAGAAATCAACTTAACTGGTTTGAAGAAACTGGTTACTCGCTTTGTTTTTCTTTTGCGGCAACCCTGATTTATGCCAGAGATCAGTGAATATGAGTCATACGTTTGTACTGCGAATGGAGAATTGAAAGAAAAACCGGTTTCCGGTCGCCAATGTCTGCCAAGCAGACACAATTACGGAAATTAATTAGGAAATATATAACTTTTATTTTAGCCTTTTCAGTGGCATAGTTGGTAATATGCTTGGTTCATGATCTTGAGATTATGAGTTCCAATGAATGAAAAAGCATATTTTTTGTTTAAAAAAATTAAATCATTGGCACAAAAGCCATAAGATTATGCATCATGTAAAAGATCCCTAAAGTACCCATCATAGACCTGGGTATTCTTCTTAAAATTAAATATCCGCATTCTTAACTTCTAAAGAGAGAACAGATTAACTGTAATTTAAGCATCAAAATTGCTAGAAAGAGCCTCCTAGATGATGTTACAAAAGCAATGGCTTCCAGTTTACAGGAATTTGCATTATCTGCCAAAAAATAATAACAAAACATTTATCATGCAGTCCTCTAAGTTAAAAAAATTGTTAAAGGTAAATTATGGTTTATTTTCTCTCAAAACCTGTAATGAACTTTCAGATGGAAAAAGAACTGGAGCACTTTGCTGTGAGAACCCAGAAAGAGCTTGTTCTACTCCACAGAGATGAAAGGATCAAACCCCGGAACACAGTGGCGTGGCTCAACATGAGATCGTGGTGCTCATCTCACTACCACATCCGATGCCCTAAGAGGATGTTCACCAAAAAGTCTGCAATTCGACTTGTAATTAACTCAGCTCATTTTTTTAATATCCTATATGATTTTTTTTTGTGGTTACGACCCTCGCTTGCCAAGCGGGTGGACCTGGGCTCGAATCCCTGGTAATGCATGGATATTTGTGTTGTCCAGAGTACATGCGGAGAACATGCTTGTTAAATCTATGGGTCCAAAAGTCCTATGGTCGGTCATTACACAGTATACCATCGGTGCAGGTCGTCTGGAGAAAATTACCCCTCCCCTCCAGCAACATGCCTAAATTAAGGAGGTGAGTGCCATCATGGAGTAGAAGTCAGACATGCACCCTCTTAAGGGTACTCAAAGCCTTGTGCCGACGGCTACTGCAACCCTCTTGCCTTCCAGGCTACGGCCTGGAGGCACGCGACAACAACAACAGCATATTATTTTTTGTTTCATTGTGTGGGGGAATTTCAAATTGAACATGAAAATTATAAAGTATCAGGTGGGTTAAGGAGTTAAGTGATGGAGAATACATTCATGTGTTCTGTTCTTATCTTATCCATCTTATGAACTGATTGTGCTGGACCAATCCCACCATTAAATTGCACTGTGTATGAGTGGGATTTATGTACGTTAAATCTGCAGTGGTCCAAAGTTCTGACCCTGTTCGCGAAGTTGTTATATAAGGTGCGTTGGGTGGAAGAACAGATGATGGCCTCATCATTTGATAGTGGTACATATTTACTGGACCCTTCCCTAATACTCCTCGTGTAAATTTAGTGTGATGCTTAATCAACCAAATGAAATTAGAACTTTTGTAATAATTAATATATTGGTCCAACTTTTGTAATAATATTTTCTACTGAAAATAACAGATGATACTTACAAAATGTTTCTAATCTGTAATTGAATAACATGTTTTATTTTGCTAGCACAAAACAGTGCTATACTAATAAAATAATGCATAGGTATGAACCTGAGTGCATTTGCTTTTAGTTATTGTAAAGCAAATAAATGCATGGCAAAATTTTAAAAGCCTACTGTTAAATTCAGCATAAAAAGTAAAATTTGAATTTCAGCTTACTTTTCTAAAGTGTCTAGGCAACAGTTGAACCTTACACGTTAGTGCAACACAGTTGTAAGATTCAGAAATCAGCATGTAAAAATTTACAATAATTTATTTAACAAGTCTTACCAGCGTTTAATTTATATATGACATATTTTCCACTTTTCAGGCTGATGTATACCACAAATTATTTATAAACCCACCAAACATACATTCCGATTTCTCTCGGCTAGCTCGTTTCCTAACTGGAACTTCATTTGGTCTTGTTCTTGGAGGTGGCGGAGCAAGGTACATAATCATCTTACCCTTGATTAATTAAAACCTTGGGTGGGAGTATGATATTTATTTAAAAAACAAAATACTCATAAATTGTTATATATTTAAAATTACTTTGTATTATAATTTGTATATATTAATCCTTTTACAGTTAGAACAAGTTGGGGTGAAACTAGACTAAATACTATTGTGCATTAAAAATACTTAGCATATCCATTGAGATTAAATCAAAATTCAACTATTCATAAGTAACATCTATTGATTAGTTAATGAATGACCATTCTTAGTTTATGAATTATGGTGGTTTGGGTTCTCCTGCCTCAAATTCTAGCAGTCTTCAAAGCTAATTTCAGAGTTTTCTAAACAGCCACCAAATGAAATGTTTGTTATGGGCCTTCAAAGATCCAGAGCAAAAACTTATTTTGGTGGCTGTTTGGAAAATGGTGTAATCTTTTTTTAAATTTTTTTTATATTACCTTATAAAAAATATAAGGTGATAAAATAATTGAAACAAGGTCAAACTCCAAAATGGAGATTTTGTATTTTCTACATATTTTGAAGAGTACATATTCTAAAAGAAGTGTTTTTTTTAACATTGGTCACACTTGAACTAAAAGAAAAATAGACTATGAGTTTGGTTTACAAGTTCCTATTACTTGTTGGACGTCATAATAAGATTTCCTGTCATAGAACTTTGTTTTAAGGTTATTGCTGAAAAATGAAAATAGTTACAGACTTTAAAAAATTACACAAGTTCCTACTGAGAAAGGTAATAAGTTTTTTTTAAAAAAAATCATGATTCACAAAGCGTAGTTGCCATAGAACTATTTAGGTTTTAAAGTTATCGAAATTATCTTATAAGGATGTATAATTTCTTTAAAATGTACTATTTTTTAGTGTTATTTGAAACTACAGTTATTTGAAAATCGTGTTATGTGGTCACTCTTTTTTCTTCTAATAAACTGTGCTTTTACTTTCAAATTGAACATGCCTAATATTTCTTTTGAAGGGGTGCCGCCCATGTTGGGACAATCAAAGCTCTAAGGGAAGCTGGTATTCCTATTGATATGGTTGGAGGTGTGAGCATCGGAGCTTTTATGGGGGCGCTGTGGTGTCAGGAGAGTGATATGATCACTATGACACAGAAAGCAAGAGAATGGTCACAGGTTCGTTCATACTATCATTGTTTGTGATACATAGTTTTAATATGACTTAGTAGTGGTTAATGTCCTCAAATGTTGGAAAGAGGATTTGCCATTTTATATTTTCTTTCGTGGTCTTTGCTGCCAATCTTGGTATTACTGACTTATCAGTTGAGATTCCACTCCTACTTCCAGATATATGATTATTTAAGCTGTTAAGTAAAATATGGTTAAACAATAAGCTTAATATGCTTTCGTATAGCAAAACAGGCAGTAGTGTTTTATTTCTGATGACGTGTTTGTTTCAAGAGAGCCAGTATTGAACTAATTTTATTATTAACGCAATAAATACAGTTAACAAGTACAGTTATAGTTATTATAGTATGTACACAGAAGGAATGATAATGATTATTGAAATCTATCTTACATTTGCAGAAGATGAATTCCTATTGGCGACAAATACTTGATCTTACATACCCAGCAACTGCTATGTTTACTGGTGAGTAATAGTTTTTAATGATTACAAAAATTAGAAGAAACATTTTAAATTATTAATTTTAAATAAATAAAAAAAATTTAATAAATTTTATTATTTTTTTCTTACTATACTACTCTCAAACTACCATGAATTAAGTCATTAAAATGCTGTACCACTCTTGCAAGATCATTAAACTGTCTTAAAAACATTTAACAGTTTTATATTCGTTTTTTGTCATGCAAGAGTGCTATAAGCATTTGAGTGGGTTTGCTTATATGGATTAAGATGATCCACATGTGTGACTGAGGCTATAACATGTATGACTGAGGCTTGGGTTATAATCGTAAGAACTATACGGGAAGACAGTGCTGTTTTGAAAAGTCTTGCTTCTGAAATGTAATTCTTTTCTATTTTTTATAGTCTGTTTTCAGTGTATAGAATGAAAAAGAAATATAATGCTGTTCATCTAATGCCTGTGGAATGTTGAATCATGTTTTAAATTTTGCGAGTACATGTTAATTTGCTTTGTGTTTGCAAAGATACTTTTAAAAACTGGATCCTGTATTATGCCTGCAAATACTAATAAAAAAGCTTTCATGTATTTCAGGTGCTTGTTTCAACCGAACAATTCATGAAGTTTTTGGAGAGAGGCAGATTGAAGATTTGTGGCTCCCCTACTTTACAGTTACGACTGACATTACGGATAGTAACATGCGAGTGCATACTCATGGTATGAAACTTTCTTAGTAATTTGCTTTTTTGCTGCTTTGAATGCTGTTAATAGCTTTTTTTAGTTCATTATAAAATGCTTAGCAAGTTTAATATTTTAGGTTTAAATTATAATGAATTTTAATATTTTAAATTCCTTAGGAACATTAAGATAACATTTAATTATATGTTGAAATATATTAAATTTTTTTTTAATTTTTCATTTTATAACTAAACAATCTATCCATGATGAATGTAATTTGTTTGTTACTTAGTGTTAGTATCTAAGGTTGTTTTACCAAGTAAGGTTACCTTAAGGTAGATATTTATAAAGATAAAATTTCTTTAATTTGTACATTTTGCTAAAAACTAAAAATAGTTAATAATTGTTTCAATTAAAATCTGTTATCATGACTATTATATTAAAACTTTTATATACATAAAGCCTTTTAATTTTTTAATAGATTGAGCTAAGTCAGTGGTTCCCAACAGGTGGTCCGCGGACCCCCAGGGGTCCGCGATCTATCCTAGAGGGGTCCGCAAGATGCTAATAGAATAGAAAAATATCTGAAATATATATTTCGTTTGATAACAGAATTTTTCCTCGACGCTTCCTGCATGAGCAGAGTCTAGTCCAAAACTATCACTCAAAATTTTCTCACTAACTTCTCTTGGCTTTACTCAGTTGCATGCTTAGCTTATGTGTTTGAACACTTAATTGTTTTAAACTTGAGTTTACAAGGGAAAAAATGTAGGCATATTCAAAGTTGAGGATAAGATTAGTGCTATGTTCAACGTGTCAGATCTGGCGTCAAGGATAGAAAACAAGTCACTAACTTTTAAACTTAAAAAAATTCTTGGAGTCACCAGAGGAGAATTTGCCCGACCAGATCAAGATCAATGTAGTCGAGCATCTACGCAGCCTAGCCACCACTTTAAAAGAGTATTTTAGATTGAACCTGACGACAGATGGATTCGAAATCCCTTCAGCTGCGAAGAAATACACAAAATGCAAAGCCTCACAGCAAGAGCAAGATGAACTTGTGGATCTGTCCAGCTGCGGCACGATGAAAAATATTGTCATCCGTGTTAAAATTACAGACTTCTGGGCATCACCGCGCAAGGACTACAAGAAACTTGTATGTAAGGCAATGAAAAAGATCCTTCCATTTGCAACCACATATAGGTTTGAGTTAGCATTTTCTTCCATGTTGTTTCATGAAAAACAAATATGAGAGTGGGCTCTACATGGGGTTGGATTTCAGAGTGAAAGTTTCAAGTTTGGAACCTAATATTTCAGAAATAATGGGCTCAAAGGACAGATTTAACTCATCTCATTAAAAACTGAAAATTAAAACTAACTATGTACTAAGAGTACTCTGTTGTAAATGTTAAAAACGTATAAAATATAAAGGCTAATTTAGCTCTCACTTTTTAATTTTAGGATTAGGAATTAATGGGGGTCCTTGTCACAAAAACGCCTTGATGAGGGGTCCGCGAAAAAAATTTGTTGGGAACCCCTGATCTAAGTATTAAGTTAAGAATAAATACTAAGTAAAATTATACTATTTTAGCTCTTTTAGTTTGCTATTTTAACCAGCATTGCTTTTTTCTTTTGTTAGCCTTTTTTTCTGCTCTCTTTTTGTTTCATTGTCAATCTTTGTTCTTTCTTTTTCGTTGATTTTTATTGTCCTAACACTTCCCCCACTATTGGGAAAGGGAGGTATTTTAATAAGTTAAACTTGTGTGGTTATAAAAACAAATTATTAATCAAATAGTGCTTAGTGAAACATTTTCTGTTAATTTTAAAAAAGTATTTGGTGATGGAAATATATAATTTTCTGTGGGGTAGGTGGCAATCCAAATTTATGTGTCACTGGCTGAAGTTAGGCTTTTATATATTTGCATGATAAAAATTTAAGACTTTCCCTTTAGCTTTTATATATTAATACATTTAGAGCTAATTTACACTAGGCAAAATATTTATAAGTTATTGTGTTAGTTTAGAGAACAGTTTTTTTTTGTCTCCTATGGTCTAATGGTTCTATTTCTCTGAAAATTATTAAATTAGGATTAACATTTTTGTGTTTATCCCTGTATTTTGTTAATTTGTTTCACAGTAAACTTGAAGTGGATGTCTTCATAAGATAATTGAAGCAAAGCTTCTCTTACCTTATAATGTGGTGCTATAAACAGTACAATTTTAGTACTTTTTCCCTTGATATTGCTCCTTATATTAATATCTGATCATGGCAAATTCCAACTCTATATTAAAATTCTATCCTTTTGTGGGCCTTATTTTTTGAGGTTAGATAATATTTTCTGTGAATATGAAAATAGTTATTATTTTTTTGATTAAATATGATACAAAAGTTTAAGATTTAAATAAGTTTCAAAAGTTATTCAAAAAAATCAAACGTATTGAGAAATTCTATAATATTTGTTTGTATGTTAATTTCATATTATCAGGGTTGGAAAAAAAAACATTAAAAAAAACAAAAAAAAAACATGTTTTTTTTGTTTTAAACATGTTTTTTTTTGTTTGAAATATTTTTTTTAAACAATTAGATTTTGGTTTTTGAACAAGTTGTATAGGGTTAAAAAAAACATGTTTCTTTTTGCGTTTTGGCCTTCTATATTTACTTCCATACCCAATAATTTAGTCAAAGAATCATCGAATACATGGAATCCTTCGATTATCTGGCAATTTGGTGTCTTCGTTTGATTAAAACAGATTAGCTAATAGAAGAATTTATAAACTAATAATGCAATAGTTTATGTTTCATATTATTCCAATTTTCTAAAATTTTGTACCACAATGATAATTAGCATAAATCTCACAAATATCATACTTGAAAGACTGAACATTTCTTATTTTAAAAAAGTTTATGTAATGTGTATGGCTGCTTTCTTTGTCTAATAGCATCTTCTAAGCCATATTTTGCATGTATTTTACTCCTGCCTAGTTTACCAATTGTTACTTCTATCAAATTTATTTTCCAATATTCTTAGTTGTTATTTTAATTTGCAGATGAATATTTGAATTGTTAAGTCTTATGCGACATAATTTATCAGCATAGAAATGTCTTAATAATTAGTTATTGATATCTGTAAGTTTACTCTAGTTTTTCACATATTTAGTTTGAGTATTTTTTGAATAGTTGAATATTAGTCATTATTTATTTATGAACTTTTAAGTATTTCTCTAATGTATTTCAAACCTACTCTCATTTAAACTACCCATTAAATGTTTTATCCCTTGGTTTTATTCATCTTTACCTTTAAGACTAATTATAAATAAGTATTATTATTAACATATAAACTAAGTTTAAATCATTGTAAAATTTATAAGCAATAGTGACAGTTTGATTAAGTACTGGGGTTCCACAAGGTCTGCTTTTTAAAATTTTTATGCACTAGTGAAGCACATTATTATAAGCCTTATTTATGACCTTTGAGTGACTCATAATAGGATCTAGGTTGGAATATAGTTCTTTAAAAATGACTAGTTCATAGTATGTGCAACTGAGAATCAATATTGGAATGTATTTAGGTTAGGTTTGAAATATCGTCGCAATAGAGCTACACGAGTGCTATTGGCGACGGGCGTTGTACTTTAGAACCACAGTCAAGTGATGAGCTGACACCAAAATAGGCGCCCAACGCAACCATTAGGGGTGACATCGTACACAGCGTTAATGCTTTGAAGGATATTTGACGTGCACTCCCTGCACGGGTATTATTCTTCGTACATTTTTTACTGCACGGGCGGTTTATAGGTTGGCAGATATTTTGGCTATGCCCGGACCCGAACATGGGACATTTCGCATGCTAAGCCAGTTCCTAAACGACTGGGCTCCCCAGCCCTGGAATGTATTTAAATACATGGAGATTCATATAGAATATCAACCTGAATCCAGAAATCGCTGAAGAATTATTCAAGCTATAGGCACTTGAAGTTTGTGTCCAGGAAATTTAAAGTTTGTCAGTTAGAAACATATAGATTCATCACATTGAAAAACCTGAATTGTCAGTTAATTTAAATAATTATTATGATAAAAATTAAATTTTAAATAATAAAATCTAAACCAAATACTGAATTGTAAAGAAGATATCCGTGCTATATGTTCTTAAATTTGCGTAAAGAAAGTCGTACTATATGTTCTTAAAATATGCATACAAAAAAAAGTTAAAGGTAAGCCGAATGTCGAAGTCACGAAATCGACGAGCGTCATGAGAAGTAATGGAAAAAATCCTTACTTTGTTACCGCTAAAAATAACTCAGTTACATTTACAGTTACTTTCTGGAAAATCTACAGTGTTACTCGTGGTTATCTGAAAAAAGTAACTGCTACAAGTATTGCATTACTCCAATCCCTTAATTATAGACCATTGTGGGACCTCCTGCATTTCAAACCCACTCCTTGCTTAAGAAACCTAACACAATTACAACACCCCCATATAATGTGTCTCAATTCAGCCAGTGATGTGTAGCGCTTTGTGTGATTTACAGGGTCACTATGGCGTTACGTTCGGTCGAGTATGTCCCTGTCCGGTTATATGCCACCCATGTGCGACCCACAGGATGGGCACTTACTGCTCGATGGGGGATACGTCAATAACCTCCCAGGTTAGTTTTGTCCCTCCACTTTGCATTAATTCCACTGTTACTTTTATGTGCACGATACAGGGTGTCTTTGGCGCTATGTCCGAGCCAGTATGACCGTCACGGGGCTGTTGCCACCCATCTGCGACCCGGCCAACGGGCATCTCCTAGTAGATGGGTGCTATCTCAATAACGTGCCAGGTATTTATGCATTTCACTTAGGGGGACAAAGGACGGAGCACTTTTTTGTTCACAGGAATCGGAACACTGAATTATTCGTTTGGTTAGAAATAGGAACGCTGAATTATTCATTTGGTTAGAAATAGGAACGCTGAATTATTCATTTGGTTAGAAATCGGAACACTGAATTATTCATTTGGTTAGAAATCTGAACAGTGAATTATTCGTTTGGTTAGAAATCTGAACAGTGAATTATTCGTTTGGTTAGAAATTGGAACACTGAATTATTCGTTTGGTTAGAATCAGAACACTGAATTATTCGTTTGGTTAGAAATAGAAACACTGAATTATTCATTTGGTTAGAAATTGGAACACTGTTTATTTAGAAATGGGAACACTGAATCAATTTGTTTGATTAGAAATTAGAACACTGATTTTGAATTTTTAGTTTGGTTATAAATCAGAATACTGCTTTTAAATTTTTCGTTTGGTTAGAAATCTGAAACTATTGCTTTACTGCTTTTAAACTATTAGTTTGGTTCCAAATTGAAACTCTGCTTTTTGAATTGTTTGCTTGGTTAGCAATCAAAACTTTAATTAAGATTTGGAGTATCAATTAGTGTCCAGCACTGTGTATAGTAGAGCACCTATTTTTTTTTTAGAATTGGAAAACTGTTTTAGAATTGTTTGTTTGTTTAGCAATGCAAATTGTAATGGGGAGTAATGATCAGCCCTGTTTACAGTGAAGTAGTATTTATTATTTTTTAATCAGAAAACTTTATTAGAATGAGAAGTTTAACAATTTTTCACAGATTCAAATGTATGATAAAAAAAGGCAGCTTTTAATTAATATTTCACAAACAACTATTACAACCAATGTCTAAAATTGTCCTAGTATCACTAACAGTTGTTGCAGAAATCGAAACACTGATTTGCTGGGTTAGCAATTAAACCTGAAATTAAGGTTGGGAGTATAGATTAGTCTTCAGGACAGTTTATAGTGGATCACTTAATTTTTCTACAATCAGATCAGTGCTTTAGAATTGCCAGTTAACCAATTAATTTTCGCAACAAATCCAATTGTCTGATAAAAAAAAAAGCCTGATCTTAATGTATTTTTCACAAGCAAGAATTACTAGTTGTAAAGTTTTTCTAAATTGAGTACTTTTAGAAAAGTGAGAGAGAGAAAGAGAGTTGTTTTTGTAATAGACAACCATTAACTGAGTTTCACCTGTGCAGTCAGTGAATTTAGATTAGTCCTAGCATTTTTATTGTTTAAAAATTGGAAATTTTTTTTGATCGCTTCAGTTGAGAAAATTCGTTACTACTTTTTTTAGAATAGTTAGGGTTATTGCTTTAGGGAAAATGACAGGGAAAGTGAAAGAAAATACTAAAATAAAAAAGTATTAAAAAAAAGCTTAAATTTATACCATTCATTTGTATCTAGATTTTTTGTGGCTGTTTCCGGCATGTTTAGGAACTTAATTTTTTGACGTAAATTTGAACACTTCTCTAATCTATTAAAATGTACATGAATTTTTTAAAAATATGAATTGCACTATGTTAACCTTGTTGGATAAAAAAAGGCCATGTTTTTTTAATCAAGGTGCAGATTTTAATTTAAAAGGCGTTTTAACTTCACTAACTACAAATTAGAGTTTAATGAGAGAGTAAAGTCTGTTTAAATTTATTGTAATACCTAGGTACTACCTATTAGTAATATATTTTTCTTAAAAAATATAATTTCCAAGCAATTGTTATTCTGTATACAGTTGAAAATTCACTATGAATTCTCCTTAATAAGATTTCTAGCAATGTATCTAGCAATTTTTCAAAAAATATTTTTGTCGTGTTACCATAAAGTCATAAAGTATAGCAACTAGGATAATGTATGAGTTTGATCCTTCTCAATTCATGAAATTATGTAATTAATGTA
This sequence comes from Hylyphantes graminicola, assembly GCA_023701765.1. Taxonomy (NCBI): domain Eukaryota; kingdom Metazoa; phylum Arthropoda; class Arachnida; order Araneae; family Linyphiidae; genus Hylyphantes; species Hylyphantes graminicola. The sequence goes on from CM043114.1 coordinate 49,151,188, forward strand.
AATTATAAAAATTGTATTGTTGCTACCAATGTACTTCGAATGTGTACATCAGTTCTTCAACTCTCAAGTGGCATTGATATATTTGCGTTTTCATGTATAACTGTCATATCAAAATTGACCTTCACAAGATCTTATATTTTTTCTATAATTTGTTGTACAGATTTGTTTAAGTTTAGGAATTATTATCAATTGTCTTGTATAGTTCGAAAAGTAAATTTTTTTTTTAGCTGATGTTATGCGAGAGATGGGTGCCGAAACAATTATTGCCATTGATGTTGGCAGTCAAGATGATATTGATCTCACCAACTATGGAGATACATTAAGTGGTTGGTGGCTGCTATGGAAGAAATGGAATCCATGGTCCTCTCCTGTGAAGGTATAACTTGGGATTAAAGTTTTATTTGCAATTTATTACATTTCAACTGAACAAACTTCGTTATGTTATTCTTTTTTAAATAAATGTACTGAAACATTTGTAGAAAAGCTTACAAATGTATTAGTGATTATTTATGTGATTTCTATTTAAATTTATGCTGATGGTCTAAATACTAATTTAATATCATTTGCATTCAAAATAAACTATTGAATCTCAAACACGGTTTTACAAAATCTCAAGTGCATAAAAATTACGCCTAATCAATCTAATACAATTACTCACATTAGTTTTGATGCTTAATATTTACTTATTTATAGGACAGTTTTATTTAATTATAGAAAAAAAATCACATTCTTATTTGCTATATAGCATGTATGCATGGTGAAAGTTATACATAACCTATTTTATAAATAAAAAACTTTTTGTAGTAAAAACTTCATAGTTTTTTAAAAAAAAAAATTCTGAATGTTTTGTTTATTTACTAAAGTTGTTGTTGTTTAGGTTCCTAGTCTTCAAGAAATTCAGTCCAGATTAGCTTATGTTAGTTGTGTGAAACAGCTGGATCAAATAAAACGCAGTGACTACTGTACATACATCAGACCTCCAATTGATAAATACAAAACTTTAGCATTTGGAAGCTTTGACGAAATAGCTGTAGGTACCTTTTTTAGTATTTAATGCAATACTATTCATGTACGTAATATATTCTACTTCTATTTTTATATTTTACTGACTCTTTGCAGGATGTTGGGTATAATCATGGAAAAACTTTATTTCCTTCCATGAAAATGGGCCATAAATCATTGCATAATTTATTGCATAATGAAATGAACAAAGAATTTCAAAAGGTAATTTTTTATTATACTTAATCTTCTAACTTGCTTTTTATTTCAATGATGTACACATCACATGTATTTTTTAAAAACATTCTAAGACCTCAGAAATCTTTTGGTATGAATTGGTCATGGAACAATAATTCAGGATTTTCTATTCTAAAAAATAACTTTTCTTCGGATGTACAAGGTAATAATTGTGTACCATAGTAAAAGAGTGAATGATCTATGTTGTCATATAGAATTCTGACGCTTTTTACTACTAATGTACAGAATTAAAGCCTGTTTTTATATTTGAATATTATTAATTTAAAGTTTGTATTTAAAAAAAAATTTCAAAATTCTAAAATATTTTATATTTCACTTTTTAAGAGCCTTTAACATAAAGTTTAATTTTTTTTTCAGAAAAAGACTCTGAAGAATGCTTCCTTTACCGACCTAGCAGAAATGGTGTGCCAAATAAAAAGACCTCTTTACAAAGGATATGATGGTAATAATACTCTGCCCTGCATTTTCCCATTAAATAAGAGTATTAAAATAATGCCATTACAATTTTAATTAAATTGGTTGATGATATGGTTCAATTTGAAACCATATTTGAAGATCAAAATTGCTGTGCATGTATTATAAAATAAATAAAATAAATAAAATTAATAATTAAAAAATTGAAATGTAATTTTTTTTCTCATTAGATGATTGTGAAGATGATATGTATGACCGAGATGTAGCAGGCTACAATTCCGAACCAGAACCGAGCTTATTAGGAGACACAGATAAAGTTTGTTGCTTATAACTAACATTCTTATATGATTAATAACTTTCTAATTAATAAATATTTAGTATCTACAAATAACTTTCTAAACATGCCAATCATTCTGAAGCTTAATTCTGCTAGTGATAGCCTGCAAACCAGGCTAGCAAAGCTTCTGCTGATTACTGTAGAAGTTGATGACAAACTCCTGGTGATTGATGATTGAATTAAGAGGATGTACCTTTTATACATCCGGTTAGTGAAGGGAGGAGGTCTGGGCAGCACAGTTGGTTAGGCACTCGCCTAGCATGCGAAAGGTCCCAGGTTCGGGTCTGGGCATCGCCAAAATATCTGCCAACCTATAAACGGCCGGTGCAGCCAAAAATTTCTAACGGATAATACCCAGTGTAAGGGAGTGCTAGTTAAATATCCTTTAATGTCCTATTAACGGTTGGGTTGGGTGCCTATTCAGGTGCCAGCTAGTCACTTGACTGTGGTTCTAAAATACGACGCCTGACGCCAATAGCCCTCGTGTAGCTCTAGTGCGACGATACTTCACACCTAACCTATCCTGTTAGTGAAGGGGTTACGGATGTTGTATTGTAACAGATCTTTATGCAAATTTGATTTGGGAGCATATAAACTTACTTTTTTAATTGAGAGGCAAATACTCATGATTTTCTCAAAAATGCAGACTTGCACTATTTGGAGATAAAGGGATGAATAATTGGTCTATTGATGAGATACATTAATTAAAATTGTATAAAGTTTCATTTTTTTAAAAAATGAATACCACAAATTGAGCATTAAATCGCAATTATTATATGAAAAATTCAAAAGAAATTACTATTTAACAGTCTTCTAAAATGTTAATACAATAATAATAATTTCTAGTACCTAATAGTGTTAGCCTGAATTTTAAGCAAATGTTCATGAGTATTCATCATAGACTAATATGTTTAAAAGTTCCCCTTAAGAATAATATAGCAATCTCTTTACATCTTAATATGATTACAATGAGTAACTTTTTAAAGTCTAAACATCACTTAAAAGTTTTTATTGAAAATCAAAAGGGGTTTGGGCTTTTTGGATTTGGGTTTTCCCATTTAATTTTTCAGACACAAACCTCAGATTTTAGAGTATTTCGTTTTATTTTTCCTGATATTATATTGTATTTTATTTCTAAATGTGATTTTATTTAAAATTTTAGGAAGATGCTGAGGACTATTCATCATCACATCATGACGACATTGGTTCATTATCAGATGTTGAATACTCAACAGAAAGAGAGCTTTGATACTTAAATTGAGATTTTACAATAAATGCCTATTTATCAGTTTATTTAAAGAACTCTTCATTCTATGTTTTTTCATTTGCCAAATAGTCGTTCTGAAAAACATTTTGAATTTTTGTGATGCAATGAACTCTATGTAACATAATCCAAAGATTCTATGTTGAGTGTAGTTTTTTAAAATGTTATTTGTATAGATTATTTATTATGTTTTTCCAGTATTGAATATATATTTTGTTGCCATTTTTATGCGTGTAATAAATGTTTGAATATAATGTATTTGTGAATTATTAAACACATAATTACTTTATATTTGCCATTTAAGTTGTAACTGCTACATGCAGCTCAACCTTCATATAAAAATGGATATAGACTTTTCTTGTCTCATATTCTCAATTTTTCTATTATTTCTAATCGGTTAAAATTAATATTGAGTATTTAAAAAATGGATTGAAATTTTGAGGTAAAAAAATTGAAATTTCAGGATTTTTGTATTTAACTTCCCTCCGTAGTTTTTTCATAAATGATTTGCAAAAACATTTCAAATAGTAAGTTAACAAAACTTCCAAATCTCTGAATAAACATTAATTTAATTCTTTAATTTAGTGGGAAAATGTGATTCAAAGATAAGAAGAGAGTACATATTTAAATATTTGAGTGATTTTGCTCAAATTGTGCATTTATCTTTAGGTGAAATATTAATATATCCTGTGATTCAATTATTATAAATATTATTGAGCTTAACGAATTAAGTAGAATTATGTTCAGATTATATTCTGATATAATTTTTTAGATTCTGAACAGATTATGTTCTCTCTAAGACCTCAAAACATAAAATAATTAAAAAAAAAAAGATATATATTTGCTATTTTTCTCTTAATATGATTCACGACAGCGGTAGAAGCGGCTACAGAGATATAGGAGAGGTTTAAAGTTAGGTTTTATTTTACTTTGTGTGTTAGTTTATTGTTTTGAAAGTGTAAAACTGGGAAAAGGTACACAGAAGATATTTATGTCCGTTCAACTTAATTTACAACGTAATTTTATTGTTTACATTGCCATTTCACAACGAACTGTCATCGTAGCGTCATGCCGTGTGCTAAGACAGTTGGAAAGCGAAACTGATTATTAATGTAGAGCTGAAATCTCAAGTCCGTTTTCGTTCGATTATTGGTTGGTTGGTAGACATATATTTTTAGGCTTGTGTGCTTGGTCAGAGACCCGCTTATAAACCTTCGTCAAGCAAGGCAGACATGCGTGACAGATGCTGCCATCTATCGCTCGTTACCTCCACAATTTAGACGAGGGAAATAGTCCCCAGGGACTTGTACCCGTGGGAAACTGCGCAATGACCGCCTACAGGACTTTCGGACCCAACAGATTTAACGAGCACGTACTCCGCATATACTCGACAAACACCAACATCCATGCCTTATCGGGATTCGAACCCGGAGCCAGAGGCTCCAAAGGCTAGCTCACTAACCGTTGCGTCTTTGATTGAGAGAAGCCCGGAATCTTTCTCCAATCTTCTTCTGTGGCGCCATCTAGCATTTGTGGAAGGTAGTAGAAGATGGCCCTTATTCCTTAGCCGTAGAGATTTCTGGATCTATTGTGTTCATAGCTGTTCAGTTCGTACTTTTTAGATTTTTTGTGAAATTTATGCCTATAAATTGGTGTTCTTTATGTATTTCATAAACTTCTATTTGTATATAATTTTTTTAATACAGAACTTAATTTGTTTAAATATACTAAAATTACAGTATAACTTTACACCACTCCTGTAAAGTTTTATGCATTTTTAAGAGAACACAAACAGATTCTGAACTAATGTTGGAAGTAGGTATTTATAGCTTAAGGGGGGATTTACTTTTGGTGTCATAAGACACCAAAATAGAGACTCCGGATTAACAATATGGCAGGCATCTAAAATTGCACTTTTATTTCAATTTTTACAAGGTTATTTGTAACCGTATACCACACTTTAACCACTAATACAGCACTATCCGTAGAAACTTAAATGTGGTACACTTTAATAAAATTTCAACTTTACTTTTTTATATTAGTTCACGGCAAAATATAGTGTAACACCAATGCACTTCTTTTACATTTAAATATTTTTTTCGTATATAATTAAAAGTCACTTCTGTGGGCACAAAAATTATAACTGTGGGCAAAAAAAACGGACTTATTGTACACAGACGTGTGAAATTACTTGTTTTATCCTTGTAAAACATGGTATGTTTATATTTGAAACATGAGTTTAAAAAATTAAGATCTTTGTATCTAGTGCTGCTGCACATAATTAAGTAAAAATAGACATTTGATTAGCTTATCTAAGTTCTTGTTCTTTCTTAACCACAGACTTGATGCACCCATCTTGATAGATTACTAAATCTTAAGTTAACCCTCTAATGCATACTGTTGCCGTTTGGCTACAGTTAACATAATCCACTTTATTTTATTAAATTAGAGCTCCCTCTCGACAAATCTGTGTTTTTTCATCTATTACATTCCCTTTTCAAGTTTTAGTTGCTAATAACCCTCATGGATGACAGTAGTAAAAGTGTATTCAAAATTAAAGAGTGGACTTATTAACTTTTATGAAATTACGTTTTTGGCAGTATTCAAAGTAATAATATTAGTACTAAATACAAACAAATTGATGTGAAAAAAAATATATAGTTCCAGAGGGTTATTTTAAACTCTATTTAGTAGTTTTCTACTCATTCTCATTAAAATTGGAAGTTTGTAGTTGGTTTTTAGATGTGTTGCCGTGTGGCAACATCATGCATTAAGCGCAACTTTTGTTTGCTTTGAGGCCGATTTTTGGACGGAAACTACTTTCACTTGAATGGATATAACTCTGTTAATTTTATAGATATCACGACGAAATCAAAAAGAAAATGTTCGGAATGATGTTATAAATAGTTTGACAGCGCACCAAATTAGTAAGGAAAGGGGAGATAAAAAAAACCACAACTGAAAAATGAAAATTCGCTTAAAACAGGAGTTTTCGCGCTGAAAATTTGGTAAATGGAAAAGAGACTCGCCTTAAATATTTTTTTCCTGTATAGACACGTTATAGAACTACTTGCTGTAGAAGTTTAAAGCTTGAGAAAATTAGTAAGGAAGGAGTACTTTATTTTTGTACAGTTTTTCAAAACTGCTGAAAATCGCACTTTCGACATTTGTTATGCAGAATATCTCAAAAGGGACTAAGTGAATTTTTTTAATTGATACACGTACTACATCTTTACAACATAAACAAGGGACATGTCTTATTGTCTTGTATTTCGAGCTGGTTTCAGAGATACAGTGCTTCAAAAATGATCAAAAACCGCATTTTCCCAATTTTTAAGGTTGAATATTTCAAAAAGGACTGAGTGAAAAAAAATTGAAATTAATACTTGTAGTATGGGAGAGAAGGGGAATGGCGCCACCTTAAGGGAAATTGAATTTTCATGCAGAATTGTGTTGCAATTAATGTAAATTGTAATGTGCATAGCATACTACAGTTCATAACCTATCTTGTGGTGATTTTTTAAAATTTATATCTTGAATAAAAACTGAATAAAATTGTGTTTTCTAAAAGCTTGCACAGTGGCGGGATTACCCCAGTACCTGGGGTAATGCCGCCACACCACTGGGGTTATGCCGCCACATCAATAAATATAGCAAATAATCTATAAATAATGGAAAATTACATAATAAAGCAATAAATATATAGAACTAAAATAGGTTTAATTAACTTTGGAATGGTAAATTGTACAGGGTACAGCTCTTTTATTAACTTTCCATTTGCAACAAACTAATTAGTTTTTTTAAGTTTCGTTGGTCTATTTGGCCAGTTCAGTTATTCTTTTTCAGATACGTGGCATCTGGAACGAAAAATAATAGGTTATAGGGCCAATATATATGAAATTTCTATTTATTGGTTTATGCCGCCATCCTTTTGCACGTGGCGGCATTACCCCATTAAGATAAAATGGCATAGACGGCTTGTTTAGGGGAAAGTAAATAGCCTAGCGTCCAAACTAACAACGTGATTAAATAGCCAAATAATTACTCTTTTCAATGATATATAACCGATTTATCTAACTTAGAGATAACAGTTACTTATCTCTTAATTTCAGAAGGCCCAAAATTAGATGAAAATCACTAAAAACCGCATTTTTTAAAAATAACTTTACACCAACTCACCGCAAGGCCATTGGCGTCTATACTACAAAGTACTTTGTTTCCTGCTACAGGTCAGCGCTCACAGCCTCCCTCCCACACACACCGTTGGCGAGATACAAGGGGTGGCGGCATTGCCCGAGGTGGCGGGATTCCCCTGCCCTCCCCTACATCTTTATAGCATAAACATGTTAAATAAATTTTGTATTGTATTTCGAACTGGTTCCAGAGATGTAGTACGTCAAAGTTGGTCAAAAACTGCACAACAGATCTCTCAAAATGTAACAGTTTTCAATGGTAAAATTCGATGAATTGAATAGGAATATTTAATATTTAACTGAAATATTAAACGAATTGTTTTACATTTAATAAATTTAATTTAGGTAATACAAATTTAAGCTTAGAATTTTTTTCGTAAATTTGTCTTGTCCAAACCTATTCAGTGACTAAAATCTATGCAGTGCTAAATGCATGGTGTTGCCAAAGTGCAATAATTTTAAAAATTGAATTATTTAAATTTCAATGCAGTTAAATTTTTTTCCGTATTTTTCCCATAATGCATGATCATTAAATATACAAATATATTTTTTTCGGGATTAAAAATAAATCATGCATTAGAGGGTTAAATGAATAAAAAAAAGACTTAAAGCTAAAAAAAACAACTGATTTTTTGATTTTGCTATACAATATGGCTGAACTGTTTAAAAACTGGGAAAAGGTTTGGCAAAATACAGAACTTAATGAATTATTTATATTCAAATGAAAATAAATTGACATAGATACTGCGTTGTACTGCTACATGTTGCATTTTGAGACTTTTGAAAATGAGTTTTTGTTCATATCAATGGACGTGACTGCAGGCAAACATTGAACGCTCAATAAAATAAATACAAGTTAAAAAAATATACATAATATTGCATTCCCAAAATGTTTTCTTTTTCATTTCTCCAATTTAAAAAGTGAATTCATATCTTATAAGTTAGATATAAACTGCCTAAGTCCACGGACATGATCTATCACGTTTTGTGGACTAAAGAAAACTATAATAGAATATTAAATCTTGTATAATTCTTTCTGTCCTATACTCTATAAACTGTTTTCTCAATTTTCCTGAAGTTACTTTGCTTTTAAAAGCCTATATTACTTTTAAAACAGGCCGGGGCAAGAATGGTTCGTTTTCAAAGTATCCACCCTTAACCATAACAATAATATAGTACTCCACAACAATAATAATAGTACTCCACAACTCCATAACAATAATATAGTAGATAAAATCCAAACTTATAACGCATCCTAGCTTGCTATCTCATCATAAAGATGCAAAACTGCAATGGACTCAACAACACATGTCTTACAGCTATCCATTGTAGTCTTGGTTAGGTTAAGTTTGAATATCGTCGCGCTAGAGCTACACGAGGGCTCTTGGCGACGGGCGTCGTATTTTAGAACCACAGTCAAATGATGAGCCGACGTCTGAACCCAACGCAGGCACCCAACGCAACCGTTAAGGCAAATCGTACCACAGCATTAGAACTTTGTGGAATATTTAACGCGTGCTCCCTACACGGGGTAATTCTTATCGGACATTCTTGCCTGCACGGGCCGTTTATACGTCGGCAGTTATTTTGGCGATGCCCGAACCCGAGACCTTTCGCATGCTAGGGCGAGTGCCTAACCGACTAGGCTCTCCAGCCCCTATTTGTCGTTTTTAATAAAAAAATAAGTCTATATTTAAAAATAATTATGCGAGGTCATGAAAGTCACCATTCTGTAGAATGATTCAATCAAATTAATATTCCCACTTCCTTCAAGATGTTAATGTCCTTTACGTCATTATTCAGTCCAAATCAAGAAAGAGAATCCATGGGATGCGTGCACAGCCACATAACTTATTTAAAGATCGTCAGATAAATGAGTAAATATTCCATTTTGTTGGAAGTCCCCCCCACCCCCTCCCCAACGAACTGTTCTTCCGTAAATTACTTTTGAAATTAATTCTCTACGTAATTAATCTTTTGTAAGAATTTTTCTCTGCAAGGACGAAAGAAAAAAAAATGAAACTAAAAACTGAAGGAAGACCAAAAGACAACAAAAAGGTTTTTTTCTGGGGCTCATCTTCATGAAAAACAGCAAATGAACACGTCAAAAAAATTAATTATAGCTTCTGTAGCAATTCCCCTAGTTCGTAGACTTCCACGATTTTTTTTTTTACTGGGGGTTGCTTGGCTGTGTTAACAAGCAGACCAGAGGGAGTAGAAGGAAAGAAAAAATGCTGATATGTGAGGGGCAGAGAAATGCAAAAAACGCTTGGAATAAATTATAAAAAGCTGCGTGTAAAGGCAGCAGAAATGAGTTGTATGTGGAAATTCATTAGCATGACTTTTACTCATTATGGTTTGTCTTCGAATTTTCCCCTGGGCTCACACTGAAATAAAACTACTGTAAGAAAAGATGTTTTTTGAGGGTTTTTTTTTAGCATTAAAATGTCTTTAGTAGTCTCCCTTTCTTTGTTTTAAACATCATGTGCGTTATTGATAAAAAAGGAACTTCTAATTTTCGCTTTTCTCATTTTGAAAGTCTTTTTTTATTGTTGTATATAAGAAACTTATTTTTTTATTAATGGTTGTTTTTTATATTTTAAGGCCAATGATATTAATTTTAGCACAGCTCAACAACATCCTTTTGCGAATACACTACAAATACAAATGTTGTGAATATATTCAATAAATTATTTTCATCTTTTAGTTGGTTATAGTTGGCTTCTTTCAGCAAATAAAACTAAATACCTTCAGTTAAATATTTTGTTGATATCTCGCTTCCTTTCGGTACACAATTTTATTTTATAACCTTATGTGTATTTTTTGTACTGTATTAATGTTTTTTGTATAAATTGCTCCATATCCCTACACCAGATAGATTCAAAAATTACCATATTTTTTTGTTAGAATTTGTTTAAAGTTTATCGCAGTTTTCCCTCTACTAAATGCATACAACTAACTTCGTATTAACTGCTTCACATTTTTACCAGATATAGTCGAAAACCATTAAAAATCTTTTGTTAAAGATATTATAATAATAAGATTGAATAAGCCATAAACGCTTTGAGAGGAAAATAAAGCATTAAAAACTTACATGTAAAACTTACATGTTACACTTAAAATAAAGCATTAAAAATATAGATACAAATATCTTGTTAATTCAATACAGGTTTTCCGCTCTTTAAGTTTTAGGTTCAAAATACTATGAAAAAGAATATTACAAATCAGAATGATGTCGAATTTCGTTTAAGTTTTTTTTTTTTTTTTAAGAAGGCGGAACTGCGAGCATGTCATAAGAAAAAAAATAATAGTTCTGCATTTTAAAAACCGACAATGCTGTAAGCGTCATTACTTAAATGGGTTTGACTACAAATGAAAATTTTATTTTTAAGTAACGGCTAAAGTGCAAGTTACATTTTAACCAACCCTACTGAAACTTAAAAAGTTGATGAAAGTACAATTAAAACCGATTTCCTAATTTGATGTGACACTATACCCTGCCGTCGGTTATGGTTTACCATTCATTTGGTATAATGTGCAATTTACCTTTAACAGTTGTTAGACGATTAATTTGTTGTTAAACACTTTTCAAGTTGGAAAAGGTAAAACAGGGGTAAGTTTTCTAAATTTTAACAGGGCAACAGTAACACATTGGCCGTCTCTGCAAAAGCTGTTTTGCTATTACATGACTCTTGTAGTAAAAAAGCAAACTTTCAGGGTATATTCTCATTTTAAAGATGAATTGTACATTTTTCTTTCTCCCATTAACGTTTTTTTGTAGTAAGTAGCACAAGTGACCCTTAGACATTATGCTTCTTTTAAATTTAGTTGTTGTGGCTAACTTAAAATAGCTACCTAATGGAAAATCACTTTAAAAGTGGAAACCTAAGTAACACATCGGGCGTCTCTGTAAAAGGTGTTTTGCTATTACACGACTTTCGTAGTAAAAAAGCAAACATTTAGGACATGTATCCTGCCAATTTCAGAAATGAATTGTGGTTAATATATATTTCTATTCACTAAAAAAGTGCTAGTATTAAGCTCAATTAGCAATATTAACAGTATGTGTAGTTTCATATACTTATTATTCACTATGTAAATGGTGGAATTTTCCTTAAATGTTTCCAAAGCGTACCGTTAATAAGAGAAAATTTTTCTTCAGAGAAATATGACTTCATATATAGAAATATTTCTATGTTTTTAATTGCTGTTTTTTACCTGGTCGTATTCAAACTAATGTTGACACTTACATTGAAAAGCACAATAAATACATTCTGTTAGCAGTTATAGCGAAACGAAGCTCAAGTCCCACCAAATTCTGAACAATCTGTCCAAATTCTTGCTCCAGAGATCAACTTTTCAATCTTTATAAATCAACTAACCCAGTCCCTCACCGTTCCCAATCTAGATTAGGATCCCGACTAAATAATCCTAGGCCGGAAATTCCGGGTACAAGCCCGACGCCACTCGACGCGTGCTAATCCCCGACGCCCCCGGATTACAAGCCCCGATATCCGGAGACTTAGCGGTCGAAGCGTCCGACTAGAAATATCGGGGATTTTGACTCCTTTTTTCCAGTCGGGAGGGGACTGTTGTGCCTCCCTCCAGGGAGCTCCCGTATGCCACCTGTCGACGTTGGTTTGGGGCGATTGCAATTAGCAGGTTGTGTTGCTGGATTGTGTACTGGGCAATGGGGTGATTGGAAGTGGTGATGTGCTTGGTTAGGTTGAGGGGAATGAGATGGTAATGGGGTGGATGGATTTTTTTTTGTTTTTGGATTGACGAATTATGTTGCAATATGAAATGTAATAAAACCCTTAATTGTGTTGTCATAAAACCAAAAAATACTATAAGTAAGTGCAATCTGTACAATTTATTGCTTCATACAACTTGCAATTTAATCTTTTAAAATTTGGAAAATGGGGAGAAAACAATTAAAATGTAATGAGAAAATTGGATTGGTATTGTGTAATGCGGTGTTTGGATGTGGTCATGTGCTTGGTTATTTTAGGAGAATGAAATGGTATTGAGGTGGAAGAGTGTTTTGATTGTGGATTGAGGAATTCTAATGGAAAAAATGAAATATATCCTTTCACTGGTACAATCTGCTACGTTATTAAACTAAGAATTTAACATATTCAAATAATCTGGCAAGTAGTGAAAACTAATTCAAATATAATGAGACAATTATAAAGTTATGGAATTATGTGTTTAGGTTACGGAACCGAACCCAGTGACCAATATATTACTCACATTATTTTATTTCAGAGCGTAAAACGAAGAAGGCTGCTTCTGAAAACTTCGCAAATAGAGTAGTGTCAGCTAAAACATTGCAGGGATAAATAGTAAAGAAGTGGTGCATTCAAATTCCATTAAATACCCTCAATTCGGATTACACTAATATAAAATAAGGTGAACTAAAATTCTCTCCTCCACTATTGACTAAAATTATATCTTCAAATAATGTATGCAATAAGCTATATAATCTCAGAATTTCTGATTTAATCGAAAGCAAATAAACAAACATTTTTCTTTTTAAAATGAGAAATGAGAGTTTATATGAAAATACAATTAAAAATAATGGTAAATATGTTATGCGCATTTGTCCAACTATGTTTTTTAATGGAATCCTTTTACATTTATAGAACCCCTTAAACTTTTTCCATAAGAACATTTATTGGTGAATTATCTCTTGTTTTTTCTAAAAAATATTTTTAAGTTTCTGTTTAAATAAAACAAATCATTGCTAATCATTCCTTAAATCCCACCGACATTCTTTCATTTTTTATTCCCAACTAATCTTACTATAACAATGTCATTTAACACCAACCGAATTGACTAACCACATTTAAAACAATTCAATTGAGATGGGAGGGGGGAAGAGAAATAACTTTCCTATCACCCCCTCTTACATTTTATATTTTAGCCCCCCCCCCCCTATTTTATACAAAAAGTCAGGGCAGTGTACAAAACGACCCCTCTTCGAAAAGGGAGGGGGGAGTCCCAGCAGGCTCGTTACAGCTCAACGCCCGCTGAGTGCTTCTCTACTTAATTAAATTGATTGCGGCGCATGCGCAAGAATCTTTTGTGGAAAGTCCCCTTTTGTGACCAAGAGGGATCTGGAGCAAAGACTTGAATGAATTAGACCGACATTCTAATAATAAAAGATTGGTTGGGCAGGGGACTGAGATGAACTGCTGAATTGGTAAAATGGGTTGATACATTTGGCGAATGATTGTAACGTTGATGTAAAAATTAATATGTTTAATAGCAGTATAAAATTATTTCTTAGAATACGACTTGTAATTGATCTTCAACTCGGATTCAAGTTAACCGCTATTTAGGGTTGTTTTCTATGCAGGAGCAAGGAAGCTTCGCGTCGGAGCTCGTCAATTAGTTGCAATTTCAATAAAGTATTTTTTAAAAAGTTATTAGACATATCTATAGTTTTTTTTATATCAATACAGATGCATGAAGTATTCCGCTAAATATCTAAAACCAATACAATCAAATTAACTTTTTTGTCTGGTCTCCATCAAGCCATTGAATCAAAGCCACGTGACTTGTGAGACCATGTTGGTCCCCTTTTAGGTTTGCCAATGCTGGGTCTATTTGTGAATGAAGTCCTTGATTTGGTGACTCCAAGAATCGCCACATTAATCAGAGCTTTCGGAGTCTCCCATCGGGCATGGAGTAAAAGGAATGGGGTATTCTCTAGACGGTGGACGCAGTGGAAATCATTGTTAGAAATCTTGGCGTTTTTATGTGAGAGCGCAATGAAAGTTGTGATTTATGGTATAAATTGTAGCGGGTTTTTATTGTTTCTATGAGGTTTATTATCGAGTTTGGTAAAAAAAAAAGTTGCCCACCATGGTCAAAAATAAAGTACTGTCAAATTTTTATTGAAAATGATGAAAGAAGATGTATTGTTTTCAGAGAATGTTTTCTTGTTATGTGTTTCAATAGCTAAGGACTAAAATTAGGTTATGCCCACATGAAGATTTCAATTAAAGTTTCTTATTATAATAACTTCAATTAAAGTTTCTTATTATAATAACTTGTTCAAAAGAAAGATCGTGGTGAGATTCTCAAATGGGCACGACCTCTTTATGTACATATAGATTCATTGAATTATTTTAATTAGGTAACTGGATAAAACAGTTAGAGGTACATCGTACATTTTGCCAATAAGTGAAACTAGGGTGTCTCACAAGCAAATATAGTGTTAATTTAGAAATATTGTATACTTTTCAGTAAAGTGTAATTTAGGTGTGCACACTGCTTACAAGACTTTACAACAAAATTTAAACTAAAGGTGCATTATATTAATCTGATAAAACCTAAAAAAATGCTTATTTAGTGTGAATAATGTGATTAACTATTAAAAAACTACATAACTACAAAAAATAGTCACTGCATTGCAGATGTGTCTTCATATTAACATGTTTACTTTTTTTTGTTTATGTTTTACCGAAATGAGAAAATTACTTTATGATAACAGTAATTATACTTTTCCTTTGATGTATTTTAAAGAAAATTATTACTATTGAATTCACTGCCACCAATACTAGACAACTTTTGCAATTTTCTCTTTCAATTCATCCGCAAACCACAAACCAATGCGATAAAAAAACGCAATTTTTTTTTCAGATAATTGTTCCAATAACTGTTCTATTGAGCCTTATTCATCATTACTTCCTAATAATATTTTTATAATTCAAATATATGAATATCAAACCATACATGAATGAGATGAAAGATCCATACAATACCGCCGACAAAAGCCGAACCCCACACCAGAAAACCGGGGGTGGTACAAATAACTCCTAAATACAAAACAAATGAGGCCTCGACTTAGAGGATATCGTGGCAGATGGCGAAACCAGCGCATCCTAGCTAGGTCGACTTTTTGGGGCGGTCCGCTTACGGGGGTACACACAATAGCCCCAGAAAATGAGACCTAGGGGGGTACACTGGTTATACCACCGTAAATCACCGACCGTAACCATCGATGCACTTAATGACAGGTTGAAGCGATATAGATCAAGCTGATCCTAATTCCCCCACCCCATTTTTTATGTATCGGTCCCCCCTGTTATACCTGACCCTCTTTTTTAATGGTGAAGTTGGTTTGGAAAGTGGAAAATCGCTCGTTTGGCAGACTTTAAAGGTTTGGCTAATGAAGGAATTTATTTGGGGTTTTAAAAAATGGTGTTTGACAATTCTCAGTAATAATTTGAAATTTGACATTCGGCTCTGTCTTAATCTACAATGTAAAACAAGTTTACTTAAAAAGAGAACATGTGCGTTCTGAAGTTTTCTTGAGTTCTTGTACACTAAAAAAAAGAGATATAATTTTGTGTTTAAAATAGTTCACCTTTCTTCAAAAATTAGTACTTTTCATGTCGAGCGGTAAGTACATAGCTTTTAATCCTTGTAGAGTTGCTTTTTTTAAAAGTAAAAATGAGGATTTCGGTTAAAAACTAATATTACATTTTTAAATATTATCGAAACGCATACATGTGTTTATGAATACCACGATCATTTTCCGACTGACGACGTTGAAATTCAGTTAATTCACACTCATAAGTGAATTAAAAATTTAATGCATTTAAACGGATTTAAAACACGCATAAATAACACAGTAAAGCTGAAAAAATTCCCAACGTAATGTATACACTTCTCCAAACACCAATATACATACTACAAATTATTGCAGATGCTTCAAATAGAAATTAATTTAAGGCTAAACACTTAAAGTGACGATTAACCTGTTATAAAATTTTTTCCATTTGGCGCTTTTGAGCATTAAGGCAACCCCTCCCCCCTCCAAGTTAGCGGGTCCTGGTGAAAACAAAAGCCCCCCGTAAAGTATAGCGTGTGTACACAGATGAATATACTCAATGAAATATTCATCGAGATGCGGACGAAGCTTTTAGAGTCAAAACCTCGGAGTGGGGGGATCATTTTGCCCCGCCCTCATCACGGGCCTGAAGAGTGGGCTCGGGCCATCTGGCCATGATTTGGTTCCGCTGTCGTCGCCTCGGACTGTCATTTGGCGATATTTCAAGTTGACAAAGCTTAATGAATTGGTTGTACGGAAAGAAATACAAGATCGAGGTATTTTTACATGTGGTTAAGTTCGTAAACCGAGGATGTTTTAAGAGATATACAAACAGATATTCCAATTTAGCAAAGTATTAATCTAGACTTCTTAATAAGAAGTCTGTAAAATAGCATAGGTTTATAAACTGTTATTGTTTATTTCAAATTTAAAGTTAATATTAGGTATATTATTAGCATTTGACGTACACTATATATTAAACTTATTTAATTAAAAATATTATCTTAATGATCAGTTTCTCCACCTTATAATTTTTTTTTTCACCAAAAAAATTTCTTGAAGCTTAAAATTTCTTGGAGTTGGAGTTCTCAGAGTTTAAAAATATTTCAACATTATTATTTCTATTCGAAACTATGCAAGTATGGGAGGCATTCTGTGGTGTAATGAAATTCTATTCGGCAAAAAGAGTAGTAGAATAATTGAGCAATGGAACAAATAGGAAAATTTCAAAATTATACAAGAAGATAATGTCAAACTGTTCAGGAGTTAATGTTCTATGGGGATTAATTTACAAATTTGGACAAAACATTGTCCCGTTAAGGTCATTCAGCAGTCTATCAGGAGATACTCATTGTTATTTCATTACACCTTTGAAATTGATACTTCATGGTTTATCTGATGTAATTACTTTTAAAATGTAAAAATTCGTAAAATGTACCAATAAAAAATTCTATAAATAACATGCATGTGCACAAAATAATCATTTATTGACTAAGGCAGAATCATAGTTTCCTAGCATATAAACTTTTAATAACTAATAAAAAAATTAAAAATACAACTTTCTAATTATTAGAGCTTCTATTAAATAAGGAGTTAAAACTATATTAACCATGAACAAAAAAAATCAAATTTTAAGCAGAAAATTCTTAAAATTAAAATATTGTATAATCACTTAAAAAACTATATTCCTAACATCGATTTCGATTCCGTACCATCAAATTCATGATTGATATCATTTTACCAAGCTTTTTGACTTTACCACACTTGACTATTGAAAAAAAATCAATGTCTCTTTTATGCTCCAACACAGGACTCTTTTGTGCTGATTTCTATTACCAAAGTAGCAAAACCGTGTTAAAAGCACTAATGTATTCAGCGACACTTTCATGCTATTGAGCTGGGAGGTCCCGTGAAGCCGCGGTTGAAAGCCTAAAGGGGATTGAATGGAAAATCAGGCAGATGTTATTATGACTGTTTAATGGTTCGATTGAACGTGACGAAAGATGGATATTTATCCCTTTTTTTATATAAATATCTCCCCCCCTGTATTTGTTGTACGAAAGTTTAGAAGTATTTTATTATTCATACTGTGAGCGATATTCCAGGGTTATGCATTTTCGTTTGCATTTTAAAATGATGGCTACTGGTTAGAAAAATGCTAAATTTGATGAAATATTGTTTTAATAATCTCTGATTTTGTTTTCAAAAGGTTCACATAAAAACAAAAAGTTAGGAAAATAGAGATGTAGAGCAATGCGATAAGAACATTCAACATGTAGCTTTGTTCGTAGCGGTCGGATTACAGAGAAATATTCGCAATGTATAGATATGGGACATAACATTGTCGTGATTTGGTTAAGGCACAATTCATAATATTTGTGTGGAGTCTTTTCTATCGCTCCATAGATAGAAAAAAATATAATTTAGTTATATATTATCTTTTTATCAAATTTAAAAAATTCAAACAAAAATTTCTTTTATTTTACACTAGTGTTGTTAGAAACTTCATTTGATATCATCAAGTTTTATAGTACAGATCAATATTAGCCCGTGGTAGTTGATAAAAAAGAGAACAATATTTTTAGCAGATTAATGTTTGCATTGAAATTTTTTACCTAAAGTTTCAAATGGGTGGAAACACTTTTAGAAGTAATATCAGTTATCCAGTTGTCTTATTTAAGTGAGGATTTCGCTTAAATAAATGCAATTATACTCCTGCATCACAATATTTTTTCATCAATTTTATTAGTCAAAACATCAAACCTGATAAAATCTCCGCCTCATTTTAATCCCCACACTCACGCGTACAACACCAGTACAAAGCTCCGATACCGATCTCGGGTGGGTCCCTGGTGTTCAGCCGGAAAACGAACATCCTTTTTAACATTCTAAAGTTCACAGGGGGTGGCAAAGTGTTAAGGGACCACTTGGCACCCCGGGGACCCAAACCGGGGTGTGAAGTCACATTGTCGAAAGCGCTGTGACAAAACGGCGTGTCGTAATATGATTCGAACCAATTAGGGACAAAAGACTGTTATGGTATATTATAATGCTAAATGGTTTAAGGTCTTTTTTATAATGCTTGGAATTGTTTTATTGTCGACTAGTAAATAGATTTTGCTTATTTCGATTGAATGTTATTTCTCAAAAATTGTTTTTGAATGTTTTGCATTGAAAGTGATATAAATCAATGTTGAAAATTCAATAAATAAAATTATTTTTTTTACTTATGTGCAAACATCCTATTAAATTCGTCTGCTTAATTCAACCGAATTCAAAATATAAGTAGAAGTGTAACGTTAAGCTACGTGCAAAATGAAACTAAGCTAGACCATGTTTATCTACATGTGGAAAAAAATTAAACTTAAAGAAATTTTACACTTGTAACTTATTTTGTATAGTTTTCAAATTGCATATTCTTTTACCATAAAACGTTTTAACTTGACAATCTCTTTTTAAGAAGCATGTCTTATTTGAAATAACAAATTTTAATTAAATACAAAGCAGTTTTAACTATTTACATTCTCCACTGATAACTTAAATATTTAAAGATAATTTTAATATTAAAAATTCAATGCCCGTATTCTCAATAAGGAAAGGTATGCAAGCTTGTTTGGCAATAAATTTTTTACAAAAAATAATGCTTTACTACTAGTAACATTTTAGGGTGACGTCACACTCATTCAATAGAAAGTAACGGTGGCTCTTTAGAACTTTACTTCACAATATAAAAGAGGAAAAAGAACAAATGACAAATGCCTATCATTTAGTAATACCACGATCTGTTTCGAATGCAATTGTACCGGAGGGCGTATTCGGTCCCCACAAATGTCTATTTGACTCCGGCCTCTAAATGAATATGGGCTTTTAACTATCCGATGCAGTCGGTTCAGCCTAAACATTCGGGACATTCGGGGATAGTATCCAAAATGATGAACTGCAGAAACACATAAAATCTTTGGTATCTTAGAGGAATCCGTATCAAATTAAATTTATCTGGCGGTTAACATTATCCGATGGAAATATTGTCGCAGACTACGTTAGAAACAAGAAGTTTCAAAATATATTATATAGATATCGACAGATGTATAAAATAGCTTAATTTGATGTAATGAGTTTTTGAAAGATTTAAATCCAATCGTTAATTTTATTTTTGTTTTTACTCCTACAACATCTCAGAAATATGTATATTTTCTTTTGTTTAACTATTTTAATTTCATATTACGACTTCAAAACTATAAAAATCTAATGGTTACTACAAAAACATATTCTTAATGCAATATTTAGTAATACACTATTCAACTTATAAAAAATATGACTAAATTCAAGTCTAAATTTGTTCCTTGCATGCCACTTTTGTAATAAATATACTATGACGCATAAATTTTTTAAAAAAGTTTATTTAAAATAAATGAGTTTATGCAAACTGTGCATAGTGTCTAAAAAATAATTATTAAATCCTCCTCTTGTTAAATATACTTTTAAATTAATTATCCTCTTTGAAGCCGCCCCGGTGGCACACTCGTTAGGATTCTAGCTTTTGGAGCTGCTGGGGTCGGGTTCGAATCCCGGTCAGGCATGGATGTTTGTGACTGTCAATAAATGTTGTTATTTGTCTATGTGTTTGTGTCGTCTCTTTCTTTGTGTGTCTCTTGTGCTTGTGTCATTTCTGGGGCTTAGTACAATAGACTTAAAGTCGCAGTGCTTGGCGATCTTGCCCCCCACCAAGAAAGTCATAAAGTCATCCTCTTTAAAAATCTTAATTACTTACAAATAAAAGCTTTCCAGGGAAAAACACAAAAATCTATTTCCACACTTCTCCCTTACATTTTATTTCGAAATATATAATTCCAAAATATTTACTTAACAAACAACCCCTCAAAATACAAGTCTCTCTCGACAAACACGTCATCAAACAAATGCATACTATAAACCCGAAAACGAAACAAACCCAGCATGGTTTCTCTACCTGATAATAACCCCACAGGTAACTTTCGTGTCGGTGAGCTATTGAGCCTGTAGTCCATCGAAAGGCATGGGCGTACCTCCCGATTGCGGATACAATGCGGGCAAACAGCACAAGTCGCACTGTTTACCCTTGTTACGTCGCTTTACTTTTTTTTTGTGGTGGTTTACCATTAGGCAAATAGGATGGCATATCATGGAGCCGGGTTTGACGTGTATCGGGTTGCTTTGTATAGAAACAGGATATGGAAAAGGGATTTTTTAGCCAACTTTTATTTTTATTAATTCGGAAGGGAAATACACTCTCAGAAATAACACTTTCATTTTTGACGATTCATGAATCCTCAAGCCTATTTCGTTAATTTGGAGGATTGTTTCGTCAAACTATCATATGATTTTTGAGTAAACACGAATCCTCAATTTTACGGTCGTGATTTGACGATTCTGTTTCTTGATTTTGAGGAAACTGAATCTCACATCTGTCTAATGTCTGTTGACAAATTACTCATTAATAAGCATAATAATTTAACTTATACTCTTTTTAATCGAGGTTACTACATCAACAATAGCATTATAAACTTGTTAATTTCCATTTGTTCATTAATTTTTACTAAGGAAGTTGAAAAGCGTCCCATATCTTTCGTAAAAAGCTTATTCGTTTTAATATACATTTATTCGTATATAAATGTAATTTGGAGTAGTTTCATGCTTTGTGTTTCCCACAATGGTGGAATTCAAGTAAAGAGATAGTACAGTAGCCGCCGCTTAAATGAATCACATCCGTCCCAGTACGTTTTGAACCAATAAAGCGGCTGAACCATTTAACCGAAAGTCATGAAATTATAAAGAAAAAGTTGTCATCATGAGACATAATATGATTTTTTTTAATACTTGTTACTGAGTAATACTAGCACTACATATTATTAAGAAAAACACGTTATGTTATGGTTACTAAAATCCAGAGTTATACAAATAACAGGTAATATACGAATACCTACAAAAATTTAATAATTTGAACGATATTATGTATAATTTTAAAACAAAATTTAAAAGCATAAAAACAATGTTTACTATAGTACTAAAATTTAGTTAAATTTTGCTTACTTGAATGAATACTTCGTTGTTTTCGCCTGCGTTGTCGTATAATTGATAAGTTCGTTTACCTTCCTTTCAATGTCATAAGAGGAATTATAATCATTACACATAACACCCCGTTGCTCTAAAGTTCTTAATATTTGAAGAGTCCGACATATTTTTACTCCTCGCGGCCTTAAACCATTCTAATAAAGCGTTTTCTACGTCTTCTGATGCTTTGCCAACTCACTGACATTTCCGATTTATGTTGAGCTCTGTTTCGCAACTTTCCTATAATTTCATTTCTTCTCTTCAAAATCCTACATAAAGTTGCTTGAGAAAGTCCTAATTTAATTGCAGCTTCTCTTTGGATGCATTTTTCAAGATTATAAATATTTTTTAGGAGTTCATATTTTTTGGCTAAGCTAAAATCTTTCCGTTAAACATCGCGATAACACTCCGAAAAACACGTACTTAATTTAATCGATCAAAAATCAAAATGAGTCTACTGTCTACACCTTTATGCACACGTGTCGATTACAAATTCCTTCCCCTCTACCCCCTCCCCCCCACTATAGTTCTCTCTCCCTCCTTGGTTTAATAATACAATTTCTGCGATTTACCTTTTTTTAAAGATGGATTCGTCGGCGCCTCTTTGGTTCGCATTTGCAGTTAGAGGTCATTTGGAGTTAAAAAAAATTCACCACGAATCGTAGAAAAAAGGAACTTTTATAGAATTTTTTGAGTCCTTAAAACGGCGGTAAAAAGGTGATTTGATTCCGATAAGCGGCGGATTTTCAATGTTAAAAGTGATTCCGTTCTGTTCTACGAAATTTATTCCAATTAAGCGGCTGATTCAATTAACCAGTGATTCCAAAAAGCGGCGGCCACTGTAATTACAAAAAGCAAAACCAAACCTTACCCAAATCTAACACCTTGACAAAATCCTCATACCTTATATATGTTACCGTTACAACCCGAAATCAGCTAAAACTAGAATTGACTAGTTAAGACTAGTTTTAACCGATGCTACTTGTGAAAACTGGTTGCCTCTAGCTAAAAACCAATCTAGCTAAAAATGATCGACCCCCTATCTAATAAAAATTTTGACCAATTGTATTGGTTAAAACTTGTTGCAATAATCAAAAACTTTAAGTATGTAACTTGCTTTAGATGAAACTAGAATTAACTGTGAATACTTGACTTTTAATTTATTTTTAACGTTAATTTCTTTAAAAAGAAAAAGTAATAAGATTTGTTTGTTGTTGCAAAGGGTAGTTTTACTGGTCGTTTTACTGCGAAATTTAAGATCTTCACTTTACGTTATAAATTAAGCATAAATCCCTTATTAATTGTCTGGGCAGAAGAACTTTATAATCTTATTACGACAATGAAATCCTTAAAAAACGCACTATACCTACCTTAATGAAGACTTCAATAACCATAACGCTTTCATATCAGTAATAATTAACTCAACTAATACAGACCTATTATCGTATATCCTGCGATTTTCCATAAGTTCTAGTTTTATCTAATTTAAGTTTTTATGGTTAAAACTATTTTAAGCAAATCTATTTCGTCAAAACTAGTAGCTGGGGATAAATGGTTTTAGCTAGTGTAAACTAGTTTTAACTAATAGCCTCAGGTAAAACTAGTTTTCACTAGTTAATTCGTTCCAGCTGATTCCAGGTTTTAACGGTAACATATATATATATTCTATCACACATTGCATTGTACTCCATATTCTCCGTCTCATATTCGCGCACATGTAAACTTCGATCCAGCAAGGGAAGAAAACTCCCGCACTAAAGTTTTGATTATCTCTCAGCTCTCCGCATCCCGGATGAAAAGGCCTCCTTCCCCCCCTCCCCTTTCAGCTCTCGTCTGTCAAAGGATGGTGACGGCTCTCTATTGATCCCCTCCCTTCCTCCGGAGAAGAATAGTGACAACGCACTTGATTACACTATGGGAGATGGGTGGTGGGGTTCTTACGCGAAAGCAGTTATTTTCTGTTTTACATTCTTTTTTCTTGTATATACAGGGTGGTTATAAAATAACGCTCGCTATTCGGAGTGGTCTGTAGCTTGAATGAATAATCCAAATGCATCAGAAATTGAGACACTTACTAATCAAAAAGGGGGAAAAAGAATGGAATCATAAAAAAGATAGAATCCTAAAAAATAACCATAAAAAAGAATAATCATAAAAAACCAACTCGTCTCTTGACCGGGTTCAAAATTACGAGGCGTCGTCAATTATGGCCAACACAGCTAATTACGCCTCGTAATTTAGAACCCTGGTCAAGACACGAGTTTCTTTTTTCAAAAAGAATAGGAATCATAAAAAAGAAACTCGTCTCTTGACCAAGCTTCTAAATTACGAGGCATAGCCAATTATGGCTAATTACGGCCAACACATCCAATTAAGCCTCGTAATTTAGAACCCTGGTCAAGTGACGAGTTTGTTTTTTGTGATTCCATTCTTTTCCCCCCTTCTTGATTAGTAAGTGTATCAAAGTGTTTTGCATTTGGATTATTCATTCAAGCTACAGTCCACTCCGAATAGCGAGCGTTATTTTATAACCACCCTGTATTTGTTAGTAAACTTAACCCTTTAAGACCGGTGATCAGATGGCTCTGGTTTTAAATTATGAGACTAAATTTGGAGTTTTATCGACAAAAATGCGTTAAACAGCAACAAGGCCCCCTGCAACTCCATAAAAAACAAAGCCAATTTTTATACAAATAAGGAATTTTATAAGTCAGCTGTTGAGTATCAATATTTTTGAAGAGCTTGAACATTCTCTTTTATATCCGCATGATCGTGATAGTTCGGTCGGAAAGGGTTATGGAGTTTAGTAGGTATGTAGAGTCACTAATTTAAGCCTCGGTTTCCTCGGAGTTCGTCAACAGATTTAAGCGGTCGGACAAGTGCGGTGAATGACGTCATACAAACTACTAACATTGATTACGCTAGAGTAGTTTCCTCGGCAGCGTTGCCGGACAACTCAAACGACCGCTAGATTGCGTTGCCGTTGAGTGCGTTGGGAAAATCCTGATGACAACGTTTTTTGCTGTTGTGTGTTGCGTGGGTGCTTGTCAAAAATTAAAAATTTGAGGAAATGATGGAAGGTGAGAGTTGTTTTACGCTTGCCGAGGAAGAAATGCTAATTGATTTTGGGAGAAATCACGAAGAACCTTAATTTTCCATGTTTGACATGCAAAGACGAAAACCAAAACAACAGCAGAGTTGAGTTGAGTGAGTTCGCTAGGTTTCCAGTTTCGTGTCAACGTAACGTTCCGATGAAGCGGTGGCTGGTGGAGTGACGTCATCCACGTATAATAGCGGTCGCATTTTTCGGGCGACAGACTCCGAGGAAACCAAGGCTTTAGCCGTAATATCAACGTTCACAAAGCGGCTTGATTACGATATAGGACATGGGGCATTGGGGTTCTTACATGGAAGTTTATCTTTTTTAGGCCCTTTTGTTTTTTCAAGAAATGTATTTAGTAAATCTATATGTTACTGTGTATCTATAGACACTGATTTAGTTTTGACTTTAGTGATCATAAGCAGTTCTAACCTATCCACTAAAGGTACTACAGTAAACTCCCGATTATCCGCGGGTGGATTATCCGCTTTGCGGATTATCCGCGGGCCATGTTCCCCCTCCCCCTTCTCCTTTTTCCCTGCAAAAATAATTTAACATAGCAGAGAAATTAAATTTAGATTTTCAATACGTGTTGAAAAAATGCATTCCAAGAACAGTGAATTACTTTTTAAAATGATGAACACGTTCAAGGAACGACGAATATATATTTAAAAAAAAAACGAAGAATACATTATAAGAACAACGAACAACATTAAAATAAGTATGATATTGGAAACCTGGTGTGTGCCAAAATGTGTTTGGCCAGTTACACATCGCGTTTAGATTTTTGCCGAAAAGCGTCATTTGTAAAATAAACTGTTCGCGATTTCAGTGAACTGCGTTGAGGGATTTCGATAGCAAAAAAATGAGTGAGAAGCGGAAAAAGTTTTAAAAAATCTTTAATAACAAATAAGAATACGAGAGACAATCACGAATAAGATAAGAATAAGACAAACTTCAATCACAATTAAGAATGAAAATTTTTAAGGCTAAAAAGCAAAGAAAATTGACCAACTTTTTTTTGAATTGTAAACCTTCATATTTCATAACTGTTACATTTTTACCTTACTTTTATAAAAGCAAATTAGGGGGTATTTTCTTTACTTTTGCGGATTATCCGCGAATTCGTTTATCCGCGGATGCCGCGCCACCCAATTCCGCGGATAATCGGGAGTTTACTGTACATACTTCAAACTGATTTTGTTTTTTAGATATGTTTGTAAGTAAACCTATGGAGTTTTGCCTGTATCTATAGTCACTAATTTAGCCGTATCACAATGTTCATAACGCTCTTGATTACGCGATCCGACATGGGATATTGGAGTTCCTAGTGGAAAGTTTTTCTTTTTTATGGCCTATTGTTTTTTCAAGAAATGTATTTAGTAAATCTATAGGTTACTGTGTATCTATAGACACTGGTTTAGCCTTGACTTTAATGATCATAAATAGTTCTAACCTATCCACTAAAAGCACCACAAATTTCAAACTGATCTGCTTAATATAACAATCAATCAGCCAATCACTTTTGTGATCAGGCAGTTACTTTTTGTACGCTATCTACAAAAAAAAAAAAAAAAAAAAAAAAAAAAAAAAAAAAAAAAAAAAAAAAAATTACATAAAAAAAATATGCATTTTGCATGAAAAAACTTTCGATTAGATTTACACACTTGAAATATAATGGGAGATGACAGCTGTGTCTAAAGTTTAGACGAATTATATTTACGATCTAAAGAAAAGTTAGCTGATAAATTTTGACTAAAGTAGTGAAATTTAATTTTTTGGTTTGAATTATCGTCGCACTAGAGCTACACGAGGGCTATTGGCGACGTGCGTCGTATTTTAGAACCACAGTCAAGTGACGAGCCGACACCTGAGTAGGCACCCAACGCAACCGTTAAGGGCGACATCGTACGCAGCGTCAGGACTTTGAAGAATATTTAACGTGTACTCCCTTACGGGGTATTATTCGTCGGACATTTTTGGCTGCACGGGCCGTTTATAGGTCGGCAGCTATTTTTGGCGATGCCCGGACCCGAACCTGGGACCTTCCGCATGCTAAGCGAGTGCTTAACCGACTGGGCTCCCCAGCCCCTGTGAAATTTAAAATTCTCTTATACAGTTTAATCTTATATTTCGTTAGTGTTTCTTTTAATTTATTTCTGTGTTATTCTCTCACTCCGTTTGATTTCATTATATGCATTGGAAATGAAAATGAACTAGTTGTAAAAATATTTATTTCCTAATTTCAGGCAAAATGCCATCCAATGAAGTTATCTTCTTTTAGAAAAAAAAATTATTGAACAAATGAACAGTTTTTTTTATTACATTACACTCTTAAAACAAAAGAGTGAAATCCACTCTAGTTGGAGAAGTGCATTTTCGACACCCTAAAGGCATGCATATTTTCTCAGACTGAGTTAAAATCACTCGTTTGGAGTGATGCTGTCGGACTTTTAAAACACAAAGGATCCACTCCAAAAGGAGAAGTGCATTTTCCAGTCTGGAGGAGTGAAATCCACTCAGACTGAGGTAAATTGGGAGTGTTTGTTTTAAGAGTGTATATACTGTAATTTAGTTTAGAATTGATCTGGATCTCTCTCTCTCTCTTAACCCTTTATACTCCGAATGAAGATTTAATTTGGATTATTTTTCTGTAAATACTTTAATGAAATCTTTTGCAAATAATTAGAATATAAAAGGATAGAAAAATAGTTGGGACATAAAATGCACGTTATGTTTCGAATTTCTTTTCCTCCTATACTTACTTATAATTACTAAATTACTCTAATGAACAATGAAATTTTGATAAATATTTTTTTTTACCTTTTTAGTTTTTAATGTATTGAAACTTTAATATACTAAACCAACCTGTAATTTCTATGGATATGATTCGGTAATAACCAATTTCCCAATTCTAAACTACAATAGAAAGTTTAATGATTGCTTTTTTAAAAAATTTTAAAATTGGTTCATGTGACACACAGAAAGTAAGAAGTTATTTTTTTTGTGAAAATCATGCATCGCCGGGTTAAGTTCGGAGAGTTGTCAGGTCTAAACAGGTAAAACAGAAATAAGTACTATTCTTCAATATCCCTATTTACTTCTTCCCTCTGGATATGCCTCGCTTCATACATCATGCCTCGTCCCTACAATCCCCGCGTCGCATACGAAACTTACTTGAGCGGTGTTTTTATTTTTCTCGTAGACGAAGACGCCTGAAAGGGGGATTTATTCTAAGGTTCTACCTCTTCCACCATACATTTTCCGATTTTTATTTCTTTTCTTTTGCCACTGTCTTCTGGTAGATAAAGGATCTGTTGGAGTTTGGATCACGAACTGGTCGTAAGGTTTTTTTTGTTTGTCTTGTGTGTTATAAATTTTGTACCTTAAATGGTTCAGCCAAGATTGAAAACAAAGCAAGAGACAACTCTTTTATTATTGGTACGAAAAGAGATAGTATATTATGGTTAAAATAGTCTAATGAAATGGTACGGAAGTCTACTTGATAAAAGTAATAATTGTTGTATCATATTTGTAGTTCAGGCTGTAAAAAATAAGTAGAAAGTTTTTCATTTACGAACGTAGTAAGAGAATTAAATAGACAAGTCAATAAGCGTAACTTCACTATTTAAAGTTCCTTCACAAAAACCTTCAAATCCTAAAATAAAATCATCGTATCTTATAAGAAATATACCGTTTAGATATCTAAGTTCCGTCACTTGACCAGGGTTCTAAATTACGAGGCGTAATTGGATGTGTTAAAACTCCTATAGGAGGCTAGAAATAGGGGCCGGAAACGATATTTTACATTAGATATAAGTTTCAGCATATTTTAGTTCGATTTCATCAACTTAGTTTGTAAGGTCAGACTAACCAATTTAACTCAGTTCAATAGTTTTAGTACAATTTTATTAACTCATTAAAAACCAGTGGCAATCAAAATTGTCTTGCAAAGATAAATGTTCTGCTTCAGTTAATCAAAATATACAAAACATAAGATAAATAAAGACCATCGAAATGATGAACAGAGAATATAATCTATGAAGACACATTAATAAGTTTTTAAAAAATGTAGTTAACCTTTATTTGATTTGAAAATTCTTAGTGAAATTCCCAGTCTTTAATGCGTTAATAATAATTTTTATAGAATAAATATGCTTTTAAATTTCTATTCTATTTTAGTTTCAGCCGATAAATTCCATACAAAAATACCACTAAAAATCCGAACCCTTTCTCCCTTTTAACCACACCAAAAAACAAAATCCTCAACCAAACGCAAACAAAAGCCACCGCATTTCGTCTTGCGGTCGTCCGAAGTAAAATATTTGTGCAGAATCCCTCACCCACTCTCCATTGTAGATAGCAAAAAAAAAGTTAGAAAAAAAAAGAATCCCAGAAATAAAAGGCAAAGAAGTAACTGGAAACTCCTATCACGTCTACCTGGTCACAGAAGGGGGAGGGGCAGAAGTGACTTTAATATCAGTAATGGACGTGGATCGATCTGTGAGAGTCTGACACACGCATAGGTTCATATAACACCCAGAAGTTAGATAAAAGGCCTCCGGTAGATGCCTTCAGTTCGTCTGATGTGGTACAGAGTGTTTGGCGGACTAAATATAGTACAGTGGGTTTTTGTCCGTTATGGATTGGGTTTGGTGATAATGATTGTGTATTTGTATAGAGGAATGGTATAGTTTTTAATGTCATGTTAAGTCCATTTTATAATGCGTTGTGAAAAAATTCCGTAAAATTACAGCGCATTATGTGGTTACTCTTATCTTGTTTCACATGAGAGTGATGAAATGTTTGTTTCACAGCAAATTTGATATTTTTTAAAGCATGCAGAGTGATATGAACCACTTACTCCACTACTCCAATAGCGTTCAAACGAAGAAATAGATGCATCCAATTATTGCCTGTGAAGAAAATATTTTAGCCGTTAACACACAATAAGTTTTACATCACATGTAAATTCACAGCATAGGGTGGTGGCAGTACTTTTAACATCACACTGCGATAATGAATGAGATTTTTTGTTACAGTGTGAGGGGAGCAAGTTCCTTCTACAATGACTATTAAGCTTTGTGTTTATTCATTCTAAATTTAAAAACTTAACTATTATTAGAAGTGCCTTTAATATCAGCAATGGAGCGTGGATCGATCTGTAAGAGTCTGACACACGCATAGGTTCATATAACACCCAGAAGTTAGATAAAAGTCCTCCGGTAGATGCCTTTAGTTCGTCTGATGTGGTACAGAGTGTTTGGCGGACTAAATATAGTCCAGTGGGTTTTTGTCCGATATGGATTGGTTTGGGTGGTGATGATTGTGTGTTTGTATAGAGGAATTCGATAGTTTTTATTGTAGAATTAAGTTTTTAGGATAATGGTTAGGTTAGGTTTGAATTATCGTTGCACTAGAGCTACACGAGTGCTATTGGCGACGGGCGTCGTATATTAGAACCACAGTCAGGTGACGAGCCAACACCTGAATAGCACCCAACCCAACCGTTAAGGGCGTTAGGTCTTTGAAGGATATTTTACGTGCACTCCCTTACACGGAGTATTATTCGTCGGACATTTTTGGCTTCACATGCCGCTTATAGGTCGGCAGCTATTTTGGCGATGCCCGGACCCGAACCTGGGACCTTCCGCATGCTAAGCTAGTGCTTAACCAACTGGGATGCCCAGCCCCCTTTTAGGATAATCAGTTGGGAAAGTTATTTAGATAGTGACCATACAGTTTTACGATCATGGTAAATTTAAAAACCGAATTATTATTACAATGGGCATTTTTCAGGTCTTGAGTAAGTCAGTAGGAATGTTAAAAGAAAATAAACTATTTCTTAACCTCGATCGGTTAATCAATGTCACGTGAGAACAAAGCACCAATCAGAGTAGCTATCGAAGGAGAGCCAGGAATAATAGCTGGAAGGAAATACGTCTCCTAAACAAGCCAATTATTTCGCAACCAATATTTTTGTGATGAACATTTGTGCCTGGTATTGAGGCAATAGGTATCTAGGAAGATACATTTCAATATAAATGTATAAATTATAATACTTATTTTTAACCATGTTTTGCTTAAGTCACTTAAAATACGTATCATTCAACCTAATTCCAATACTATTGCCACCAATAGCCCTCGTATAGCTCTAGTGAGACGATAATTCAAACCTAACCTAACCAACACTATTCTTTCGATTTAGTTCAACTTCAGAACATTCAAATTTATCCTTCAGTATCTTTTGGTGCATTAAACGTTAATGAATGGCTTAAATTAGAACTTCAATAATTGTTTAATATTAATATGGCTGTATTAAAGTAGAATTATTGACTATAATTTTGAATGGATTAAACATAGATAACATGCACTGCACTGTAATAACTTAGCATGCGTGAAAAAGCTACTTTGAATGTAAGAGAGAGAGTTCCATTTATAAGAAATCACTTTCATATACCAGCCATAGGTCAAACACATGTGAAGTTTTCCAAACTGAATATAAAGACTATATCCTTTAAAAATAGTTTCAGATGTTACCATATTCATCAAATTGCATCTACAATGAATAAATACACACCATACAACCAAACTCCAACCATAAATATAAATTATTTCAACATTGTTATAACTTATCTCTTCCATCAATACTAAAAGAGCGTTGATCAAAGTTACTGGAACTCTGGTCGGAACTTCGTTCTACTCTCTCACAGGCGAAACTCAATTAAATATCTATATCTCCTTTGCTCTTTTAACTGCCGAGGGAGATAACTTGTATTCCAGTGGTAATAATTCACCCAACCTCCCCTTTATGTACTAGATATTCCATATTCCAATGCTAGTAGAGTTGGGCATAAGCTACAAAGGCAAGCGAATGTTCAACTCAAAGCAACCGGGGGCGCTTTGAGGCCTCATTAATTTATATTATATTCAACTGAGGGCTTTAGCCAGAGGTTGCGTAGCTTCACAGACATGCAGGTTATTAGTTGAAACAAAAGGTTTTTACCCTTTCTAAGTGCAGTGCAGTCTGAATATGCTTGTTTAAAGTTATTTTTCCTTCGTGCTTCTTTTTTCACCGAGTAAAATGCAGGAATGCGGCAGAGAAGTTATTTTTTTTCTTATAATCAAATTAGAAGTTGGCTTTTAAATGTGCAAGTTATCTGAGATTTGGCGTTGGAAGGGTAGAGTTATATAATTGAATTAAGATTTTGGAAGGCAATTTGTCTTTCGGCTTTTATGTTCTAATAGAAAAAAGGCGAGTGATCATTGTCGCTACGCAGAACACCATACACTTTTCTACTAGTACAGAACAGAAGCTTTAAGTGTGATTATGTATTGTACATTATCTATTATTCATATTTTCCTTGTTAGATATCGGGAAATGTTATTTTTAAATCATAAAATGATTGTATTTATTGTAAAAACGGTCTGTTTTTGAGTATCGTGCAAAAAGTTTTAAAACAAATTCTGGTTTCTGAATAAGCAAAACACATTAAAGAGCACAGTTTTATTGTATAGTTACAATTTACTCACTCACCCACCTGTTGTTTTAGTTGATGTTCACTAGCATCAACTCACGTGGCTTAGCAATGATATAGAAACCAAAACGATAATGCATATTTTCACATTTTATGTATGAATGTTACTACAAATTATGTAAAACTGAAAATATTCTCTTACTGACAAACGTCACCTGACTGTGGTTCTAAAACACGACGCCCGTCGCCAATAGCCCTCGTGTAGCTCTAGTGCGACGATAATTCAAACCAAACCAAACCAAACTCTTACTGACAAAAATATTTAGGTGGGTAGTCAATTAAATTTTGCATTAAATTTTAGAGACAGTTAAATTTTTCCAAGCATTAAAAGAAATTATTCTGTAACTCAAGTATACTGTATTGCAAGAACACGTGTTTCTTAGTTCAATAGTTACAAGAATTGGTTTTCAAGTTACTTCTAACTACTTGAAGGCTTTTTTCCGTTTCGTATTTATTTCCTGTGATGCTGATTATGTAAAAGTTGGGGATTTTAATTTCTTTAAAATATATAATTTTAGTTACAATAATAACCTTAGGTAATGTTTGAAATTTTGCCTCATAATAACACTATTCACAACTAATAATCTATGACAACAACAATAAAGAGCCTGCATTTTTGTGCCTGGTCAATTATTTGTAAGTACTATACTATTCCTAATGCTTTCCTTTGACTATACCGTATAAACATCCCATCTCACAACAATCACAAAATATCAACTTGCAGCAATGAATTTTGTTTTGGTTTAATAAGGTTGTATGTGGAATGACATGGTTCCAGTAAAGTGTGTTTGAAAAGGAGAATAAATGCTTAAAGATTAAGAAAAAGGTGTACTTCTTTCTAGATAAAATTACTTTAAATTAGTACAACCAAAAAGATTAGGTTAACTGCCTTCAGTGGGTGTCAAAAACTAATCTGCATGTTGAAAAAAAAACAGAAAATCAATCATTGTCAAATTTTTCAGAAACTATTATATTAAGGGGACAGGTGAGGCAAATTATTTTTTTTAAAAGTTACAAACTGAAATGGATGAAATTTTTTTTATAGCTCAGGGACATAAAATTTAGTGAAAATACAAAATAATAAAAGAAAAATATGCAATAGTTTTTTTATTAAAAAATATATTAATTTTTTGTAGCTTTTTTTTAAATAAAAAAATGCTCCTTGCGATTCAATTTTTTTCTAAAATGTCTAATTTTTTTTATATAAGATATTTAAATATATGTTAACAAAACTGTGCATGGATTTTTTTTTATTTGTCCTATTGGTTAATTAATTAAAATTAAAAATTTATGTTATTTGGAAATTTTTGATTATTTTCGTGATATGCTAAAAGAAAAACTGAGTAAAATAGTACAATTTTTTATCAGATTCCAAAATCCATGCACAATTATGTTTGAAAGGTTATCAATAACAATTTTCCACAATTTCAAAGCAATACACAAATTTTTGAATAGCAAGGAACAATTCGAATGTACGACAAACCACTAAAAACACTTATGGAGAAAAAGGCAAGTAAAGGAAATAATAACTTCCACTTAACGTACGATTTTCGGATTTCGGTGTTTACGAAAACTCCAACTGTATTTCGAATTCTTTTCGGATCGTTAAAAGTAAGATATGTTCTTAAAGATAAAAGTTCAAGCTATAACTTTTTATTAAAATACCAAAATCCATATTTTTGAAATTTTTTGCCTCCCCAGTCCCCTTAATAGAATTAAGCCAGATTGCTGTAATCATATCAAACTCTATACTTGATAGTAACTTAAAATATCTGGGAGTTAATTTAAACATGTACGCTATGGATAGAAACTGACATTAATTTATTTTAAGTAGTAGTGGATAATTGGATGATAGAATAGATCATTGTTTTGTGAAAAAAAAATTATTTTACGGAAATCCAACTGAAAGTTATTTCGTTTTCGAGTTCACATTTTACGTTCATCTGATATAAACGAGGATTTTTCGAGTAATTGCACGAGCACTATCTTTTTAGAGTTTCTGGTGATTTATTTGTACTAAAATAAACAAAAAAGAAAACTGTTAAAAAGTGCCGAATGAATCAACAATGTCGATGCAAGCATAAAACTACATTTCTACCAAAATGTCATCTGAATTTATGTCAAACCACGGCAGCCAACTGTCTTCTCTAATCGGACCCTCCGAACGGAGATCAGTAGAAATTCCAGCAGGCAAATCGCATCTGCCGCGTCTTATTCTTGAGGAGGGCAAAGTGTTGCAAGAGTGGCAAAGTCTTCATCAATTGGATCGAAAGGGGTGCAGACGAAGACCCTTCAGCTCTTTTATCCAGTTACAGCATCAGAAGAGAAAATTGCTCTCCTGACTGTGGTCTGTTCGCCTTAGCTTGTTGTTTCTAACTGTTGAGGGATGAGAGGAAAGATTGTGTTAAAGAGTTCATTGGTTTTGCTTCGTATTGTTTTATTCCTGTAAGATGGGGTTGGTTGGGTTTGTATGGGTGGTTTTATTGCTTCGCTCGAGGCGTGATTAAAACAGACAATATTATGTGGTTTTTTGTATTAAATAACTTAGATTGACTCTAAATATCCAATTTATGCTTCGAGAGCCATTCTCAAGTGCCGAGGTGGTCATCCAATGGAATTTCGAGCGACATCGTACGCAAATTATGTCTCTTCGGGACTTTTGAGTACGTAGATTTAACAAGCACGTTTATAGCAATGTACAGTGATTTTTTTTATAGTTTTTTTCAAAGACGTATACGTCTATAGTATGGCTGCGACAGAACCAAGGACCATCTCGGTTAGAGGTTTGTCGACTATCGACCTCGGCCTCTATTTTGAATATTACAAGGTTCGACACTCAAAGCCAGAATGAAGCTATGTGATTCCAGCACCAGTAAAACCAAGAATCTAACAATGAAGTGCAGTTTAATGTATATTTTTTGCTGAAAAACATAAATAAGATTAAATAAAAAAGAAACACATTTGCAAGTATTTTATTTCGCACTGGGGAGTCATCTAGCAGAAAGAAATCTTTAAAAGGCCCAAAAAAAGAAAATCCATCTTTTATGATTTTGGCGTGAAATCGCTTAACGCAGAAACAATAAATGGTTAAAAGTAAAAAGTACGAAAATTCCACTTTATATTCATGTTCTTTTTCAAAGGATGCTCATACATTTAAAATACTTAATCTAGCTCTATCATTTATTACACATACTGTAAATTTCAGTTATTCTATTTCATTTACTTTAAATAAATATTTTTAAAGCTCAGATAAGAACTTATATATAATGATATATAGATTATATTTTAACCACCTCAGATAAGAACAAAAGATTTTTTCACTAAATAGTGAGAATTTTTTTGAACTGCTTTTTTACAGGGAATATTGGCAGTTTCAAAATAACATTAATATTCATTGTAGCTATCTGTTGTATGTGTTAATCTTTTAAACGAAGCCAACCAAATAATTATTTTTATTTTGAAGGAAAAACCCTAACATTTCATTGTTTCTTTGGCACTAGTAGTTTTGCATAATATTTAAATAGGATTTTTCATTATTGAACTTGTCCTGTCGAGCAAGGAATAGTTCAAGATTTTTCCTAGTACCATTTCATCATAAACTCTACCTCAGTAACCCTACACTTTAATACCAACCAATTCTTCCTCGTTAAAACATTTTCCACAGTCTCCTGCCCACGGTGCCCCACCGAGCTCTAGTCGATATCCCATCGCGCTCGCAACCTTGTATTAATTTCCATAATCTACGTCTATCCGGGGCTCAATTGAGTGACGGATTGCCACACAATTGCTTCTGTCAGAGAATTATCGAAAGTCTCCAGGGTTCTAGCACTAATTGCTTCTGCAGGAGCAGCACACGCTGAGAAAGAACAATGTTATGGATGGTGTTCTTCAATATGTTATAATGCACATTTTTTTTATAGAGGCATAAAATGTCTTTTGTGGTATGATATTGTTACAGTTTATGTTACATGGAATTGAAGTGAGTGTTGAAAGATGGCTCAGAATCAAAAAGAGATATATTAAAAACATTCAATCAAATATTATCATGCGATCAGAGTTTAAAAAATTAATTGTTAATGTAAATAGCAGTATATAAATGTTTTATTTTAATGTTGTAGCTTATTTTCTAAAAAAGATAGAAATCAAACATGAAAGGGTGTTTTTTTTGTTTTACTTACAAGAAACGTTTTCTGTGTAAAAATAATTCTTTAACAAGACGATTCTTTAAAAAAATATTTGGGTTCCAAAGTATGATCATTAAAAACGAATAGGTTTCTAACAAAAACTGTCACTTGGAATTGTCTCCACACAAATGTCATGCTCCTAAAAAAGAGCCATACAACGCATTTAGTACTGTATAAGTGTTTTAAACGCCAAAATTAAACTTTATTTATAGAAAGTTCAATGATTTTTACTTATCTTTTGCTAAATTTATTTGAACTTCGAAGAATAAATATGTATTAATATTGCTCATACTAAAATTAATTAAAACATTTAATACCAACATATTAAATTGAAATTATTTATTATCTTCAAAAGATACTAAAGGAATTGATTTTTAAATACAATTTACAAAATGTGGACAGAAAGGTGACGGACTGACAGATGGACGAACATGTCTTTTATAAAAGCTTCCATTTTTTAAAGATATAAACGGAGTGTAAAAATATAAAATGTTTTTGGTTTTAGTAATTATTAAATGCATTCCACTGTTGAAAAGTTTATCGCAGGATTACACAGGAATCCTGGAACTTTCTAGATGCCACCACTCTTTGGAGCCTTCAACCCTTTTTCAGTGTATCAAAGTTATGGTTTTACCACAAAATTGGTGAATTAGCACTCCAATTAATTCAATTAGGCAGCTAGAAAGTTACAGGATTCCGGTGCAATTTGCGACAGAATTTTTAACAGTGCACGTTGTTTGTGCATTAACCTATTCACAAAATT
This sequence comes from Hylyphantes graminicola, assembly GCA_023701765.1. Taxonomy (NCBI): domain Eukaryota; kingdom Metazoa; phylum Arthropoda; class Arachnida; order Araneae; family Linyphiidae; genus Hylyphantes; species Hylyphantes graminicola. Next base: position 49,188,672 of record CM043114.1, read on the forward strand.
GATTATGTATTTAGTAATGTATTTATTTCATTTCGCATAAAGTGGTTTTTCATTAAAACCAACACTTTAATGCAATTCATAGTCTTAAACTGGAATTCTGGAATTTTCTAAGTGCCATTACTCTTTGGAGCACTGACTTACCAGTTTTTCAATGTGCCAAACGATGTGCCTTTTACGATGCTCCCAAGAGTAATGGCATCTAGAAAATTCCAGAATTCCGGTGTAATAATGCATGCGGAAAAAGTTCTTTTGCTTCCTAGCTTCTCTTTATTTCAATTATTAAATATAGACAAGAAAATACATTTTTTCTTATTCGTCATGAACGAACTTCCATATTGAATAAGTAAAACGAACTAAGCAAAAATAAACTTTTATTTTATATCTACCGTTGCACTGTTTGTTCTTCAAAAACTAACATACTCAACTCATGTTCCAATATATTCTATGAATATACCCAACCCAAACGATAATGGAAATGTACAGCCACGCGGAAATATTCGGTGGAACGTTTGATTAAAATATTTGCCGAGTTCCATTTTTGCGGGTCCAATTACGTCGCTTCGTCGCACGGGAGACGGAACAGCGAAAAGGACATAAGCTGCACGCAACCCAGCCCATAGTATGGCGACTTTTGGAAACCTAGGGTTGCCGGTAAAACAATTCCAGTAGTTAAATACAATGCAGAATATATCCAAATTTAGTTCTGGTGGTCTGTGTGGGCTTTATTGTTACTTTGTCGAATAGGCTCTGGTGGAACTTTGGTGCCAAGTAAATATGCATATCGGTATTTGATTACAACGGATAATAAAAAATCATTACTACACAAGAACAGTTGTTTTAGATTAAGTCGTCGATTATCTTATATTAATGTAACGATTTAATTACAAATTTTTCTTAAACGCTTAAGGGGTTATTGATTAAAGCTAGTTTTTTAATATTAATTTTTTAGGCCATATACACAGTATTGAAATCATGTAATCAGCAACACCAACTATATATTAAATGAAATTACAATATTTGACTATCTTTAAATAATTTAAAATCCCTCTCAATTTCAAATGTAATACCTTTACACTCTTCAACTCTTTCAATTTCAAAGTGAACGCATAAAAAACTAACACCATCAATAAACCACAATAAATGCTCCAAACAACACTTACAAAAATCCGAACTTCTAAAGATAATTTATCACCGAAACGGGCAAACGTTCGCCAAACATGGCCCCACATTCCCAAGGGATCTTGCCACGCTGACACGGATGTCAACAGAGAAGACGACAAGTCCAAAAGCCGGGCGGTGGGGAGTTAAAAGCCGCAGGGCCACGAAGAGCCCTTCTCTCGATTCAGTGGCGCACGATTTTAAGTGCGCCGTCGAGATGATTTCCCCAAGGCCCGGCTTCTTTCTTAATCACGAGACCTGTACACCCTTCCACGCTGAAAGTTATTGGCACGACATGGCATGGAAAGATCACTGTCTTCCTCGTGATGTATTAAGATGTGGCTTTGACTGTTGGCAGTGAGGGCTTGTTAACTTTCTTTTTATAAAGTACACAGAAAAAGTCAAATGAAGTCGTCAGAGGAAATATTGTTGAAAGAACGAGTTGTTTTAGGGCTATTAACGTTTGAACTTTGATGAACTGTAGGAGAGATATAAAATAGTTTATGTACATGGAAGAGACAAAGAAAGGGAAATGTAATATTTTTTTTAAAGAGGAAATATTTAACAGTTCAAACTGCTTTTATATCCACTACAAATTGAAAAAACATTACTTTTGTCAAAAAATAAACATTTCACTAATTTTGAAATTGCTTAATATCAGCATACGAACTGTGATGAATTGTCAAATCTAAAAGATAATAATTAGGTTTGAAACATTAACTTTCTGCACTCTTAAAACAAACGAGTGAAATCCACTCCAGTAGGAGAAGTGCATTTTCTACACTGGAAATGAGTGAAGATTAAATCAGACTGAGTTAAAATCACTCGTTTAGAGTGATCCTGGTGGAGGTTTAACACACAAAGGATCCACTCCAAGAGAAGAAGTGCATTTTCCAGACAGGAGGAGTGAAAATTACTCAGACTGAGTTAAAATCGCTCGTTCGTTTTAAGAGTGTGCTAGAACCCCTTTTACACACGATTTATTCACCTTCCGACACAAAATCTCCAAACACAAGATTGTGGCATTCTAATTATATTTAAAGAGCATTAATATATTAATTTTAAACTTCAAATATTCTTTGAATTATAATTATTTAAATAAAATTAGAAAATAGCTTGGCCAAATTTTCGCTTCAATTTGACGCACCATACTTGGGACAGTTGAGTATAGTGTTGTGAAAGTGGGTGACAGACGGACTGCATGATTATAATTCCTTTCAAATTTTAAGTTTTAAATGTTTTGAGATAAAATCCATTAACAATGTGCCATTTTTTAAAATTATTAACAGAAGACGAGGACATAATATGGACGATATATGGGTGATAAACAAAAAACCAGCCACCATAGTTTTCCAATGAAAATGTCCAATAGCTTGTTTCTGATGATGTAGTTTCTAGCAAATTTTATTCCTGAAATCCTTTGATCGGTATCATGATTTGTGCTCTGTTTCCAAGCGACATTGATTTACAGATCTGGGAATGGTATTTTATGGTAGGTACATATATATTCCAGCTTGTGTGCTTGCTCAGAGAACCGCTTATAAGCTTTCGTCAAGTGAGACAACACACAGAAAGTTTTTACAAGCACGAGAGACACGCATGGAAAAGACAACACAAACACATATACAAATAACAGCATTTATTGACGTGCACAAACATCTATGCCTGACCGGGATTCAATCCCGACCCCAGCAGCTCCAAAGGCTAGCATCCTAACGATTGCGCCGCACCGTGGCGGCTACAGATTTAGGATCAAGAAAGAATTTATTTTCAATCAACATTTCTGCTGCCAAACAAGACCTGAAACATGCGCATTATTCTGAAACCATACACTCTCAAAACGAACGAGCGATTTTAACTCAGTCTGAGTTTATTTCACTCCTCCTGTCTAGAAAATGCACTTCTCCTTTTGGAGTGGATCCTTTGTGTGTTAAACCTCCGACAGGATCACTCCAAACGAGTGATTTTAACTCAACCTGAGTTAATATTCACTGAGTCGAAAATGCCCTTCTCCAACTGGAGTGGATTTCACTCTTTTGGTTTAAGAGTATAATAAAGCGAAATCCAATAATTAATGAAATTGACAACTAAAAAGGCCTTGGAAGAAGGTCATGGAAGAACTACGTCCAACAACGTCTTTTACCCCACAAACAAACCAAACAACAGGAGAAGGAGATCATGCTTCACCCAGTTCGAATCGTTCAACAAGGATACAAATATAACAAAAAGTATTTTCATTTTTGGTGTTCAAAAATTGCTGTCATTTGACTAGTTGGCACCTGAGTAAGCACCCAACTCAACTTTTAAGGGAGGCATCGTACGGAGTGTCGGAACTTAGGAGCTTAGTAATATTCGTTGGATATTTTTTGGCTGCACGAGCCGTTCATAAGTTGGCAGTTATTTTGGCAACGTCCCGTCCCGACCATGGGAAATTCCGCATACAAGGAGAACGCCTTAACCGACAGGGCTCCCCAGCTCCCAAAGTTGTGTGCATTTTTTTTTTGAGTTACAGAGAGCCTGAAAATAAATGCTTCATTGATTTAAAGTACGTTCAAAATTACGAGACACTGTAGACTGCAGCCATATCTAATACTCTATTGAATACGAACTCAACCTTTATCGTAGAGTATAAGGAGAGACAATAGAGCGACCCAAAAATATGCGCGCATTAACGCACAAAAGAAGCAGGCTAGAGCTATGTATCTTGGGATATCTCAGTGCCAGTTTCGGTTACTATGTTATGCGCAGTAGCTTAAAAAACCGCTAAAGTGGTGCATCTTTGGATACCCCAGCACCGATATATTATGCGCAGTAACTCGAAAAACGTGACAGCTCTGCTTCAAATCATTTGAACTGGTATACCCCTCTACTCCTACTTCCTAACTCAATGGCATATTCAACTCGTTCTAGTAGCACGAAGTTAATTCTTCCAAATCATACTAAGTTGCTAGAATACCCCTCGTGTAGCTCTAGTGCGACTATAATTCAAACCGAACCAAACCAAGTTGTTAGAATTTCATATACTATAGTTGGTTAAGCTGTACTAGTACGGCGAAACCACCAAACCAAAAACTTCATTGCATAGCTACGCAAATCTGATTTATGTAAATTATTCTGCTGCTCACAATCTTTTCTTAGTAACCAATCATAATAAGTAGTGGAGGATTTTGAGAACTCAGAAAATAGTTATAAAGGAGAGTTAATCATGTAACCTCTTTATTGGGATTTCGTACCCTTTTCAGTAGTCTTACGGTGCGAGATGTATGGGCGTACGGTTTTGAGTAAAATGTAAGTCAATATTCTTGTTATTTATGGCATTACGGATTAAAATCTGCGATGATTGAATAAATAACTTTAGATCATTTTGTTACGCTTTTTCAGTTTTGGTTACGGTGTTGCGCGTAAAAAGTTATTTAGAGCTTTTTTTTGCGAAAATCTAAGTAATGAGGAAGTTAGTTTTATAAATTTAAGTTTTCTTGGAATTTTAAGTGCTTCAAAATGTAGGTTGATAAATTGTTAGGTGTATAAAAATAGTTAGGTCTCTGAAAGAAACTAGTGTTTTGTATTAAAATTTCTGAATGTTCAAGTCTTTTTTTTTTATTTATGCATACATGTCTAATTGATAATTTGGTATTTCAGCACTACCGGGAAATTCAAGGAACCTTGGCACACAGCGGGCTTTTCTATTGAAGTGCCACAAACGTCCTATCCCCTTTATTCTTCGACGCCAAAAGGCTTCATAACTGGTTGAAATAACATCTCTCTAATCTGCCCTGGTTCTTCAATACTTGGATGTCGGCTCGTCACTTGACCGTGGTTCGGAATTATGATGCCCTTCGCCAATAGTTGACGTGTGACGATAGTTCAACTTAACTTCGTTCTTCAAATACGACAGGGATGTTGATTCCGCACTTGGTAAGTTATTATAGAACTAATCTAGGGTGTTGCTATTTCTACAAATTAATGCTGCGGTATTAAAGTAAACCCTCACGGCATGGATAAATTCGTGACGAGTGTTCTTCTAAACCGCTTTGCCAACCTAGTACTTTTTAAGGAAACTCGCTACTCGGATATTTGTTAAATTTTAGTTATCTCGGGTAGAGGATTTATGAAGCATTTTCTTGGTCGGCGCCATAGAAAAATGAGAATTCTACCTGTAGTTCAAATCTTCAGCTCGTGCGTCACTTGAATCTATTCATATTTTTGGCAAAAAACTAGAACTGATTTTTCTTGAATCTGCAAATATTTACAAAACTGTGAACGGAATAAGTCTGTTAATTTATAGAAGATGCATGAACTCCAGAGAAATTCCTTTACATTAACCCAAACTATTGTATATTGATTAATGTTTACTTAATCCAAAACTTTAAAATTTTAATTTTCTGTTTTGTAAGAAATATTGGCTCAAATGTGTATTTATTTACACTGTTGAGTTGTTATGAACTTTACCTGAAATATTAATGAATTTTATGGTTGAAATTACCAGAGATGACTACTTAAGTATAATCCTTAAATTATCAATTCCCAAATTTTCCGTCAATTTACCATTTTTAAAAAAAACTTTTCCAAAGCTTTACTTGTTAAAGAGTAAAGTTATTCATAAAAAAAATTAAAGTATCTGCTAATTTGTGTGTACGAGTTTGCTAAACGGAATGCAGTATCATAAATTTGAATGATTCTTGTGTTTGAGTTTTTCACATAATTTATACCCAATTATATTTTTAGAGTAATCAACTAAGCTTGGACCTCCAATGGCTAGATACCCACCGGCTCGGACACATTCTGCACTTCTTGCTGAAGTACGTGTATTGTTTTTTTTACTCGTTTAAAACCTGGTAGTTTACACCAATAGTTTAACAAACTTTATTTTGGAGTGTCTTTAAAGGTTCCGATTGTATTTTTTTCTTTATAGAAAAGCTCCCTAAACTGGAACGATGAGGGCTTCGACGGAAGCCTCAGCGAGACGCTGGTTCTACGAAACTTTCAACTCGACACTTCTACAAATGAATGTAAGTAGCTTCTTGTAATTCAGAAATGCAATCATTATATTAATGCAAAGCAAACTAAGACTCATGGGGTATAAAAATTTCAGGGAAGCTGTAGCTGGACTTCATGGATTGCCAAGTCTTCAGTCGATGACTGTCCACCCCGACACTACCTTCGTCATTTGGAAGACTTTGAAGACTACGTTATTGAAAATTACGTCGTGGACGCCAAAGATAAACGTCGACTCGGCAGGATACCTTGGTTTTGGAACTTCAAGGTAGATTTAAAATTGTAAATTTAAATTAATATACTTGAAATTTAAATATCACTAGTTTACGTTAATTTTAATGTCGCATGACTAGAGTTTTAATAAAGACCGTCCAATCCAAACAACTCTAGTGTGACTAATCGAATCAAAACAAGCCTAGAAAAATTTCCCTAATGCAGCTCCTGTGTTTCGTGAATTCCAATAATCCTTGATTATAATGTTAATATTCCTACTGAATTCGTTACTCGGGTGTCATCTCATCACTTGACTGGGGTTCTAAACTATATGACGACCGTCGCCGATAGCCGCTGTGTAGTTATTGAGATAATGATTCCACCCAAGATTAATTTCTTCCTTTAAAAGGTTCTGCTTTCATTAAAAAGTTGCTGCTTTCACTCAAAAGGTTCTAGTTTATTAACATTTGAACTAAAGAAAAACTTGGATTTTTAAATTTCCATCACTTTTGCAATGGTTCAAGAGGTTCCCTTCTCGTTGCTTCATTTTTGTTCCTCATTTCAGAATTAAATGATTAAAAAAATGCTGAAATGTAGTACTAAAATGAGTGTCCTGGGGTTGGTTGTCCTAGTATTCGGTCATCTTCCCGTTTATAATTAACGGTAGTTTTACAAATTCTCTTTTGTAAGTTTCAGAAAACGCGTTAAATAAAATATTAAATTGGTTCATATTTGATAGAGATAAAATGCCTACTGTAGAAATAATAATCAAATTAAATGAATTTGAAACTAATCTTATCCCATAAATAAGTAATCTAAATCATGCAGCTTCAACATAATAGCAATTAGTAAACACGAGTATCGATGCATTTATTTAATTCGGTAATGGAGGTCAAATTTGAGTAAGAATCCCGACTAAAGTGTTCGCATATTCAATCGTACATGGCACTAAAATTGAAGAGATTGGTTCTTAAAGTCGACGATGGTGTACTTTGTAAACGGTATTACATACTGTAAACCTAGAATGTGTTATGAAATGCAACATGATCTGCATCAGCCCCGAAGGAAGTTGTTCACTAGAGTATAATTTCAACAAAATTTGGCTCTACATCCAACACGTTAGTCCAAGTGCGACGTTACTTCAAATAAACTATTCAACTAACCGTATTTTATTTCTAAAGATTTGCGTTTTTAATATATTATTTCCATGATATAGAAATAACTTGATTAAAGGTGGTGCTATAATAGATACAGAATGGTTGTATGACATTTTAGGCTGCCTGCCTGAAACCGAACCTCGGTTTTTGGATAAAGTTACTAAAACATAAGTACTTTTTCAAATTTTACAAGAATATACTTTAAAAAAAATAGCGATTATATTACAATATTTAATTTTTTTATTTATACTCTAATTGGTCTTGAAGATTATTCTAGGAGGTCTCTGTTTTTGGGTTGTACTTATTAAGTCTAATCAATGACCAAATATTAAAGGAACTTAAAATTATAAATCTGTAACATTGGATGTGATGCTGCTCTCTTTATACCAGTCTTTTCTTGGTATTATGTAATTCGATAGCTTAAATTGGAAATGGCAAAATTTGTTCTTCGAAATCTGTTCAAAAGAGTTCAACATTCCATTGTGTACTTCTAGTGTAATCTAAATATTATGTCAAGCCTGTAGAATATTTCCGAAACCTATCCTTTACCATTAATAAGCGGTCTGGTGTTTCTTGCAAATACTTATTTTCATCGTCGAAAATTTTATCCTAATACAATTTATTAAATTAAAAATAAAAGATTTAAAAGCTAATTTTTCGAGAGTTCGATTTGATAAACTAATTTCCTTTTATGAAGTTGTTGGCCGATATAATTATGGTTGCTCAAGCCACTTCAAAAGATTAGTTAGAAATATAGCCTTATCAAAATTGAAAACTGATCGAGTTGCCGACGATACCCTGTCTAAACTTGCCCGTGTCGCTTGTTTCAAATAATTTAATCTTAATTTCGCACTGTCACCCATCAGATTAGAGTTTCAAACCGATTGCTGCACGGAATACGCAATGAACATTCAGATACTAGACAAATCACTCGTTACTTACAGCGGTTTATCTTGACATGGACCATAACATAACTATTTAAAATCTCGGATTAGTTGCATCCATAAGGAATACAGTGTTACAACGGTTACTTCGCATTCTTCATGACGCGTCTTTCATTCAACAAATTGCTGAAGCCGTATAATTTGTACTAGGTACAATCCAAATGATATCAAGTTTGCATACGATTTCAGTTTCGGCTAAATCGAGAGTTATAGGTTGCATTTTTTTTCGCTCTGGCGCCAAGATTTTCGCGTTCGAAGGCAATTTGCCGCCTTTGCCAAACTCTCGAGGATGTTGGGCCTGAGATCCCTTTGCACTTGAAATATAAAGACAACATTTATAGACCTAAGTTGTCGTCATCAATAATTAGTTTTGTGAGTAGAGTCTGTTCAACATCTTCGTGCCATCAACAAGTTCTCTGAAAAATATTGCGCGTTTCGTATGGTAATTAGTTTTAAACTCTTCTCCGGTGGATGATAGTGCAAAGTTGGACGACGATTATTTGAAACAAGCGCAGTATAGGCTAATGTGAATACAAAACTTTGACGCTACTCATTAAAAATATCTTGACTTCTATCAGACATTTAAATTTGACATTTGCACCCAATACCTTGCGATTTAAAGGTTGCACGATATTTTTTTAATTAATGTATTGATCTTCTATAGCATCGGATAACTTCCAGTATTTGGGCTGCCTGGTGTACCTGAAACTTGATCTATATTAGATTTTAATTATTATAAATCGGTTTAGTATCGCTGCCCATTTCCGAAATCACCAGAAGTGCCACATGGTCTGAACAACTCGTCCTATATTTGGCTGAAATATTTTAAAAGTAGTTGGACTCCCCAACTGTGCCTAATACTCAGATAATTTTATTCAATCGTTCGCCATGGGATTGTTACGGAAAGAAATTAATATGCTTTAATGGTGATAGTTAACCTTTGTTTGAGTTACGTTTAACAGATAAGATGCCCATCTTTTTCAGTAAATACTTGTGCTTAAGGTGTTAACTTTTGCGAAACTTTAATCTCCATAAAATAACACCATGGTTAAATAAAAATTGATTTAAAAGTTAACACCACGTATAAAATTCATTTCGCGATTACCATTCGTGATTTCCCTAATTCCAATGCAATGCGGAAAGGTGGGAATTTGAACTATTATGACTATAAGAGAAAGTTCTTTTCATCGTGTGTAAAAATAAACCTTTTACTAAGTTTGAAAAGTGTTTTTAAAACTTACAGTTCGCTTTGCGTTCAAGCAGTAAATAGCTTGGTTTTCTATATAGTCCTTATTTAAGCTTTGCAAGTTCCTATATCATGGTTATTTCTTCTCGGGTGCTACGATTATTCAAACTTCCTTTACTTATCGGCGTTCTTGCTTTGGAAATCTTTTAAAGTTAAACAAATTAATGTCTGCTTAGCTGTGAAAATATTGATAATACCGGCTGGTATTACTTGTTCAGCTAACTACCAAAAAACTAATACAAATCTTCAATCTTAAAAACTGACCGAGAAACTTGGTTGGGCCTATTTGCAGTTCAACAGTTGAATAAAATTTCCTTGCCTTAATTTTTTTAGCGGTTTGGGTTAAATTTATAGACTCGTATTCAAGGAAAAAAAATTGATTTCTACTTTAGAACCAAGTAGACCTTACCATTTTAAAAATGCAAGGAAAGAAAATCGTATTTCCACTGGTAAATGAATATATAAGTCGTTCTTGGAACTACAGACGTGGTTTAAAATTTTCGTTTAATACTTGCACACGTTGTTAACTACAGTATTTACAGAGGTTTTACCTTCTTGTTTGTGTTAAAGCTATTTCCTTTTACTAATTTGAATGCTGTTTTTCCTTTTTGAACGCTTCAAATATTGATCTCTGTAATATGGTAAATCTCTTTAAATTTGGTCCTTTGGCAGCGCACATGGGAGTAATGAGCTTTTGACTACAATGTTCTAAAAGTTCAGTAATGAAAAGATTTTTTACGTGGTTTGACATCTTTCATCCATTTTGGTAGGACTAGAGGATTCAACTTTTCTTGGTTCTTGTTAAAATTTGCCGTGCTTGTGCTTTACAAGATATGCAAATGTACAGCCACTATCCAAAAAATAAAAGTACAGTTGCAAAGTATATTTAACTTCCATTGCTAAGCGATTGAGAGGTCTTTTGCATCTGTTTGTAGATATGAATCTAGCGTTCGGAATTGAATTTCCTTTCCCATTCGGGATTTATTGCCCTTGTGTTGTTCCAGTGCGACGATAGTCTAGCTTAACATAACTAATTATTGATTAGTTGGTATCGGTAAAATTGGTTCTACGGGTTTTTCTCAATTTCGACGATTTTAAACAAACTAAATTTAAAATGTAAAGGTTTGTAACTGAAATTAGAAGTTCGTGGAACACTTCTAATTGGTCAAAAGTTCTTTGCTTTGTACGAAGCAGTCAAAAGATAGTCGTATGAGTGCACTCGAAACGTCCAAATTTACGTCCATGGTAAATTAAACAAGTTTTCAATTAGGCTATTCATGTATAATCTTATATTTTTCAACGTTGAATTTTCTGTTTCGTCTAAGCGAATATTTATGACTAGTCTAAAAGTATGCAACGAATGAGATCTAAACTGTTCTAACGATTATTTTCACATAGTCAATGGTATAAAATTTAAAATCTGCAATACTTGTCTGTAGCATCTGTAATGTAAAAGAAACCGACATATACATGATTACATTAGCATTCATTATCATCTTGGTCAGACAAGCACCAAAATCATGCCCTTAAGTTTAAAACTAAATTTTTGTCTTAAAATCAAATTTAACAAATTGTTTAGAACAGAAAGTTCATACATTTTGGTACAGGCCAAACAAGTCCAGGGCGGAGAGGAAAAGCTTGAATTAGACTTAAGATTTAAAATCTGCATTGCATTGGTTTTAATTAAGCCCTAAACTTCAACATTATTCCTTAAGATAACCGATGTTGAGTCCCTGACGCACTTCAAGAAATTTTTTATTCGATATCGCATCGATAAAATTTGCCCCAGAAGTATAATTTGTACGAGCCTTGCACTGAATTTCAAGTTTGCGAATGGTTTCAGTTGCAGCTGAACCGAGAGTTGTAGGTTTTATTTTTTTTAATATGCCGCGGCAAGTTTTCGCGTTCAAAGGCAATTTAACGCCTTTGCCAAACTCTCGAGGATGTTGGACCTGATTCTCTTGCACTTGAAGTATTATCCACGAATTAAAACCCTTATTCTTGTTGGCACCATGCAAAATTTAAAAGCAAACTGATCAATTTAACATCGAAACTATTTGTGGAATTATAGCATCTCTTTGGAAATAATTACACGAGCTACAGTTGAGATTACTTACAAAAATGTAGTGTAGATGTTTCTTAATGATGACGCACTTAGAGTTATCTTAAGGTTTAATGTTGAAGTTTAGGGCTTAATTAAAACCTTCAATACAATACAGATTTTAAATTTTAAGTCTAGTTCAGGCTTTTGTTCTCCGCCCTGGACTTGTTTGGCCAGTATCGAAATTTATGAACTTTTCTGTTCTAAACAATTTGTTAAATTTGATTTTAAGACAAATTTAGTCTTAATGAGGGCATGATTTTGGTGCTTTTCTGATCAAGATGACAATGGATGCTAATGTAATCATGTATATTTCGGTTTCTTTTACATTAAAGATGCTACAGACAAGTATTGCAACCTTCATTAGGGTATTAAGTTTCTTATTAAAACCGAAACTTAAATAAACTTATGAAATATCTTTGAAAATTTAAGCTCTGCTCCCGTACTCGATTTTTTTTAAAGTTGGTAGCCTGTTGCACTTTGTGTCTGGCTGGGAAAAACTTGTCAGATTCTTATTTTACCTTTCTTGCCTTATGCCTTGCCTTATTTCTTGCCTGATTCTTACATTATGACCGTAACCTCAAACTTTGTTTACAAAGTTTTGTTTTCAATTTTTATTCTTGTAGAATATTAAATTGTATGGTTTCCTAACTTAACAACCTACATTAAGCTTAAGTGCTACTTTCAGAAGTTGGTATTTGGAAAATCTGCTCCCCATGTCATTTGACCCTTTTCTATCTCTTTAGTTTTGTATGGAACCGGTCTGCTTTTGCTATACCAGATCTAATTAGCTGGATACCTAATTTTCAGACGACTTTCAGATAAGATTGGACAACGTTAAGTTTAAACTATAACTTTAGTCGTATATATTAATATAAAATGGTTATGCTAATATATCTAATGGTTTTTTTTCCACACTGGGGAGTAACTAGGTGTTTTAATTCCATCAACATGTCTTAATTCTTTCAGTATGAAGCTAATGTAGCGTTTTTTTTTAATTCTTAGCGTCGTTGAATATTGAAGAAAAACTAATACAATACTATATTTTTCTTGCTACGAATCTAAATCAAATTGTCTATTTCGTATTCACGAGGAAACCTAATAAATTTCCAACTGGTACTACTTGGTTTTGCGTATTAAATCATTTTAAATTTTAATCTATAATTGGACGACAGTGCGCACTTATCGAGTCCTGACAAGTGGGGTTCATTGTTACAGACTCCTGTATGTGTTCTAATCTGATTTGCTTCAAAGTTTAAAAACTAGTTATCGGTGTAGTAAATGCGCATTACACTTGGAGATTCAGAATTGAGATATCGCATCGTCCCTGGGCTGCATTTCACAACGACGAAGAACGTTGACAGAATCGCCTCAAATAAAATGTATTGTTTCCTTAAGTTAAATTTTCTTCAAAAGGATTGGCCACGCTTCCACTGAAGTATAACTTTTATTTTGGTCTTAAAGTATGGGACTTAGTTGACACTTTTCCTGGTGCAGATCTTGTTGTCTAACCTTTCAACGACGCCTATGCTTTAATTTTAAACGGATTTAATGTAATTTGAAATTAAATGGCAGTATGCCTAATTCCGGATATAAATGTTCAAACCTTGTAGTGTTTTGATACTTTACGGTCGACATTAATGTAAAATGCAACGGTGTTGCGAAATTTTTAAGTTAATTCACCTGAATGAACGCTTATCCAGAAATTCTCTAAAGTGCTCGACTGGAATTGGCTTTTTGAAAGTCAAAATGAGACTAACCTGTAAATTTAAATTCAGGTATAGCCTCATCATAAAGATAGAAAAGGCCGGTCCCTTGAAGTTTTCAATCTGTAAATTTGACCACCCTCCTTGCAAAACGTTGGCAGTAAAACACTTATTCTATAATCGAGTTCGTTTTAATTTTTTAGCAAATGGTGGGGAAATTTGAAAGTTACGCCGTTTCAAAAAAACCTTTTAAAGTTGGATGAAGTAAATGTTTAACTTGTATCGGGAATAGTTTTAAAGAAACGTGAAATAAATCGAAATTAATTCATTTCGGTAGCTTTATAACTTGAGGCATTCAAGTGCACGAAAACTTATTTTTCCAAATCTCGGGTTAAAATCTCCTTGACATCTAGCTACAAAATTTAAAAAATCTTCAATTCAATCTTTACACGTTTGAAAAATGTGTTTGGGAGTAACATTGAAATTTTAACTACTTCAAAATTGATCAAAACTCTTCAAAGTTATCCCTTAAGACTCGATCAACAAAATTGCTTGGTGTATCTTCATAAGTTTAAATTAGACCCAGATTTTTGTAAAACGTAGCGAAACCAATTAGCTAAAAGTTTGTCAAATGTTCATAACCAGGTCTAAAGACTTTTATTTCACCATTAACAGCTGGAATAGAAAGAAAAATTAACCAAGCCCATCACTTAAACACGATTAAATTGCTAAGTTCTTAATCTAAGTTCTTTACCAATCTTAACGCGATCAATCCAAAGTAACCTATTGTACAAGAAATTAAATTTGACCACTTGTCGAAAATTTCGTTACATCTTTCGACTAAACGAAGAGCTAGCCTTTGTATTGCTGAAGCATAATTTCTATCGCGAAATAGTTGAATATTAAATGGTTCAACAGATACATTGTGATTCTGGATTTATCTTTAAACGGTAAATTTCGTATAATTTCAAGTATATTTAATTTAAATGGTAGAAAAAGTGGTGCTCATTATAATTGTAATATTTTGTTGCTACTTGTATTATATTATGTATCATGTTAATGTATACTATTTTAATGTAATGTTGGGTGTTACCGAAATGTTGGGTATTGCCGAAATCCCCCCCCCCCTCCGAGAAACTCGAGTGTTTATGAAAAAGTTTTAAATTGTGCGGACTGGCCAGTCACTTTAGTTCTATAGGGCGGAAGGTTATATTCTTAGTTGTCTTTTATATCTTGAATCCTGTAACTTCCATTTCCTTTTGTAGTTTGTTTTGATGTATTGTAAATTTGCTTAAGCAACACTGTTAAAAAAAACCTGAAATTTCAGGAGAAAAAATTACCGATTTTAACGGAACTTTCCCGTAACGACTGAAAAGGGGTTTGTTTCTTCTGAAAACGGTTTTTTTTCTTCTAAAAAACGGGAAATGTCCGTAAACCGAACGGAAAATGTCCGTAAAGAGCGGAAACGAAATTTTCCCGTTTTTAGACGCGAAGTATTACAAACAATGGCGGCTTATTGAAGTTTAGGCCTAAACATAAAAATCCATAGCACGTATACAAGCAACTAGATTATTAAATTTTGCCGTTCGGAACATCAATTGCATTTTTATATTATCAAAACTGTTTGTCTTTATTAAAATATGTGAGTATTATAAGATAGAACGAAATTATAACTATTGTTTACTATTGCAGCTGCTTTTCAGTCCAATTTACGCTACGTTCTTGAATTGAGCTTTAGCGCAGTCAAAGAATGCTTTGTTTTCGCAAACTTCTATCAAACAGTTTGATAAAAATCGTATAATGAAAATGCAAACAATATGTAAAGCAAACAGTTCTTGCTGAAAATACGATTAGAACACATTAAATATTAAAAATAGTTTTTTAAAGCAACTTTAAATATTTGTAAATCGTTTGGATAAACTTTTGAAGATTGCATGGTACTGCTCAACTCCACTTTTATGCAAAAAGAATAATTCTTTTTTTCGTTTTCTCTCGATGATTTCGACAGAATCGGCATGTGATAGAATATGGATTAAAAGACATATTAAAAATTGTAAAAAGTTGTGAGATATTGTTTCGAGCGAACTTAAAAAGGATGATTTTAAAACATTAAATTTTGTTACTACTTTTTACCGGCAGCTGAAATCGGAATTAGAATTTGTTGTACAGAACTATTATGACTACAGATGATGTCTAACTGAAGAAAGAAAAATAAACATGTTCGAAGTTATACTGCAGTGAAAAGCCGGGTGTCAAGCATCTGCACATTACTTTCGTTATTCTGCAAAATTAAACCGTGGTTTTCGCTGTATTATTTTGAGGTCTTATCACTTAAATATGCTATAATTTCAAACTTAATGCCACGCAAAGTGTATTTTAAAAATATGTGTGCTAGAAATAGTGAAACTACATTTTTTGTTGGAAAAATTTGGATTATTATGTTTAAAAAATTATTAAGGTAAGTGTCCTATCGTCGCATTGCTTGGTTCGATATTCTCACATTCAATGTTTTTCACAGGCGTAAGGTTCAATCTTTTTCATATACAAGCTCAAAGTGTTTCTAAAATATGTGTGTTGGAAATTGTGAAACTACACTTTTTGTTGGAAATGTTTGGATTATTTTGTTTAAAAATTTAATCAAGGTAAGTGTAAATGTAATACTTTCTTCTATTGAAATAAAAATGTTTTCTATAAATTGCTTTGCTTTCTTCATTCAACCTATACATATCTTATTATATAAATATTTAGTTATTACTTGTTAAAAAAAAAGAAAAACAGTATGGAAAACGTGAATCTCTACTTCTTTTAGGTTAAAAGTATTATTTTTACGATGCATAATTTGTGTCTTAAATTGTGGTCATTAATCAAGAAAGTTTTACATTGAAAGATAAATTTAATTTTTTGTATTATGATGCATTACTTATTTGTAACTTGCTGTTTTTCTTTCAAAGTAATTTTAATATGTGAAGTCAATGTGCTAAATCACTATAATTTAATATTCAACAGTTTGTTGCCTTTTAAAATAGTTTCTAAGTTTGAAAAAAATATGTAATTTTGACAATTATATTATACTGTAGGTAATGGGTTGGTTTTAAATTTATTTTTATATTCTACGGTGGATACGCGGGAAAATACAGGATGGCCCAAAAGTAGCTTAACAGTTAATGTTGTACCATTGTTAAGAACTTTGGCTTATTTAGAACAGGTATTTGACATAGTCGTGCTTAGTTTTAGTTACGACTTTATTTTAGCCAACCAACAAAACTAAGCACGACTATGTCAAATACCTGTTCTAAATAATCCAAAGTTCTTACCAATAGTACAACATTAACTGTTAGGCTACTTTTGGGCCACCCTGTACAAAATGGAAAATTTTAATAACGGAGAAATAAGAAACGGGACTTCCTGAAATACACGGTAAAATGCAAAATGGAAAACTTTAATAACTGAGAAATAAGAAACGGAACATCTGTAAATATACGGGAAAACTCAAAATGGAAAATTTTAATAACGGAAAAATAAGAAACGGAACTTCCTAACGGGAAAATACTTAACGGAACGGGGAAAGCCCGGCAACTCAGCTGCCGGGCTTTTTCCTTCAATTTCAGTAATTTTTTTTAACAGTGAAGGCTCCGATGTTCAATTAAAGCTTTTTAAATTATTGCTCTGTAAATGCCATGTTCAATATTGAAGTTCAGCAGCAAAGTTCGCAGTTGGGGATGGTAAACTAAAGGTAAGGGTGAGTAACTTTTCTATGGTATCAGTCGCATGTGAGTTCTTATAAGTGAATCTCTTGATGGAGTAGGTATTGGATGATAATCTATGCTTTGTTTCAGCAAATGAAGAGTTTATGTAATCTTCTGTTAACGGATTGAATGTTGGTGATATAGTAAATGATAAGCTGTATAGATTGTAAATTGTGTTTATCTATGAGGATTGTAAGTTATGTACATATTATTGATGTTATAAAAGAATACAATATTTGTCAATGCATTGATTATGCATTTCACGTTGTCTGTCTACTGAAAATTGTCAATGTGGAATAATTGTAGAATGATTAATAAAAATGTTAATGTAGTGAGTTATAATGTATTGGTTAATTTGTTTAATAAAAGCGTTGTTGATACAAATGTCTTTATTGGCGTAGTATATGGAAATCATAAGTTTCGAAAATAGGATGTTTTAAATATTTTATACTTATAATGATGAAACTTCCTTTTTAACAAGTAAACTTCACTTGCTTGTATATGTGGTTGAGTTTGTCTTGAATAATCTCTAAAATCTACAGCCGCTAATCAAAATTTTCGACTTTATTGTTCAATAAATATTAAAGTAACTTTTGTGAGATGCAATACTTACAAGCAGTTTTGTAAACTTCGATACAAAAAAATACAGAACAAGAGATTAAAATTTGTCTCTTAATGGGTAAAAACACTTTAGACAAATGCATGGCCATACGATAATGTTAAAACAATCCCTAAGAAACCAATATTTAAGTTTACATTTCCTTTTTCGTAAGAGTATTTAAAAGTTATTTTTTCCCGATTAGAAGTTTTCGTGCTATTTTTGAAGTGTCAGCAATTTAATCTAGTAAAAATATTCATCGATGTAACATTTAAGGTTATTTAAATTTAAACGTTAAAGGATTTCCAATTATAACTAAGGATGCATTTCGAACGTGATTAGTCCAAATTTTTCTGAATTAAACCTCAGAAGTGATAGTCTTATGGTTCATGTTGTAGAAATGGGCAACAAAAAGGGAGGAAAATTAACCTTCCACTTTTTACATTTATAAAAGTTTAGAGGTAATTAAAACTCGAAATAAATTTTCAAAAATTGTTTTAGGGTTTTCACCATCTGAACTTGAGTTAAGGCATTTGAAAATTTCTTGTGTAAAAGAAATATTTTTCAACCTAAGGTTCAGTTAAGAATATAGTTTGAATAATATACTTAAACTGATTATTTTAGGAAATAAGTCTACAGTATATACCCTTAAAGTACGTCATGCCCACTCTTTTAGTCATCGGATTTTTTATTCTGTCACTAAACTATTGCATCGACCATCAAACTTTTATCGGTATGTATTTTAGTGTATGGGTTCCACTCTTTAGTGAAGCACTTTCTGATAAACCACATTTTTCGTTTTATAATCGGGCGCAAGAACAAATAACGCAGATGGGCGATCCGTGGACATGCCCCATATAATTGGCCATGGGAAAAACGTGAATTTTCTTGATTTGGCCATTTTCTTGAAAAGTGGGGTGACGCGTCACCCCGTGTCTACCCGCACTTTCAGCACTGACGATAATTCAACCTAACCCTTACCCATACAACTGGATGGGAAGAGCTACCCTATGTTAAATTTTCAACTTCGCCAAAGGCCGCCAATCCCAAAATGGACAATTGCAGCATTTTCAAAACATATTTTATTTCGATTAAGCATAGGGAGGAATTCCTTAATCTCGCATATATCCGATTTTTAAGAGCAACTTATTTTTTAATTAATTTTTGAAGTTTTTGGCGCGAAAACAGCGATGTAGTCATGTGACGTCATCTGTTACGAAATGTCTACCGCTCGCTACTGTCGTTTCGGTAATCGCAATAATGGTGCTAGTGTTATTGTTGAGTCCGAAAAATCGCTCCGTTTGATGTTTATTTCTTAATTATGGGTTATAAGTACTGTATTGTGCAAGTGTACGAATACAACTGCACAAAAGCCCAGATAAATACTTCATTATCCAAAATAAATATGCTAGAAACAAGCGGTGCAAAGCCATTAAAACAAGTTTATTGCTAGTACGAAAAGCAAACTTTCTTATTTAAAAATAAGTTTTTCTGAATACAAAACACTTAAATAAGAAATAAAAATATACGTTAAACACTTGCAAGCTAATTTTGTGCATTTAATTGATGTTATTTCAATAAACACGGTCTTAAAACATTAATACGCTATTAAGAAAATGTAACAACGTATACCAATTTCAACTTTTTTTACTTATTAAACAGTATTTTGAAAACTTAAATCGCTAAAAATCTATAATTGGTATAATATTGCAGAAATAATGAAAAATAACAGCCCTTCATTTGCATTTTTGGATTGTATCTTATCATAACTTTCATTGCTGCATACAAGAACTGCTTCAAAAATACAAATGAATTTTGTGCCTGGCAATTGAAATATTAATACATATTTAAAAATATGCATAGACCTGTGTAATGTTGGATTTGAAAATTTAGGTCAATAGGTGGTGTACAACAAAAAAAACAGGACTTTAAAACAATAAATAGTGTCAGAGGGGTGAATATGAGTTTTTTCATGTGGTAATGCTTAGGCGAAAAATAAAAACCAAAAATTTAGCTGGCAGCTTAAATACTCACTGAAATTTGGAGTACTAGGCATCAAAAGAAAGGTCTTAGCCTCCATAAACAAAAAAATTCCAAAAGTTTTGGCCCCATATGTCCCTAAAGAGTTTAGGGTCCAAATGTGTCTTTTAACATTGCATGCACCGACAGATGACAGTTATCACAAAGATAGAGGCCTGCATTTAAAAATATGCAACTACCTGTGCCAAGTTGGGTTTGAAAAGTTATTTCTAGAATAGGTGGAGGTGTACAACAAAAAAAAACAAGACTTTAAAACAATAGTGTCAGAGGGGTGAATGAGTTTTTTCATGCGGTAATGCTTAGGCAAAAAATAAAAAACAAAAATTTAGCTGTTAACTTAAATACTCAGTTAACTTATAGTTGGAGTGTCATATATCAAAAGAAAGGTCTTGGCTTCCATAAACAGAAAATACCCAAAGTTTTTGCAAAAAATGTCCCTAAAGAGTTTAGGGTCCAAATGTGTTAACATTGCATGCATCGACAAATGGCAGTTTTCACAAAGATAGAGCCTGCATTTAAAAAATATGCAAATACCTGTGCCAAGTTGGGTTGGAAAAGTTTGGTCTAGAATAGGTGGAGGGGTACAACAAAAAAAAACAGGACTTTAAAACAATAAATAGTGTCAGAAGGGAAAAATTGGGTTTTTTCATGTAGTAATGATTAGGCGAAAAATAAAAACCAGAAATTTAGCTGGTAGTTTAAATACTCGCTGAAAGTTGGATTGTTATACATCAAAAGAAATGTCTTAGCGTGTAGAAACTGAATACAGGCAAAATAGCAGTAAATTAGAGCAGTACAGTTTTAATCTTCAATATAGCATTCAATGCTCTCAGCAAAGGGTATACCAAATTATGAAACAATCATATTCGAAACATACAAGTTTACTTGCATAAATGTACTAACTACAATCATTTCATTTGGCGAGACAGTAATGTGCATTTTTAATCATATTTAAACATAGTTTTTCTGTCAGTTAATGTGTCAAAACTGTATTTTTTATAGTAAATATATTAACAAATTCAGTAATTTAAATTAAGAAAAGAATATTTTTTAACTAAACTAGTTTGCTTTTTCTACTCTTTACTTTCCCATTTTGGTTTAAAATTATAAGATATTGAAAAACAGAAAAGAAAACACATTCGAAATTCAAACCTTCGAAAAGGTAAACAAACGTTCACGAATTCGGAAGATTCCTTGGATCATAACAGATGACGTCACAAGCAATCGGTGAATGGCGTACCGCTTTGTGCATTTATTCTTTTATTAAATTACCGAAACATTTTTTTTGAAATTTTAAGTTGATATTCGAAACCAGGTGCATTTTTTCTATCGGAATCAATAGTTTTTATAACACTTTGAAAAATATGCAAACTGTCCATTCAATAGGCCATTAAGCCATACTAACATCAGAAAACAAAACAGACATACATCCTCTTGTAAGGTTGGAAAAGTTTAATGAAGTATACATTTCTCGTATATGCTGAAAATATTGCTTCATATCTTCATTTCTTACCATTTGTAAAACTCAATCAAATTTAATTTGTAAGTAAACATGATTAAAATCCAGTTGAGGAAATCTGATCCACCATAAAAAAAATTTAAAATCAGTAATTAGAATAAAATACTGATATTCAAATATCAATCCAGCAAATTAAACCAGCGTGCTTTTTTTCTTTATTTAATTTTTGTTCACGCTGAAATTTCTTTAGAATTTATAATTTTATCTCAATTTAAATCTTACAATGCTATTCCTATGGAGCATGTTTCACGCTCTTACACCCATTTGGGTTCGAATTTTGAAAGGAAAAGTGTTCTCCTATTCCTGGTTCTAAGCTATCTTCCCACCAATTTTCAGACAAATCGGCTCATCCGTTCTTGAGTTATAAATAGTCGAACTAACACGATCTTTTTATATACAGTGACTCAAAGAATTGAGGATACACCTTAGGTTTACTTGGAAAATCCAACTTCGAATAGAAATTACACATTATCTAGAATCCCAAGTGTGTTGTTACTTCAGCACAAAATAAATGGGTTAATTTATAGTACAAATAACGAAAAATCACAATGAAATATCTAAAATAAAAAATTTCACAAGTATTTAAAATAAACACATACAGATTTTTACCTCAAAGAATTGAGGATACACAATAGAATTTTTTTTAAACTAGATCTTAGTTTTTTTCTGCAGGCTTCCTTTTTGCGTGCTTACAGTTTAACTTTCCTTCCTGATTGTTAGTTTTGTGTTTTGAGGTTTGTTGCATTAAATTAAAGACATTTTAAAACTGATAATGGCTCCTCGAAGAGAGACTAGTATTGACGTCAGAAAATTTATAATAAGGTTATTTAACAATGGAAAATATTATCGTAAAATAGCTGAAATTGTTGGTAGAAGCCACTCGTATCTCCAGAAAGTCATTGAAAGATTTAAAAGCGGTGGATTAATAGAAAATAAAACCGGAAGAGGAAGGAAAGCTATTTTGAGTGATGTAGCCAAAAGGAAAATCCTGAAAGATATCAAGGTTGATCCTAAAGTAAGTGCAGTTAAACTTGCTGCAGAAACTTCTTGAATCATTGGCAGAAGTGTATGTGCTGAAACTGTGAGAAATGTGATTATTCAAGCTGTATATATATAAAAGTCGAGTAGCTAGAAAGAAACCGTTTATAAGCTTGCAAAATCAAAAGAAGCGTTTAGAGTTTGCCAAATCTTATCAATTGAAGACGGATAACTTTCGGAAGAAAGTTATATTTAGTGACGAAAGCAAATTTAACATTTTCGGTAGTGATGGTCGTCGAACCGATTTGAGAAAGCCCAATACTGCTCCGGATCCAAAACAAGGTGGCGACAACATGACATGGTTTTGGAATTGCATGGCTTTAAATGGTGTAGGAAATTTAGTTAGGTGATGGAATAATGGATCATAATTTAGAAGATGGAATAATGGATTATAAAATCTATATAGATATACTTCAGAAAAATCAGAAAGTGCAAAAAAAATTGGGATTAGATGGAAACTTTATATTCCAGCAAGACAATGACCCCAAACACATGGCGCGTTATGCTAAATTATGGTGTCCTTTTCATTGCAAGCAGCAATTGCACACACCTCCACAATCTCCTGATATCAAATGTTATCGAAAATTTGTTTGCCCTACTCGAAACAGCGGTCCAACGACATAACATTAGGAACAAAAGCCATTTAAAGCAAGTGTTACAAGAAGAATGGGGTAAAATATCTCCAGATACCACCAAAAAATTGGTTGATTCAGTCAAAAGTCGTTTGGAGGACATTATAAAAGCTAAAGGACATATGCATCCAAATGTTGACTCTTTATTTGCTATACTTTGCAAAACTTTATGAAGTGTATCCATAATTTTTTGAGGTAAAAAAATGCCTGTGCTTATTTCCTCACCTACCTCAACCTAACCTTATTCCATTAAAGTAGAGCTTTCTCTCGACAAATTTGTTTATCTATTACATTCCATTTTGAAGTTTTCGTTACTAATAATCAAAGATTACAATAGTAAAAGTGTATTCAAAATTAAAGAGTGAGTTGTGAAATTACGTTTTTGGCAGTATTCTAAGTGTAACAATATTTGTACTAAATACAAATAAAATGCTTTCAAAAAATAATTATAGTTAAAAGGTTATTTTAAATATATTTAGTTTTCTAGTCATTCTTATCAATATTGGAATTTTGTAGGTTTTTTTTGTCATAAGGAAAAACATTTAAAAATTGTAGCTGCATTAGAATTTAAATATTTCATTTTTTTTTTTTTGGTATTTTCCCCATAATGTACGAGTTAAAGATGCATATGTACTTTTTCGGGATGAAAAAAAATCATGCATTAGAGTTTGTTCACATCATACAGTTTGTTCACATGATGAACCAACTGTCTGGAAACAAAGACAAAGACCAAAAAAAGACAAAAAAAGACCAAAAGAAACAAAGACCTGGAAAATACTTAAAGAAACTACATCCCAAGCGATGTTACGCAACCAATATTCTGCACTTAACCAGTTGTCTTTTAAAAACTTCGTTGACTCGCTTCCTCAACAAGATCCACCAGAGCAAGAAGACGCGACCCACCTGTTTCTCGACAACAAACCACTAGAGTAGATACAGTTTCATCCGCCAAACCGCCCCACTTTTTGCTTTCAACCCCGAAGAGTGACCCACCACCATTTAAGTAATTAGGATACGCTATCCGCCCACCCTTTTTTATATGCTGGTGGGGGCCATATAGATGGATCGCAGCAGGCCCATGGTAAAAGGTTGGGGGAAGAGTTCCATCAGAGTAATTGATTTTATTCTCCATAGAGGGATGAGCACAAAAAGGTGTGTGTAGTGTTGCCTTATTTGCATACGGGTTTTTGACATTCATTGCGCCCATTGCTTTTTATTGCCGCTGGGGGTAATTGAAGGGTTTGAGGGTGTGCAGAGGTTTTGCTCGGTTCTTGGAATCTTTTCTGTTTGAGTAGGAGAAACATGGGTTACTGGAAGTAATCGATGAGTATTACTTCTGAAATACAAGAATTTGACATTTGTTCTGTAAGTACCAAAAGCTTATCTTCTTGTACATCGGAGTGATCAGTACTTAAAATCAAAATTTTCCTTATTCTACAGGTTAATGATTTTGTACCTGTTTATAAACACATTGTGAGCTAGCTATTGCCCATACCAGAAGAAAAAATCCGCAATTTAATTTCCGAATAATTTCTTCTTGGTTCCAACAGATGAGTAGTTCCAAAATTAGTATTTGATCTTGAGTGGCAGCTTGGGGTGCCAAACTACGGCCGACGTTAACTAATAAGATCAGATAAACTCTCATCGTGTGACGTACATACCTATCCTTTAAGCTTGGGTTGTCGGCTGTTCTGCAAGAACGTAACCAGGAAAGTATGGACTACCGTGTATGAATATGTTTCGTACCTTTTGTTTGGGAAGGCCGTCAATTGAAACTGGACGTATAGCGTAACGTGACGAAGAGCTTCGGTGGAATTAAAGTGTCAGTAAGGGTGATTGGCCGTGACTTACTCGTGAAAGTAAATGAGTAATTTATATTGCTGAAGCTTAAAGTTTTAAAATATATTATCATAGAAGAACACGGGAGCATAATGAGAACAAAATTTTACGATTTAGTTAAGATAAATGACAGCTTTCGATATGATCTCAAACCCACAACATTTACTTATAGTACTTACTATAAAGGAACACCCATGTTCAGGCAGTTTATAGCGTGTCTTAAGGACATCCTTACAACTCTCATCCTGAAGTGTTTCCAAGTTAGTTAAATTTCTCCTTTCAAAACTCGAATCAATATAATTAAAAAACCAAACAAAAAATCCTTCCACTTTAACTTCATCTCCAAGCACTTATTTAATCCTTTAAAACTTCCCCGAGAGAATCTCTACAGAAACTAACTCGAAGCAGCAAAACCCCATAAAACCTCCACGCACTTGAGGTTTTACCTCAGCCAAATGACGGACAAAAGGGTTTCACCACAGCTGAGTCCAAATCGGAACCCAGCTCTTTACGGCCCGTAATCGAGGCCTTTTCCCCCTCTTTAGGGTGTCGTAATCCCCCCCCTTCCCCCCACGATCAGAGCAAACAGTTCTCGGGGATTAAAATAAATGTCCGCCATGTCTTTGGGTCAGGGCCCATGGGATGGGGGTACCGGAGATTGTTCTCTGTTAGCCAAAAGTTCGCCAAGTGGCGGTTTAAGTGGCCTCGATTTATGGCGTTGGTTGTTTTGTGGATAATGCAAATTGTTATTGTTTAGCAGATGTTTTTTTTTTGTAGTTTAAAATGAAAGTTGATTAAAGTAACGAATTAAAACTGATGCCTTTCGCGTTTGCCCTGAAAAAATTTTATTCGTCAATCCCGCTTTTTAGGAGTACTGTTATACTAAATTTATGAAGTAACGCTACACCACAATGAATAAGAGTATAAACGTCTTATTTGTTGAGTTTCTCCTTAAATTTGGTTTAACAATGGGTACATAACGCTAAAGGAGGCTAGGCTTCCACAATTTTGTCCCGAGTCAAGCAGCACTTTTTTTTACAATGTTAGCTGAAAAAACTAAATTCTTTGAATTCAATTTTTTTATTAGTGTGTTTACAAATGGATAAATGTCTTCACTTATTTCATTTATAAATTATTTATGTCAGTTTATCCTATTTTTCATACCTTGAAATTCATGCAAAAAGCCTGCACTTCGGCATCGGATTTTCCATTATCCGTGAATCAAGCACTATTCCTAACTTGAACTTGTTAAGAATCGTACTTTTTATTCAGGAAAAGTCGGAGTCGTTGAGTGCGTTAACCAATCATTGTAGTTAAATTAAAATGAGTAAGGTTACGTAGTTATGAAGAATTATTTCACAGTACGCAGCTATTAGACCAAGGTAAAATTGAATAAAGAGTATCCAAATGCCAACTATTTCCGACACCCGTTCCTTCTCTTACTTATTACCAAAACTGCACTCTTCCATTAAAATGAATGACTAGCCTACCAATGTGGCGAGTTAACATTACGCATTTTCATTTAACTATCTTTTTGTGTAGTTTTAAAGAAGTATTTCGCAAGGCTGTTATCGACCTCAATAAAATCCCTTAAAAGATGCCATCCCATGCATTGTCTAAACCCATTCCAACTAATTTACAAACTGAACTTTTCCATTCAAATGAGCTGCTATCCCTCCAATGGTCAGTTAAAATGCGAGTAGTTAAATTAAAATGTGCAACGTTACTTAGTTAAAAAATAATTATTTCGCAGTGCGAAGCGACTATCGATCACGTTAAAACTTTATAAAAGATGCTATCTCTTTAACCCTTGCTACCCTGTTTATTTCCAGACTGAATTCTTCCATTCAAATGATCGACTATCCCACCGATATGGCGAGTTAAAAAGCGAGTGGTTAAACTAAAATGTGTAATGTTATGGCGACTTGTATTTCACAGTAGGAAGCTATTATCGACCACCTTAAAACTCTATAAAGAGGATCCATATTCCAAGCCTTTCCTAAACCCATTCCTCTTCTGACTTATTCAAAAAACTGAACTTTTCCATTCCAATGAGTGACTATCCCTCGAATGTGGCGAGTTAAAAAGCAAATTATTAATTAAAATGTGTAATATTATGAAGTTATAAAAAATTATTTTACAGCACAAAGCGATTATCCACCGCGTTAAAACTCCATAAATAGTCTTTCTCTTAAATCCATTGCTAAGCTGACTTATTTCCAAAACTGAACTCTTCCATTCAAATGAGCGACTATTCCTCCCAATGTGGCGAGTGCGGGTCGGGGCAGTTAATGCGGGGATTACGTCCCCCGGGGGTCGGCAGACCCATTAGCCACTCCATCTCTCGTCCGGCCACATAATTAAATTACCAATTCCGATGATGACGGAGACCCGCGCAAGGACACCTGCTGGCTTCGTGGACAACGCACGGTCTCCACAGGCTGATCTATGGACATGGAGTTATTGAAATAGATATAAAGTCACTATTTGGTTTTTAGCCTTTTTGTTTTATAAGAAATAATAAAGTATGGTATTTCGAGTGTTAAAATAGGGGATATTTCCGTACATTTGTCAGTCTTCATATGTCTACTTTCAACTTTTCTAACGTTAAAATAATTTTTTTTGTTGAAAAGGTTCGGTATCAGATATTTATTTTTATTGTTTTCATTCATTTTTGTCATAATACTGTAAGAATTTTTGTGATCTGATGTCATTAAATGTAATTTTTCTCATTTGGAAGTATCTTGAAGTGCTAGTATTTTAATTCATATCTTATTTTTACACCTCGTAAAGATTTTTTAAATGTTATAAATTTGCAAAATAGGGTCACATGGGGGAATTATGGATCACTCTTTCCGGGGTAAATAATGATCACTAAGTTTTAAGGATTAAAAATAGTTTTTAGAAAAAAAATGAATTATGCCAAGTCATCCTTATACATTCTATTTTCTTATATCAAGTTCAAAAACATTGTAACTCTGCAGCAAAAACTAGAAAAAAAATACTTTTTCCACTACTAGAAAAACATCTTCAAAAAAGATTGTCTTTGAAAAACATGATTTTTTTAAAGATCCATACTGGAGAAACATATTTGAACTAACTATTTTGTTGGTGCTATTTTTCAATAGGAAAATGTCTAAGCTTTTCAATCCGATAAAAAAAATCATAATATTTTTTTTAATGATTTTAAAGGTATATCGATTTATCCCCCAGTTTACTGGGGTTATTCTTGATCACTGGGGTAATTCTGGATCAGTGATATTTTGTAATTTTTCATGTGTTTTTAGCTAAGTGTTATATGTCATTTTGAAGCATAAAATCAGATTAGGCTGCATTCCAAATTTCATTAAAAAAATTCAAATTAGAAGTTTATTTAAAATTTAAATAACAAAAAAATTAATCTACATTGAAATAGCATGAAAATTCTATTTTTATTCAATATTTTCACTGTTGCCATTGCTTTAAACTTACGAGAAAATTTATTTAAAATAAAAAATTTTGAAAAATATTTACTTGGGCCATATAATTCAGTTTGGATTGCTGTAATAAAGTCCATTGAAATTTTTTTTTGTCAAAATAGAGTTCTTTTGATGGTTCATTATACATGTATGAAGAAAGATGCATAGAGAATTCTAACTTGGCATAAAAAAAATATGCCAAGTTTCGCTTTCATTACCTTTATGTGCTAAAACAATCTTTTTATGTGTTAAAATGATATAATTTGGAATATTAATTTACTTTTGACACGCATTACTATAAAAAAATGGGTGATCCATATTTACCCCATGTGTGATCCATAATTGCCCAAACCCGGGGTAATTCCTGATCACTCAATAATTAAAATAAAACTAATAATAATTAAGTTTTAGGTAAAGTGATTATTTCAATAAATTCTAAATTATTTAAGCTTACTCCATGCAAAATTAAATCTTTCTATCTTTCATACTTTAGAAAAAAATAGGATGTAGTGATTTTTTGATCCATAATTCCCCCATATGACCCTAATAAACAAGTTATGAAACAACATGCGATTTAAGGACATGACATTGGAGTTATTGAAATAGATATATCACTATTTGGCTTTTAGCTTTTTTTTGTTTTATAAGACATAATAAAATACGGTATTTCGGGTGTTAAAATAGGGGATGTTTCCGTCCATTTGTCTGTCTTCATATGACCACTTGCAACTTTTCTAACAATAAAATAATTTTGTTGTTGAAAAAGTTCGGCATCAGATATTTATTTTTATCGTTTTCGTTTATTCGTATTATAATACTGTGAGAATTTCTGCGAAGAGTGTAGGTGGCTAATACTTTTTTTACGGATATCTGGGACTGGTGGCAAGCGTAAAAAAATGTTGCCCTGGGAACAATTTTTGAGATATATTTTATTTAATAAAACGTATCTGATGTCATTAAAATGTAATTTTTCTGATTTGAAAATATTTTGAAGTGCTAGTATTTTAATTCATAAGGTATTTTTACACCCCGCGTAAAGATTTTTTAAATGTTATAAATTTACAAATAATAAACAAGTCATTAAACAACATGCGATAATGCGAAATTACATGCGAAACTACGTGCGATGTTTTGAAACTTGTAAAAAAAATACTTTTATAAATTAGTTGTTGATTTCGTATATTCCGATACAAAAATTCTGATACAAAATGGTTTATTGCTTCCCTACCGTGCCTGGCACTTCAATCGGATCTTTTTAGAGTTTATGCTTTAGGTGGCTTTAGTTTATACATTTCTCGTAATTTTTAGAACCTTGGTCAAGTGAAGAGGACCACATATGAGTAGACTTCCAAATTAAATTTCCAAGTCAACATTGTACAGGGCGCCGAGAATTTGGAGCATATTTAATGTGCTACACGAAAAATTATTCGTCGGATTTGTTTTTAACTGCACAGACAGTTTGTGTATCGGCAGTTATTTTGATTATGCTCGGACCCGAGTCTGGGACTTTCCACTTGCAAGGCTACTTCCTTAACCAACTCTCTCCAGCTTTACAAGTTTTGCAAACAAGTTAACGCAAATTCGAATATACCAAACATAATAAATGGATTTTTACTATAAATTTGTTTGCATTTATTAAAATCAAACTCTGGCAATATACTATTAATTATGGTTACCTTGACAACAAAACTGTTCAATGTAATTCGAATACCTTTTAGATTTTTTTTCTCGAGTATGACGTCTTTAAAATGACAATAATCTTGGAGTAAATTTCATGAAATTATTTGAATAAAAAAGTAAGTGTAACTCATTATTTTTATTTAAATAATAATACAGAGAATTCTTATTCCAGTTGTTATGTTTTGTAATATGTCTGTTCTGAATGGGATTGTCTCGTATTTTTATGAAAATCGAATGAAATTTATTATTTATTCTTAACCAAAATACTAAATTGTCTTTTAACTGATTATGATAGTTACGACTTCATTTCTTAGCGCTATAAATATATATTAGAAATTGTATTGAGATGTTTTTCATTTCGATGGTAAATCCAAGACGGCGGCCCTAATCTCGGAGGTGTCAAAATTTTAGTATGTTGTTCAGGATATACATGTTATTCGCAATATTTTAGGTCAGAAAACCTTACTTTGCTTATCCCGCAACCTTTTTTTATTATTAGCACTTTTTCGTCCAATTAGACTGGCCTATACTGGCCAAAAAAGACTGTCTTAATCAAGCTTCTCAAATTTCCCCAGTAGAAGCTTTCACTACCTGAAATGTACGATCGCAGTAAAACAACTTTTACAGAACACATCACTTAAAGTAGGAGTGTATAAAAATTATATTGCTATATTGAAATATGGCGCGAATTATATTGATGCAAATTCAAAGCATTTGTTAGCTGTCTTATAATTCCGAACAATGTGATAAATAGTTGAAACAAATTGTCATTGCTTATTAATAAAATATAACTAAAACAAGTTTTTCTAGTTTTACTTGTAAAGGTTTTCATTACCTCAAATATATAATCGCGGTAAAACAAATTTAACAGAATAATTCTAGCATGAGTGGATAAGTTTATAAAAATTATTAGAACTATTATTTTAGTAGTTATATGTTAATTTGTTTCAAATTGAACACAATTATTGAAAATGTAATGCTTTTTAAAAATGTATTTCACAAATTTAATTTATTTTAATAGTTAATGGACCATTAATTTTAAATAGTAAAACAAGTCAATTTCTCCAGCAAAGGATTTATTTTAATGAAATATATAATCGAATTAAAGCTATTTTACAGATTACTTAGTTTCATTTGTATGCTTTATAGCTTTTAATATTACGTCATTTTTATAACTTCAAATAAATTTGGCAAATGATAAAGAATATTAATTTAATTTGCGAAAGAAAATTCGTGAAAATAGTTAATTTTTTAAACTAAAAGTTTAAAGTGGAACAAAATGCTGTGTTTGGCCCGAGATTTATACATTTTGTGAGAAAGCGGGTCTATGGCATTTACTGTTACAAATCTACTGGTTTGAATAAACCTTTTATATTTCGATGACTAATTAGAAATCTATTTCAGTTATTATTAGTAGGTTGTTTATTAAAAAATCGCACGAAAAGTATGGATATGTAACGATGAATCATTACCACTAGTAGCTAAATCAAAGTGTAAATTACAACCAACAAACCCTAAATTTTATTTAAAAGAACTTGTACTCCTTTATCAGATTTCAAACCACACTCCATTCCTCCAGAAACTAATCCATTTCCACCCACCATTCAACCAAATAAACATTTTCAAAAACCGTTCATTTTTAATCAAGCATTTCGATCCGCAATTACATTACCGCGTCGACAAGTGCCTCTCTCAAAAAGGTGAACAACTGTTTGAACTGAGGTTAATCCCTTCCGAATAATAAGCACTCGGGCCAAGAGCGTGGCGGAGAAGCAAACTTTTCTCGCCCTAACTGGGAATGTCTATAGGCAAAGCGCGCTGTACAGGGACCGCGGTGGTAACAAGATTTGTATCGGGGGCGGCTTCTATGCTGCTTCCAACTATAAAGGCCAGAGTCAGTGCAATTGCATACAAAGGGATATGAAGATTTTGAATTGCTTTTTCAGCTTTTTATATTGTGAACTAACAAGATTAAATTTGTTTTTTAAAAGGTATTTATTTTCACAAGATTACTACTTTTTTCAAATCCTACAAAAAGCAGAGGAGTGGGTAGACACTAGACCCAATTTTCAAGAAAATTACTCGCGAGCCTCTTCACTTTTATAACACTAAAATCCATTTCCCCACTTATTTTGTTAACTGTTTTCTAATTTTAACAAAGTACGACGATAATTCAAACTCGACAAAAATAATTTTAGCAAAAGAAAACAAGGAGAGTTTAAACCTATTTATAGTTCTAGTTGTTATCAGTTAATCTTGATTGTGCAACAGCTCTAATGCAATGTATCAAAATCGAACCATTCTTAATGCTCTCCTATATGTAAAATATAATATAGAACCCCTATATAAATTTATGTTTGTAAATTATTACTTCTACTAATAAGTTACCTCATTATGAAAATTTTGGATTGTTTGCAATTGAATTGATGACCTTCAAACTACAAATCTGAATTTCTATTATTTATAATTTTGTGTTTATAGTAAAACAAAATTGACGAGTGTAGGCGAAAAACTGACTGGATGGATTGAAAAGGTTTTCATCAGATCTGCCTGGCGAAGATAGCGAGTCTCCACCTAAACTAATGTGAAGTATCCGATTTTGCATTGGTTTTTTATCACGCGACTCACGATTTACTATGTCTAAGATCGATATTAACACCAGACACTAGTCAAACCATAGAACCGCTGAAAGTATAACCAAGAAAAAATACCAATTTCTGATTGACACTTCGCCTCAAGCAGTACAGACCCACCTCAATACAGACATATTCTCAATCGATGAGAGGGTTTTTTTTCCTGTACTTTTCGATTATAAAATAAAAACGTTATAAAAAATGGATGATTATAAAATAACGATCGCTATTTGGAGCGGTCTGTAGCTTGAATGAATAATCCGAATGCAACAAAAATTGAGACACTTACTAATCAAGAAGGGGGAAAAATAATGGAATCATAAAAAATAATCAAAAAGAATAATCACAAAAAACAAACTCGTCTCTTTACCAGGGTTCTAAATACGGGGCATAGTCAATTATGGCCAATTTTGGCCAACGCAGTTAATTACGCCTCGTAATTTAGAACACTGGTTTAGAGACGAGTTTCCTTTTTTTCGAAGAAGAATGAAATCATAAAACAGAAACTCGTCTCTTGACCAGGGTTCTAAATACGAGGTGTACCCAATTATGGCCAATTACGGCCAACACAGCCAATTACGCCTGGTAATTTAGAACCTTGTTCAAAAGAAGAGTATATTTTTTTGATTACATTCGTTCCACCCCCCACCCCCACCCTCTTTTATTAATAAGTATCGCAAAGTTCGTTGCATTTGGATTATTCATTGAAGCTACATACCACTCCGAATAGCGAGCGTTATTTTATAACCACCCTGTACTTACGGACATACAAAATTCGTTTAGCTGAGTGAATGATTATACGTAATCCTAAACAACCAATGCGCTTTATCTCTCTTTACGTCCACATTATCTTGACTTAGGATCGGCAAGTCTGCTCTCCTGTGCCACTTGTCGCTGTGTCAACCTCCCGGAAAATCCTCTTGAAGTGGAGTGTTGACACGGGCACTTAGGACCGGGTAACCCGGGCACCGGGTAATCTTGTTTCAAAGGTGGGGAGGATGCCCGCTTCATCTTTTCTCACCCGAGGCGAAAAGTTGTCGGCAAACAGAGGATGTTGTCGGAATCCTTTTTTAGGAGGATAACAAGTTCTATACCTTGTAATTGAAGTCGCTAGTGAATGGATTTTCATTTGTATTTCAGACTAGAATGCGGTGTGGTTAGGGTACATTAAGGTTTTTTAAACAGAATATTTTATATAAAAAAGTACCAGTACTTCTATGATTTTCAACAAAGAAGTTAATCGTTTTTTTAATTACTAGGTTTTCATATAGAATAACAGGTTCTATACCTTGTATTTGAAGTCGCTAGTGAATGGATTTTCATTTGTACTTCATCCTAGAATGCGTTGTGGTTAGGGTACCTAAACTGGAATATGGTTATTTAAACAGAGTATTTTGTATGGAAATGTACCAGTATTTTATGATTTTCAACAAAGAAGTTAATCATTTTTGTATTTACTGGGTTTTCATATGGAATAACAGATTCTATACATTGTAATTGAAGTCTCTAGTGAATGTATTTTCATATGGTTGGTTTTGTTTTTCAAATTCAAATGTAGTTTGGTTAGGGATGATAAACTATAATATTGCCATTTAAAATTGTATGTACACTTAACAAAATACTCCATTGACAAGCGGGGATACAAAACCACAGGACTAATGAGGATTAATAAAGTATCTTCCCCAGATTTTTAGATCTACCCCAGATCTCTAGCCCTACTCTGTCTCAACTAAGCTAGTTCGGCACTCTGAGATTCTACAAACAGTTGGAATGACTTTTGTTCACTTTTTATATTGTACGCATATTTGCGATATTTAAAAAAAAAACATTAATAGTATATGTTTCTTTAAAGTTTCTGCAGACTTGTACAGAGGACATCTACTAGTTAGACTTGTATTCAATCTAGGATTAGATGCTATTACATTTACAACTTATTAATTGCAAATATTACTATCGAACCATTTTTATTAAAAAATCTACCATGATCATCATTTTCAGCTCTTTTCATATTTCTGGCTTTGTCCTTCAAAAACAACCAAATAGCCTTTATTCTTTTATGCAAAAAAAACCTATAAAATTTCAAACTAAACACGAGAAGACGACTGAACCACCCCTCCTTCCATCTTTTCATTCTCTTCTCACCACCATCACTATCCCAAAGAGGAAAATCTCCTCATAGGGGAAGAGGGGGTCTGTATTGCAGACGATATCATGAGGGGGTGGGCGAAAAGACGTTTGATGGACGACTCTGGGAGGACCAGACGATTGGTGTGGGAAATCGGGGGGGAGGGGAGAGTTCTAGAGAAAGTCCTGAAAGATTCCTTTCGATTAGGTTCGATTTTGGGCTCCCCCTCCTCTTTATTAATGGACATTCACTCAAGACCCATTCTCGGGTTCATCTTGGGATATTATTCTGTAGCTGGGATTGAGTTATTTGCGGCAAACATTGGCTTTGGTTTGGTTTGGGTTTTTTTTTGTGCTGCAAAATATCTGTATCCAAAGAGGGTTAATATGCATGCTGTTGCTTCTTTTTTATTTCTATTTGTTCATAAAGGTAGACTATAATCATTAGACGAAGTTGCCTCGTATTCCAAAAATGTATAGCATAAATGCGTAAGGACTGGAAAGGTAGGTGTTCTGTCCTGGAAGATTCCTCCTTTCGATTAGGGTTCCATTTTGACTCTCTCCTCCCCTCATCTCTTTATCAATGGACATTCACTCAAGACCCATTCTGGGGTTCATCTTGGGATATTATTCTGTAGAGTTAAATTGAGTCACTTGCGGAAGATTTTGGTTTGGTATTTAGAAAAGCTGCAATTTTTTGTTCGTACAGTAGAGTATGTGTATCCAAAGATAGTTAATATGCATGTTATAGTTTCTTTTTGATGGCTTTTTTTTCATAAAAGTAAACAGTAATCATTGAACACGTTCCCTCAAGTTCTAAAAATTTATTGGGTAAATGTGTAGTATGGGAATCTGTAATAGAGGCGAATAATATGTGCCAAAATAGATTTATTCTTTGCCTTTAAGAGTTTTAAGAGCAAAACCTTAACTTCTGGACAGTTATTTCTGGTTTCATTTCCTATGGTTGTTCGAATTATTTTTTTACGTTAATTTAGTTAAAATCGAGTGAGTAAATATATAACGCTGTTATTTTGATTTGTAAATAGGTTTTAAAATGGCAGAAGAAATTCATGACTGAATACAATTATTAAGACTTATTTTAAAAAAAAAGGGGATATCATACGGTTTTATTTATATCATCTATTCCATTCAATACTTTTGATAAATATAAAATTAAAAACAGTTTATTGATTCCAAATTACCCAAAAAATGTTTAACCGTCCTTTTTTATTTCCTACAAAATTTATAAAGATCCATTTGTCAGATGAAAATATTTTGTAATAGTATTTCATAAGCACTAACGTATTAGACAGCAGGCACTATCAAGCACAAAAGATCACTCAAAAAGTTTTCTGTGTTATGTGGCATCAACTGACACGAATAAAACACTTCGTACCATAGAAAACTCGACAAAACCGCGTGTTCGAATCGATTAATCTCCGAAAAAAGAACAAAATCATTAATGAGTTTCCAGTACCTTGCACTGATTCCTACAGAGTCAACATGTCGATGGACGACTCGATGGTTTGATGTGATATAATTGTAACTTATTCCTTGTGAAATCTGCATGTAATGGATTTGAAACGTTGACAACTTGGTTCATTTCGAAGTTCTGTAGTAGATTTTGTCTATAATAAGAAGGAAAATTTGACAGAACTTTCTTTTAGACCGATTCGGAATTGCCAGAAGAATCCATGACCGAGTGAGATTGAAAAACACAGACCAGGCTCAATTTGCGCGACTTAATCATCCAATAGGCTCGTTAAGTCAGAACTTATATATTTAGGGCTTTTTAAAGTTTATAATACAACACAAAAACCTTTATTGGCTTGTTACAAGTGACATTGTTCTTTTCAGCTTTCATTCCTGTTTTCTTTTATAGATCGGCGCTCCAATTGTTCCTGTATTACCACGTGACATTAATTCCCCAATCGAGGCACGGGAAAGAATTCATTTTCATTTTCAGCATTTCTTTGGCCACTCATGAACTGAATCATGCCCATTACGTTATGGACATTGTTAAAAGTTTTTTTTTTTTTTACGTATTAGCGATTAAAATATATTAGTATATGCAGAATAATATTTTAGTACGTATTAGTTAGATGTTATTTAAAAATATTTCGTTTGTCGCATGTTTAGTTGGATTAGGTTTCCATACACTCCTAAACAAAAGAGTGAAATCCACACCTGTTGGAGAAGTGCATTTTCGACACTGGAGAGGAGTGAACATTGACTCAAACTAAGTTAAAATCACTCGTTTGGAGTGATCCTGTCGCAGGTTTAACATACAAAGGATCCACTCCTATATAGAGGAAGTGTGTTTTCGACACTGAGTGAAAATTAACTCAAGACTGAGTCAAAATCGCTCGTTTGTTTTAAGAGTGCAGTTGGTTACTCTGTTTAGCAGATTATATGTTAAAGACTATGGCTTGGCTTATGATATGAAACGAAGAACTTAATTGCTTTTGTTTAGAACTTTGTCAAATCCACTGGACTGTGTGTTGATTCTGTGGCAAAAACACTTTTTCGAGGTTTCGGGTCGCGTGAGGCAAACAGCTCGGTTTCCGCTTTGTTTGTGGCTGAGTGTGTCTTTTGTGCTTTGCCAGCTTTGTTCCGTAATCAAAGGCTGGCTCGCGTGGGCAAACACACAGGTACGGGGGGTAAGTGGAGAGGCCGAAGTTTCTGTTACAAGTGTTCTTTTAGAATACGAGTCGATAATGTAAGCAAATTTAGAAAGGTAGCTCAGTTGATTAATGGAAAACGAAATCTAACGACTGTTGAGACCGCGAGTTACCTGAAGTAATACGAACATGTGAAGTGTTAATAATTTTAATAAAGTTTTTTTTTAAAGTAATATATTATTTTTTTTTTAGTTATTGTGTTTCCATGAACATTTTTCGTTTTCATTTCATTCAAAGTTTATCTATTTTACTTCAATTATTTTTTTGTTATAGTTATGAAGTCGAAGGAATTTTTTATAGCTGATAAATTAAAAAAATATATTTATGTTCAGCTGATTTATGTTGAGGGATTAACTCTATCACATGTAATAAGTATTTGATGTAAATGAGTATGTGATGTATTTTAACTGCTTATTATTCGACAGCTGGTTATATGTTGTATTTGACTGCGGAACATTGCCAAATTTCCAATATTTTCAACAGAAATGTATTACATGGGAATTAAAAGCTGCTTCTTAAGAAAGATGCTCGTGATACAAATTTAAAATAAACCTTTCAAAGTTTTTTAATTTGAAGTTATTCTTCTAAAATCAACTATTTTGAAGTTTAGTAAAAAAATTCCCAAATGAACAGTTTGTTAAGTTGAGAAAATTAAACCAGCCACCAAAGGTGTAAGCAATTGAAAAGTTATTTCTAACAACATATACAGTCGTCTGATTGCAATCGGGACTTCCAACTCTAAAAACGAACAATTTCGGTCTCAATACTTCTGAAGAAAAGTTTTTTCAAAAAATAATTTATCTAGTTTTCCCTATTTTTCTTTTTGCACATGGTCGACGTCTACTAAATCCTTCGCAAAAAGTAGCTCTAAAAAACTGCAAAAGTAAATTCCAGGGAGAAAGGCAGCAATTGGAGAAAAAGAGATGGGCCCGGAACGTTAAAACCCCCTCTAGAAATGGACCAAAGTTATAAAAACTGGAAAGGTTCTATAAAAATGTCTCGCAAAACAAAAACTTTTCCTCTTGCTGCGAAAATGAATGGGTTGGAATTTTATTATTTTTTCTTTCGTGGCTTCCCCCGGGTTTTTCGCTCCGGAAAAGGTTGTTGTTTCTTATTTCCTTTTAGGGTAAGAGTTCGGAAAGAGAGTCCGCTTCGGCACATAAACAAAGAACGCCGAAACTGAGGCGTAGACTTATGGGGTGGTTTGGGAAAGCTGTATGGTACGACTTTCAATATTTGAAGTGGTTTAGGTTAGGTTTGAATTAACATCGCACTAGAGCTACACGAGAACTATTGTACTCTCAGAAATAATACGCTCACTTTTGACGATTCATTGATCCTCATTTCGTTAATTTTGAGGATTATTTCGTCAAACTATCACGTGACCTTTGAGTAAACGCGAATCCTCAGTTTAACGATCTTGATTTGACGATTCTGTATCTTGATTTTAAGGAAACTGAATCTCATTGTTGTTCTCACATGCTCAAAAATGACGAAATATTTCTTTAGATTAGACGAAATTCGAATCCTCATTAAAGTGACGATTCAAATTTCCTCACTTTGAGGGAAGGAAAACTCGGAGCATTTGCCAGTAAACGGCATCGTCAAAATTAAGGAAAATTTCGTCGTTTTTGAGTATTCGTTTCTGAGAGTGCGGCGACGGGCGTCGTTTTTTAGAACCCAAGTCAAGTGACGAGCCGACGCATGAATATGCACCCAACGCAACCGTTAAGAGCGACATCGTACGTAGCGTTAGGACTTTGAAGGATATTTAACGTGCACTCCCTTACACGGGGTATTATTCGTCTGACATTTTTGGCTGCACGGGCCGTTTATAGGTCGGCAGTTATTTTGGCGATGCCGGGACCCGAACCTGGGACCTTACGCATGCTAGGCGAGTGCCTAGCCGACTGGGCACTCCTGCCCCTGAAGTGGATTAGGTATACCAAAATCACATTCTGGAAAGTATATCTTGATATAGCGTCCGTATTGGTCATTGGTGACTTCGTCTAATGGAATGTACAATTGTCAAAAGTCGCCAATGAATGAGCTTTAACCTATATCTTAGGGGTTAGGATCATGAAGGGCAGTATGTAGGTGAACATACCTTAAAACAATACATAATTGCCCCATTGCCCTTTTCAGGTGACGTATGTTCTTTCAGGATTCATTCCTGCAATTCCTTTTATCGGTATACTCTGATTTGTGCTGTG
The DNA here is from genome assembly GCA_023701765.1 of Hylyphantes graminicola. Lineage (NCBI taxonomy): Eukaryota > Metazoa > Arthropoda > Arachnida > Araneae > Linyphiidae > Hylyphantes > Hylyphantes graminicola. The sequence continues at coordinate 49,228,393 of CM043114.1, forward strand.
CTCTCGCGTGACATTTCATCACCAATCGAGATTTGAGAAAGAATATTCATACTTTGAAGAATGTGAGTTTCGCTAATAGAACGTTTAGGAAGTAAAGGTAAAATATAGCTTAGCACTTGCAATCAAACTGAGGGGAACCAGAATTTGGTCTAAATTAGAGTTCCTGTTGTATGTTTGTAGTTATCCCGGATTGAAGTGAGCTCTTTCATCGACCTATATTTGCCCTCCTTTAGCAAATTGGGGGGGCTGAACTGAAACTTCTGTTTTAGTTTGGGTTTATTTCTGAGTGAAAAGTTTGTTTTTCTAAAAACAAATGAAATAACCATAAATAACCGTATTGTTATGAATATTTGTTACTTTAATTCCATCCAATTTCTATCTCGTGCTGTTTTTATTCATGAGGCGAATAGTTGTAAATAATTTACTATGTAGAACTGGTTACGTAAATAATGCAGTACCTCTCCTAAATCTCCCAAAGATAGACCTCTTCTTATATTGTATGAACTAGAAATTCTAGAGGTTCAGATCGCAACCCCCGATGTTTCTGCTTTTTTATCATCTGGTGCTTTGAAAAAAAAGTATTAAAATTATACATATATAACTTATGTGTCGAGAACTTTTTTTATCTTCGTGAGCCCTTATTAATCTAGTGTTGAGTTACAGCTTTGTTAATCCAACAAAATGGATAAGAAGAGAAACTAAAGCCCAGCTTACTCGCGAGAAAAGGAAAAAGAAATGTTTCCCGATTCAAGGATTTTTTTAAAAACGTAGTTTCTTTTTTTATGTGTTTCGGAGAGAATTTTATGTCGGATTTTATGAAGAGTTTAACTTGAATGCATATCGAGGTTTTAAGTTTTGAAATTTAACTTATGGTGACTATTTTTATGAATGCATGGGAAACTCTTAATAATATATATTTTTATTCGCTTTTGTAATAAATACTCCAGTTGTGAAAAACACTATGCGCAAGAAAATTCAGTTTGATTTATGATCTAGAAAATAAGAACTGGAGAACATAATTAAATTAGCGATTTCAAACAGCAGACAAGCGACAAGGTTGACCAACTGGGATTTTTGATAGCCAATCCGTTTATAGGATTTCAGAAGAACTGAATATATCCTTGAAAGTCCTAGATAGAATGCAGAATGTCTAAAAAAAATAGTGAAATGCAAATATTTTGCATGATATTTCCTACAATGCATATCTACTAAAAAGAATATTTAAAATCTTCAATAGAACAATATTTTCCCTCGGGGTATCTTACAGTATACATAGCTTGTCAAAATCTAGAAAAATTTCGTGTAATTGAGGAATCCATTTCTGGTAGACAGTGGTATAAAAGAATTACCTGCATTAGAAATATTTACGAGCATTTCAGAGAAATTAAAACGTTCTAAAAGAACAAAATAGTTTTTCCTCTTACTTAAATACTCACTGAAATCCTTATTGAGAAACATGTATATATTTATAGCAGTTAACTGTCACTTAGAATCACTTCCTCCCAAGATTTATGCTGTTTGGAAAACAAATAGCTAAAACCAGAATTAAGTTATAATTTAAACTTCTAGAATCCAAAATTAGCTATTTTCATTAAATTTTCTTGCAAATTAAAGTATATTCTTAGCCGCTAGTTACATTTATTTGTAGTTCGACGAATGACCACGCAAAATAGCTTTGGTCAAATTTTAGTTTCCGTTCCGGGGACATCTGAAGCACTTGGAAAATACTGCCAACGACTTATACTGCCAATGACACGGGATTCTTATTTTTTAAAAAGTATCAACGAAAAAAAATTTACAAACCCTATATTTTAAGGATGTTAAGGATATTAATAATAATAAAAAATGAAACAACTCCAAATTACATTGATAAATGACGAAATATAAATTAAAACTCGCCAGTTTTTTAAGCAAAAAGGATCTCTATTTATTTTACTTATAGCTTCCTTTGATGTTAACACTATTACAATATGCTATACATAACAAAATAAATTATATTTTCATTTAAATAATGATCAGGTTTTTAATGAACGAGTAATTGAAAACTACATTGGATCGAGACAGACAAAGCGAAATTTAAGTGTCCACCAAAATCCATCATTTAGGTCACCGACATGGATCCGAATCACCGACAATTCGACCAACATGGCCTAGGGGAGATCCAACAAGACAAGCCATTGCTCTCTGACCTGCTTCGGTCATCGTCGTTAAGTATCTTTCAATGGGTTCTTGCATTTCGAATTCAGGCCGTTGGTATACACACTGTAAAAATGTCTGGTGCAACGTTTCTCAGTAAAACTGGTCTTGCTTCCAGCAGTTTACGGAGGAACGTTACACCAAATTTATGGAGTAACATCATATGAATAAGTTTACTCCTGTTTGCGGTGTATTATTTTTCTATAAAACTAGTGGTAGAACTTTCTTTCACCAGTTTTTGAAGCGTGAATTTTTTTGTACAGCGTTACTCCATCAAGCATTTGCTCTCACTAGTTTTTTTTGGGGGGGAGAGTAAATAAATTCTCATTGTGTTGCGCCATAAATTTGGCATAACATAACTCAATAAAGCAGGTGTAGGAAAATAAGAATAAATTAAGAATAGTGACTGTTGCATACACATACCACCAATGGTATTAAAACTACGTTGTTCTTTTCGAAAGACTTTCACAATTTTTTTCCAACTTAATTCGTATCGCTTTGAAGGATACATCAAAAAGTATTTATGGAACAAAAATGTATTGATTTTTATAATAATTACTAAAAAATAGTGTTTCAGCTACTTGTTTAAAAGTTTTTATTCATTGGCATAATTTGGCTACATAACAATACGAGTGAGAATTTTAAATGAAAAAGTAATAATTGATCTCTACCTTCACTGTAAAATTAGGTAAATAGAACCATCGCAGTACCCGAATAAAAAGGAATATAAGAGAAATTCCATCATATCGTTAACTAACTCTGTTTTCAATCTTTAAAAAAGAACATTCTATCCATCGTGACAACCATTCGAATAGAGACGACGACTCTGTCATCGAAATAAATCGAAGAAGATTCACCATATGCAATCCCCCGTTCACCATATCCCCACCTCAGAAGTCTACTGCAGTTTTCTCCACAGATTCAATACAGGACTTGACACACTTTCCCACTGATGAACGAATACGCAATCCCCTGATCATCCCAACCCTACCTCTGTGGTAAACTGCAGTTCTGTCCATAGATTTAATACGGGACTTGACACACTTTCCCACTGATGAACGAATACGCTATCTCCTGATCATCCCAACCCTACCTCAGAAGTATACTGCAGTTCTGTCCATAGATTTAGCACAACACTTGGACCATTTTTCCACTGATCCGGGAGTCTGTGAAAGGTACGAGAAGGGGAGGAAGAGGCGTTGACAGGTGGCCCCACTGGCTGCGCGACCGGGCTTGGGGCGTGGCCGGGCGCTTGCATAAGCAAACGGGGCGTGGCCACAGCGCGAGGCAGACACTCCTCAAAAATTTTTGAGGAAGTGTCCCTCGGCCGACTGGTGACACATCCCTTTTTATTGGCGAGGAGAGAGGAGAGCGGCACTTAGCCAAATTAAAGCGCGAGGAGAAGCGAAGAAGGCAGCAGCGGTGTGGTGGTGTTGTTTTTAGTTGTGATTCCTACCCAACCAGCCACCATCATCACTATCGGTCGTAGCGCGTGGCCGTCGGGCCAGATGTCCACTATGGTCAGCGCCGACGGCAACAACCCTCCCAACGCGGACCTACTGCTCGCCCTGCTGGCCAGAAACAAGGCCCTAGAAGGTGGGTGGATCGAACCCGTTTTTCTCTCCTAATTAACTTTAGACCGGGCGCAAACATGGCCCCCTTCCACCCCCCTCCGTTAACTTCAACCGCTCCGGCTTGCATGCACTTAGCCAAATTGAACTTGCTTATTACTGCGGGACTTGATCAAATTAGCGATCTATTGGAAAAGACGACCCGAACAAGGGAGGGATGGGATGGTTGGTATGCGAATAGGAAAGAAGGGGATGCGATGATTGAGAGCGTGCGATTGTTCCAATGCGCCGCAATTATCGTTTGGACTTTTCTTCTATCGTCTAGACCCTGGTCGCACCATAACTAAGTTTACGTCCAGAATTGGTGATCTTTTTTCCCTCCCTGTCTTTAAATCCACATTCCTGGTCCTCCTTCCGAGGCCGAAAAACGTCTTTGTGGAGCTGTGGCCAGAATCGCAACTAGAATCGTGACACTGGTTCTTCTGGACCCGACCCTCTTAGAATGAAACTCATACAGTGGATATAAGCTACTACTAAACCGTTGCTATTCAGTTAACCACTGTCCTTGTTTGAGGCTTATAGCGTTTTAAATAATTTTTCAAAAATTTACTTGCATAAACTTAAAATAAATTTTATATAAAACTGACTAAATGAATATGGATCATAGAAATGGATAGCGTTGTAATGCCTACGGAGTAGAGTTTCCATATTTTAGTAAGTTTACAATTAAGTACTTTTTCGGATACCATCGCATACCAATACGCAAAATTGTGAAATTTTTGCTAAACGAAATGTGATTTAGAATGCTTATAACGAAGTTGCTTCTCATTTGTAATATTTATGATACGTGTGTCATAAATGGTATTTAGTTAACTCTTTCCGTAACAATTTTTGTGTGTATTGTCATGTATTTGGAAAAGTTTAAGCTTCTTTCTAGGGACTTTTTGTTTGGAGGTAAGTTTTTTTTCTCCTAAATAATGTGTTTCAATTACCTTTGCTTTTCAAAATTTCTTTAAGTATGAAAATATATCGTTTCTTTTTTTTTCAATAAGTATTTCGAAAATGGCTAATTTCCTGCTCTATTTCTTATTAATTGATTTCAAATGAATGTTCTATGCAGCAGGTGTACGAATATTAAATGATTGTTTTATATTACTATTGCTTTATTAGAAAAGAATCTTCAATATTATTTCAAAAATGTATCTTGAGTTGTTCATATTTTACACTTCTATGCTACAATACATAATAATTTTTTTTAATTTATTACACACGATGTTCATTCAACGTGTTAAACCCCTCCCCCATTTAAAGACTGTAATCAAATATTGATCTTTTCTTAGAAACCAACCATAGAAAATTTTCTCTAAAATAGAGATTCTGTTCCGTGCATAACTATTAGTTCATTGTAATGTCCGTAAAAATAATAAAAATCTTCGAAGTTTAAAATATGGGATGAAAATATTTTCCTTTAACATTTGTCGATTAATATTTCAGCAACCAGGGCCATTTGAATATTCAATATTTTTTTTGTAATTGCTAAAAAAGGGGGGTATTTACAATCCTGAGGATTATCAGAAGAACGGGTTTTAACAGGAAAAAATAGTAGGTTAAAGTTTTTTTTAATATAAATTTTATAAGATTGTGAATATATCTTGATGTTAAAATAGTAATTTATTATCTGATAAATCTAGGCTGTTAAATGCAGGTTTCTTGAAAGAAATGTGTTAAATTTTATGACATGATTTGTTTGTGAAGCAAATTATTTAAACTACACTCCTAATATTTATACACACTAAAAATCCAGTTTCATTACAGAAAACTTGTAGCCAGAAAAGATCTGTAATGCTACAGAAAAATATATTAACCGAATGTTTCCGGAATACAGAAAATATTCCATGCATAACAGATATTTTCTTTACGCCAAAAATCTGTGTAGTATACAGCCCTTTTTTATATGTGAACGCAATACTACTCTGTAGCATTAAATTTCCATTGAAATGCACATTTTCTCCCGTTGGATTCCAAACAATATTTTAAATTTTTAAAGTGATTTCTATTATTTGGAATTAAAGTGATTACACTATTTTACTGCAAGAATGGCATATCTAAAATATTAACAAAGTTATTATAGTACTAATATTAAACATTTGCTTAACTTTCACTTTAAATTTGGAAAAATTCTTTATATCTACACACATAAGAAACAAAATGCTATTCGTTCAACAAATCATTGATAGTAACTGTAATGTTTATAAGCAAAAGAAATATTTTCAAAGCAAAAGATTTTTTTTTTATTTTAGAGTATATACATAGGAAACCAAACTTATTTTTAAGAAGATAGATGTACGTTTTGTATGGATTAGATATCGAATTCGGCCATGGGAATCTCTAGTATTTTCATCTAAACATTTTAGAGTTTAAATATTAAGTCATATATCATACTATGTGTAAGATAATCCGAAATTTCAATAAGATATTTTACATCGTGATGCTGAACAGGCATCATATCGGATATTATAAAATCAATCTTTATAAAACCTTCTATATAAAATATTTTTCATTCTAAACTCTAAAGCTATTTCCCTTTTCGGGCATTTGATTTGAAATATGAATTATTTCAATATTTTTGTTATTTTTCGGTTATGAAAAAAATATCTAGTTAAGAAAAATTTCGATAACCTGGATTATGTTTGAAAACAATACAGATAAAATTTTACCTCCAGTCAGACGGAACGGTCGTTCCGCCCGCCAATCTCAAAATGACGCCAAGGGCAAACGGCAGTTATGTATATATACAGGAAATATTTCGCTATGTTAACAGCGAAATCGACTTTATTTTTTACCAGCAAAACTAAACTTCCTAGAACAACTTAAAAAATACAGTAGAGAGGTTTCGTGGATTACTTTAAATAAAAAAAAATTGGTTATTCTAGAATAAAAAACATCGGAGAAAAAAAATTATGGAAATTTTCGAAAATGAAATCTTTCGAGCAGTTTTAGTCAAATTTTGACCTAATTTTTGCTGAGACCTACAGCTATTACTAGACCATGAATCTCGAAGCGGTTTTTACTAAACGATTAAGAATTCCCCAATTCACATTCTGCGTAAGTTTGAAGTTTCAAAAATACTTCTTTCTATTTTTAATTAATTAAAATCTATATTACCTTTGGCGGTGTGGTTGCACGATAAACAAGCCATCCTAGCGGCCATGTATCTCCTAAAACGCGCAAAGGTTTGCTATATTTTCGGCGAAGAGCAGTTAGTAGCGCCGTTAACTATTATAGGGATTATAACAGCTTGTAAAATATATGATTAACCAAATATCTAAATAAACAGACTGAAAAAAATGTCTTATTAATAAACGAAATGCATCATTTAAACTTTTTGGCATTTTTATTAGAAAACTTATGATTAACGCGAGTTAATGAATGGATGGACTAATTGATTTATGAATGTAAACAATCATATTTGCCTATTTGGTTGCCATATTCAGTTACCAATACCATTCAAAAAATTAATCTTTTTTTTATATAACGGCTTAAGGTTTTATAAAGGTTAAAAAATTAGTTTTTTTTTTAAAGAATTGTACTTGGTTATTGTTTTTCGTTGAATCGGCTTTATATTTTTTTAGTTTTAATAAAAGAAAATTGAAATAAATATGCCTTCAAAAGTGTATGAAACAAGGCATAACAGATGGTTGCGGTAAACAAAAAATAAAAACTGCGAATGTAAGCTCGAAATGTGTTGAAAACAATGATCGGGGAAAAAACGTCATCTAAGCGGCTCAGTGACTGAGAAGTTAAACGCGTCCACCTCGTGATCGCGGGTTCGAGCCCGGGCTGAGTCGTCGGATTTTCTGGATGGGTAAATTCTGGGCGCGCATGTCAAATGCTTATGTGGCGTGTAAAAGATCCATGGAGGGCCCAGTTAGCCTGGGTTCTCTCGGAAAAACTAAATCTCGGCATCCACAGAGAGCACAGATTCATTGTAATCTGGGCGTCATTGGTAGCGAGAGTCGCCTAGATGGTGCCACAAAAAATGGCTTTCAGTTCTGGGGAATATGCTGAGTCTGCAAAGGCTTGTACGCCAGCGTTTCAGCACCATTAGAGAAAAAAAAAAGTCATCTGGAAATTTATTTCTAGATGACGATGACGTTTTAATTTAATTTCATCGATGTGCAGTTCACTTTCATTATTTACAATATTGATGCTGAACTATTTTAGCTTCCCTTCGGCATTGTTCCCGATGGTTATACAACTTTCCATAGACATTGAAATTATGTATTCTATTTTGTAGTCATATTGCCTTTGTATCCTTTGAACTAATTCATAAAACATGTTGGTAATCCTCCCTACCTTAAAATGAATCTCATAAAATAAATTAAAAAAAAAACTACTGATATCCACCAAAAAAAAACTTCGTAAAAGTAAACAAACGCCAATCTCAAAAAAAAACATCCCTATTTTTTTTAAAAAAAAGTCATTATGAGAATTGTGGCTAAAAAAGCCGTGATATAAAATGAATGCCAATCTCTTATGTAAAACTTCCTGGTCATAATAAATAGTATAATTTAAGTTTTGCTGCTATAAAAAAATTGCACTGTTTGAGGTTGGTGCCCATCTTAACCACCTTCTATACCTCTATATAAATGTATTGAGATCATACATTTGTTAAAGTTTTTTTTAAGTATCCTTCGTTATTCTGATTTAGTAATTGAAGTTCATTTGCGTGATTTAATTTTTTTACGGGGATTAAGATGGGCACCAACCTCAAAGAGTGCAATTTTTTATAGCAGCAAAACTTAAATTATACTGTTTGTTATGACCAGGAAGTTTTACAAAAGAGATTGGCATTCATTTTATATCACGGCTTTTTTAGCCACAATTCTCATAATGACTTTTTTTTAAAAAAATAGGGATGTTTTTTTTTTGAGATTGGCGTTTGTTTACTTTTACGAAGTTTTTTTTTGGTGGATATCAAATACTACACTGGTTCAATATAAAAATGCACTTTTAATGTTAGTTTTACTAATATGTGTTTCTTATTTCTTACACAATTTTAAGTTGCAAAAAAATCAAAAAGGTATTGTTAAGTTTATAAGGAATAACATTATAAATTTAATATTTTGCTTTTAATTTCAATCATTTATAACAGTTTGAAATCCTAGAACTATTATGTATTTAAAAAAAATCCTGGATAATATTTTTTTAATGGTGAAGGTCTCCTTATTTACGTAATTTTGATATGAAAATATATCTATAAATATAATTATGGACCTTTGTTTACCGTCTTAGCAGTTTATAATTTACTTACTTAAGCTCCTTATGCCTCAATGGCGGGTGGCCTTAAATCGGATAAATAAAATTTTTAAAGTTTCCATATTTTTATTTCCATCAGGAGCCCAAGAGAGCGAGATGTTTGGTAGCTTCTCCCTGGGGATCCTGAGTACATAGTCCACCTCAGTCTTATCTTGAAAACTTCTTTTTCAATTGTGCAGATATTAGTTTAATAAGAATTCATTAGCAGATTAATTTTATAGTTTGCCATGACGTAAATGATGTCATTCTCTTGGAATCCTTTTTTTTCAATTGTGCAGATATTAGTTTTATAAGAATAAATTAGCAGATTAGTTTTATAGTTTGCCATGACGTAAAGGATGTCATTATCTTGGAATCTTTTTTTTTCAATTGTGCAGATATTAGTTTTATAAGAATTAATTAGCAGATTAGTTTTATAGTTTGCCATGACGTAAATGATGTCATTTCTTATTCCAGTTTAATCAATTTTTGGAATGTAATAGTTTAATGCGATGATTATGAAACAGCACGTTTATTTTCAGCAACATTGTCATTTTAGCTTAAATAATAGTTATCAACGTAACAAAAATCCTATTAAGTGGTCCTATTCTTCATTAAACATCTTCAAATATGTCATTCTTTTCATTTGCAAATCTTTTAATCATTAAAAAAACTAAATTGACATAAAAAATATTCATTTGAGGGATTCCATCATAAATAGAAGGCTCAGTGGTTTAAGGGGATACGGTACCCAAACATTTGGTCAAAATATCGATTTTTCAATTTTTACTTTTTAATATTCCCAATAACTTTCTGAACATTTACTGAAAGTTTCATAATGATATCTTCTGTAGAGGTTTCATAATGATATCTTTTGTAAAAGTTATTAAACATTTTCTGGAGTCGTCTCTTGAAGTTTTCATCTGCTTTCAACCTGTTTTCTCTGTTTGGCTTTTTTCAATTCTTGTGTTTAATAAATCCCTAAGGCATTTTTGATAACTGATTTTGAATTTTGAAATTTTTAGTATGTGTTCTTATATAAGTTAAGCACAAAATTGTGCGTGAAATAAGGTCTACTTGTATACATTTTTCTAAATGTTGGCTTCTATAATTTGTATATTTGTTTTTGATTGAGATTTTCATTATAAATACATGTTACTTTTTTACTGTAGCTCACATTTTAATATCCATACATAGTTCTTAAACAAATAGTTCTAAAAACAAACTATAAAAGCTTGGTGGAGTTATTCTTAAAATTGAAAAGTAGTAGTTTTTAAAAAGTTTAAAATTTCAATTTTTTTAATGAAAAACTACGTGTAAATATTGTTTTTTATTGCTGGCAAATGTTTATTTAGAGTAAGCATTATATAAAAACACTACAAATTTACAAGTTTGTTATTATCGCTAAGAATAGTATTTTGGGTACCATATCCCCTTAAGTGGCAGCGGTTCACACTGCTGAGTTGTTCGTCTGGGGTTCGAATGCTCGAGAACAGATTCCGCGTGAGATTGATCACCTGACCGGGATGTATGGTTCACACTCCCAGAGCGCTTGTTCAGGAGAACTGAAATGAGCGCAGAAGGACTTGGTTCACAATGCACATTGTGTAAGAATCCTTTTCTCAAATTTTTCATGAAAATGTCGAGAAGTGGGAAGGTAGTTGAGAAGCATTCAAATTAAATACAGAAAGCGAAATAACAAAAGAATAGTATGGGTAAACGAAATTGAATATTTATAGGATACTTCGTATTGTAGAAAAAACTACTTTTTGTAAAAAAAAACTAAATTAATTAATCATTTTAAATACACCTTTTTGAATATTTTAAATGTTTTGACGTTGTTTATTTTTATGCGTAAATGTATATAGTAAATTTATCTACTTTTAAATTAGTTGGGAACATTCAATATCAAAATTAAAAGAGGTAGTGTCTAAATTGGGTCCAAGTAAAATATATAATATTTTAATACTGTTGTAGTATTTCTTTTTTAAAATACGTTGCAAAAAAAAATACATATTGTTATTTTACACACAAAAATTACAATTAAAAAAATGGGCCCAATTTCGTGGACGTACATATAATGAAATATGTAAACACACATTTTATCATATAAATTCATATTTGAAATTTTACATATGCTCTTCATACAAAATCGTCTAATTGAATAGATCACTAAAACGTGACTTTTAAAAGAAATTATAATTTCAATATTGAAATTCAAAACCCTTACCAAAGACCAATGCCCAACAATGGTAAATGTTATTGATCCCAAAACTATATATATCCATCTCTAAACTTCCATGCATGTTTCCAAAAGCTATTTATAAGAACTCGCATCACGGATCCATGCTAAACCAGCTTCCATCTGTCAGTCCAATGGTAGGCTGTTATTCTTCGTAAATGGATAAAAGTTTCTGGCAGATGATGAGAGAAGTTTTGATGAGTTTTTTCTTTCTCTATCCAAAGTGCACATTCAGCCAAGAACTTCAGTGATTTTGGTTAAGAAGAAGGAAAGTGGACTGACTGTCTTGTCTTTTGGATAAGGAATGTATGTAGTTTTGATAGCAATATTTTTTGTTCCGCGAGGAATGTTATAAGCCCCTGTCAGTTTAGATGCTATAAGGGAACCGGGAACCCAATGACGCTTCAAAATATAGAATTTTAATTTTTAGTCACTAAAACGAGTATTTATGCACAAGCGGATATAATAAACACATGAGTATAGGGCTGTAGTTGGCAAAGGTGTAAGTTAATTCCATCATAACTTTGTTGGCAGCTCCAAATGTCCAATTCCCAAAACAACAATTTCCGGCCTTTAGGTCCAGGTGCCTTTAGGTTTAGTAGGTTTCTATTTTTGTATTGTATTTAAAGGCATGAAATTTTCTTAGATAATGTATGTATGTTTGGTAAACAAATACCCCCCCCCCCCCAAACTTTTTATAAAATGTTTTAAAAAATAATAATAATAAGTGAAAAAATATGCTTATTTTTCATTTTGAAATGGTGCAAAAATTGTATTTAGGGTTATAACTTTAGAGTTTTTACGATTCATCATCCTACTTGAGTTTTGTTTAGTTTAATGGGCTATATTTAGTTTATATGAAAAAATACTTACATATTTCTTCAATAATTGTGCTGGAAAATGTACCTAAGGCATGAAAATAACTGTCTTCCAAAATGGCATTTGATGCTGAAAAAAATTTAACGTTGGATTGGAATTAACTAATATCCTAGCCAACAACAGCCCCGTATTCATTTGAGTATTATAACAGTTTTTTCGTAATAACACAGTTAAGTAAATAAAAGTTAACATGATAGTAATTCGATATTTTGAAGCTCCGTTGAATTCCTGGTTCCCTCAAGATTTAACCTTTTTAAAGAACCAAAATTCTGGTTTTGTGAAAAAGAGAGAATTGCGGAAGCCAGAAGAAATTAAAAAGCAAATGCGATATAACAACTAACCAAATTTATTCCATCAGCCTAATGTTCTCCCAAATAGTGGGCTGACTTGTCGTCACTGTAAAAGTTGTTTTTCCACTAGGGTAGTTTCCAAGCCGGGAAGTATGCTTAACTTTTAAGGGTAGTTGAAATTCTGGTTTTCTTTTTATATTTGAAGGATTTTTATTGGGATGGTAAGGGAAGTTTTGAAGAGTTATTGTCGACGATGTTTTATAAATGATATCTATGGCAATTTTGGATTTTGTGAAAAAGACTTCAAAGTCAATTTAGTTGCCTTAAAAATATGGATTGTTGTCTGATTTTTTGGTACTCGGAAGTTTGAAAAAGAAATATGGGGTCCGTTACTTTAGGGTTGTTTAAATACGGGACAGATTTTTACGAATTTCTATGATACGCTTATTTTAAAAAGTTAAATGTAATTTCAAAGAGCCCGAAACACATAAATAGCAAGCTGAAAATCATTTTATTCAATAATATGGAGTAAATCTTTTCATTTTTCTAATATAGCGTTGTTTCTAAGCCTAAAAAAATCTTTTAACATATTCTGGATTTTTCTCAAGATTGTATCACAACGCCAGGTTCTTGGACACTGTAATTTGGGTATTTTGGTTCAAAAGATGCATATACATACATCATAAAGTATTCTGCAGTTTTTCCCACTGTATATCTGGCCGATGTTTCATATGTAAACTTGCTTTTTGTGACTTTTCATCACAATTTTGTTTTTTAAATTTTCTTATTATGTAAACAACGCGATAATCTCAATAAATCAGTCAGTAAAATCGTGAATTACACTTTTTCAACAACTCGCATATTCCGTCTCATTGTAACTTGAAACTATACACGTTTAACAAACTCCATTTTAATTTATGTGTATTATAATTTTTGTTATCTAAGAATGCTGAAAAAAGTGCTTAATAAATTAAATGTAACTGCACTGTCATGTGCTAATTAAAATCGGTACCTGCAAAAAAAAAAGATCTACTGATATAGAGACTATACGGTATTTTTATTTGAGCACTTGAATGATTAAAACTGATCAGAAATTTCCGAAAAGAAAATGTTTTTTTTTAAATATTGCCTGTAACCTGTTCAAAGTAGAGGAACTATAATAACTTAAGTGATATATTTTTTTATGCTAGAGAATCATTTGAAGTGTTTTGTCAGGTAGTCCATTATTTATTCCTATCCCAGTAGAAACTTTATTTCGTAAAGTCTGTTCTTTTAATCATTATCATCATTGTCTTAAATTGTTAGACATTTCATTATGAATTGCAATTGCATACATATGTCTAACAAGTAATTCAATTATAATAATTTTAGTTATTTTTTAATAAATAATTTTATTTCTGTTCTATTTTAAATATAAATATTTGAGTTATTCCTTACGATCGAAAATAACTTAAAACTTAAATCAAATCGCTTTATAATAGATTTATAAACGAAACATAATAAAACTGCAGGAGAGAAGCTAAGAAAATTCTTTTCATATTATATCATCATTGAATTTCTCAAAATATACACAACATTTACCTACAGATCGTCTAATACTACTTCAAACCTATCTTCACTTGGACGGTAAGCACGGTTCATTTAGAATATACAAACATTTGAATATCTTTTTTTGTGCCATAAAGTGGTAAACTTGTAAACAAACCTTAAGTAGGATATCGTCCAACAAATGCATTGCTTATTCAGCACAACGCGTGCACCCAAATCACGCAACCCTAGCCCTAATGGATGGACACTAAGCAAACAAGAGCAAAAGTGCGTAACTGTATTGGTAATGACTGTTTGCAGGAGTCGATCTTGATGTAATCAATGGTGGACTTTCAGTGAGTTAGATCATTAACAACGATTGACAAGAAAAATTTACTTACGAAGATAAGCTTACTTCTTTTAAGTTCATGTAAATAAAAAATACATGACAAATATACTTAAAAAGTATGAAACATTTTATGATTTACAAATGAAGTTGCAAGCAAATTTTATAAAAACTGAAAATTTATTCGAAAGTTAAAACTTAAAAATATTCGAAAAGAAAGGGGTTAATGGTATTCCCAGATTAGTCGTTAACCCTTTCAGTCTCAGTGATGCCATTTGGCATCATGTTTCTAAACATAATTTTAAAATAAATAATAGGGCTGACATCTATTGGGATTGATAAAAAATATATTCTAATAGAAAAAGTTTGAATAATCGAATGATGTGCTTTTTGATATCATAAATGGCTATAGAAGATCAGAAAGAAATTAATTCTAAAATGATGATGCCAAATTGTCATTGGGACTGAAAGGGTTAATTGGTTAATCACATGAGGGTATAAACTGATTGATAGTGTCTTATACACTTTAAGTGTTGGGGAAGGAAAAGTACATTGGTCAAACTTTGAATACATCTCTTAGTAAATTTAAAAATCTTCTAGCTTGAGTTAGGTCATACGAATGTATGAATAAAACAATAAAAATTTAAAATGTGTGGTTGAGGACCTTTTGATGTGAGGTAAATCATCAGTTTATGTTATCTTGAACTTACGCAACAAATTATCTAATTATTGAATAATTTAGCGGTGATGGTTTTAAATATTTAACATAATAGATGTGAGAGTGTATTATATTATTATGTATTATACGTATTAAATATGAAATCAAGTGTAAAATCGGTTTCGAGGCGCAACTAATTTACTGTATAACAATAACAGAAGGATTTTGGTTTTCTTATAAACCGAATTTCCTTCCACCTTTCATCATATTTATGGCGTACCAATATACCGGTAAATTTTATTTGTGTAACGTTACTCTTTAAATTTGTTATTTTACTCCATATAGTTGTCCAGAAATTTGTATACAGATATGCTTTTAGCAGTTTTGTGGATCAAATGTCTCAAATTACATTTCACAATCCCATAAATTTTGTGCAAAGTTACTCTAAATTTATGGAGTAAGGTTTCCCCAAATTTATAGCGTAACATTAACTGGGAAATATTAACAGTATAGCGTTACTCTTTAAATTTGGTGTTACGTTATTTTATACAGTTGTAAAAGAAATTGCTAGGATTCTACTGGTTTTATCAAGTGACATTACAAAACACATTTTTACAGTGCATCCACAACTCTTACATCTACACTTCGTCCTAACGACCCAAACTATGTTTGACAACTATTTTATTTGTGATTATGAACGATCTTTATTTGTAAGCAACTGATAGATAGAATAATATTACTAATTTAATATGGGTTTAGAGTTGGTTAATATCAATTTTTTTACCGACTTCTACTGGTTTCGTAACATTACAAAACACATTTTTATAATGCATCCAAAACTTTTACATCTACACGTCCTCTTAACGATCCAAATACACATACACTCAACAGCCGAATTTTTGGAGTAATGTTTTATTAAGTTTATGAAGTAACAATACAGCTCAAAATCTTATTAGTGTAACATTACTCCATACAGTTGTTCAAGAAATTGCTAGACCTCTACCGGTTTCATGGAATAACATCACATAACACATTTTTACAGTGCATTCACAACTCTTACATCTATACACTTCCTCATAAAGATCCAAATACACATACTCTGCAGATAAATTTCTGGAGTAAGGTTTCACTATATTTATGGAGTAACATTAACCTGGAAATCTTATTGTGTAACGTTACCCTTTACATTTGTGCTACGTTACTTCATACAGTTGTCCAACACTCTAAAAAATGAATGCTCAAAAAAGACGAAATCTTCCTTAATTTTGACGATTCCGTTACTGGTAAATGCTCCGAGTTTTCGTTTCCCCAAAGTGAGGAAATTTGAATCGTCATTTTTATGAGGATTTGAATGTCGTCTAATCTAAAGAAATATTTCGTCATTTTTGAGCATGTGAGTACAACAATGAGATTCAGTTTCCTCAAAATCAAGATACAGAATCGTCAAATCACGATCGTAAAAGTGAGGATTCGCGTTTACTCAAGTCACGTGATAGTATGACGAAAAAATCCTCAAAATTAACGAAATATGGCTTGAGGATTCAGGAATCGTCAAAAATGAAAGTGTTATTTCTGAGAGTGAAGAAATCGCAAGGCTTCTTCCGGAGTCACATTACATAACACATTTTTGCAGTACCCTCACCATCTCTTACATCTACACTTCCTCTTAACGACCCAAATACACATACACTCTACAACCGTACACCCTCCCGCGTCAAATGGCCCACGTGCGGCCGGGCAGTCACGTGCGATTTCCCCGTACGTGATGCCGGGGCGGCCGCTCCGTGTGGCGGGGCCGCCCCATAATCTCATCAAGCAAGACCCGACGATCTAAACGATCTATTCCGGTAATTGCATCAACGCCTGGATGTTGGGACGGTGTGACTTTGAGACGGGTTATGCTATGGGATGTGTTGAGTTTAGAATATCTTTAGTTTCTGGTAAATTAGCTTGTTTCAGATGATGTAATGCTTCTGTTTTCATTTTTGATTTCCTGAGATTTTATAAGTTGTTTTGATCTTACTCGTAAAATGGGCTTTTCTTTATCAAAACTTCAATGGTGTTGCAAAACTTCGGTTTAGTTGATATTTTGTCTTGTGCAGAGAAAAATTAAGCGAAATTTTGGAACAGCAATTTAACATGATTCACGAACAAAGAAAAGATTTATTAATTCCACTGAAAGAAAAGTTTGTACACAATATTTGTTTACGTAAGGTAAGAAAATGTTGTATTATTCGAAACAAATGGAATTCCAGAATTACCAAAAATGAAAACAATAGTTATTAAGTGTTGTCATCCCTGTCGTGAAACATGCCCATTATCGAAATTCGAAAAATAGTATATTTTATTGATCAAAAGTTTTTTTCAGCGAATATCTACAGATTTTTTCATGATACATGAAAATAAATAAAAAAGACAATGTTGACTCGTTGTGCAAATAGTTTTATTGTGTAAAAATTGACATGTTTCACAGGACGAAGGTATGTGTACTATTTCGATGAATTAGGATCTCCGTCTTGCGAAACATATCGATGTTTACAAAATAAAACCATTTGCGCCAAGAATAAATGCTTTTGTTATGTATCTTTATGAGTTCGTAGAGGAAATATTGTTCGGATACGGAGACGTTTTGATTGCATTTTTAAGGGTAGAGTCTTAGAAATTCAGATATAACATTGAATACTTGCAAATTTCAATAATATTTTGGTTAGTAATTAGAATATTCTAGTTAATATGTAGTTTAACCAAATGGGCTGCATGCTATATTGAAAATTGCCATATGTATTCTTAGTGAGATATTTAGTCAAATTATTATCTTAATATTAAGAATTGTTTTTGATATAAGATAAAGAAGTCTTCCACACTAAAGTGAAATGAATTTGCATATCAATTTTTAGTGATTTATGTATAATTCTCTTGGAAATTAATTTTAATTGGACCTGTAACCGTTTTTACACCCTAATAATATGTATAGCATTCATATATGTCTTAAATACACTACAAATAAATCTAACAATAATCTCAATAGTTAGTTTATAAATTGTCCTTGTAAGTTATTTTTTAGCCTACTTTTCTTTTTTTTTTAATTCGAAGAATTAAAAAAAATAAAAAAGTAGGTATTGACATGCGGTCGATGTCCGTCCGTCCGTCCGTCCGTCTGTCTGTCTGTCCGTCCGTCTGTCTGTCCGTACCCCCCTTCCAAAATCGGTTCTATCTATCCGATCTTAAAAATTCTTTTTTTATTAGAAAGGTATAACCTCAGACACCCAACTTTCATAATTTTTGTCCGTCTGTCTGTGCTATAGGACGGACATAAATCTACTATTTGATGACAAATTTCCCATTGAATTAGCATTGAAATTCAATTTCGAGTCATTTAGATCGCCGAATTTAACTACAAATGCTACGGACAAGTGAGATACGTCAAAAAATTCAGCGCATCGAAATTAGAATACATTGAAAATTTTAGAAAAGAATTCAAATTCGAAGTACTTCAATTATTTAAAAAACGTCAAAATTTAATGCTCATTTAAAAAGCATAGGAAGCCATTTTTAGCCTACTTTTCTTTTTTTTTAATTCGAAGAATTAAAAAAAATAAAAAAGTAGGTATTGACATGCGGTCGATGTCCGTCCGTCTGTCTGTCCGTCCGTCCGTCTGTCCGTACCCCCCTTCCAAAATCGGTTCTATCCATCCGATCTTAAAAATTCTTTTTTTGTTAGAAAGCTATGACCTCAGAGACCCGACTTTCATACTTTTTGTCCGTCTGTCTGTACGAACGGACGGACATAAATCTACTATTTGTCGACGAATTTCCCATTGAATTAGCATTGAAATACAATTTCGAGTCATTTAAATCGCTGAATTTAACTACAAATGCTACGGAAAAGTGATATACGTCAAAAAAATTCAGCGTATCCAAATGAGAATACATTGAAAATTTCACAAAAGAATTCGAATTCTAAGTACTTCAATTACTTAAAAAACTTAAACATTTAATGCTCATTTAAAAAGCATAGGAAGCCATTTTATTAGAAATAAATCACCATTGCCATGGCAACAATCGCTTGAGAAACTAATTCTTTTAGACAATGAATTAAAATAAATTTATTTTTGCGACATCGATCAGTTTGAAATGACGTCAAATATATTTCACTTCAAGATTCTGTATGTAGGTAAGCAATGTTTTCATTCTATTCAAAAGAGAAAAATATTACATATTTATTCTTTGAAATATAATTTTTTGCAAACGATTTAAGTAATAATTATTTAATTCTCGAAATAAAATAAATGAAACTAGCTGAATTTAGCTGGTAAATGTTTAATATAGAATTAATGCTGTGTTTGGCGCCTTTTTACCTGTGGAAGCGGATTAAGTGCAGATTCTGTTACAAACCTACTTGTTAATTTACATTTCCTATTTTAAGTGAATTTTGAAGTAGTTTTATGGTTTTTGTTCTGCGAATAATTAAATATATATTTATAACTGCAAATAATCATGTGGACGATAAATAATATTTATTTTATTGGCGATAGAAAATTAATGAAAATAATTGCTTTAGAAGTTGAAATTATAGCTGGATGCTGTGTTTAGTGAAATTTATTCTAATGTATATAAATTTAATGTAGAAACAGTTGTTGATGTCACTTACTGTAACGAACCTAGTTTTTTCAAGATAAGAATTTTAGTAACTATTTAAGTAACAGGAAAGTAGGCTATTTTAGTTCTTTTAGAACTTCTTGTTATTAGAAATAAATCACCATTGCCATAGCAACAATCGCGCGAGAAACTTTTATTCTTTTAGACAATAAATTAAAATAAATTTATTTTTGAGACATCGATCAATTTAAGATGACGTCAAATAAATATTTCACTACGAGATCTTTGTATGTTGATATAAATTGTTTTCATTCTATTTAAAAGCGATTAATATTACATATTTATACTTTGAAATATAAATTTTTGCAAACGATTTAAGTAATAATTATTTAATTTTCGAAATAAAATAAATGAAACTAGCCGAATTTAGCAAGTAAATGTTTATTGAGGAGTAGTTTTTTGGTTTTTGTTCTACGAAAAATTAAATACTAATTTATAACTGCAAATAAAGCTGTGTTTAGTGAAAGATGCTGTGTTTATTTAGATGCTGTGTTTAGTGAAATTTATTTTAGAATTTAAGGTCGAAAAACGGTTGTTGTGATGTCACTTACTGTTACGAACCTAGTTTTTTCATGATAAGAATTTTAGTAAGCATTTAAGTAACAGGAAAGTAGGCTATTTTAGTTCTTTAAGAACTTCTTGTTAAACATTAAAATAATAATTTTTTTAAAAACTACAACTTTACTGTGAATTTCCTCTATATATTTAATCCATCATGAAATATGAAAATAAAATAACTTTTTGTAAATGCGCATAAAGGTTTAAAACTACTTGACAAATTTAATGACAAATCCTTGTTTTTTTTTTAAATGTATTCCATTTCGTGTTAAAATGTCTTCAATATAAATACTTTTTATCGTAACTTCTATTTGAAATGGAGTTAAAATAGCTGCTAAATAATACTGCGTATTAAAACCCCTACTTTTTTTAAATTTTCACAAAATACTCTTCAATAGAAATAGTATAAAGCCTTAAAAATTACTTTTTTTTTTAAAGAAAAGAGTTATCCGAACGGCAAATAGAAGATAATGCTTTTTGTTTACCGACTGCCCTTAAAGTTGTACAAGTATACTTCTCGGCTGGATAACTACCCTAGTGGAAAAACAACTTTTACAGAAACGAATCCGCTTTGTTTATACCGGATTTTTTTCGTTTATTTTGTGAAAAATACCGTAAAAATTGTTTAGTTTTGTAAAATGACACTTGTATTGCTAAATTCAAGTGAATTTATACTAAATTGCTATTTTTTTCGGGTAACTTGAAAAAGAATTCTTGTATAAGACAAGTAGAAAATTATTAGAAAAATTTCATTCAAACAACATAAATTTAAACTACAAACGATTAAGAAAAAACTGAAAATCAAAAGTTATTAACTTTTAAACTATAAAAAGAAAGTATTAACTTTAAGTAACTATTAAAGAAGCAGACTTTAAAAATGGTTTACCATTTTCAATTCATTGTTTGGAACTGCCCAGTACTAGAACTGAACACATATAGCTAATTAAATTCAATTGGATTATATTTATTGGCAGAAAATATCTCACTTTCTTTCACTATCTATTTCCTAAAAAAATTGCTTACCACCGAAACTGTCATTGAGGTTCAAGTTCTGAACTATCTATATAAACACTACCACATGTTACATTAAAACAACAGATATTCACAAAAAAAACACATCTCAATTTCCATTCAATAACAGCAAGACTCTCCATCCCCCAACCCTAAAAAACACTAATAACCCATCGCCCTAGAAACCAACCTATTAAAAAAAGGCAGAGGAGAAAAAGCATGTAGCAATTTGCCCATCCACCGGAACCGTGGAAAAGCAGGTGTAGCGATCAGTGACCACGACCGTGAATTGCACGTGCCCCCCCCCCCCTCCCCCTCACGTCGATGAAAAATGCACCTAACGTTTTGCAGGCGGTGAACGCCTAAAACGACTCTGGGCTCCGGGGAATACTAGGCAGATGGCCATTAGCCGCCGTAATGGCTCTGCGGATGCATAACCGGGGAGAGATGGGCAGTTTGAGTTTCACGTTCAAAGTCAATATTTTGAGGTGGATTAGTGTTGAGAGATTTTGTTTGTAAATAAATTGAATGTTGTAAAGTCAAAAAGTCGAAACCCGTTAACATAAACAGAACGCGAATTGACATTTGGGTTAACACGAAATTGACACATTTTCCCCACTCTATAGAGTTATGGGAACTGATATAAATGAAAAACGTGCAATACGTCTTTAAATTATTTGTAAAAATGGGGAATACTATTTTGATTACTATTGCTCTTATATAAGGATATTTATTTGGTTTAAGTAAAAATATTTCGTACATTTTTCACGTTCGCGTTTACGAGATACCAATTTTTAATATTTACGTTACACCCTACATCAAATAAAGTACTTTTCATTTTAAATTATTATTTTTTTAATTCTTTAAGTAAACATTTACCCTACATCCTTATATCTGTATATTTATGCTATTGGGAAAGGAAGTTTTGTTGTGTGACGAAAAGTCCTTTTTTGAGATTGTGTGTGAATTTTTTGAAGTACTTAAAAATATATTGGAATCGAGGGAATACTAGGCAGATGGACATTTGCCGACGGAATTGCCCGGTGAATGCGAGATGGGCAGTTGCAGTTTCAGTATGTTTCTCGTATAAATTCAATATTTTGAGGTGGTTTTGTGTTGAGATTTTTGTATTGTATAGTTACGATTTGGTGATTAAATTTTCGGACCTTTAATGCATGCAAATATACAAAAATAATGAAATGGATTAGTCTTTGGTAAACACTTAATTTTTTTTGTGTTCTTTAAGATTGTGTTAAAGAGTTTTACTGAAAGTATATAATATTTAATAATGATTGCAATGTTTTTAAAATATCTTGTATTTATCTGTATAATCTTACTCATTTTCCATTTTCTAATTTATCCTTACATCTTATACTAATGTGAATGGAAAAATAATTTTGTTGTGTGGTGAAAAATGGTTCTGAGGAATACGAGACACATGGCTATTAGCCGTAATAATGTTATAATGTTCAATTGATTTTCAATTAATATAAACATAGAAAAACCCAAAATTATGTAAAAAAAATATATAAATATTATTTTCATTGTGATTAATTTTTTTTATCAAAAGCAATTTATGGGATTTTGATAAATTTCAAATATAATAAACAATATTTTCATATTAACCCAAATTTCTTAATTTCATCTTAAACTGTCCCATTAACGCACTTTTCGGCGCAGTTACTATCCAAGAGGAAAAACAACTTTTACAGTTGCGAAAGACTACGGTTTCGTTTAGTAAAATATGTTGCTATCCTAGTAGTTCGTTCAGTATATGCCTGTTGTTTTACTCTCTTTCCATTTCATTTTTATTCATTTCGATATTTAAAAGTAAAGTTTTGATATTTTGATTTGTTTTAAAATTTATAATTGGGAATTACTTGATTGCTATAAATTTAAATCTTGTTAACTCGCAGCCGTGTAACAAAAAAATTAAACTTATCTTACGTTTGGAGCATTTATTCGATCTAGGAAACTTTAATTTGTTTATTTGTACTATTAATCGAATTACGTGTAAAATACAACAGAAAAACTACCCTTGATTTTTTGCGTGAATTCTTTTAGTTTGTACTTATGAGGTTCTAACTGTACCTTATAGAATATTATTTTGTTAAAGTTACACTTGAGAAGCCTTAATTTTAAGTCAAAAGTAAGTTGCACCGAAGTGGCCTGCACCGAATGTATGAATTTTTTGTTTATATATCCAACATAGCAATTCTAGTGTATAAATATTTACATACAATATAAAACAAACTTCAAGATTTTCTATAGTTATTTTCCAAAACTGTGAATGCAACTGGAAAGTGAATATACTATTGTCACAACGAAATTCATTTTCTAATGTAGATAGTAACCAAAACATATATTTAATGCTAAAAATTATCAAAATCGCCTTAGAATATTTCCTAAAAACGTTTTTAAAGAGATCAACATAATTTTTTTCCCCAAAAATACAAATAAAATTACCAAATACAAAATTTTGTAGTATCCATCCTTCAAAAATAAGCTTAAGAACAATCGCCAACACAACATAATCCCAAACAACAAAGAAAAAAAAGTATTTTATTTTAATACACCCCGTCATCCCTTTCGCTTCATTCCAAAGAACAGCGAACAAGAACGGAGGAGCATTGATAATTACGCAATGTTCTCCACTCTTCATTCCAGCTTAGGGCCGATGCCGTGTTTTCTGCACTGCGAAAAGTAAAATCTCGTGTAACGCTGCCTGTTCGACGTGATTAACATTCAACAAATAACAAACCGGAAAAACTTTTTCAAAACTGAAAGTGAAACTGGAAAATGAATGGACTATTGCCACAACGAAATTCCTTTTCTAATGTAAAAAATAACCAAAACATATATTTAATGCCAAAAATTATCAAAATGGCCTCAGAATATTTTCCAAAAACGTTTTTTAAGAGATCACCATAAATTTTTCCCCCAAAAATACACTCTAAAAAATGAATGCTCAAAAACGACGAAATTTTCCTTAATTTTGACGATTCCGTTACTGGCAAATGCTCCGAGTTTTCGTTTCCTCTAAGTGAGGAAATTTGAATCGTCATTTTTATGAGGATTTCAATGTCGTCTAATCTAAAGAAATATTTCGTCATTTTTGAGCATGTGAGTACAACAATGATATTCAATTTATTAAAAATCAAGATACAGAATCGTCAAATCAAGATCGTAAAAGTGAGGATTCACGTTGACTCAAAAGTCACGTGATAGTTTGATGAAACAATCCTCAAAATTAACGAAATGAGGCTTGAGGATTCATGAATCGTCAAAAATGAAAGTGTTATTTCTGAGAGTGTGCAAATAAAATTACCAAATACAAAATTTCGTAGAATCCATCCTTCAAAAATAAGCTTAAGAACAATCGCCAACACAACATAATCCCAAACAACAAAGAAAAAAAAGGTATTTTATTTTAATACACCCCGTCATCTCTTTTGCTTCATTCCAACGAACAAAGAACAGCGAACAAGAACGGGGGAGCATTGATAATTACGCAATGTTCTCCACTCTTCATTCCAGCTTAGGGCCGATGCCGTGTTTTCTGCACTGCGAAAAGTAAAATCTCGTGTAACGCTGCCTGTTCGACGTGATTAACATTCAACAAATAACAAACCGGAAAAAGATATAAAAATCGGAGGAATAAAGGAAAAAAACCCGGCACTGGCTCTTCGCCAAAAGGCTTAGCTCCGCTTTCTTTTTATGGTGCTCCCCTCTTTTCAAAACACTTAAGTAGAGATGTTGTATTTAAGTTATTTTTAGAAGACCGTGGACTTTTGTTTAGGAAAGCTGTTTTGGTGTGTCAAACAACTTTTTAATTGAAATTATTTCAGGTGCATTTTAAATGCCATTCATTTTTATGCTTATGAAAAATAACTCTAACCACATTTGAAGAGTATACGGGAAAAACCGCATGATTAATTAGGCATCCTTCCGTAATTGTGTCTGCTTGGCGGACATCGGCGACAGGAAACTGGTTTTTCTTTCGGTTCTTCATTCGCGATACTAACGTGTGACTCGTGTCCACTGGTGTCTGGCGTGAATCTGGGTTACCACGGAATAAAAACAAAGCGAGTAATCGGTTTCTTTACACCAGTTTAGGTGATTTCTCGCTATCATCGCCAAAGAGGCCTATTGAGGAAAGCCTTCTACAAAATCAAGCGGTTTTTTCCCTGAACTCTTCATGTATCACAAATGTATGGGATTTCTCTTTATGTTTATATTCTTGTTGTTATTAACAATTAGTAGGTTTATTTATGCCGGCAAATATTTTTTATAATATTTACTCGTGAATTGTAAAAAAAAAATCAACATATTGCATTTAAATACTGGAATTAATTTTTTATAATAAATTAAGTAACTAAGGGTTTCATAGGCAGTTGATTAAATATGATGAACAAAGTG